>JAWNPN010000079.1:3090000-3690000 GCA_035047485.1 Drosophila peninsularis | reverse complement strand
AGGCACTAACTAAACTGAACTTTTCTGAAAAGAAAGACAACTAGAAGTATAGTAAAGAAATCTTGTCCAGACAAGTTTACACATTTATGTTATGTTATCTCTGAGACTTGAAAACATACAATAGATCGATATATATATATATATATATATATATATATATGCGAGTAACAAATGCCAACACAAAACTATATTAGCCTACGTTAGGGTATATAAACGTAGCCAGAGACACAGCCGAGCAACGTTTTTGGTATTTTTGTTGTGGCCACTCGGCCAGCCAAAGGGTGGGTGGCCGCCTCGTTGCCGTGTAGGGTGCCGGGCAAAGGGGGTTGCATGCTGAAATGGATGGTTACTTGGAGCTAGCTGTTGCAGCAACAACAACGACAACAACAGCGACAAACAACAACAGCTTAGAAAGTTGGGAGAGCACACAAAAACAAGACGAAAACGCTAGATCGGCAAAAATGAATACAAGTCAAGCCAAAAACAGCTCACAAATCGCGACAGCAGAAAAACGCGTCAAGCATGCACATGTCGACACATGTGTGTGTGTGTGTGTGAGCCATGTTGTATATGTTGGCTCTGATTAGTCATGCCACCGAGTGCAATGCAATGCAAATGCAAAGCCCCAAAGCTGAGCTAATTTACATGTATGCATACTTATGCAAATCTTGCATGTGCGAGAGTTTGGCTAACTGGGTCTTACGCCTATGCCAAGGTGGGCGTGGCAGGAGTCTGTATAACAATTTTCGTGTTTCCATTGTGTTGGGGAGTATTTAGCACAGTTTTTAAACATTCCATTTGCATGCATTAAGTTTTTCTTTCGAATTTTAATGATTCGTGAAAATACTTTGGGGAAGGCGGAAAATGCATCATAATGATATAACAGCATTGACGTATTCCATGGGAAAATCTATGAGCGAAAAGCTGAAAAGAAAGCAGAAACTCATATTAGTTGTGGAAAAATTATAAATAAATTAATGAAAAACTTCTTAATATAGAGAAGAGGGCTAGATATGAAAGTACATTTTGGGAAAATATAGCTCGAAGCGTATATAGATTGTGCTTTAAACTAGAATATATAACTAGAAAGATATTAACAAAATTCTTAAGCCGCTAAACTGAATATTCAATTGACAATCTCTTATTCGATCTTATTCAATCTCTTACTCAATTCACCTTTTACTTCTTGAGGTAGATTCTGCATATCTGCTTGATTAGAAATTTTGATGAGCAGCAATAAATTTGGAAAGGCAGGCTATTGTGACAATTGTTCATTATATGATTATTCAAGATATTTGGTTATAAATACTCATTAAGTTGGGAGTCTTTAAATTTTTCTTTGTGCCGGCCATTTGACACGCCCAACTTAAAGCACAAAGCGATTTAGACATCATTAAGCTTTAACTTCGAAGAGTCGTCGCGAGTCAGTTTGAAACGCTTCCAAAATAAAAGCACATCGATGAGCTGGGGTGCGACTTGTAGATACCCTGTAGTGCGACGTTTTCATATTTATTTATTTATTTATTTATTATATAGTTGACAAAACGAGTGTCACTAATAAGTAATTAAAGTAAAAGCCTAAAATTAACAAAATTTTATCAATGATATCACCACCCGCTGGGGGTGTTTTATTTGCCATGCCGGCGAGCTATGCCCCGAATCACAGCCAAAATGGTTAGTGATATCATTGAACTATGAACTATCAAAACAAATATCATTTCATATTCTACTTCCAACTTATAAATCATTTTGATAACTTTTCATGACTGAATTATGGACTTGAAATTGTTACTAAATGTTACCAATATAAATAAAGTCTTCTGAAATAATCTTCAATTTATATCTTAAGATATAATACTATATATATGTATAATATATATAATACTATACAGTAATAATAGAATGAAGTCTACATTTTCCATAGCCTCAGAGTTTAACAGGTGCTCAAAACGAGTATACCCTGTCTGCAAAGTCTCCATTTGTACAGCTCACAAAGCAGCTATTAACAACTGTTTCTTTTATGGTACCGCTAAAAACTCAAAATTCGCTCGCTCTCAACTTAAGATCTCGTCAAAGTCGACATCGTCGCCGCCGTGGTCGTTGTCTCTGTCGACCTATTGTCGATTCTTTCACAAGCCCGAGAACGAGACGCAGAAGAACTGACTAGAGAACAGTTGACGAAATGCGAAAACAAAAATTATTTTTATTTTTTTCTCATTGCTATTTCGCATTTGAAACGTTTATGATTATGAAATTTCCGTTCCGTTCATTTACGGCTTAGCACAAAAGGCCAATGCTGTTATACAAAAGAGCATGTCTACACATACAGCATATATAATAAGTAATTCTTTTTCTTTTTAATGGCACTTGCATACCCTGTAGACCAAGAGACCGTATAAAGGTGTGCCAACAAAGGTAGATTATCTCGGGAACTATATAAAATTTAACTAAGTTTCAAGTGCGATTTGGTTTACATATATTTTAATTTAAATATTAATTTTTGAAATTATTGAAAAATAAGATATTGTAATATGCTTGTTGAATATGATTTCTGCATTTCTGTATCAGATTCTTCAGCTTATGAAACTTTGTAGGGTATCTGAGGTGTGAAAGCATCTAGTTTTCAGCATTCTTACATGCATTTTGTTTGCTCTTTGAGTATTTTTCTGCCCAGTTTCGTACGTGAGTATAATATAATTATGAGCTACTTTGACTACGGCTTACTTACTGGCTCATTTACTTACCAACGAGCGGGCACGAAGCTCTCGCAGCGCTGACACACAAAGACGAGCGCAAATGCCAAAACTAAAACCAAAACCTAAGACCAAGTGACAGCAAAACGTTTCAAGCTCTGTGCAAAGCCCTCCATTTCCAACTGGCCGGCAAACGAAATCGCCTTTAAATGCGAATAAAATTTTTTAAAAGCGGTGCAACAAAATCGATGGCCTCATAAAGGCTACACCCCGCTGCCCCTCTCTCTCTTTCTCTCTCGCTCAGTTACAGTCGCCCTGAGCGGAGCTGTAGGTAGCCACATGCAGCCGTAGTAGGGTAAGGGTAGCGGCTACTGGGGCCAGTTCGAGGTCTGGTCAACGCTTTGCATGCACTTTTCAGCGTTTGTTTTTTGTAAGTGGTTTCTAAGCCAACTGCCCTGCTAGTCAGTTAGGGCCATGGCAAGTCAAAAGTTCAGAGTTTAATAACAAAAGCACAAAAATATATATATTTATAAAAAATATACATATACACAAAGTCTTTTTCGTACGCATATGCCATTTTTAGATTTATGACAAGATCGCTTCGCCAGCCACTTAACACATATTCTAAACTGCAAATTTGATTGTTGCGTCTTTTTTTGGCTTGTATACAAACAGCTACAGCAGTCACTAAGCCAATGCCATTGAAATCAGCTTGGAGATATATATATATTTAAAAATACAAAATATATGTTAATGGTCATGAAATACAAGTATTTCGGCTGAAAACTTTCGACAGTTTCGTTTGCTATGAAACAGTCTGCTCTCAGCACAATAGCTATGGCAATGGGCATATCAGATAATATATTATTACGATTATAAGATAAGCGACAAGCAAATAGAGAAAGAAAAGTAACTGAAATTCATACATATATAAATGATTAGGTACGAAAACGTTCAAAGAGATATACTGCCAACTTCAGATATAGCCAGCTTTTTGGACTTTAGAGCTTTTTCCATTTTAAATATCTATTTATTTATAATATCTACTTATTTACTTAACAATATTGGACTAATAAATAGATAGTAAATAAATAATTTACTTCCATATACAAATAGTTTTATTTTAATTACATTATTTAGTATTAACATGATAAATAGAAATTGGCTTAAGCAATTTAAAATGTTTTTAGAATTTACTACAATTTATTCTTTTAGTCTCTCTAAAATACCTTAGAACCCTGAAATAGTGTCATGGAAATTTCAGAAAATTTATGCAAAACTAAGGCTTAAGGCGAAATTAACCTTAAGTCAGGTTGTTCGCCTAAACAACCTTCTTTATGTGCGGTTTTCCTTGGCTCAAATTGCCTTTTTGACACGTACCTTTGACCAGGTGACACAGATGTCTTGATCTTAAATTCTGCAGCTACCAAGAAACTTACAAGGCAAACTAGATTTGAGGAAGATTTGAGATTTTGAGCATTAATAAAATGGCACAATTATATGAAGAAAGTATCTATAAAATATCTATAATACTTATACATATTTAATATTATTTAGCTGCTGATTAATTTGCCAAGCGGATGTTAGTTGCGAATAAATCGGAAGACATAAACCGCCAATAATTAATTACAGTTTCATGTTTCTATAGATTTGCCTTATCGTTTCCTAAGTACAACTTTCTTTCCCGTAACTTCAACTTTTTCAAGCAGCGAGATGAAAAAACTGGCTTATGTTTTGATTTAGCTTATTTCTTTACGGCTTGTGCACTCACTCCAAAGACGCTCGTTGTTTGTTGTTTGCTGCTTCAAACTTTAAGGAAAACACTTGAAATGAGCGTAGCGCTGCCGTTGGTGGTGCTGAAACACGCACACATGGCTGGAGGGGGCGGGGGGCAGGGCGAATTGATTCTGCGCCGCCAGCGCAAATGAAAGTTGTGCGCGAAATGGTTTGATGGGTGCCGGTGCCAACTTTTCTAGTTTGGTCAATGCTGGTTCGGCTTTCCGCCGCTAAGACAGTCAGCAGTGAACCAATGGGCCAACTGCTGAATTAGCCATGTGCCCAATAAGAGCAAATGCGACAAATGAGGAAGTCCACGAGGTCTCTTTAGTCCATTCAAATGCGATTACCGGCCGACTGGCCTTGTACAAGTTAGCAGCTCACCTTAATTTTCTCTCTTTCTCCACTCTGACAGATGTTGCCTCGGTGGAGGTGCACACAAAGGAGGCCTATTTCAATGGATCCGCCTATCTGCGCCTGCAGACGCCGATGCCCACCTGGGACCACTCGGCGATCAGCTTCCGCTCGTGCCGCGGCGGCGAAATACTCGCCCAGCAATACAACAAAAACTCAATTGTAATCTCAGTGCTCAACGATTTCCTGCAAGTCTCGCTCGCCGGCCCGGCCGTGATTGGGCTCAACAATCGCCTGGACGTCAGACTGCCCTACCAACTGTTGGACAATCGCTGGCATACGCTGCAGTTCAAATACGAGTACGGCAATCTCTATTTGCATGTGGATCGTGAGGCAATTATCTTTGGTAAGTGATTATCTCTCAGGTCAATCCATGAAATTATACCAACAATCAAATGAAATTGCGGTCGAAGAAACAGCAGACAGCCCACATATACTATTATCTAGGAAGGGTTTTCGAACCATATGCAATTTAGGAAAATTATCCTAATATAATATATAAAAAATATTAAATAAAACCATTCGTGCTCTTTTCCAAGCATTACAATTACTTTTTCATGAAATTATAATACAAATTCGGTGTTTTCATATCCGTTAGCTTCAAGCCTAATTCAATACGGCTTTAAAATATAAATAAACTGAAAAACCCACAACATTTTGAAAACCTAATTCACTTCCATGCGGAAAGTCGTTAATTAAGCTGAAGCAAATTCAATTTAAAATCAAAGCCAACGTAACTAGTCTTGCGGATGAAGTTTTTGTATAAATATAAACAAATATTTAATTTTTAATTTAAAAAAAAATGCTAAAATTTGTTGTGGTTAATTAAATGTTTAATAACTTTTTTTCTGGATGGGCTTTCTTAATCAAATTTTCACAGCGTGCTCATGGCATTCATATGTGTGTATTTGCCAAAGCATAAGTCTCTAGTAATGCAAATTTAGGGCGAAGGGGCGTGGCTCGTACATGAATATACATTTCAAATTTCAGATCTCTAGCTTTTGTAGTTTGCGAGATCAGCGCGTTCATACGGACGGGCAGACGGACATGGCTTTATCAACTCAGCTCGTCGAGCTGATCAAGAATATATATATATTTTATAGGGTCTGCCAAGGCTCCTTCTGCCTGTTACATACGTTTTAACAGGACCATTATACCCTGTTTACCCATTTTAAATGAGGGTATGCAGGGTATAAAAATAAAGTATTTGCTGTATTTGATCGTGTGAAAATGTTAAGTATTTTTATAGAACAGCCTGCCTGTCTTACGTGACCTAAGAATTAGTCGCATATCCACGTCTTTTTCAGCCTTATATATTCCACGAATACTAAGACTGAAAATTGAATATTTCTAAGTAATTCCCTTGCAGTCCCTTGCATACTCATCCACATTTCTGCTTTGCATTGCAGCCAATTCAACGTACAACAGCCAGTTCCTTACCAATCAGGACATTGGCAACGAGTTGGCTATATTGATATTGGGCAACTCCTTCTCGGGCTGCCTGCTGGACGGACCTGGACTGCAATTCGTGAACGCCTCCAAGCAGAACGCCGTATTTGGTGTCTGCCCGCTGTCGTATGGACCGTGCAGTGAGCACGAAACGTTTACCCGGCTGCAGGATAACTATTGCTTGAACGATCCCTGCATGGGCCATGGCATTTGTACCTCGAATGCGGATGGCTACGAGTGCCGCTGCACGGCCCGGTACTCGGGCAAAAACTGCCAGAAGGACAATGGATCGCCATGCGGCAAGAATCCGTGCAACAATGGCGGCACCTGCCGGGAGAACTCGCGCGGCGACTACCAATGCGTCTGCCATGCGAATCATAGCGGAGAGCACTGCGAGACCGAGGTGAACATACACCCGCTTTGCCAGTCGAATCCCTGCTTGAATAATGGCGCCTGCGTCGTGCTGAGCGGCAGCTCCAGCCCCACCTGCGAGTGTGCGAAGGGCTATACGGGCGCGCGCTGCGAAATCGACATGGACGAGTGTGCCTCACAGCCCTGCCAGAACAATGGCAGCTGCATCGATAGCGTCAACGGATTCAGCTGCGACTGCACCAACACCGGCTACATAGGCGCCTTCTGCCAAACGAATATTGACGAGTGCGAGGACAATCCGTGCCTGAACGGCGGACGCTGCTTCGATACGTACGGCGGCTACACCTGCCAGTGCCAAGACGGCTGGCACGGCGATATCTGCGAGAAGCCCATCAGCTGCCAGACGCAGCAGTGCCTCAACGGCGGCACCTGTGTGGACAAGGCCATCGGCTTCCAGTGCATCTGTGCGCCCGAATACAGTGGCGAGCTCTGCCAGCTGGGCCCCAGCTGCGCCCAGCAGTGCCCCATTGATTCGGAGTGTGTTGGCGGCGTGTGTATGTGTAAGCCAGGAACTTCGGGTGAGTACTCGATCTACGCCTTTCAATGGGTGCAATGGTTCATGGTGTGGCGCATGTAGGGTTAGCTTTGCGGCGAGGTTGCTTACCGACTATCGACTTTATATATATCTCTCTCTATCTGAACTTTAACATAAATCTAACAAAAGCTACCAGCTTGGAGCTGCCAACATCGCTTGAACTGTATGTGGCCTTGCATGGCACGGCGGAGGGTGGTGTGGGCGAGGGCGAAGGAGAACTGAGCGTCCTGTGCGCCAGTGGCAAGAAGAAGCGCTACATATCGCCCGAGTGGCTGAAGCGCAAGCGTTGTGAACTAAAATTAAGTAGGTCCATAGTGAAGTTGTCGGGAAATGTACCCAATAATAGAGCTTGCTTGAATATATAAATATTATTTAACTGCTTTTGCTAGCTTAATACTGATTTAGAATATTTGAACGCAAATCATGATCATTAAAGAATTGAATGGAAATTGATATCATATTAATGGGTATAAGGCAAATATATGAAACAATCTTTCATATATACAACATTCATTAGCAAAAGGAACAGAAATCCTAGGATGAAACAGATCCTAAGCTTTAGAAGTTGCTAATGATTGATCCCACATACATTTAGCTTATATGCATAATTTTTAAATGCTTTACTAATAATATAATCATACTTTTATGCGCATTAACACACACACACATATATATACACATACACATACATTTACCTATTGGCTGGAAAATATAACTATGCTCTATATGTATATATGGCCATGCGAATTGTGTATGTAGGCCCAATTGGTCATTGCCTGCCGACAACAACAACAACCACACCGACACCTGAACAAGCAACCCCACCACCAACAACAACAACAACAACGCTAATCACAAACCCAGCTATTCCCACAACAATTGCAACAACTTATACTACCACCAACAAACCTTCAATAACCAACACAACAAGAACAGCAACAGCCACAACAACAACAACAACAGAAAGTAAACAAAACAAACAACAACAACAACAACAATTAGCACAAAACCAACGCTCGGCCTCCCTGAATGCATGTCCCCAAGAAAATTGCTTGAACGGTGGCACCTGCCTGGGATATAGTAACAATTATACCTGTATATGTGCTAGTGGATACACAGGTTTGGCAACAACAACTACCACATAGGGTTGCACTGCAAGTCCTGGAAATATAATAGTATATGAATTAAATATATGATTTAATAATTGTAGAGAAACTTTCGCTTGAGATATATTTTCTTGAATCTGCCTAACCTCTGTAACTTGTATTGCAACCCTCGTTATATTAACTGTAAATATATATATATAGATCTTGAGTAGTACTTAGTATTCTATTGCATAAATATACACTTAGACTCGTTCTTAGGTACAGTTGGTAACAAAACACCGCAAGCTAACCTAAAAATTGAATTTTGCTATTCAGGTTACAATTGCCAGCAGAGCACGGGCGATGGCGCCACCGCCTTGGCCTTGACGCCCATCAACTGCAATGCCACGAACGGGAAGTGCCTCAACGGTGGCACCTGCTCCATGAATGGCACCCACTGCTACTGTGCCGTTGGCTACTCGGGCGATCGCTGCGAGAAGGGGGAGAACTGCTCGCCCCTCAACTGCCAGGAGCCGATGAGCTGCGTCCAGAACCAGTGCATTTGCCCAGAGAACAAGGTGTGCAATCAGTGTGCCACACAGCCCTGCCAGAACGGCGGCGAGTGCCTCGATCTGCCCAACGGCGACTACGAGTGCAAGTGCCAACGGGGCTGGACAGGCCGCAATTGTGCCAACGATGTGGACGAGTGCACGCTGCAGCCCAAGATCTGCGGCAATGGCATATGCAAGAACGAGAAGGGCTCCTACAAGTGCTATTGCACGCCTGGATTCACGGGCATCCACTGCGACTCCGACGTGGACGAGTGCCTCAGCCACCCGTGCCTGCACGGCGCCACGTGCCACAACAAGGTAAGTGTTTCGAAATGATCTCGCACAGCACAGAGTCTCCAGTTACTAAAATGCAATTAGTTGTTTTTCTTTAAATACGGAAAGCATCGGATATTGAGACAAGTGAGTGGGGCGTGGTCGGAAAACAATAATAGAAAATATAGGGCTTAAGCTATAAAGCGAGTCAGTCCTAGATGTATATAATATATAACTGATACAATAAACCAAAAATAGTAGAGCCATAAATTAATAGAAAATCCATTATAGAAGAATTATTCTATTAAGAACCTTTTCTTGCTTTCTTCCCGCTAAATATTGTTTATAAATATGTTTGCTTCCTTTACAAACATTGTTTTTGTTTATCCGAAAAATATAAATTAATTTATACCATTCCACATAGAAATATTAAACAATTATAGATCCCATTAGAATCAACATTTGTATTCTTAAATCACAAGCCATTGCCTTGCATGCTTCCCTTTAGCAACGCCTATAATCAAAAGAAATATTATCCTTATTATATTATAATTATATTTTATATAATATTGTAAGCCTTACATTTATAAAATATTTCCCATTTTCTTCAAGATCAATGCCTACGAATGCGACTGCAAGCCGGGCTACCAGGGCGAGAACTGTGAAATCGATATAGACGAGTGCATTAGCAATCCCTGCTCGAATGGCTCCACTTGCATTGACATGATTAACAATTTCACGTGCTCCTGCATACCCGGCATGACAGGCCGCATCTGTGACATTGACATCGATGACTGTGTCTCGGCGCCCTGCCTGAACAATGGCCTCTGCATCGACGAGCTGGGTGGCTTCCATTGCGACTGCGCCGGCACCGGATACGAGGGCAAGAACTGTGAGCTGAACATTGATGAGTGCGTGTCGAATCCCTGCACGAATGGCGCCAAGTGCATTGATCAGGTGAAGGACTATTTCTGCGAATGCCACGCTGGCTACAAGGGCAAGAACTGTGAGCAGGACGTCAACGAGTGCGAGAGCAATCCCTGTCAATACAACAGCAGCTGTTTGGAGCGCTCCAACTCCACGTTGTATCAGCTAAGCAGAGTCATGGACCTGCCGCGAGTGTTCAGCCAGCCGTTCAGCTACGAGAATGCCAGCGGGTAAGTGAAGAAAGCACAGCAAAGCCACGTAAATATATATATAATTTGAATGTCTCATTATACAGCTATGAATGTGTGTGCGTATCTGGAATCATCGGCAAGAACTGCGAGATCAACATCAATGAGTGCGAGAGTAATCCCTGCACGAAGCATGGCACCTGCAATGACGGAGTAAGTGCATCAATTAAATCAATTAAACAGCAAGCGGAGTTTACTTAACCAATAATCTATTCCTCTATTAGATCGGCACGTACACCTGTGAGTGCGATCCGGGCTTTGAGGGCACCCACTGTGAGATCAACATTGATGAATGCGATCGCTATAATCCCTGTCATAACGGCACCTGCATCGATCAGATTAATGACTACGACTGCGACTGTGACGCCAACTTTGGCGGCAAGAACTGCTCTGTGCCGTTGATTGGCTGCCTCAGTGGCCCCTGTCTCAATGGCGGCACCTGCCGTCCCTTCTTGGTCAACGAAACGATACACTTGTTCAACTGCTCCTGCGAGCATGGTTTCCAGGGCGATACCTGTGAGAAGACCACTACTCTATCAATGGTTGTCAGCAGCCTGATTACGGTGAAGACGCAGCGCGACGAGGGCTACGACATCAATTTGCAATTCAAGACAACATTGCCAAATGGAGTTCTGGCCTTCGGCACCTCTGGCGGACAGAACGAGCCGGTTAGCTATATCCTGGAACTGATCAATGGACGCCTGAATCTGCACTCCTCGCTGCTGAATAAATGGGAAGGAGTTTTCATTGGCTCCAAGCTGAACGACAGCAACTGGCACAAAGTGTTTGTGGCTATAAACACTTCACATCTGGTGCTGTCCGCCAACGACGAGCAGGCCATCTTTCCAGTAGGCTCCTACGAGACGGCCAATAACAGCCAGCCCTCATTTCCGCTCACATATCTGGGCGGCACGATACCCAATTTGAAGTCTTATCTGCGGCACTTGACGCATCAGCCCTCAAGCTTCGTGGGCTGCATGCAAGACGTTGTCGTCAACGGCAAATGGATCTTCCCAGATGAGCACAACAAAGACGATACGGATACCGAGAGCACGAAGCTGTCGTATGTTCAGAGTGGCTGTCCACGCACGGAGCAATGCAAGCCAAATCCATGCCACTCAAACGGCGAGTGCACAGATCTCTGGCACACCTTCGCCTGCCATTGTCCCAGACCATTCTTTGGGCACACATGCCAGCACAGTAAGTGAACGCTTAAGGATCCTTATATCTTATATCTTAGCTTATATCTTCCAATGCATCAGACATGACGGCTGCAACATTTGGACATGAGAACACGACGCACTCGGCAGTGATTGTGGAGACGACAGATGTGGCCAGACGTGCCATACGCTCCATTTTGGATATATCCATGTTTATACGCACGCGCGAGCCAACGGGCCAGGTCTTCTACTTGGGCAGCGATCCACGGAAGATGCCAACAAAGAGTGAGTATTGTAGGACAAACGCAAGGGAAGCTAAAGTTAAATCTTATTTCTACTCAGACGTTGGCGACTCGTATGTATCGGGCAAGCTGCATGGCGGCGAGCTGCTGGTGAAAATGCAGTTTAATGGCACACCGGAGGCCTATACGGTGGGTGGACAGAAGCTGGACAATGGCTACAACCACCTGATCGAGGTGGTGCGCAATCAGACCCTGGTGCAGGTCAAGCTCAATGGTACCGAGTACTTCCGCAAGACGCTGTCGACGACAGGTCTGCTGGATGCACAGGTGCTTTACTTGGGTGGGCCGGCGCCAACACGCGAGTCCTTGCTGCCAGCCAGCACTGAGCCGGATCTAGAGGAGGGTAGCGCGGCCGTTAGTAGCACTGCGGCCAAGGACACGGATGATAATAAGGATTACTTCAAGGGTATTATTCAGGATGTGAAAGTGAGCAATGGTTCCCTCAATATGATTGTCGAGATGTATCCCCTGAACCTAACCGATGTGAATGTGAACGCCAAGCCATTTGGAGCCGTTAGCATTGACCGCACCTCGGTGCTGCAGGGCGAAGTGTCCGACGACTTGTGCCGCAAAAATCCGTGCAAACACAATGCCGAGTGCCGAAATACGTGGAACGACTACAGCTGCAAGTGCCCAAATGGCTACAAGGGCAAGGACTGTCAGGAAATTGAATTCTGCCAGCTGGTCACCTGCCCCGGCCACAGTGTCTGTCAGAATCTGGACGATGGCTACGAATGCCTAACCAATATCACATTCACGGGCCAAGAACATTCTCCACTGGCCTTCTCCTACTTCAAGGAGCAGCTGCCGGATGAGATTGGCGTGACCAAGCAGGCGCTGCTGAAGCCGGTCATAGAGATTGCCTATCGCACGCGAGCTGGCGGCACTCTCCTCTTCATTGACAACCAGGATAGCTTCTTTGAAATTGGCGTCAATGGCGGCCGTGTTACTGTTACCTGGAAGCTGACTCAGTTGCACATCGGTGAGTCTGGACGCTTTGAGAAGGAGAATACGGATGGCGAGTGGAGCCGCATCTATTTGCGTGCGCACGCTGGCAAACTGGAGGGTGGGTGGAAGGGCTGGGAGTCGATGGTAGACCCCACGCCCGGCTTCTCAACGGACATCGATCAAGCAGCATTCCAGGAGCTACTCTCCAGCAGCACACAGGTCTATTTGGGCGGCATGCCTGAGTCGCGCCAACTGCGTGGCTCCACGCAGTCCTCGCAGCAGGGATCCCAGTTCAAGGGCTGCCTGGGTGAGGCTCGTGTTGGTGATTTGCTGCTGCCCTACTTCTCTAATGCCGAGCTGTATCCACATACCGAGAACGTATCCGTGCAGCTGCAGGCGCAGTTCCGCCTCAACTCGACACGGCCCGAGGAGGGCTGCATTCTGTGCTTCCAAGCTGACTGCAAGAACAATGGCTTCTGCAATGCTCCAGCGGAGGAGTATGTGTGCACCTGTCAACCTGGCTACGAGGGTGACGACTGTGGCACCGACATTGACGAGTGCCTCAACACCCACTGCGAAAATAATGCCACCTGCATCAACCTCGTGGCCGATTTCGAATGCAAATGCCTGCCTGGGTTCGAGGGTCGCTACTGCGAGCAGAACATTGACGAGTGTGCAGCCCAACCCTGTCACAATGGAGGCAACTGCACGGATCTGATTGCTGCCTACCGCTGCGACTGCCCTGATGAGTACACGGGTCCACAGTGCGGTGCTCTCAAGCAGATGACCTGCGAGAATGAGCCCTGTCGCAATGGGTCCAGCTGCGAGAATGGATTCAGTAAGTATCAATGGGTTAAGTTGTGCTCATATCTTTATTCTTTATTCATTATTTTACAGATGCTCAAACCGGAAACAACTTTACCTGCAGTTGCTCTACAGGATTTGAGGGTGCACTCTGCGATACGCCCTTCTGTGAGTTGACGCCCTGTCTCAATGGTGGTCTTTGTCTAACCACTAGTAGCGTAAGTGTTTACTGAGTTGGTTTTGGAAATAGAAATTATAACAGCGTCCGATTTACAGATACCCAATTGCAAATGCAGCCTGGGCTATGCGGGCCGCCTCTGCGAGGAGGAGATCGATGAATGCGCCTCCAATCCCTGCATGAATGGCGGCAAGTGTCTGGATCTAGTGGGCGACTATGAATGCGATTGTCTGTCCACTGGCTTCGATGGCGTGCATTGTGAAAATGACATAAACGAATGCATCCAGGAAGTTAAGTACTGTGGCGAGCTCGGGCGCTGCATAAATTTGCCCGGCAGTTTCAAGTGCATTTGCCAGAAGCCCCATTGTGGGGCCTTTTGTAACTTTACCGATCCTTGCAATACCTTGAACATTTGCGCCAATAGCGGGCTGTGCGTTGAGAACTGTGGCGAAGAGGCAGACTACTACTGCAATTGCACCGAGGGTTTCATGGGCAAGAACTGCACAGCACCGGTATGTAAAGGCAGCTGAGAGTTTTAAGAATCTGATACTAATGTAGATACATTTGCAGATAACGGCCAAGGATGACGGGCCTTCGACGACAGACATTGCCATCATTGTCATTCCCGTGGTTGTCGTCCTGCTGCTCATTGCTGGCGGACTGTTGGGCACGTTCTTGGTAATGGCACGCAACAAGCGGGCAACGAGAGGTACCTACAGTCCCAGTGCTCAGGAGTACTGCAATCCTCGGTTAGAAATGGACAATGTGCTCAAGCCACCGCCAGAGGAACGACTAATTTAATTAACACCATACAAAAGCCTCAATATAAACAAGAGATATTTTTTAAATCCGCCCATATAAGTACAATACGCTCCCGTACTAAGTTTTTGTACTAAGTTCGTCTTAATAAGGTGCTCGCAAAGCAACCACCAGGCTTCCACAGAGCAACTCTCCCCATTCACACGCAGTCGAACTTGATGCCTACGCTTTAGTTAGTTAATAATGCAGCTTTCTATTTATTGTAGCATGTAGTTTGTATGGCAATCACTTTATAGTCGTTATATAGTTACAGTTTAGATTCAGTATTCGATACAATTCAACAGAATAACCGAGTATATCTAAAAAGCTGCGATCAAAGTTGTGCTGCACACTGAAACCATAAGCACTGACACGAAAATTGAATTGAAAATATAATTACAATGCAACAGCCGATTTCGAAACATTCCATGCGAAGGCCCTTAATACGATACGAAATAATGTACGAGTAATATTTTGTAAATAGATTTGTATGCCCATTTTAATCTAAATTAGCTGAGCTAAATAAAATCCTATATACCTTGCATGCATATACATATACACATACACATACATATAGTTATATGTGTATTTATATCTGTTGATTTATATATAGTGTGCAACTATATGTATGTCATTTATTGCGACCTTATACAAAAAGCATGCGAACTAGGTGTACGTAGTTACTAAGTAAATCAAATATTTTGCTCTACAATTTTTAAGCGTAAACGTAAGAGACTGTACTATACATACATAAAACATTGCGACTTTTTTCAAAAAAAAACGAAAACAAATCAAATAAAAGAAAGAATTCAATTAATACGAAATGGATTTCTATACATATATTTTATTTTAATTTTAGTATATTAATTTTTTAATTTGGGCCAACAATGACTACATAAATTTGCTTGATTTGGAAGACGTGCACTTTTTGATTTTTGCTAACAGCGGAAGGTCTATAATATTAAAAAAAAATTCAGTTTATTTAAATTTGGATAAACTTGTATTCCATTTTCATAATTATTAATTGAATGCAAATTTTAATTGACCAAATATCTGAAGTGTTTTCAAATTTAATAACAATAAGATGATACTTCTTAATTCTATTGCGATCAGCATTATATTTATGAATATTTAAAATTTCCATATGCCAATATTTTTGAGCAGATCTTAACAATATCTCATGAGATTTGTTGGGAAAATAAAACAAATTTTGATATCCAATTTATAGCATGTTTGTTGCAAATTTTATTCACCGACTTATACGACACTCACAGTTCAGATGTAGACTGCTTTGCCTTTCCACCCAATCCAACGTTGAAATATTTCAATGTTGGGACCTTCTTTACATAATTTCAATTCTATTGCCTAGATTAAAAATATTAAATATGTAAACAGTAGGCAAAAATAAATTCATTTAATTAATTAATTTTAAACGAAGGTCGAAATATTATTCGCATAGCTACCAGAATAATGCCCCTATTTGTGAAAAGTTTTCGTTATTTATCATTTTGTTGATAGGATAGAGTAAAAGACAAACCAAATTGCAGTAAATTTTCTAAATAATAAATGCTAAAGAAAGTGAGCTGTGCGAGGACAATTCAAACTGGCTTTACATAGAAGATGTAGTCGAGTATTGCTTGATAATGCAAGTGTTGACATAAAGAGGAGGCTACGGGTAATCATAATATATGATGGAGGTTCCTATCGTTAAATGCTAATGAAAAGGAGCTGCTTGCGCTGCTCGAGCTGTTGTTCTCAGCCCAGCGAGGCGACCCATTTGAATTTGCTCTGCATCTCCGGATGATAGAATATGCACTCGAACTTGTTGATGCAGTTCTTGCCGTAACGACAAGGCTTCGGATGATAGAAGGTGCATCCAGCTTTTGTGCAATTTGGATAGTACTTGCACATGGTCGTGCCTGTAGTCACTGTTACCGGTGCGGAAATTGATTTGTAGTTCTGCACAGGAATCACATGCGACGCTGCCAATACAAAAATATAATCATTATAGTTAAAATTAATATTGGTAAAACATTTCACTTACAGAGAGGCGGCATAGTTAGCTGCACGTGGCTGAGATCTCGCGTTCCACTGTGCGCGAAGTTGCAGTCGACGCTCATGCAAGCCAAGTCGAATTTACATTTCGGATGGGAGTACATGCACTTGTCGGCGAATTTGCAGTTGGGGAAGGATTTGCAAGGAGCCGATGGGTGATAATATTCGCAGAATTGCTTGTTGCAGTTCGGATGATACTTGCAGCGCTCCTTTGGCTTTGCCACCTTCAAAACTGTGGAGTCCACGCTGACAGCACTTACTGCAAAAGGCATTAGCAATGAGATAAATATGTTGAATATACATATATTTTTAAATATATTGCTTACATTTATCTAATGGAATGGTCAGGCAATTCTTCTTAGATTAATAATTAGGGTATTAAATTGTTAAACGGGTATGCTTATTAAGTATATATTATAAACTTAACATTGACATTGGTCTTATATGATAAATGCTGTAAATAACTGTTTCTTAATTTATTCCACTCATTAAACATTAATAATTACCAAATGCTTAACAGAATCTTGCATTATGAACATTTTCAGAACATTATTTTATTTATGTATATTTATCTTGCATGGAAAATGTATATTTTATACTCTGCGCGATCTGGTGGATGTCCCATTAAGTTTTCTTAAAAAGTTAGGCACTGTATACGTAAAGGAACTGTTAGCCAGTTAGTTAACCAGAATATGTTAACATTACATTAACAGCATCTCATATTCTGTGGATAACAGTATAAGAGTTATGAATGTGATTGACTTACGTGTTGGCAAATTGTCGTACTTCCGATCTTCTGCATTTCGTATAGAGATTCGACGTCGCTCCATGGAAGAGTCACGGTCTTTACTGCCCGAACGTCTCTTTTTGTGCTGATGCTGCTGCTGCTGTTGTTGCAGCTGCTCCTCTTCGGGCTTGATCTTGAAACGAATAGGTGTGTGTTTCACCTTACTTGGTGGCTCATCAACTGCCAAAGGTGTAGTTGTCACATTTGTTGATTTCTCGTGGCTCATGTTGCGCTTGTCCAACAGCTTTGGTGGAAGTGGTGGCGTTGTTGACCGATTGCTTTCCCCCGGCTGAGCTTTCAAATCCGCTTTATGGTCATTGGAAGAAGAGGCGGCCTGGTTGGCGCTGCTGCTACGCCGTTTGCTAGATGCGCGTTTACGCGGAGATGCAGGCAGCGGCTCTTCATCATCATCGTCATCAGCGTCGTTCTTGATAATAATCTTTTTGATTTCCTGCGTCTGGCGGAGCACCTCACTCCGACGCAGGCTCCGCGATGGCTTTGGCGGCGGCGTATTGCTCGAAGTGCAAGGCGATGACCGTGAAGTGCTGCGCGCTCGCTTTGCCTTACTTGGTCTATTGTTGCTGTTGGTTGAGGAAGTCGCCGTGCCAGTCGTTGAAGTCGGCTCAACAGTTGCTGACTGCAAATGTGGAGTTGCTGAACTGGTCGAAGACACCTGGGGCGAGGGCGTACGTTTGCGTGAACGCTTCCGATACGCTGCTGCGGCTGCGTTTCCTAGAGCTTTATCACCGTTCAGCGTCACCACGAACTGTGTTTTAGATACAGTAGGGGATGAGCACCCAAGGCTGACTATACTTTTCTCCACATGCATGTCAATATCTATGTCTGTCTCCTTTGGGTTGTGAAGCAGCTGTGGCACGTAAGCCTCATAATCGCCTACGCTTAAGCTGGGCACATACTCCTCCTCCACCTCCTCCTTTGCCACCAGTTTGATCTCAGAGTGGGGCTCGATCGACTCCCGCATTCGCTTGCGATCTCTGTGCAACACATTCACTACTAGCTCCCTCCTGCTGCGTCGGAACAGCTCTCTGCCGGGCCTGGTTTTTGCTGAATCATTTGCACGACGCTTGCCCAGCGTTGAGCTGATGATCTCTGGCTCATCTTCGCTGCCATATTGCCTTGACGCACTGGATGGAGTCGATGTTGTTTTGGCCAAGATTGTCGATCTTTGTGCATCGGCAACAGCTCTCAAAAGCAGGTTCTTGCAAGCCTGGCGACGCGGCGAGACTTGGGGCCGCGGCTTGATCTTGATAACTGAATTAACGGGATTCTTCTGCAAATCCTCATCATCGGATGGTTCTGGTGGCTTATTAACTGCCACTATGACACGCGATCCAACCCGATGCTTGTAGTTGCTTTTTGGGCTGCGACTGGGCGATCGTCGATGGCGTAAGTCTTCACGCTCTCGCTCTCGCTCTCGCCGCCGTTCTGGCTGCCTTTCGTTGCGTTCTCTATGTTCTCTGTTACGGTCTGTTTTCTTAATTTCTTCTGGTTGTGGGTCGCTGCGACGTCGATGAGCCGGAACGTAAAGCTTGACCTCTTTCTGTACCCGCTGCGGACGATCCGAGAGTGATGTATGAGAACGATCCGGGAGCGATGGCTGCGAACGATCCGGGAATGTTGCCTGCGGACGATCCGGAACTACTGGCTGCTGTGGCGCGTGTGGCTTGCACCCTAATCGTTCGTGCACCGAGCGACGCTCGACATGATCATCACTTGACTTTTTCTGTACCTGGCTTTCTTTATCAGCTTTGGCTTTTGGTTTTTCTCTAGCTACTTTCGGTTCGGACGTCCTGTTAAACACAATGGGACTCTTTGGCCTACGTGTGCTTAGGTTGGCGTTGGAGTTGGCTAATTCTGAAACTGGAGCGGTGTTATTGACAACAGATTTCTCCTGCTCGTTTAAGCTTGGTGTATCCTCGACAAGTGGTTGCTGTTCCTCGTCGCTTTCATCGTCTAGTTCGCCAATTCGGCGCAATTGCTGCTTGGCCGCGTATATCTTTCGCTGTATTTCAGCCAATTCAGCGATATCTTTCTCCCGATTGCCGCTTGTGGTAGTTGAGCTAATCTCTGACATTGTTGGTATATCGAGCTCTCTTGTTGTCTGCTGCATATCGTTTGGCTGCGGCTGTGTGTGCTCATCGTCTTCCTCGACAGCCTTGCGTTTTTTCTTTTTTATCAATAGTTCATCCTTTAGGTTGCCATCGATATCGAGCGTCTTTTTGGCTTTTTCTAGTAGCTCCTCGGCAAAAACATCCGTTATGGAGCTTATTGGCAGCAAGGAGTCAACTCTTGTCGTAGCATCGGCCACATCGTCGCCAGATTTCCTAAGTGGCCTTTTATCTCTTTTTTCTTTGACTCTTTTATCCTTCTCTTTGTCCTTTGGTTTGGGCGTTTCGGCTTGACGTGACTTTCGTTTTTTGCTGCCAGCTAAGGGCAGATAATGAAATACAATATAAAAATTAAACAAGTAGCAAACAAAACTCACAGGCCGATGATGCTGGCAACGTGACTTCCTGTAGCTTCTGAAGCACTTCGTGCAACCAAGTAACAAAGAGATCTGTCTGATCGCCGAGGAACAGATTGAGCTCAGCGTTCATTTGCTGTTTGGTGCGTTTGTTGGCCACCATCACCATTACATAGTCTGGCAGTTCGTCATCAATGAAGCCGGCAGAGCCGCCGGTGCCTAATTCGAGCAGTTTCGCCTTTACGGCACTCTGCGGCGTTAATTGTGAAAAACAGAGTTGATTACGAGTTCATTGATTTTTCGCGAATAGAAAAAATGAAACTTACGCGCATCTTCTGCCCAATTTCGCTGCCTAGATTGCAATCCATTTTGGCTGATATACTGTCAAAATGGTATGTGCATTCAATGTGGGGTTTGTTCCTACTTGCCGAAGTGTTACAACATTGAGAAAAATAAAAACCTACGAGAAATATTATTTTTTAGCAACTGCAGTACAAAATCAATGTGACTAAATACTGATAACCAAATAATACCAAATTCATACATTCATGTTACTTAACATACTGAATGCTCAAACGGCAGAAAGGCACACATTGACTTTCCTAACGCAGTCGCCTGAATGGCAATTCGTAGAGTGACAGAAGAAGAAGCTGAAAAAAGTATTTCAGTCGAGTTTCAGTGCGACAATTTTTCTAATTTCGTAATAAAATGTGTAATAATGGAAAACAGGCAGCCCAGTTTAAATGATGTGATAGTGCCAGGTGCGTTGTATTCTCAAACTTTACGAATATGCACAAACATGGCGTCTATATGGCCCCAGCCAAGAGGTACGCTACCTCTGGCTGGCTGGCTGGCCTCAGCCTCAGTGCCCTGGGCCCGTGCGAGTGCAGAATATGCGCGAATGGCCGCATCGGAATAAATGCAATTTTATGATAATTATGTGCATTTAGCAAGCAACTTGTTGCATTTAATATGTACCCCATCCTTTCTATTGCAGAATTGTACTTCCTAATTTCGAAATTTCTGACCGCGGGGCCGCTGGAAGAGACAGCAAAGGTTGGTGATCGGACATTTTTGTTAAGCGCCGCCCTGAAAAAGAGCGCAATTTCTTCGTTTGAATTTCGCTTTTGTTTACAAACATTTTACTAACCCGAATTCCAAATATTCAATTTTCAGGTTCTGGTGCAAGAATTAGAGGAAAAAAAGGTAAGTGTATCTGTATATATGTGTGTATGTGTCGTTGTCAGGTGACGCATTAAAGTGTCAAGTCTTTTTCTCTGAGGATTTCCCTCTGCTATGCAATTTTTAATGCAGAAACTCAGAAGCGTTTGTTTATATATTTTGTTTTGGTTTTGTCGTCGTCATTGTTGCTGTTGTTGTTGTAGCGCAGCCGGCAGCAGCAGCGGCCTACACCGTCTGCTTATTTCAGAGTTCAAAGCTATACTGAAATTGAACAGAATCGTATAACGGTGCGACAGTACGGGAGAGGTCCGTCTGTCTGTGCCGCCGATTGTCCGCTTAATAAAAGTAGGTAAAAAAGTAGGCTCCCGGCTGTGGCGGCAGCAACGGCGACGTCATTACTTTGATGCCCATCAAGTGCAAGTGATAACAAATTTTGAATGCCGCCTTCTATCGCCCGTAGGTATTGCCCCGACGCACTGACTGGCTGGGGAATGAGCATGAACAGACATTTGCCGAATTGGTGAGTTACTGTTGTCATTTATTGTGTTTATTTGTCAAATTTTGTGATTTGTGCTTGCATAATTAAAATTAGTGTTCGGTTTTTACGCCTTCGAACTTTTGTTCGACTCTGCGTGTGTGTGCGTGTGCGTATGCGCTTTGTGACGTCACATGGCCATCGATTGATTGAATAGACACTTGTGTTATACTAATAAATTTTTTTTGCACATAATTAAAATTATTTAAATGCAACATTAACAATATTATTTAAATATATAAATTGAGTAGTTAAACAACATTAATTAACAAAAAAATTATAAGTTATAATTAAAAAGTGAGAATGCTCTACAAATATTACATATTCAAGTGCTGTGCAGTAAAATTTGAAAAATTAGATAAATTAATTACAATTACATAGTAATTTTAATAACAATCTACCAGTGGCCGACATCTTGCTTTCAATATATTCATGTGTGCATGTGTGTGAGTGTGTATGTATTGGCAAGCATATGCCTGTGTCAAGGTTAGAGCGAGACGGCTGTAGGTACTTGCGCTCAGAACAGCTGCGCACTCTTGAGCAATCGATATATCGATAAATTGTTAATTTTCAAATTATTGTAGGAGAAAAAATACGCGCATATTGGGCCGAATCATCTGCTCGAAATATGCAGTCGTCTTGGTCCACTAGTGGACAAGGAGTTGCCGCCAAGCGTTCCAGGAATAAGCTCACTGCTTGGCACTGGCCGCCAAAATTTGTTACGCACAAAAGACACCGTATACAAGCATCGTACTCTCCGGGATTACTGCACACGTCTGCATGGCATATCACTGCCGGACTCATCGCTTACAAAGCCCATACACAATTTATGTAAGCCTTAGCTACAATAAATATAATTATATATTAACTCATTTGTCAACTCAACTTGTAGCCAAGGTAATCAACGGTCGGGAACATGGTGGCTTGGTTCGTCGCAAGTTACTGGTGCCAACCGATCTATACCGCAAGACAAAGCTGTTGCGGCGCACTGTTGGGCACCTGTCCTCGGTGTATTGTGTGCTTTTTGATCGCACTGGTCGCTACATAATCACTGGCGCTGATGACTTGCTCATCAAGATTTGGTCCGCGGCTGATGGGCGTCTGTTGGCGACGCTTCGCGGAGCCTCCGCCGAAATAACCGACATTGCAATTAACTTGGATAACACAATGTTGGCTGCTGGCTCAGTTGACCGCATCTTGCGCGTCTGGGACATGCAAACAACTTCACCTATAGCAGTTCTTGCCGCCCATACGGGCATGATAACTTCGGTTAACTTTTGTCCATCACCACGTAGCGATCTCAAATATTTGGTAACAACCAGCACAGATGGCTCAATTGCGTTCTGGCAGTATTCGACACCGCGCGGTCAAAAGATAACCTTCGCACCGAGGCCCACCCAATACCACGAAAAGCTAAGGCCAGGACAGGCTCAAATGATGTGCACTACTTTCTCACCGGGCGGCATGTTTTTGGCAGCTGGCTCGGCGGACCATCATGTGCGCGTCTACATGATGGCCGAAGATGGACCCAAGCGCATACTGGAAATAGAAGCTTACACAGACGCAGTTGATTCAGTGCAGTGGTCGCATCGCGGCTTACGTTTCATATCGGGCAGCAAAGATGGGACAGCGCATATCTGGACCTTTGAGTCGCAACAGTGGAAGAGCATTAAACTATGCATGACCGAGCGATTGCCAAGGTAAGTTTCCTAAAGTAAACAGCGAATAAAATAACTAATTGGGTATGCTTATCTTCCAGCTGTCCAGAGCCGGAAGAAGGCAAGAAATTAAAGGTTACAATGGTAGCCTGGGACGCCTCCGATCGTTATGTTATAACAGCTGTCAATGATTTTACAGTGCGTAAATCTATTAAAAGATATAATTGTCAAATTAACTTATATACTTCGCTCAACAGATTAAAATCTGGGATTCAAAATCTGCTAAGTTGCATCGCGTTCTACGCGGTCACAAGGATGAACTGTATGTGCTTGAGTCGAATCCAAGGGATGAGCATGTGCTACTCTCGGCCGGCCATGATGGGCAGGTGTTTCTGTGGGATATTGAGCAAGGCGTGTACGTGGCTCAATTTTTTAATGACATCGATGGCCAAGGGCATGGCAGCGTATTCGATGCCAAATGGTCACCGGATGGAACCATGATAGCAGCGACCGACTCACATGGTCATATATTAATTTTTGGCCTCGGTATTGGCACCGAAAAGTACAAATTAGTATGTGAACGAAAAGAACACAAATCCAGAGTTGTTTGACTTTAATTGTCCTATCTTTTTAGCTACCCACAGAGCTGTTTTTCCACACGGATTTTCGTCCCCTGCTTCGGGATGCACATCATCACGTAGTTGATGAACAAACGCAAATAATGCCGCATTTAATGCCACCACCGTTTCTGGTCGATGCTGACGGTAATCCTCATCCGACTAAATATCAGCGCTATGTTCCCGGCCGTGAAAGATGCAGTACGGATCAATTAATACCCAATTTAACTGTGGGCATCGATGGTATTGTTATTGAGGATAACATAAATGCGCCGCCGAATGCGGTAGCTCCTGCACCGCCTCCTCCGGTGGCTGTTGGACTCGGAGGTGGAGCAGCAGGACCACTGGGACCAGGCGGTAACTATTCGCATATTGATCGCATGATTGCTGCTCTTGCCAATCGTCAGGGCAACAACGTGAACAACGCCAATGCCAACGATGGCAACATTTTGAATCAGTCATTCGAGCGTCTAATCATGCGCCAAGGACAGGATCAATTGCCCGATTCGAATTCGTCACGTAATGCCACGCAACGTGGTAACGTGTTGGGCGGACGACGTTCCCTGGCCGAGGGCACACCGCGTCAGGGGTGGGCTGCGGCACTGCCAGCAGCTCCGGCACCTCCTGCGGGTGAACAGCCCCAAGCTGAGCCACTGCTTGCTGTCCTTCCTGCTCAACAGGCAATGCCATTGAAATTTGTGCGTCGCACTTACGTTCGTCCCATGAAATATGCGCAACTGCAGAACCTCAAACAGACCATATATTCTGCTGGCCAGTACGAAATGCTGGAATATAAACGTGAGATGCGTCGTCGTCCTATCATGATAAATACAGCCAGTGCAGCTTCTTCACTGCTGGCAGGAGTTGGCAGGTCACGGAATACACGATCGAATGGGGGCGGCAGGCCTGGACGCAGGCGTGGTGCTCAAACTGGTCAACAACAGCAAGGAGGCCAACAGCCCGCTTATCGGACGCGTGCTGTGCGTGGTCAAGAGGAGGACCACTATGAAGATGCATCTGTCGCCGCCCCACATGAGGAGGAAGACGATGACGATAGCAGCAACAGTTCTGGGGACACAAGTTATTCGAATGTTGAAGAGAATCTAGAGGATAGCAGTGATGAATCGGATACGGATAGCTCCGACTATTCAGACTGGGTTGCCGATACGCCCGGCCCCAATCTTGAGCCACCGAAGCGTTCCAAGCGCAAACCACTCTCCCGTCGTCGAACCATCACCGATGATAGTAGTGATGATGCAACGGCAGGCCAGGCAGCTGCCTCCAGTAAAAAGCGTGGACGCAAGCGAGTGCTAATACCACCGACTGCGCCAAATGGCGAAATTCCAGAGCTTTACCGTCCAGCCGAGTGGCTGTCAGAGGTGATTCCACGCAAAGCACCGTACTACCCTCAAATGGGCGACGAGATTGTCTATTTCCGCCAAGGTCACCAGCGTTATTTGGAGGCGGTCCGTCTCAAAAAGGTCTATAAGCTGTCGCATAGCTCAGAGCCATGGAACTTCCGTACACTACGTGATCATGAATTAGTGCGTGTGATTGGCATTAAATACGAGATTCGCCCGCCGCGTTTGTGCTGCCTCAAGCTGGCCATCATTGATGAGGAGGGAAATATGACGGGCACTACGTTTAAAATAAAGTATCATGATATGCCTGATGTTTTGGACTTTCTGGTACTGCGTCAGACCTTCGACCTTGCGGTGCAACGCAATTGGAATATTAGCGACCGCTTCCGCTGTATGATCGGCGACGGTTGGTGGATGGGTCAGATTGAGTCGCGTCATGCGCTCTGCGCCGATTTTCCAGACTCATTCTTCATGTGTTTTCGCGTGCGCTGGGATAATGGCGAGTACGAATATATGAGTCCTTGGGATATGGAGCCCATCGATGAAGAGCGCCTGCCTGATGAAGTGGGCGGCGCTGTACCCGTGTTGCCAGAAGAGATACGCGCCACACTATATCAGCCCAAGTCCGAGGAATGGCATCGGGGCGATCGAGATGGCACCTGCCGTCGCATTATTAATGGACTCGAGCAGGTAAGTGCCTAAAACCAAAACACCAAAAACCGAAAACACCAGAATATTTATTGAGTAAGAATAAAGGATACACTTGAAGGAATGTTTTAAGCAGCAGTCCAAAGAATACCATATAGAACATAATATACATATATCTTTTATCGTAAGCATAAATTGGCAATTCTCTAAATAGTAGGGAGACTTTTGGCAATATACATACCTCAATTTCGGAAAAAATTTTTAAAATAGTCTCGCAGTGTGTTCAAAAATATTAATTAAATATTTTAATGTTTTCCCATGTTCTCCGTGTTACTATCGAATGGAGACTAACCGTAGTATTAACACACAAATGAAGGATCCGTTTTCCCTGCCTACTATTTACTGTAGACCAATGTGAAAATGATATTAGAATTCGGAATATTAATTATTGTTTAATTCACTTCGTTTTCCTAGGTGATGCGTTTATCAATAGCGGAACACTTTCTGGCGCCAGTCGACCTCAATATCTATCCAGACTATGCGTATTTAATTGAGTATCCCATCGATTTAACAACAGTCAAGTCGCGTTTCGAGAATCATTTCTACCGCCGCATCACTTCGGCTCAGTTTGATGTCCGATATTTGGCAACCAATGCGGAGCAGTACAATCGTCGCCACACAAGCATCGTGAAGCATGCTCGTATTGTGACCGATCTGTGTTTGCGTATCATAAGGTGAGTAATATATAATTTATTATTTTCCTTTCCAAATAATCTTAATCGTTTGCTTTCTTGCCAAACCTAACAGGGAGGCCGATGAGATAGATGTAGCAGCCGTTTATCATCAGCTGGTTGATGTTTATCACTCATCAGAGTCGGAGAATGAAGTGGATTCAGATGTCGTACCATCGACCAGCACCGGTCCCACCACATCAGCAGCTGCTGCCCGCCAGCGGGTTTCATCGACGCGCCGGTAAGCAAACAATGAAAGCAATATGTTTATAATTTATTTATTTAAATATACTCTATTTACAGCTCGAATCGCATACGCTCAGATGGCGATTGGCGTTCCGACTGCCGGCAGCTGCTGGATCTGATGTGGCAGAGGCCAGATTCATTGCCATTTCGCGAGCCAGTCGATACGATTGAGTTTCCAGACTATTTGGAAATCATTGCCACACCTATGGACCTGCGGACAGTCAAAGAGGATCTGCTGGGCGGCAATTACGATGACCCACTAGATTTTGCCAAGGATGTGCGCCTCATATTCCTCAATTCCAAGAATTATAACACCAACAAACGCTCACGGGTGAGTCCTCTGCCCGGATCTGGGTACTGCTGCAGATCGTCATTTATTCCAAACCAATGCCAATGCGCGACATTCGCTATTGTCATTGGCGTTAATATAATTGTGATTTTATTGCTTTATTGCCAGTGCCTTGTAATGGTTAATATAATCGTTAATAATAGCCAAACAAATACTTTTCCAAATTTCAAAATTTGACTAAAGGCAATGTAGTTCGAATTTAAAAAGATTTTAACTACAAATTCACGTCTTTTTAAAAAGACTTTTTTTTGCTTTTGCTGTTTGTTTTTTATTTTTAAAATAGTTTTGAAAATTACAATATTTATATCCCAACCTTATGCTGTCTTTACTAAGCTTTCTTCAAAACAATTTCTCTTTAATCTACTTATATACCGAGGTTGACAGAATACGTTCGCTAAATCATTTAGTCATTGAACGAATGAATGATTGGCCGAAAACTAAGATCCCTCCCCATACAAACAGTTTGTTTTCGATATTACGTTGACAAAACTCTTTTAATTATAATTTGCTTTTTGTGCGACAAATTATTTATACCGGACTTACTGAGTAATACGGAGAACACTTTACTTTGATTGACATGTGTTTGGACGATTAAAGATTGGTTTACTATTTTACTGCCCCCTCACAATTTCTGTATATGAAGTCTTCATTTCATTTTTATGTTCTTTACACATTATTTGATATTGGCTTTTTGCCAAAAGTGGAAGACCAACTGTGTTTCGTTATTATCCCACTTTCCCGCACTGCTTAACACCACACAATCTCACACACCAGCTCATCTCTTCTTAACGTTTCTTTTGCAATTTGTTAACATGCCTTCAAACTTCAAATTAACCACCACCCAACTCATAAACCATCAATCGAATCACTCGAATCAATCAAAACCCATCAAATATTTCGAACTAAACCAAATGAATGACGATCCGTGACAATCAACTTAAATAGGATAATCTAGCGGTAAGGTTACTCTTGGGCTACTATTTTAGTACAACACTCTTATTGAATGAATCCATTCAGCCGTAGGACTCATCTCACTAATTGAATAAATCGCATTTTCTTGCAGATCTACGCAATGACACTGCGCCTAAGTGCGCTCTTCGAGTCGCACATAAAGACGGTGGTGAGCAGCTGGAAGGCAGCGCGTAGACGTGCCAACAAGAACAAATCGGGTAGCAGTGGACGGGGCTCGAGCAGCCCCAGTAAACGAACGCCACCGGATCGTGCCACACGGCGGACACAGAAACCACCGGGTGCTGCCAGAAGACTGCCAGCACACACAAGCGAAGAAGATGAGGATGATGACGACGATGATGATGATGATGATAGTGTGGCACAGCAACAGGCGGCACGTGGCGCGCAGCGTGGCAACAGACGACGCAATGGCGTGGCCGCGAGCACCGCAATTTCGAGCTCTAATCGTGTTACATCATCGTCGTCTAATCCGCAGCAACGCCGCCAGGAGAGTAGCAGTAATTCGGACACCGAAGAGGAAGAAGAGGAGGAGGAAACGACGTCGGATGCCACCAGCGATGAGAATGAGGATGATGAAGCGCACTCCAATGGCAGCTCGCCGCAGCACGCACGTCGCCGTCGCGGACGTCCAGTGCGCCAGAATGTTAGCGATGATGAGACCAATGCCAACGATTCTGAAGAGAGCTATAATCCAAATGAACGGCGCCGCGGTCGTGCAGGAGCTGGTAACAAGCGCAAGGCGAAGGGCCAGAGAAGACACAATAACAAAAGACATCGTTCAGACCAGGATGGTCAGCCTGGTGGGAGTCGTGGTGCGGCCCCTACACGTCGCACACGCCGTTTACTTGGCAGCTCCGAGGATGAAAATCATACAGCAGCCTCCCATTCCCAGTTAGATGATAGCACTCAGGACAGTCAAACACCCCGCAAGAAAGGTCGACAAGCAAAGAGCAAGAGCTCCACGGCCATTGGAAATGGGCCAAGCACTAACGCTGCTGCTGCCTCAGCCGGTTCTAGTGTTGAGAGCCCCTCTCGAAATACGCGTGCCAATGGAGCACGATCACAGAATGCTGCTGAAAACGATCACAGCTATCATCTGCCCGTCCGCAATGGTCGTATTATTGATTCGGATACGGATTCGCATGGCCCAGTTGGGCGACCAACAAGGCAGAGTGCGAAACGTGCACTGATGGACTGGGCGCGTGGCAGCGATATCGAAGAGGAAGAGGAGGACGATGAAAGTGAAGAGGCTGAAGAGGTAAGTTTTTAATACAAATCACATTGCATATATATATAAATAATATTGATTTTTCTATCAGATTCTACCCACGCCCACAACGGACGATTTGCCCTCGACTAGTCGGGCTGCGCTAAATCAAGCAGGCGTCAATGCTGCTGCCACATCATCACGGCAACTGCGCACGAATCGCAATACGGTTGTAACTGCTGCCGCAGAGAGCGAAGATGACGATGATAGTGATAATGAGCCTTTGGCCAACAACCAGCAAAGTGAGTTTCGAAGGATCATCTTGCTCTAAAAGCCATTTAACTAATCTTTTAATCTTTTGCAGAAACTGCCAGTGGACCTGCAAAAACTAGCACACCAGCTCCGCATCCATTGACGTTGCGCCGACGCCTGCCTTCAGTGCCACGCAGCACGCATATGACGCGGTCGCATGCCACATCAACCACCAGTAGCTCTAATCAGCACGAGCCAGCAATGGCTGCGCATGACCATAACTATTTGGGCAATGAGTCAGCGGCAGCATCTCGTGCACCGCGACGCGTGCTGTCGCGCCATCAGCGTAATGCGGATGAATTGGACACAAGCCTTGATCCGCTGAACAATACTCGTCTGCTGTCTCTAATGGCCAATCCCCGACGTCCCACCTCTACAACAAACAATGCAACAACACGTCGATTGCGTGCCCGTGCCAGTCAAGAGCACTCGCAGGGTGAAGAGGAAGAGGCGCAAGTGGCGGAGATGCCTGAAGAAGATGAGGCCGCTGCCTCTGACGAAGGTACTGACGGTGGCTCCAGCTCTCAGGGCAGCAATGATGATGATGATGATAATGAACCAACTGCCACAGACTCTGAAGACAATCAGCCCCTAACCAGCTATGTTTCGCCCAGCAATGGTCGAGCACGACGTAAAACCAAAACCTCATCTTCATCGGCAGCGACTGTAACACAGGGACGCGAACAGCGACAACGCCGTCGTGGTCGTGCGCCTTCCGATCAGTCGGTTAACGATGACGATGATGATGATTATGAGGCTCCGCGTGGGCGACCCAATCGTCTTCGTAGCAATCAGCGTAGTGGCCGCAATCAGAAGCGTCCCCGTTATAATGAGCAATCCGATGAGGAAGACCAACCACAGGAGCACAGTCAGCGAAAGCGTATACGCAACGGCGATGCTCAAGCCTCGACCAACGATAGCAGCTCTCAGGAACGCGAGCAACAGCCCCAAGAGGATGGCGACGGTAGTAGTACAGTAGACAGTGATGAGCAACTAGTGAGTGTCAGCAGCCGAGGGCGTGTGCGTAAGATATCAGCAAAGGCACGTGGCATATTTAAGGATTAAATTGGGCGCTCAGCTGCGCTGCGCTCAAGACTGTTTTATGTATAAACTAATTATAATTGCATGAGCAAATCACATTTTATATCATTTGCTTCTTATTATTGATTAATGTGTAAGATTAATTCATTGTCATTGTAACGTCAGGTGTCCTGTGTACCGCCATCCACACCCGCTAGCAAGCCCCACCCCTAGACTAGATTTAAGGAAATCGTGTTCTCATGTATAACCATATTCACTATATATAACACAAATCCCAAAACCTTCATGCATTGTTCAAAATTTATAATTATTTTTATTTCCGGCGGCACGCTTGTCAGACTTTGCTGCTACATATTTTCATGTAGCTGCGCTATGGGTGTTGCTGCAGCAAACTGTATGTATTTCTATAAATATAATATATATTTAAAACATTAGCATCCAAGAATCACACACATTTAATATAGATGTTAGAATAAAGTATCAACAAAAAATATCTACTTCAATTGCCGTTCAGTTTCATTACCGGGGGTTCTGCATTAATGTTATTTTTTTTTATCAAAGCTGCTACAGTTCCCTAGGTTAATCTACTTAATCGACTTATTTTGACTCTGGACGTATTGTTCGGCCAGTTGCTTAACCCTGGACGCGCTTGCTTCCGTTCCATGTTTCGTCTCAAAGTCCAAAAACTTTTTGTAGATAACAAGCATTTTATCCGGCTGCAACTTCTGGAGCACTGCACGCTCCAGCAGATCTCTATAAGTAGAATTCAGATCAGTTAGAAAAGGCATATCTAGGCGATTTGTATTGATTTTCTTACCGTGCAGACTCAATTAGTTGAGATTTGACCAACATGTCTACGTAAAGTACCCAAATATCAATGCGCTTCGGATATGAGGTGACAATATCGTCCAGCAATGTTTGTGCCATGGCATTGTCCTTGTTTTTGGCATACAATTTGGAAAAGGCCACAATGCAATTAATGTCTGAAATTAAATACATACAGATTATAAGAATGTTTATGTTAATTTGGATATTACTTGCAATTAATAGGAACTTACGTTGATCTCTCGGTAGGGCAATAAGCGCACGCTGTAGGGTTGGCTGTACTTGATCCACCATGCCTAGCCAGAAGTAAGCATCGGCTGCAACACGCCAAACCTGCAACTCAGTTCTAAACTTACGCATCATGATATTTAATGTTTTAAGCAGGATAATTTGAGCATTGTGCGACTTAAGCACTTCGACGAGGCTCAGGTATGTTTGAAGTGGATCTGTATGACTAAGTGCTTCCTTTAGCACAGCCTCAAAATTAGACGAGTTGTAGCTGAGCTCCAAGTTAATAAGTGCCATCCATATGTTACGGAGCTCTTTGGAATTTCGGAACTCTATTGTTTTGATAGCGCGGCGCGCAATGTCGCGAGCTTTGTCTATTTCAGTATTTGCCAGCAGGAAGGACATATACTGAATCCAGATCTTACTGCTGTTGGGCTCTGCTATTACCAGGCGTTCGAACTGATCAATTGTTTCTGGGCGTTGCTCGGGATCTGCATTGCGTTCTTCGATTTCGCGCAAGCGTTGTTCTTCCTTGACCTCAGCCTTTGCCTTTTCCTTGGCACTAAGTCGTTTTCTCTTGCTAGAGCTTGCCTCAGCCTGGTTAGCTGCATCAACGTCATCTTCGTCGCTGGATGACCCCCCTTTACGCTTGTTATTCAATTCGTTGAGGTCAGTGTCCCAGAAGCTCGAGATGCCTGGCAAACGTACCTTGACTGCCGACTCATTTGATGGACTGGATTTGAACGTAATTGTCTTGGCTGGTTTCTTGTCTTCGAAGAAAAGCTCTCCATTCCTTCTTTTTCCATTCACTTCCGGCTTTGCTTTATCTTCGGTTTTATTACCATTTGTAACTTTCTGTAGACTTGGATCGCCTGTTTCGTTTTTCTCCCTCTTCATCTTTTTGGGCTTTACGGACACCTCTTCAGTTTCAACAGCAGCACGCTTGACGCCCTTCCATAGCTTCCAGACGGCCTCTGGCACGGCAATAGGAAGCTTGTCGTGTATAAATGCCAGACTACAGAAGTCGCCCGGGCGTAAACAGGCGCTGGCAGAGTTCTCCACATCATTGGGATGCAGGCGTATCGGGCACAGAATCAGCGGATTGCTGTCACCCTTCTTTAGGGAGCACACCATAATGCTATCAAGTTTAAGCAATACTTTGGCCTTCATGCCGGATTTGGAAACTAGATTTTCAGGCAACTTCTTGCTGCTGCTGATGTGCTCGATATCCTTCTTCTTGTTGCTTATTAGCAATAAATCGTTGGCATAGTCGATCCATAAGATGACGGCTTCGTACTCACTGCCCACCTCTGGCGCAGTTGCTTTGCCTGCCAAGCAGGCCATCATCATTGCACTTAATGATTTATCGGCCTTCACATCGTAGACCCAGTTGTTGGTCTCCGAATCAATGCCCTTGAAGGCGACATTAATCTTTTCCCCCAATTTGTATTTGGCAATAGGTGCCTCCATTTGTTTCAATGAATTTCGTATGTTTGATACTTCCTCGAGATAGCTAAAAGAATGTTATGCAATTAATATAAATATAAATTATTGAGCCAAGTATCACTTACCTCTCCAGCAGCTTTGCTGTGTCAGACAGCTGGCCACTCCACACATCTGTAAGTTTGGCAGAGACAGTCAATGTTTTAGTCTCGGACTCCTTGCTGAGCACCTTCACATACAACAGTTGGTCGGCTGACAGCATGATGGGCGTATCACAAGTGGTCTGCAGGCACAACATCTTCACATGCAATTTGACCAGTTTGTTGTAATTGCGCACGGGCAGGAGTAGCTCCAGCACCTGCTCTCCCGCCTGCTTAACATGGGCGCGCAGCACATCGCCCACCTGCACGGTCTGCCAATCCGGGGTTAGATTTTCACTGAAATATGACACATCACGTAAGCTGAAAATATTATGCAGGATGCAAGCGGCTTCGGTGTGGTCGCCAATGGGATGAATGCGCTTGTGCGCCTCCTGCAAGTCCACATAGTCGGAAAGAAAACGAAGTGGTACTAGACCAACAAACTCTTCCGTATCGTCCTCATCACCAGTCATCGTTGCATCCGGAACCTCGCTTGCAAATGTTATTTTAATTTCCAAGCCCGAATCCAGGGTATTTGTTACTTCGACAGGAATTATTTCGCCAAGCTTAAACTTGTCCTCGGGCAATGTTAGAAGAACTTGTTCATTGTTGCGTCCAGAAATGCGAAACTTTGTCGTCTGGCCTGGGAAGAAGGTGCTCTCCATCAATTCGTTCATGCGCTGCTTGTGCAGAATCCCCTTGATGCCGCTACAGAACTTGACCAGCACATAGGTTTCCTCGCACTTGACCACAGTGCCCGTAAAGACGTGTCCCGGCTCAGCGGACTGCAGTGAACTCAGAAGTTTGACGCCCTTGCTTAGATACTCGTTGCGATTGCTCAAGTAGCAAATCTTTCGGTCCAGAGAAATATCTAAGACGCGACAGCGCAGGGGTTGTCCCACCTCGTAGCGCATATTCGGCGCCAACTGCAGCTCCTCAATGATTCCATTTACCTTGCCTATTTTCACACTGTAGCCGCCGATCTTGAGCTCTTGCTTGACAATGCGCGCTTGCACAATGTCGCCAGCGTGAATATCCTCTAGCGTGTACATTTTCTCATTTACCACATTGGGATCATCGGTGCAGTAGTAAAGAGACTCGATAACATCATATCCCATCACGCGCACCTTGTGCTTACTCTTGCTGCTGTACTTGGCCAGCACAGCGTCCTGGTCGTAGTTACCCTTGTAGTTCGATTTAATGGAGCTATACGAAATAAGTCCCTTATACTTGTGATTCAGCAACACCACAATGCCGCCTGTGCCATGGCGCAGCACACGCGCCTTCTCTACAATGCTGCCCTTCTTCAGCAGCTCTCCGCCATCCGATTCCGCCTGCTCGGGTGTCACATTTATATTTAAATTAAATGTTAAGTATACCAGCTTAGTTAGGGGCATCACGTAAAGCACGCGAGCCAGATACTCTTCGTTGACTTCATAATCTTGTGGCGTTTGCAGAGCCTCGGTCAAAAGATGCTCATTGACGTATGCCTTGAAGGCCTCGTTCATGAGGTTGCCTTCCAGTCCATTCTTAAGATGTTTGGTCACCTTGAACTTGACTATGCTGCCAGGCAGTATATAATCGAGATTTGTTTCATTCTGACTCTTAATCTTTAATTTGTCCTGCTCCAAGAGCACACATTGGCAGGTGCTTTTAGCGGAATCGTGCTGAATTTGCTTGACTTTCAAGAAGATTAACTGACCGATGTGATGGTTCTGTGTGGCATCTGCAATGGGCACAAAAGCCTGCAGACCCTCAATACCAGTCTCAATCACACAGCCGTGCTCCTGGATTTCCTCGATAGCACCCACAAAAATAAAGCCCTTCTTGATGTTGGCATGGTGCAAGCTGCTATTCACTTCACTCGGCTTTAGGGTCAGCAGTAGTGACATTCGAGTATTCTCTGATTTATCTGTTTTTTTAGCACGTCCGTAAACAATCTGCCCAACGCTGAACAGAGCAGTCAGATCGCGGTATTCACTGGTGTCCCCAGCCATATAGGATTGGGCAACACGTCCATACGCCTCCGATATATCAGCCACTACAGCGCGCGCAGTCATTCGACCTGGCAACGCAATTTGCAACGAAGTGGCGTCTGTTGCCTTCACTACGCCCATCACGAGCATTTGCTCCTGGAGTGTGTCATATGTGAGTGTTTCCGCTGAAAATGTTTGCAGTTGATCGCCATGTTCACCAACTACTTTATCTTTCGGCTTTGGCGCCTTCTTAATCTTGCGCTGTGTAGCACCAAAAATCTGTCGATCGCAAAAGTCAGCAGTGAGATTTGGAATAACTTTTCGCGGTGATAACTTACAATATTTGATTTTCCACCATCAGTATTTGCCTGTAAATTAGCTATTCCGCCACGCGGAAAGCTTTTCTCATTCGAAACCATTGCAAATATTATTAATAATATTAACAAACGCTAAACAACCTAAACGAAACACCGCAATGTGTCCCGTACACGTGCTAGACTCTCTAAACACAAATGTAAGAGCAGTGCTGCACAATGTGCTGGGAATTAGTGCTGCAAAATACAAAATGTACAGCATGTGTGAAGGGCGAAATAAGAATTGTTATTTTTCATGAAAAGTTATTTAATTACTTGCGTTTTAGGCGGTCGAAAAAATAATATATAGTTGAAAAAGTAAAGTTTTCCAAAATATAATATTTTTCATTAGTTTACAAAACGAATATTTATTTCGATTGCTGCATGAAGCGTGATTTCGGCAATCAATACAGCTGTTGGAACGTGTAAGGGCTCCTTTGTTCTGGCACGAAATTGAATTGAGGTGTTATTTCAGTTCCTTAAAAATATGCAAACTTTACGCGAATTTACGCGTAAAACAAAACGCGGTAATATATTGAAGATAGTTAGAGAACATTATCTTCGCGATGACATTGGTTGCGGCTCAGACTTGTGTCAGTATTGCTTCCAAAACGAGGTCTATCAACTGACATCGGGCCACGATATCAAGAGCAGCCTCTTTAAGTTTCCACACTACATTGTTTTGGATACCAACGTGGTTCTGGATCAAATTGATGTGCTTGAAGAGGATGTGCTGCACAATGTAATCGTGCTCACCACGGTGCTGAACGAGGTGAAGCACAAGAGCTCCTCGATTTATAAACGATTCAATGAGATTATTCATGATCGCACACGCAACTTCTATGTGTTTGTGAACGAACATCATAAGTGAGTATGGTTTATTTAATAATTAACTGTGATTACATTAATTTTATACCTATCAGAGACACCTATGCCGATCGCGAGCCGGATGAGTCTGCCAACGACCGCAATGATCGCGCCATTCGGCTGGCTACCAAGTGGTACGACTCTCATCTACAAACCTCCCAGGATTCGAAGGTCTTCCATAGCAGTGGACGAACTGGCACACGTGTTGTTCTCCTGACGGACGATGCTGGCAATCGTGCCAAAGCCGAGGCTGAAGGAATTTTAGTAGCTACTGCTGCAGACTATGTTAAATCGCTCGAGGACTTTCCATTGCTGGAGGACAAGTTGTCCCAAAAGACATTCGAAAATGAGAAGCAAGCGCTGCCCCAATACCCACCGCATTTAAGTATGAAAGAAATACTTGAAGCATTGCGCCAGAAGAAGCTGCTGCAGGGTTCATTTCAGGCATCCAGGGAGAACTATCTCGAAGGCAGTGTCAATGTGGAGAGCTATGAGAAAGGCGTAAGTAATCGTTCTTATACAGAGAGATATATATTCAATATTCTATTACAATTAACAGATTTTAATACAAGGGCGCGAGTCCCTTAATCGGGCTGTGGATGGGGACATTGTTGCCGTCGAACTGTTGCCTGAAAGCGAGTGGTCAGCGCCTAGTGAGATAGTGCTGGAGGAGAAAAATGTGTATGCCGATGATGTGCCCAGTGAGGAGCGTGTGGAGGAGGAGAAGGAAATGCTGCAGCAACTGCAAGCTGCACCAGTTGCAGATCGCACTCCCACTGGCCGCATCGTTGGTATCGTACGTCGCAAGTGGCGTCAGTATTGCGGCATTTTGCAGCCGAGTCTGATCGAGGATACGACACGGCATATCTTTGTGCCCGCTGATCGCAAAATCCCGCGCATACGTATCGAGACGCGCCAGGCAGCCAAGTTACTGAACCAACGTATCGTCGTGACCATTGACAGTTGGCCAAGAAACTCACGTTATCCACATGGCCATTTCGTCCGGTCGCTGGGACCTCTGGGCAACATGGCCACCGAGAATGAGGTGATATTGCTCGAGCACGACGTGCCGCATTGCAAGTTCTCTGAAGAAGTGCTCAGTTTCTTGCCTAAAATGCCGTGGACTATAACCGAGGAAGACTATGCCAAGCGCGTAGACTTGCGCGATTTGTATATTTGCTCCGTAGATCCGCCCGGTTGTACGGACATTGACGACGCTCTCCATTGCCGTGAACTGCCTAACGGCAATTTGGAGGTGGGTGTGCATATTGCCGATGTGAGCCATTTCATACGACCAGGCAATGCGTTGGACAAAGAGGCTGCCGCGCGTGGTACAACTGTTTATCTGGTTGGCAAGCGCATCGACATGGTGCCAGAGCTGCTAAGCTCCAACCTTTGCTCGTTGGTTGGCGGCGTGGAACGCTTTGCCTTCTCCGTTGTCTGGGAAGTGGATCATGAGGCGAATATTTTGTCTAAACGTTTTCACAAGAGCGTCATCAAGTCGAAGCGTGCCATGACCTATGAGGAGGCACAGGCTATTATCGATGATGCAGCACAGACAGGGGAGATCGCCAAATCTCTACGTTACCTCAACTCACTCGCCAAGATACTAAAGAAACGGCGTATGGACAATGGGTATGATGCATGACATCTTCATGGTACTCATATAATAGTTATACTTTCTTTTTAGTGCATTGGTGTTAGCCTCGCCTGAGATACGCTTTCAAGTGGATAGCGAAACGCATGAGCCGCTCGAGGTTGAGGCCAAGCAAATGCGCGATACCAACTCAATGGTCGAGGAGTTCATGTTGTTGGCAAATATAAGCGTGGCTCAGCATATTGCTGCAGAGTTCACGGAGTGCGCAGTTTTACGTCGTCACCCCAAGCCACCGAGTACCAACTTCGATCCGCTAATAAAAGCAGCTCGTTACCAGGGCTTCGAGGTGGTCACGGACTCCGGGTTAGAGTTAGCGCACTCGCTGGATAAATGCGTTAAGGCCGACAACCCTTACTTTAATACGATGATACGCATCTTAACTACACGCTGCATGATGCAGGCCGTGTATTTCATCAGTGGCAGCCTGCAAAAAGAAGAGTTCTTCCATTATGGCCTGGCCGCGGAAATTTACACACATTTCACCTCGCCCATTCGCCGGTACTCGGATATAATGGTACATCGCCTGCTAGCAGCCTCCATAGGTGCAGACAGCACTTATGCTCAGCTGCTGGAGCGCAAGGCAAACGAACAGATTTGCAACAATTTAAATTATCGCCACAAAATGGCGCAATACGCGGGCCGCGCATCTGTTGCGCTTAATACACATCTGTTCTTCCGCGGCAAGGAAGAGGATGAGGAAGGGTATGCTAAAAATAAGAAATTGTGTGAGCTTGAATTTGAATGTAATTTTTTCAGCTACGTATTATTCGTGCGGAAGAACGCATTGCAGGTGCTGATACCCAAGTACGGATTGGAGGGCACACTGTATCTGAAGAGCGACAAGGATGGCAAGGACGGCTTGGAGCGCACCAAGAGCGAAATTATATTCACCTTCAACGAGGAAGACCACACGCAACGATGTGGCAAGGTGATTTTCCATTCCTTTGATCCCGTCACTGTCAGATTGAGTCTAGACTCGACCAACGTTCAGCATGAAAAACTGGTGTTCAAGCTCGTGAAACCATACATCAAGGGCTTCAGTGTGGAGACAACAACGGAAGCAGCTGCGCCAGCTATTGAGCAGCCACCAACCAAGAAATCTAAGAAGGATAAAAAGAAGAAATAATCAATGAATATTTGTAAGAAATGTTAACATTAATTACAGAAACTCTGATACAGAAAGAGTACGAAAAAACATTAAACAACCTTCTTATATAATTTTTTGAATATTAAAATATGTCGGATGACAATAAAAATGGTGAGAGTGCGCGCCATCGTCGAAGGTGTATTAACCTTACAACAAATGCTAAAGAATTCAAGAGAAAGGCTCTAAGAAAGAGATACTCGAGAAAATGGAACGTCATCGGGTTGAACTTAAGAGTTTTGATTTGATCAACTAAAAGTTAAATTTCAGAATGCTCTTTCTCACATAGAAACATAACAATAACAAGACTTACGTCAGCTTTTGTACTAGTTATTCTGGACTTACAAGAAATAATAATCCAGTATTAAGTTGTATCTTTAGATAGTTCTACATATTTCGATTCATGGTTTGTCTCTGTGTACAAAAATCAAATCAAATCACTCTGCTGTGATGAGAGAATTATTCGATTCGAAAACGTTTTTCAATTCTCATTTAGTGAGTGTGGTGTTACACCTTTGATCCCATACTTTTGAGTTCTGGGTTTCACTTGCTGGGCGAGCTTTTCAATATCATTGTTACGTTTCGACTTTAAAGCGACGGTCGTGCCTAGGCTAGAGCTGCGTTTCACGATAAAGTGTATAGAGGATCTATATATACGCATACATATATTTAGTGCACATAAATATATCTCCAAGAAACTCATTGTTCAAGTGACATATTGGCCAAACCCACAACGACTTAATGGAGCTAGTTACCGATGCAGTGAGAAAACCCAATATTGAAGGCAGTAAGTGTCAGAAACTAACCTTAAAAGCGAACAAGAGAAGATATTAGCATAAATGTCGAAATCCCAAATCATATGAGATTAAGACTATATCAAAATAGCATTATAAAAAAGAAAAAGGAAAATAATAAATATATATATATAAATATTATATATATATAAAAAAAAAACTATTTAATTATGAATTTTGTGAAGTGAGAAATATAAAAAATATATAATTTTTATATTTCAATTAATACATATTTCATAATACCTTGTGCGAAATCAGAAATTTGTTCCTATCAAATCGGCAAAGTCACTGTATATACATATATATGTACATATAGACATCAATATCTGCATATCCAATTCAGAGCATGTATTATCATTTCAATGGCGCACTAATTATGCTGCAGTGTCTGCCGATTGCTTCCGATACAAACTGCCATATAGTCAATGTGCGACGTAGATTCGATAGACTATATATATACAATTGAATTAACAAGAATCGTATGTCGCCAAAGTGTAAATTAGTTTTGCTTTCGCGCTAGCGAGCGCCCAAATTTATGCAGCACCTAATGAGCCCCTGAAAAGCCAATTAGAAGGTGCAATGAACTCGAAAACTACTAATGGACTAATGCTCTTCCTATCAAGGTGCCTCGTCCATATATGGCATGCCCGTGGATGCGCACAGTCCGTTCTATTTGGAGTTGTACCGCAAGTCTGTGCAGAATCCTGTTGCCTTCTGGGAGGAGCTGGGCCAACTGCTGGACTGGGACAGGCCCTGGCAGCAGGTGCTGGACAACAGCAACTCGCCATTCACCAAGTGGTATGTGGGCGGACACTTGAATGCCTGTTACAATGCCGTCGACAGGCACATACTGGCAGGCAGGGGCGATCAGGTGGCCCTCATCCACGATAGCCCGCTCACGGAGACGGTGCGCAAGGTCACCTACCAAGAGCTGTACGATCAGGTCGTCCTGCTGGCCGGCGGGCTGGCCAAGCTGGGCGTGAGCAAGGGCGATCGTGTGGTTATCTACATGCCCCTGATACCAGAGACAATAATCGCAATGCTGGCTATAGTGCGCCTCGGAGCCGTTCACTCGGTGGTGTTTGGTGGGTTTGCTGCCCGTGAGCTCTGCTCGCGTATTGAGCACGTCGAGCCGAAGCTAGTGATTGCTGCCAATGCGGGCGTAGAGCCCGGCAAGGTAGTGCCGTATCTGGACATACTCCACTCCGCCATCAACATGTCCCGCTGGAAGCCACCGCAGCGAAATATTATCTTCATGCGGGAACAGGTGGCGTCCGATATTTTGGACGACAAGCTGGATGTGCTCTGGTCAACTGTGCAGGACATGGCCGATGCTAATCAGCCTGTGGCCTGTGTGCCCATTGAGGCGAACGATCCACTGTATATACTCTACACCTCAGGCACCACGGACAAGCCGAAGGGTGTGCTACGCACCATTGGCGGCCATCTGGTGGCTTTGATGTACACCCTGAAAATGATTTACGGCATTCAGCCCGGCGACACATGGTGGGCTGCCTCCGACATGGGCTGGGTTGTGGGACACTCCTACATTTGCTACGGCCCGCTCTGCCTGGGCGCCACGAGCGTCATGTATGAGGGCAAGCCGGATCGCACACCGGATCCCGGACAGTACTTTAGGTACCTAGGTATTAGGTATTTTGGTATTTTGGAAATTGATCTTTCTCTTTTGTAGAATCATCGACCAGTACAAGGTGAACGGCATCTTCTCTGTGCCAACCTCTTTCCGTGTGATACGTCGCGCCGACCCGGAAATAAGCTACGGCCGGCAGTACTGCATGAAGTCGCTGCGCGCCATATTCATAGCCGGCGAGCACTGTGACTACGAGACGAAAGCCTGGATAGAGAAGACATTTAAGGTGCCTGTGCTGAACCACTGGTGGCAAACGGAAACGGGTTCGGCCATCACGGCGACGTGCCTGGGCCTAAAGCACAACCTCAGTCCGCCAATGTACTCTACTGGCCTGCCCCTAGTGGGCTACGATGGTGAGTACTGATCATCGAAAATGTTATCTGGCAGCTATTTCTCTAACTAAATTATCTAAACAGTTAAGATTCTGAAAAAGGATGGCACCGAGGCTCTACCCTCTGAGCTGGGCCGCATCGTCTTGAAGCTGCCGCTGCCCCCTGGTAACATGGCCACACTCTATCGAAACGACGAGCTCTTCCGCAAGCTGTACTTCCAAAAGTTTCCGGCAAGTCATGCAGCTTGATTATAGGGACTACTGATTATCTTAATCTACGCTTGCAGGGCTACTATGACACAATGGACGCGGGCTACAAGGACGCGCGTGGCTATATTTTCGTTACGGCCCGTGATGACGATGTCATTAATGTGGCCGGCCATCGCCTGTCCACCTCCAGCCTAGAAGATGCTGTCCTGCGGCATCCGGACGTGGTCGACGTCGCTGTATTTGGCGTGCCGGAGCCGACTAAGGGCCAGGTTCCCCTCTGTCTCTATATACCCGTCGAGACCTGCAAGAAAACGGATGCCAAGCTCTCCGCAGAGATTATCAAGCTCATACGCGATATTGTCGGCCCCATAGCAGCCTTTCGCCTCATCACCTCGGTCAACAGCTTGCCACGCACGCGTTCCGGCAAGACGATGCGCAAGGCCATGGCCGACTTTGCCCGCAATGAACGTGTCGTGCTGCCGGCCACCATTGACGACGCCAGCGTCTTCATCGAGATTCGGCGCGCTTTGCAGCATCTGGGCTACGCGATGTCTGCGCCAGATCCCATAGTCGCTAAGCTTCTGGACTGATCCTTGACTGCGTTCAAGAGCCACCTCGTCCCTTGGGTTATCTGTGCAATTATTTTAGTTTTTTGTAGATGTTCAAATAAATCGAATAAAATTTCATATTAAAAGTAACCCAAACTGTTTACACGCTTAGCGAGCTACTAAGTAGCCTTTAAGTAAATCGACCATAAAATGTTTTAAAGCTCTTTATATAATTCCGTCGAAAGTACACGGACCCATATGTGATTTTGCGAAAATAATTTAAATGTTAATGCCTGCGTTGGCGAACTGTGACCCCGAATCGCTCGAACTATTCGTGCAATATGCCGTCAACTATAACTCAATCAATTTATTCAAATTGTGTGCAAATTTCGTGCAACATTGTCGGCTGCCATTCCCATGAATGGCAGCGGGTGAGGCGTGTGAGGCGTGTGTAACACTCCCATTGCCATTCCCATTCCCATTTTCATTTCTTTTCCCACTGCCACATCCATGTCTATTCAGGCCTCTGCCGCCCTATGTGCACATATGGCAGCCGCAATGCTGTTTAACCTGATTTCTGCACTCAGCATCAAAGGCCACAAATGTGTTGAGTATAACCTGATTAGTGGGCCACTGTGTGGCCTACACATGTCACGCCAGGCAATACAAGCTAAAAAAATATGAGTGCTATAATTATGTGTAATAGATAAATGTAATAATAATATAATATGCATTACGTAATTCAATTACAATTACGTAATACAAATTACGTAATATGAATAACGTTATTTGAATTTTCTAATATATAACACTTAATAATTCATATATTATTATGCATGTGTAGCGTATATCATCTATCCATATAAAATTTATATAGTGTATAATAGAATTCGCATTACATTTGCGTATAGAACATAATACGCAAATGTAATAACGTTATACATTTTATGTTATTTATATTGCGTTATTCACATTACGTAACTAATATAACGTAAATAGTATTACGTAATTACGTAATGAACATTGCGTATCGTAATATTACATATATTACAGCCACTCACTTCGTGCTTAACTTTTAATTGCTGTTCTCTTGCGCTCTCAACTTAGCTGACCAATCCCAAGACGCAGAGTGATCAAGCGAGAGCTCCGTTACTCTCACAATGCAATGCACTCACTGCTCCGTTGTATGTATGAGTGCACTCACTGCTCGTTCACATGTGTGTATGCTGCAGAATTCCAGCTTCCAGCTCTGTTGCACTCTCGGCAAAGCTATGCAAGTTGACCAATCCACTGTGATAAAGCGAGAGGTCCGTTGCTCCCAACAGCTCTCACCATGCATAATTCCCTTTTGCTTGCACTCACTGCTCTGTTGTATGTATGAGTGTTGCTAAATTCCCTGTGCTCTCGCTCGCTCATAGTGGCTATGCTAATTGACCAATCCCAGGCAGAGTATGATCGAGTGAGAGGTTCATTGCTCATAATTTCCTTTTGCTTGCACTTACTGCTCTCTCATATGTATGTGCATGAGATAAGTTTCTGCTCTCCATGACTTCACCAAATTCTATATTCCTCAGAGACCGGGAGAGTATGGCGCAGAGCAAATACAGTTTGCCGGCTAACTCATTATTATACATGTAGGTACATAGATCAGTACTATTTCATAATCATATTCAGCTTAATGATAATTATTGAACATTTATTATAAACAATTTTTAAAGTTATTAATTACAACTATTACAATTCAGCTTAATATACTTAATAACAATATTTAAATAAATAACTACTTACCACACATCACCAGAAGAAGAGGAGGAGGACCACCACACTGCACGACTGAACACCACAAGATCAGAAAACCAACTGAAGAAGCGCTGCGTAGGCTCGCCTTTATATAGGGGGCCGACATAGCCACTCCATTCCCGATCTGAGTTGAACTCAACTCTTGAGTCTTTTTCTTACACTCGATTATTGGGTGACAAATGGGAAGACTCGCTGCTGCTGCATCCCAAAAACTTCTGCTGCTCACTCCATGCATAGCGCTCGAAGAAACAGCGCTGCAGAGAGCTAACACAGCTATGCATGAGTGAGCAGCAGAAGATCAGAGATGCTTGCAGCAGTAGCAGCAGCGAGCTCTCCAAATGATCGAGTGTAAGAACTAACGCATAGAAGAGGCTCGAGCACTGTGCTGGATCGAGTGTAAAACTGATGCAGAGAGAAATTCTGTACATAGACTTTTAGAATGACAGAGAGATGCAGAGAATAGAATACAGACAGAGCGACAGACTGATACTGAGGCAGACATACATATATGTTATATTTATATTTTATTTTATTTTATTTGATATATGTATGTATTTTTTTTTATCACCTCTATATACTTCAAGATCTGACATTATTTCTTCCACCAGGTACTTACATTTGCACAAAAATATTATATTTATTCATCTACATTATTTTTCTATAATTTCTAGTTAAGAAAAAACAACAAATTTTGTTAGTTTTACCAACTGCATCACATAAAGAGTTAAATTATTTATAACTAGAATTTAAAATTGTTAAAATGCCTTAAGAAATGAGGCACTAAGCTCAAATGTTGATTTGATTTGCTCCAAGAAAACATTATTAAATATGAAACTGAGGAAATGCAGTCGCAATTTCCATGGCATTGGCTTGCGGCTAAGCTTTTATGTTGAGACAGTTTATGCATTGCATATATATATTTATATAATGAATAATATATTCATATAAATTAGTTAATATTGTATCAGAAAACAGTTTTCTCTGCTGCGCTGCACTGTTAAATTTAAATGTGTATCACTTTCAATGGAGTAAAGTCGACAAATTGGATTAGGGAAGTAATTTCTTGTCACTAATTTAAGTTTTTCGCTTTCTTACATGTACATATGTACGTTCGTTCCCTTAGTCAGTCAGTTAGTCAGTCAGTCAGTCAGTCACTACAATATGTAAATAGTCACAGTCTAGCTTGTCCAAAAGTTTGCATGCCAAACACGCGCCATGGCAAATTAATTGCAACGTTTCGCCTGCAAATCCCAACCTCATAAACTGAAGATTACTTTACTTGACTTCACTTCGCTTAACTTTACTTTACAGCAGCAGCGGTGCCTGTGTGAGTAGGTATAATGCACTCAAGTTAAAGACAGTCATAGATCCGTTTGAAGGCAAGCGTAAGCTGCTTTAACCAAAGTCTATCAATTGCGATGGCTCGTAAGTGCAATATTAACTACCTATAAGTGGGCGACGCTCATAAAAGCTTTTATAACATAATTAAAAGCTGATAAAACTTATATAATAACATATTGAGCAGGCGAGCATCGCTTCTGTTTGTATCTCAATTTTTTGCTATTGTCTAAAGTTGCAAAGTAGCTAACATTATAGCCAACGCTTGCTCGGCTCGCGTCGGTGACGTATACGTAATATTTGTGCACGCCCACCAACCGGCTTGCTATCTGCTTTAGCTCAACATGTGGTCGTTTGGCGTGCGTGTGTACGCGAGTGTGCGTGCGTCTGTGTGCCAGCCAATGGCGTGTCTGCAACTGCTCTGTGTGCGTGCCCAGCGGAAGTAAATAAAAGCCGAAGTCCTGCCATGGCAGGCTATCATTCGAGTGCCTGCGTTCAACAAGTACGTTTCAATCAAGCAGTGAAACACATATATTTCCATCGCAACACTTCAAAGACGTTAGCTATTTCAAGTGATCTTTAAACTAACTACAAAAAGAACTAACAGGTAAATAAAATGTGCTAAATTATGATAGTTATTGTGGAAGCTAAGACTAAAGTTAAGTTAAGTTAAGACTAAAACTTTTAGAAAATATTCAAAAATATATTATCAAATTTATTTCTATGAAATATATGTTTCTCACTAAAATTTTTTGTTTTATTAGTAATAATTTGAGTAGTGTAAAATGTACTAAAAACTATTTAATTTCTTTTGTTGTGGGAGAGAACTAGATGTCCTATGAAAAGTTGCAATTGGGCACAACATATATTCATACTTTTAAATACTAGTTTAGCTTTTTGCTTTTGATTATAAATTTTCTTACTTCTTAAATAAAGATAAAGCATGAAAATCTATATATTAAATATATATATATTATATATATATATTATTATATATATATATATATATTAAATATATATAATTATACTGAAAGTAAATTCCAACAACTAGCTGTGATATGAAATAGACAGACTAATATAAATATAAGGGCGAAATATATAAGGGAAAGTGAGATATTTGTATTATAAATGTATATATATATATTATAGTCTATTTCAATTATTTGATCTATATTAGGAAAACCCAATTAGTTGCTTTAGTCCGTTCTTCCAAATCATTTCTTATGTCGAGCCCAATCTTACGGCATGGTAACTAACCAGAAAGAAATCCAATTGCTTTCAACTGTCTGATTGCAGCTAGAGATTACGGAATTAGGCTAAAGTTAAAATAAATTAGGGAAAGTAGTAGTAGTAGTAGTTGAATTATTAAATCGAAGCATTTACAGACTCTGCCAGATAAACTCTGCCTAAATATGATTCGTGCTGTATTCAATAGTAGCATATGTTGCTATGCAGCACTTGTTTATTGGTTTGTGACACATACGCAAAGACAAGTGAATAGAGGCAATAGATCATGGGCAAATAACGCTGCAACTGTTGTTAAGCTGAGCAAATGCTCGAGCAACACGTAAATGACCTTGTGTCATGCATCTAAATGCATGTTAGTAGGTCCACAGGATTGTTGACACAGAAACACATAGACAGTGGCCGTTATGTATATTTATATAAGCACGACTCGGTCGACTGCATTAGGCTTGTATATACGTACGTATGCATATACATATACATCTTCATCAGGCTGGGAGACAGGCAGTTGCCCGACTCCACCTGAGGCGTGTAATAGAAACAAATTGTCTGGCACGTAAACACATTAGCGTCTTCTGGCTGTTGTCGCCGAGCTTTGCTGGGATTTGGATTTAAAACAGAAAGAAATATAAAATATTGCCGTAGGCAGGCAGGCAGTAAGACATAACTCCTTTTGAACACCTTGAAGCATTGTCTTGGCAACGATAATCAGGCACGTCGCATTCAAATTAGAGCAGTTAATCAAAATTAGTTGGGCACTTAGCCTGAGGAGCTATTGCTTGGGGGAAAATTTAAAACGTATTACCAACTGTTGAACTCCACTTGCAGGATGTCCCACGTACAGTTGTTTGCGATCTGCTTCCTTGCCATCGTCCTGCTGGCTGTGTGCGCGCACAGCGCAGAGGCTGCCACACAGGCACCGCTTTGCCAGCCCGGCATAGTCGACGAGATGCCGCAACATATCAAAAAGGTTTGCATGGCCCTGGAGAACTCTGACCAACTGACATCGGCACTCAAATCCTACATCAACAACGAGGCATCGGGTTAGCAACACATACATATTTATATGCATCATATATATATATATATATATATTTGTAATTTACAGCTCTTGTGGCGAACTCTGATGACTTGTTGAAGAACTACAATAAACGCACAGACGTGGATCATGTTTTCCTGCGCTTCGGCAAGCGGCGTTAAGGCACTTGGCAATGTTCAAATCTAACCTCAATCGATTCGACGACACGACCCGGACACAGCTTGATTTTTGCAATGGTATACAACAAAATGGCGTCTTCTCCTTATATGCATAACGTACTCTCGGCACAATGGCGTTTAATCGTGAATTAATCAACTTGGAAGCTCTCTAGTTCAATAATCAAATGAATGTATACGATATATTTTCTTTTGAATACCTCATATTTGTATATATTCGTCAAGGACCCCCGAAAACGTATTGTACATGCTGTTGTATTCGATTGTTTTGTAATAGCTTTTTATTTTGGAGCACTTTATTATTTCCAAATACAAATAAAAATTGTATAAATCATATTTTATTCCACTTAATATGCACTAATAATAAATATTAGATTTCTCCCGCACACAAGGCACTTGCGAAAATTAACTAATATATAATTGTAACTGCTGTACTAAATTGTAATTCCTTTCTTTTCCTTCAATAAATTCTTTTTCTTCTCAAACTGCGTGAAAACTTCACTTAAAACCTCTTTATATGTAGGAAGTGCTAAAACTTGAGATGGGACTGAAACAAATTTAGGTAGGTTGAGTTGGCTGGAAATATTAGCTTTGGTTTGGAGGAGGTACTTGGATGTACTATTTTTAATTCGTAACTATCTAGTTTTCCAGATAAGTTTGAGGTCTTGCTCATAAATTTATATAAGAAATCCTTATTATATTTTGAGATATTATCTGACTTCAGTTGGACTGTAGGATACGGATATCGAGTATCTGATGTAATAGAAATTTTCTGGTTTCTTCTAAACTTAAATAATTTATCAACATTTTTAGGAGCTTCGTATTGTAAAAGGAATATGGAAATAGTTAAGAGACTAGTCCTATTAACTTTTACTCGGTGTGATTTATATTGTATCGAATAAAAATTATAATAAAACTTTGAAATGAGTTAGTCTATTATCCTATACCGAACTGTACTGGGAAATGTTTGGATGGTTTTCTCAACTTCAGTATTTTTATTATTTTGAATGATTTTTAATTGTCTTTAACTTACTCAATATCAAAACTAAGTATTTTTTTTTAAGAATATAGGCAAAAGATTTCAAGTTTATCATTAGTTTACATTAAATTTCAAATTCATAGGGAATTATATATCATTTTTCACAGATCACCCCGGTTACTCCCAATTCATAAATTATATATATAATAAACAATTAGTTAGTGTATATAATATTATTTCACATAAATCAATAAAGGTTTACTGCACAAATAAAATTGGAATCTTATATAGTTTCATGTGTCGAGTTCAGCTGGCGCCGCAGATCAACAATAGCGCTCCAATTGGATTTTGCTGTTTTCTTTATGTTTTGCTTTTGCTCGCTGTAATAGAAATGTATTAAAAATTCTGCATGGTTGATAAAATGTTGTTCATTTGCATGTTTTGGGTTTCGATTGCAATGTACGCTGGTTTTTTTATTAAGTAAATTATTTAAATAAACAAAAATTAAACAAATAATAGAGCAAAACGTAAATAAAGCCTTTCACATTCAATTGTGAAATAAATACTGTTTGTAAAATTCTCTTTTTGGTTTATAAAAAATCTTAACAAACGATTTAGTTGCAGATTCATAATTTGACTTGAATTGTTTTTAAATCTTCGTACTTTGGCTTCATATGAAGTTCAGTGGACTTTACTGATATTCGGTTTGTTTCATAATTGCTTGGACTGCATGAGTGAGACCAACAAATTCAGCTAAAGGCATCAAAGTAATTCAAATGTACGAATTAGACATGGCAAGTACCTGGAGTAATATTTTTTTTGTTTTCAATCATTGTATTGCCTCTTTGAGAGTATTTTTAAGTCTTCTTTGTTTTCAATTTATGATACTGTATATATATTCTTTACTTTTAATATGGGTTGCTTCCCAAGGTATTTGTATCTTATTTATAGGCATTGGAAAACTAAAATAAAAATATTTAAATGCCTTAGTTTGTATTTTTAAAATAGGTTTTCTTTTGTATTATTCAGTCTTCTAATTTCATATATCACTTTTAATTGTTTTATATTTTCTACTTTCTAGTTTTCAGTCTTTAAAATAATTTTTGTAGTTTTTTTCTTTCACTTTTCAAATTATAAATAAAATGTGTTTTCACATAACAAAAGTGTAAATAACATAAAAGTGCAATAACTAAAACAAATTTCATTAAAATATTTCATTCCTGTTTTTTTTTTGTTTGTTGCTTTTGTTCACGATATTGTCACCTTTTCATAATCCTCTGATTTGCTTGCTTCACACTTCAAGAACGTTTAAAAACGCTTTTCGTTTAGTTAATTTTTTTTGTTTTCTTGTTTTGGCTTTTGCTTTTATAGTTTTCTCATTCCTGTAAAAAGAAAACTAAAGCTACATGAATTTGATAGAAATGCGGCAAGGGCCGCAAGTTGGCGTGGTAGAACTCAACATCTCTATGTGTCTAGATATACAAATTACAGACTAGAGAGACTTGAGCATGGATTCGATCCATAGACTAGGTACCCTTTTCTGACAGAAATGGACGGACAGAGCTTGTTTAACGTAATATATATAAATAAATACAATCATCTCGAATGATTAAAGTTCATTCTTCTAGTTACAGTTTGAGTATTGAATATTGAGTGTTGAGTTATCACATAGTTTAGAGTATTTATAGCTATTATAGGATGTTCGCCTTTGAAAGGCTTTCAACTTAACTTACCAAATATGTGTGTAATTGTTTTATTTTATTTATGATTTTTAAGAGCCTTTGAATTTTTTCAGATTTTTCTCGTATGGAATACTTTTTGGTCTTTCTCTTAAATTTGTATTTTTGTTTTTGGAATCATCAGTTTAAATATTTTAGACGAAGATTTTTGTATATCTATTTAAATATTTGTTTCGATGAACTGTTAATACGAAAGATTCTTGTATTTCTTCAGGTTCATTTGGGTTTCTCTTTGTTAATTTTGCTTTTTGTTGCTTTCTCTTTTTCATTTTGTGTTTTACGTCAATATGCTTTTGGATTGAATTGGTTTTTTATTTTTGAGTATGTAGTTTGCTGCGTCTTGATAAAAACAGCTTCGTTTTTGTTTTTTCTTTCTTTTTGTTTTTGTAAATTGTGTTGATGCACTTTTTGCATTGGCTTACTTAGTTGAATTTGTACTATAACTTTTTTGTTTAAACAAAACATTTCAAATAATAATATTTAAGTTTAAATAAAGTTTAATGCATTACACACATTTTGAAACATTATTTTATTGACTTTGATAAATTTTAAGATTTTTTTCTTTGTTTTGCTAATAAATTGTTGTGTATTTCTTAGTTTTTGTTTTTTTTTGTTTTGCTCAGCTTAATAATTATGAATTACATGATTACGATCTTGTTGCTTAAATTGTTGCTATTAATAGGAGAAGAAATGATAGCTGTGTTTTTTTTCACGTCAATAGATTATGGAAACAAAAATATTTGAAAAGGATTCGCTTAGTTTTCAGATATTTCAGATGTATAAAATGTAGAAATAAACAAAAGTTCCATTGTAAAGAGATGTTTTGCATGTTAGCAGTTTGCTTATAAACTAAAATTTATACACTGCAATTTTTGTATACAATATGACATAATTCACACAATATTGATTTGTTATAGTTTAGGCTCGTATTCATCAAAATAGATAAATTGAAAAAGTTTAAATTTAATTGTAAAATAAAAAAAACTATACATAATCCGATTTTATAGGCCGGAGCATTCAAAGCGATACAAAGCTCCATTTGTCCACTAATAAACATTTAATAACAGGCAATACAATATTACCGCCAGTCACATGGATAGAGAATTGGGTAAGACGAACAAACACAGAGGTTTCGGGTTGTTGGATAGGTTGTGGGGCAAGGGAGATGAAAATCAAGACGTTGCAACACTTTTCAACTTAAACGCTAGGAAAAGAGAACTTTATTCTTAATCTAATTGTGTGTTTTGAGTGTATGTGTGTATGTGTGTCTACGTGTTTGTATTAATTTATATAGCAATCAAATTTCTGCATTGTTAATAATATGTTGTTTATATTATTATGCTCGTTGGCCCTAGTCCCTTGTTTTGGTAATTGGCAAACGTGTTGGAGCACGCGCAGCGTTCTTCACTAAAATGTATTTCGCCATTCGAGGGATGCGGCAAACTCTTGTTGTTTAGTAATAGGCAGCTGCATTTGAATAGTTCTGCGAATATGCCTGCGAATCTATTGGTGGGAGGGGGGATGTCGCAAAAGACGATGATGCACAGATGTAATAGAAAATGGCTAGTTCGCAACTACTTACCATAGCCAGCATAGGCGCGTTCATCATAGCTAGCGCTCTGCTGACTGTAGTCCGCTTGCCCGGCTGCATTGTAATCGACGGCAGTCGAACCGTACTGCTGGCTATAGTCTTGGCTGTATGACTGATAGCGCGTGTCCGGCTGGGCGGCGTAGCCTGTGGAGCTGGGAGTGTAAGCGCCACTTCAATTAGTAAAAATCATAAACAAATTTTGTAGTCAACTTACTTATAGCCTTGATATTGGCTCTGATCGTATTCGCTTCCGTGATGTGACGCATAGCTGTTGCTGGCCGTCGTGCTTGTCTGCGTTGTGTGTGCTGCATAGCCGCCGCTCTGGCCATAGCCATTATAGCTCTGCTGAGATGTTGCTGATGCACCGTAGCCGCTCTGCGAGTATGGATCGACCTGTTGGGTCTGGTCGTGCGCCTGATAGCCGCCATGATGGCTGCAGTGAACGTTGGCATTAATATTTTAATCAATGTTAGTTAAGCCTTATATATACAATTTCGCTAGTCGAAACTAGATCATTTATAATTGTAAAAAAGGCATTCGATAAACAGAAAATGTATGGGTCTTACCTTGGTGCTGGAGCATGATGGCTTGGCGGGGAGCCATAAGATGTTTGTGACATGTGCTGGGATGCCGAATGATACTTTGGTGTAATGGGGCGCTGGCCATAGGGTCCGCCCTCGTATCGTCCTCGTTTGGGACCTGGTCCTCCGGGCGCGCCACGTTTGAGAGCTGGTACCGGTGCAATTTGTGTATTGACATTATGAGCCTGTTGGTGATGTTGCATGGGTGGCCGACTCATACCTTGATTGTAACCACCGCCACGACCGCGCATCGAGCCGCGACGAGGCATTCCTCCATGCTCGCCGCCCGGTCCGCCCATGGAGCTGTTATGATGTGAGTGCGGGTACATTCCATTACCGCCACTGCCGTTCATGTGTGGGTTGTAGCCGCCACCTCGTCCACGACCTCCGAATGGTCCACCACGTCCTCGGCCCCGACCTATATATGGTGGTGGTCCTCCACCGTTGCTGTTGTTGCTACCAGGTGCACCGCTTGACCCGTGAGAGTTAGACACTGTCGGGGCGGTTCCAGCTGATGCCGCTGCAGCATCTGTACCATCTTCCCCTGATGTTTCGCCAGATTGCTGCTCACCAGCTGCTGATGCTGCGGGTACAGGCGATACCGTCTTGTTGTTGTCTGCGCCGGTGTGTTGCTTTGGTGCTGTATCGGTTTGGTTATGTAGCTGATCTAAGCATCTATTGCTGTTATTTTCCGTGTACTTACGCTGCTGGTACAAGGGTGGCCGTCCACCTCGCATGCCCATAGGAGCACCGCGCGGTTGAAACCCGCCGCCCCCACCACGGCCCTGGTAGCCCATACCGCCTCGGGGACGCATGCCGCGCGGTGGACCCTGCATCATACCCTGCATTGGCGGACCACCACCGCCCATGCCGCCTCCGCGCATGCCACCCATAAAGTGACCGCGACCCATGCCCCGACCACGTCCGCGCTCGAAACCACCACGCATGGGAGGGCCTCCACCTCGACCTCTGTAGCCACCGCCACGTGGCCCACCTACAGGTGGGGACGCCACTTGTGTAGCTCCTTCCATGCTTTAGTTGGGCTTATAGAACCAACAATAGTAACTCTACTTTTAGTTATTTTACGCCGCCCGCTACACTGACACACATAAACACACACACACAACTCGGACGCGCACACACGTTTGTCGTTTTTAGTTTGCACGGAGATTTGCCAAATGAAGCACTAATGATAATTTTGTATTATATGCCGCGATTTGGTTAATGTATCAATACTTTTAAACGTGTGTAAATTATTTTGCAGTTACCTAAACATAAAAACGCGTCCAACTACTAGTGAAAAAATATGGCGGCGACTATTGATTTTTGTGTGTGTGCATTGCTACAAAATATCGATATGTTTGGTAGCAACATATATCGACTGCAACATATCGATTGTTTACATTGCTGCAAAATAAATGACATTAACAGCACTGGTACTGACATAAACAAACGACTTTCCACGTATCAAGCATTTCCTAAGCTATAATTCTGTGATTTTCATTTTGAAATGTCGTCGTGGATAACGGGGTTGGCGGATAAGGCAGAAAATATTTTAAACAAAATAGATCAGAATGCTGCTACAGCTTTGCACACGGAAGCTGGGCCCGCGTTAGATGCAATGAAAATCAGTCTCACCAGCAGCACGCAATCCTTGAAAACATCACTCTCTCCAATTAAGCGTCCCACCAGCAGCAGTAGCTCGCCCATGTCTTTGTCTATGGTCGGTAACAGCGCCTCCAGCAGCAAGAGCGAGGGTTCGCAAGTGTTGACCACAGAGCTACGACAAAAGCTGCCCACATCGGCAAGCTTTTCAGTCAATCCGGACGGAAACGGAATGGATACACACGAATTGGCGGCTTTTAAGATAGCCCTTAATGAGATCACCAGTGAGCGCGATGAGTTACGCATGCGACTTGATGGGCTTAATCACGACAGCGAGAATCTTGGCCTGAAACAGCGAGCACAGGAGTTGGAGAGTCTAACACAAACTTTATCCGAAGAGCGCGACAAGGCTGTTCAAGAGCTGAGCGAAGCACAATCTGCGCAAATGGCTTATGTGCACTCCATATCTGAATTGGAAACGAATCTCGCAAAGCTCCAGCAGGAGTACGTCAGTACGGCACAGAAGTTACAAATGCAAACCAAGGAGACGGATCAACAGCGTCTCGAGCTGCAAGAGTATCGAGCTAAGGCTCAGAGGGCACTGCAAGGCAAAGATGCGCTTATTGCCGAGCTCAAACAAAACCCTATTCCAGAAGGCTGTGAGCTGGCTGCTAAGGACAGTGAAACTCGTTTCCTACAAATCGAAGTCGACTCTCTAAAGCAGGAGCTGCAACATGCCAACGAGGAGCAGCAGCAACTGCGCTTGCAGCTGGATGAGTATATGGCGTTGGAGCGTCAACATGAGTTGGAGCTCGGCGTTGCTCGTCAGCGTGAACATGCGCTCAACAAAGAGCTTCATACAGCTCGCGAGCACAGCTTGGCCATCGAATCAGAGCAGCGCATGCTGACACAAGAGTTGTCCTCGCTGCGTCAACAGATGAGCAATCAAATGGCCGCCGGTGCCACTCGACTGCACGACATGGAGAAACAGTTGCAACAGCAGCGACAGCTCGTTAGCGAAGCTGGCCTCACGAGTGTCAAGAATGACTATGAGAATCGCTTAAAAGCTCTCACCCAATCGTTGGTGGAGCGTCAGGGTTTGCTAGAGCGCGTCACAGTGGAGCGCAATGCTCTGCGTATGCAGCATGAGAATATGCAGGCACAGCTCCAGCAGAGCATGCATTCTCTTGAGATGGGTCATTCACGAGGCGGGTCAGGTTCGCGCAGTACGTTGATTTCGAATAGCACAGATGACGGTGGGTGACGACACCCAGCATGGGTATAGCTTGACTAAAATTATGCATTTCTGATATTTGTATCTTCTTTTAGCCAAGGCGCAATTTCCACTGCTCATGCATCCGAGTCCCTTTGACAATCGTGTTGCGCGGCGCTTTAAGCGTGCTCTGCGCCAGGCCGATTCCGTGGGCATGCGCGTGGGCGCCTTTCTACGTCGTTATCCAATGATGCGCATCTGCATAATAGTTTACGTTGCGTTGCTCCATCTTTGGGTTATGTTTGTGCTGCTCTCCACGACTCCCAATTGAATAGGCAAATAGACACCTGTTGGATATTTTTTGGATTCTAATTTCAAAGATTGCATATTATTTAGTATTATATATATGTATGTTACATAAGTTAATGGCTGACTCTTGTGTTGCCAAAATTGATTACACTTTGCTGTGTATAATGTACAATTGCTCGGAGCTATGCCTCACAGCAAGAAACATAAAATTATCTATCAAAATGTAAATTCAATAAACATCTCGGCTATGTATAAACTACGGTCATGAAAATTGCGAATAGCTAAGCTTTAAACATTAAGCAAACAAATAACAATACATAAAAAATTCAGCCTACATGTTGAACGTCAAGTCTCAGTTCAACTATTGCATGATTTCCATTTTACAGACGATACAGTTGCAAGTACCATTAACTACTATAAATATGTATATATTTAAGTAAGCAGGCATTTCTATACGGGGGCCTGACACCATTGACCTACTCCGCGTTGAGTTAGAGAGCCAAAAAGTATTAGAAGTTGGCATTCAGAGAGAAGGAGAAGGGCAGAGAGCAAAGGAGAAGAGTTGATTTGCTTCATCAGTAGTAGAGACTTTTGGGACGATTCGCGTAGAATAGGCGCTATATGCCCCGCAAACGTTTATATCAGTCGTCGGCGTAGTAGTTCACATATACCGCATCGCCCCCAATGCTAATCAGGCACTGTCCCTGCAACACACAATATAGGATGCATAAGAATACATAATTACATAAATGTAAATTCCTTATTACCTGATTCTTGTGCTGATTGTCGAACAATATGAGTTCTGTCAGATAGAAAGAGACCATTGCATTGCCGCCCAGCGAAGCAATATGAGCGCGCACCACGGCAAGCAGTTCGGTGATGAAACCATGTACAAATCCGCTAATGCCGCCGTTCTCGCGTATCGAGGTGCTCTCCCTGATGAAGAAAAAGTTTAGGTTGCCCAAATACTTGTCAATACGTCCACCTGGTATGAAGCTAAGTGGCGTCAGGTCCACGCCATAACGATCGCGAAGTGGGAACTTTAAAGAAACAATCAAAGCTTAGTCAAGGATAGCAGAGAAAGGCTGTTAACTTACGTAGCGACTGCGTGGCGGTGGAGCAATATTGAGCAGTTTAGGTGCGGGTAAGGGCGTCGCTAGATTACTGAGTCGCGATGGCGAAGTCTTTCGCACTTTGAAAGAACTCATGCCAAAGGGAGGTATGGCCGAGCTGGTTGGCGTTGGTGTATCAACCATTTGATCCTCGTCTAGTGGGAATATGTAATCCTCCTCTTGCAGCACTCGCTTGCCGTTCAGCTCTGGCTGGGATTGAGTTTCGTGTACAGGCGGTGCTGACAGCGTTGCTGCTTCACTCAAACCATTTGGCAACTGCGCGGCCTCCGGCACCCGGCGACGATATTTCATTTTATTGCCATCGCTCAGACCCATCGCCATGCCAGTGACAAGTAGTTGGATTTGGTCCTAAATGTGTGTGAATGGAAATTGAATTAGTATTTCGGAATTGAATTTGAATTCCATACCGTTTCAGGCAAATCCAGTCTGAAGCGTAGATCGCATATAGCACAGGGTATCATTGTGCGCAGCTTGAAATATATGGTCTGCAGAAGTCTGTGTGAAAAAGTAAATAAGTTTAATCATTTTTACTGGAGAACTAAGCTTCTTGGGCATAGTATGAAATTTTATATGCTGAAATATATCATCGGATTTAAATTTAATATTGAGATTATTTTATATATTATTTTTTGTAATGGGCTCCGAGCTTACCGCTGAAAGTGTTTGGGGAATCCATTTACGTTCTGTCCCACGTCGAGGCGAGCTCGCCACACTTGCGTAAACATTTGAAGATTTTTGACAGCATCCAGCTCCAGCATGCCTGGCACCTGTTGTGTGTTAACCACATGGAAGCCCTCGGGTGGATATGGTTCCATGAGCAGTGAAATGATTTCCAAGTCCTCAATATCATCTACCTCAAGTACGCAAAGCTCTTTGTTGCCGCAATTCAAGTCGATTTCATTCATCTCCTCGTCATCGGAGTCATCTGTGTCCGATTGCTTATCGCCGGCCGCTCCGCCACTGATGCTGGCCAAATCGGGATCCATGCTCTTCAGCTGATAGATCTCTTGGTTTCGCTCAAAGGTCTCTTGAAGTTTCTTCTGGAGTTCGTTGAGCTTTTGCTTGTCCGTCCACGAGTTGCCAGCCACAATTTTTGGCACCATCGGAACGGGCAATGCACTCAAAAACAGTGCAGTGCCCGTGGCAATCAAAGCTATCATGCGTTCGCCAATGGCCACCTGGGTGCGTAGTCCGAAAATGGCATTCATGCCTTTGGCCTTCAGCTTATTGATCAGCACACGGTGCAGCTCGTACTCTAGAAACGGCAATCCGTCGGAAATCTCTTTGGCATTCAATTCGGCGCGCAGATCCCTTTTGGCACGCACCACCTGTGCCTGCATGAAGCATCCACGTCCCGTCACCTGCATATATTCTGGGACTTCCAATGTGGCCAGCAGAACATCCGGCACTCGGCCCTTGCGGCAGATGGCGCACTTCTTCATCTTTACATTGAAGGGCATGGAGCTCAAATTGTATGGCACATGGCAGATGGCACAGGTGTTACGTTGGGCACTCTGACTGGGCAAACCGAAGCGCTTACTAGCCGATCCGTTGGCTGTGCCCAGCGAGATGCCGTCCTTGCCAGAGGCGCCCGTTTCACCAACGCTGCCGTTCGCGTCTCGATCCTCCATCGAGTTGGACATGGCGGCCACATTATTGCTGGCCTTTGATATGGCAAAAATGTCCGTTTGCGAAATTGAGCGATTGAAGACCATGTTGATGACTGCAGCGGTGCCAGTGGCAGACAGCACGCACACATCGTCACTGCGGAAGCAGATATTGGAGTATGCATGTCAGATAGTTTCATATTTTAGACTTACGATATGGTTGTGCACTCCGCGTAGCCCAGCACCACGTTGCAGCCTAGAGAACGGGCATGAGAGCGAATTTCCATGCGCAGCTCCGTCCACCAGCTGTCGCGAACCTCCGGCTCATCGGGATTGGGCACACGTTCCAGAAGCTTGACCGAGCGTGCTGCCACAGTGGCGCCCAGGTGCAGTATAAACCCGGTTGGATACTTGGTCATGGTCAAAAAGGGATACTCCAGCATGTCTAGACTGTCCGTTGCCTTGCTGCCCACGGTGGGTGTGTTCAGCCGCATCATAGCTGTGGCCGCCGCCAGCCGCTCGCTAGCCACGCAAATGGAGTTACCTGCCGATGGGAAAGACCATTACAATCGGGCACTATAAAACAGGAATTTATACGATAGGTCCACAGGTTTACAACGTTTACAAGCGAAAACACAGTATGGAATAGATATGTGTGATCGAGAGGCGTATTAATATTCCCATGGATTACACAGCTCTGGCTTTCTAGCCAAAATCCTTGCGTCTCAGTTCACTTTCCAAGCACTAACATCCATATATAATATATAATTTATTTCTTTAGCCAATATATTTTTATATTATAATTAAATATACGAAATTAAAACGTATATACCAATTGGAGCTAGTTTATCATTTGCCCTTGAGATTTAGAATATTTTTAAAATTAAATTACAAATTCAGAATAGTTTTCATAGTATTAGGATGATATTATAAATATAAATATTTAATATAATTTTTAAATATTTATATTATTTATAAATATGTTCCATAATTCGATCTGATATTCTTATAGCTCTGAAAACTTTAACATCATGCCGTTTGTTTTAGATGATGAATGGATTCGATAGCAAAATACATTTATTAATGATAGTTCTCTTTAAATTATTATATCAGAGGTATGTTTATAGGCAAGATGATGATGATTGTATATAGGTATATATATTTTCAATATTACAATAATGATAAATATTAGGGTATAAAACATAATTATAGTTAGACAGAGAGAGAGAGAGACATTTATATTTCAGGCAGCTCAGCCGAGGCTAGAGAGAGGTGTTTTACAACATATATAGAAGATATCGTCTTCGATGACCCGCCCACCACCAATACACACTCACTCACACACACATACGCAGAGATAAATACACATAGTCACACACACACACACACCATTACATAGAGAGGATAATAGGTTTAACACACAATTACATCGATAATGGACATCGAAACTGATAAATAAACAGAGAGAGAGAGAGAGAGAGAGAGAGAGAGAGACAGAGAGAGAGAGAGAGAGAGAGAGAGAGAACGACGACTACTTACGCTTACGATGCAATGCATAGGCTATGCCCGTATGGTGTTTGATGCAGCAGCGGGCGCAAAGAGAGAACATTAGAAGAGTTTGTGAGTTACTCATGAGAGACACGAGACGCACAGACACAAACACACAGTCACGAGGTTGAGGCACGAGAGAAACACTCTTACGTCTATATATAGCTTAGTATTTATACCCCTACTTAGCCTACGATTAGTTCCTATGGCTATTTATCGAATGGAAGCTAGACAACTACATACCTTTTGGCGTGACACTCAGATCGGAGTCGGAGGAACGACGACAGATCTCACCCAGCTCCTTGACCTGCACCATCGTTGTGGCTGTCGAGGTGGTCGACGTGGATGCGCTGTCCGCATTCGTACCACCCGAAATGCCACTCTTGGATGGACTGGGCGTTAGCTTTAGCCGATTGTTGCTAACCGGCGATGCTAACCTTTTCGCACTCGCACTGTTCTCGATCGTTGCTATTGTCGTGGGTATGAGCACGCCCTGTGGTGTCGACTGCTGTTGCTGTGGCTGTGGCTGTTGTGGCTGCTGCTGCTGTTGCTGTAGCTGAAGCTCGCTGCTGGACCTAGTTGAGCGTTGTTGTTGTTGTTGGTTTGGTATGGCAAATGGCGAAACAGAATAGCATGGAGCAAGCAATGATGATTCATTATTGTTGTTACTATGGTTAGTACTATTAGAGATATTTACAACATGGTCTAGTTTGAAAACGGGTGGATCATAGTAATCGAAGGCGCGCGCCTGGGTCGGCGACAGCTGTGAGCTATTTTCGGATTCTGTTGGGGTTGGGGTCGATGGGCAAATGCACAGAACGGGCGCAACTGGCAGCAACGTGTTCGGATTATCTTTTACTATTTGTTGAGCTACTGGAGGTGCTGGTGGCGGTGCACGGGAATCAAACTCTATTGGTGGTGCAGCATCTAGAGATCTAACGCTTGCGAAATGACTAAGCGAGGCGCAGCGTTGCAAGTTGGATTCATAGCTGGGCAAACGATTCAGCTGCAACATGGATGCGAAAGCACTCAGGTTGGCGCAGGGCCAATCGAGCGCGCTGCTCGTGGGCAGCTCCGGCTGTGAGCTGTAATATGATTTGCGTTCCGTAGAAGGCTCTAGTGCAGCAGCGGCCAGCAGCAGAGAACGCTTTGGTTGGGCTGGCTGTTTGGGTGTCAGATGCATCAGTTGCTGGAGCCGACGCGAGAAGCCCTTCAGATCCTCGAGCAGAGTGTGCCGCTTGGGCGTCAAATCCAGCTGGCTGTTCTCACAGCTGCGCGTCTCGCCGGGCTTGATCCAATTGTCTTGCAGATCTTCGTTTTCGAATGCTTCTAGCTGCTTCAGCTCCTCGTCACTAGACTCGGCTGCTTCTGCTGCTGCACTGTCGAGGCCTGGGGCAAGCATTTCAATTATTGACAACGAGTCCGACGAGTCCGTGGAGCACGTGGACTTACGCTGAAATGCATCCATCTCCAGGTCCGGTGCTGAGCGTGTGTTCTCCTGGTACACGGGCAGCCGCGGCACCGCCAGCTGACACATGGATGGCCCAGCACCTGTGTCATCGCTAATCGAACGTGTTATGGCCTGCGACGTACGCTTGCCCATCGAGTGGCGCGACTTACGGCGACGCTTTGTACTTGATCCGACTCCGCTGAAGAGATTGCTCAGGGACTGTGTGGCATTTTCCGGTATCTTGGGCTCGATGCGCCGCAAAAGCGTTGCGTACTTCTCGCTGAACACATTCCGCGAGGACAATGTCATACGGTGCATGCGATGGCGCAGCTTCTTCTCACGTGTTCGCTCGCCCCGCTCATCCTCCTGCCGCAAGAGATTCTGCATGACATCCGCATCCTCCGTATCGCTGCTGCCGCTTTCCAAGTAGAACAACGTTGCTGCCGCTGCTGCTGCCGCCGCCGCCGAACTGGGCGAACTAAAACTGGGCTGCTTATATATATTGAGACGATATTGTGGTGATCTGCCGGACAGTGGCAGGCTAGCGCTGCTGCCTCCGGTGCAGTTGAGAAAATCTAAATATTTCTGGACTCTATAAAGGGTTCAGGGTCGATGGACGGTTGGGTGAGTGTTGTAGTTTGTTTTGTTTTAATGTTATAGATACGACACGAAAACAACAACGATTGAAGGTGCGCAATACAACAACGAAAAAACGACAAGGAGCACGGTACAGATTTTATTTTTGTATACAAAAATGAGCGTTAAACGTCGATTGAGTTTTCATATTTAATTCGTGATCGTTGAATAGAGGGAAAAACATTCAAAAGAAGAGAATAGAACATTTTAGAACATAAATTGAGCTTTAGCCACGCGGACCTACAAGCAGACCTACGGATAGGGAATCAACTAATATTGCTTTGGGCTTAATAATTTCATATTTTGATTATCATGGATTTGCCTTACAAATGAAATTGATTAAACTTTAAAATATATCAAAATACATTAGCTTCATAGTAGTATCAGACTTTGAAGGAGTTTATCCCGATCTTTGTAAGGCATATCCATAGTAAATATATTCCAATATTTGATTTAAATTGCTTTTCTCATCAATACTCACTCTTCGATGAGGGCTACATCCGCGCTGTTGGGCAGACTGCTGCTGGTGTCCTTGATCAGGGTGACAGCTGTGCCGACGCCACGTGCCACGACGCCGACATCGCCTTCTAGATCAAAGCATTGCGTGTAGCCGATGACTGCGTTGGCGCCCATGTTGATGGCTTTCAGGCCCATTTTGCGCTGCACCTGGCCGGAGAGCTTGAGGAAGACGACCTGTCGCGCCTCATTGGAAGCGCGTGGTGTGCGTATCTTGTCAATCCATTGATACTCTGGATCATCATTGACCACTAGCTCCTCGACAAAGCCATGGATGACTTGAGCACGATAGCCAAAGGGAACACATTGTGCTGCAATTAGCCGAAAAGTTCTATTAGATTTGCTTTTCATTAGGATTTGCTACGCACAGTGAAAGAAGGGTATGCCACAAGAGCTCTGTCGGAACTTGTTGACGTCGGAGAACAGATCCACTTTGACGATTATATTGATTTCACCGCGTATGCCGTGCATTGTATCGAAGACGGGTATCCAGCCAGAGAGCACGATGCCCTTGCCATGGGTTGACTGACTAGAGCTCTCCAAGCAAAGTGGATTAAGACTTATGTTAACCTTGCCGATGGCATCGTTTGCTGAGTATGTGTCGTAGTCCATTAGGCGAATTTGCAGCGGCTCGTCCTGCAGCTCTGCGTCGTCAACCTCAAAGCGAAACCTGCACAAAAACAATACTAGACGATGCCAGGCGAACAGCAGGTGGTGGGTGATGCACATACCAATCGGTGTTCCATGTGGGATTCAGGCTCTTTCGGAACACCTCCGTTTTGTGCTCTTTGTTAGCCAGCTTGATTTCCACAAAGGCATCAGTTGTCTCGCTGCTCTTATCCATCACTGGCAGATTACGCGCAGCTTTTATTTTGACGCCCACCTTTCCTGGCATTTTGTGGCCTGCAGACGCAACTCGCTAACCTCGTAGACTGCCCCGAACAATCCTTATCGACCAACTAGGTACTCAAAACGCCAATTTGCACGTTGTATTTCTATTATTTCAACCAATGTTTTTCATTTTTTCTAGTGATGTAAGTGGGCACTGAGTAATCGATGTATCGATAAGTATTTTATGCCAACAAGGCTTATTGAATTTGAATCTCGATAGTTCCTGCTCTAAATAGTGGTATTGTATTTAAAATTTTAAGAATCTCGTTTAGAAATAGAATAAAGAGAAGATTTGTGGGTTATTTGATCTCTTTATTTATAGTTAAATGACTTATTTCAATAAAGGATTTTAAATTCTCTGACTGCTTAAATATACAAGTTAATAATTAATGGCTGATAGGAGGATACATTGGTCAATTCATTCTCTTTATTCGCAGTCTATATAATCTTTGTACTTAATGATTAGGAATATGCTCTACTTTCCAATGCAAAAGTCTTTGAAGACCACATCGAGTATATCTTCGCAGCTGACATGGCCAGTGATGCGTTCAATGCAGCGCACCGATTTCCGAAGCTGCTGCGCTGCTATGGCCATGTCCGGGTACACATCGGGCTTGTAATCTCTGAGGAATATCTCGATGTGCTCGATGCAGCGCTCTAATTGCTGTCGATAGCGGCTTTGCGTGATGCGTGGATGTTCCGCCTGCGGTGTTCCACATAGTTGTAGCAGTAGCTGCTCTAAAATTCCCAGAAACTCGGGCAAGTTGTCCTGCTTATGGCAAGATATGCGGAGTACATTGTTTAGCTTGGAGAGATGATTGATCTCTTCCGCTGAGAGCGTGTCTGTTTTGTTTGCAACCAACTGCACACGCTTGCCACTGCACAGCTCTTTAGGTATGTCCAGCTCCTGCAAGTAGCTGTCGATGTGGGTATTTAGAGACTCATCGCTGTCCACATGTCGCAAGGCTTTGGCATCCGTCAGCAGCAGTATAAGATCGGACTGGACTAGGCATTGCTTTGCACGGGCCATGCCCTCTACCTCGATTGCGTCCGTTGTGTGCTTCCGAAGTCCTGCCGTGTCCGCAAAGATCACGGGGTATCCGCCAAAGCTGTGAGTTGTCTCGATTATGTCTCGGGTGGTGCCCGCCTGGTCGGTCACAATGGACACGGCACGCTGGCAGAGCAGATTTAGTAGGCTACTCTTGCCCACATTTGGAGCACCGATGATGACCGTGCGTACGCCATCTCGCAGCAGCTCGCCCTGTCGCTGATCATTCAGATGAACGCGTATTTCACGCTGCACAGCTTTTAGCTCCTTTGTCAATTTCAATATGACACCGCCTTCTATGTGCTCATCCTCGGCGAAGTCAATGAAGGCCTCCAGGTGGGCTGCACAGCGAATGAGCCGTTTCCGCCAGTTGTCATAGAGGCGGCCCAAAGCGCCGGTGCTCTGTAACAAAGCCTGAAAAGGGAGTTTTGTTAACAAAAATTGAGTAATATTTATATTACGTTATATTTATCTACCTGTTTGCGCTGCGCCTCTGTTTCGGCATGTATTAGATCAGATAGGCCTTCCACTGCGGTTAGATCGAGCTTGCCACCAAAGAACGCACGCTTTGTAAACTCGCCCGGCTGTGCCGGCCTTAGTCCCGGCAATTGGCCGAGGGCATCGAGCATGGCCGCAATGACGGCCAGCGAGCCGTGCACTTGAAACTCACAAGCATCTTCGCCCGTGAAGGAGGCCGGACCGGGGAACCATAACAGCAGACCCCGGTCGATGATCTCTTTGCTGGTGGGATGATAAAACGATTTCAGATATGCCTGCCGCTGCTTCGGCTCGTATTCACTGTTGTTCACAATAGCGCGCAGCGCCTGCTTTGTTTGTGGCCCGGACACACGAATAACGGAGACGCCGCACTTGACGTGCCCCGAGCTGAGGCTGTAAATGGTGCAGCCACTCGAACTGGCGAAGTGTCGAAATATAGCCGAAAAGCCATTTGAAACGCCTCTCAACAGCGCCATTCCTGGCCAATACCAACGAACGATTGAACAATGTTGAAAACAAAAGCCAGATGATTTTCGCAAACGATACTTTTGCGTTATCGAGTACGTGAGCACATTTGCAGCTCAGCTGTGGTAAGAGTTGCCATATCCATTGCAATATATTCCGAAAGCCAAACGCGCCGTTAGAACGCAGAAGCAAAAAGTGAGTATATTCGGTTTGGGTTATATTTGTCGTATGCATTCTCCACTTATGTACTTATTCAAATTTGTTTCCTCTCTGAATTTCATGGGCTTGATTTCATTCGCTTTTTCTTGTATCTTCATCTTGTTCTGCTGGGTTTTCTTTCTTCCTCTTTGGCTTGCGAATTGTCGACTTTCGACCTTTGTGTGTAATACCTTTGGAAATTTTGATTTTTGGATTTTTCGGCTTTCGTTTCAGACAACGATAGTAATCGTAGTCCCGAGGCCCTTTAATCGGTAGCTTCGGCAACTTGGTTCCTTTACGAAGGATATGATCCTTGCGGGTGCCCATGCAGCGTACAGTCATGGCTATCAGTTGTTTGGCCATTCCTCCTAGCATCATCGACATTATTCAGCCAAATAACGAAAAAGAACCTATATAATATATTACAATTAATTTTGCATGTACAATTGGTTTTTAAATTTTGAACATGACAGGTAAAAAGTTATATACGAGAGTGAAACAGAGTATGCTTTTATATGCCTGCTTAGTTATATATAAATAAAGAAATAATACAAAATATTTCATTTGCAATTTAGGTTCCGGATATCTATATCTTCCACTAGATATAAAGATTAAATGGCTTATCGAAAATATATTATTCTAATAGGAATGCATTGTTCCGGGGCGAAACAGTTCGCTTCAGTGCTTGACCTCTCACAGGTAACTCTAAATTTAGTCAGATAAAACTGCGAATAACATTACAACTGCCTTCAATCACGTATAACTTTATTTCAATGGATGTCACACTACTCAATTTAACGATAGCACAATATAATTACAAATTGTACACAGTTACGATCTCAGGAATGGGGTTCAAACTTAGAAAAAAAACATTTTCTTTCTGGGAAGTTTACTTTTGTTGGCATGAGTTAAATATGGACGTGTCGCCGCTGTGGCATATCTGTTACGATTGATCATGTTGTTGTTGTTGTCCCATTGCTTGATGAAGTCTTCGGCCTCATCATCCCAGGGCTTAGCTGTGTCGGGACGATTGCCAGATTGACGGCGATTGAATTGCACCCGCTCTTCTAACTGAATTAGCTTGGCTCCCTTGGGCTTCGCGTCGTCTGGGAAATTGGCCCAGGTGCAATCGTAGGTGCGCTCCGTCAAGCCGCAGTGCTTATAATGGGAATGGTCCATACGTATGCTCTCTGGTATACTTTCTTTTTTCCCTTTGTTCTGCTCCCACATGGAAAGACGTTTACTAGTTTCATATTCTTCGGCCTTTTCACGCTCCCTGAACATCGCGTTGCTGTCCACCTGTCGCGGCTTAACACGCTTGACGGGCACACGCCTGGCAATGTGTCGGGTCTGGGCGTGAGTTATTTTCGCACTGAGCAGCTCAATGCATCGAGTTACCATTATTTTTGTTCCGTTATTCAAATTCACCATCCTAATGGTTAACTCAATTTATTCGAATGAACTAATTTTTTCTGATTTATATGGATTTTTTCTAAGTTTTTTTACTATACTCTGCGAAAATGCCGAAAATCTTACTCTCTACAAAGCAAATACAAATGTAACTGATGATTTTCCGAATTCATCGGCAAGCAAGTCAAACTCCATAGCATGGATAACTTGATAGAGCTATACTGTTCGTATCTGTACTGTTTGGATTCCCAATAGAATAACTTGTAATTGGTGCACTGGTGGCTGGCACCTGTCTCCCCAGCCAAGACAATTAGCGCATCTGTGACAGTCAGCCGTTGGCGATGGCAGCGCGTTGAGCTATCTTTCGATAGAAAATTATGTGAGCTTCTAGTTCTCATAGATTTTTAAATTTCGTATTAGATTAATATTATACCTTTTATTAATATTAATTACAATTATTATTATTTTCCAATTAAAATATTATAATTACTATTTTTTTCTATTTTTTGTTTATTTTATTAATATATTTTTTAATATTCATATATATTATTATTATTATTGTTTTGTATACAATATATTTAATATTTATATATTATATTTTATTATATTTTGTATACTTTCATATCTTTCATATTATATTATCAATTATTATTATTATATTCTTACTATTATTTATTTTTAAAAATTTTATTATTATATTTTTAAAACAATTTTTTTTTATATTTATTGCTTTTATTATTATTTTTATTTTAACTTTTTTATTTTAAATTTTTTGTATTATTTTATTTTATTATTTAGCCATAATAATATTTATTTAATGAAATATATATTTTCTCCAAACTCCTTTTAATTGTCCTTCAAATCTGATTAAAATCTCTTTTCCCTCTGGAAAATGAGTGGAAAAGATTTAGCTACAGCGGATAGTTCTTAGGTTTAGCAGAAGTCCAACATTTGCTCTTCTCTAGTGCGCACTCATATGTCCAATTGGCTAGACGCATTGACTCAGTTTGGATTCATACGTCGAGTGCGTCAGTATGAGGTGGATGTTAGCGGCGCTAGTTGTTGTACTCTTTGGATTTGTGCTAGCTGCAAGTTTGGGTAATCAGACAGAGACGCTTGGTCTTCGGAATGGATTGCTTTCGCGACGCGTTCGAGCTATGATATTTCCCAAAAAGGCATCAGTGCTGATAACGGCTGCGTTGACCAAAATAATTGTGGGCGGTCGACCAAGTGGGCTGCAATATAGCTTGGAGTTTGACATGTATGTACCTCTGCCGGACACTGTGGAAGGCTGGCGACCAAACATACTCCTCGATCAGGCACAAAAGCCAAAAAGGAAATGGGACGATTACAGACGGAATGCCACACAATATAGCTATACCCATCGTAAGCCCAATTTGTACTACGGAGGACCTTACCGACCCGAATATTATGTGAAGTAAATTTCTGTTGATTCTTAGTTTGAAATATTGGATTAAATGAATATTTATGCAGCTATGTGAAGTCTGCAAAGCACAAGGACTCCTTCTATAAAAGTCCTTGGAAATTGAGTGAGGCGGCTTGGCACGGATATCGACGGGACAATGCAGAGGATGAGGTCTACAAATCCTGGGCAGATGTGCCCAGCTGGAAGCTAAATCGCGATTATAGAGAACGTCGTGCAATCTTTGACCAAATCGAGGCAATGGGAAATTAGTAAGCAAATTTATTGAACTCCCAAATCTCATATAGTTTGTCAATTTATATCCTCTTCAATTTAAGCTTTCGCTTGGATCTCAGATCCTGCATAAAGCGATCGATGTGCGAGCTTCAGGCCAGGTTCAGTGAGCAGCATGGCAGCGGCCTGCTCATGGAGGATCTCTTACGCATCATCCTAACGTAGGTGAGCTGCCTCAAGATGAGACTCTCATTTCATTCAATTCTTGCAGCCTGCCTGAAGATATTACTGATGAGAGGTATCAGCACCAGGGGAGTGTGCCAGACTGCGCCCGTTTCTATGCGGCTTCCTGTCCGTATGGAGTGCTTGACTTCCTCACAAGGAATGTGGGCGCCAGTTGGACTCAGTAGGCGCTGGAATGGAGAGGCACATTTGAAATGGGGAGAGGGTTTAGTTTTAAAACTCGAAATCAGTTCTCCATTTCGGTTAGTTTGGTTGACATATTTTTTTTTTTTTTTTTAAATCGCACAAAATTTTATGTTAAAGATTTGGAACTGTTAAAATATTAATAAATAGTTTGTAATTGGAAGTAAAAATGCTTTCACTTTGCTCGTTATTTAATCGCGGCGCTTTAAGAAATTTGGCAAAATTGCCCGTTTTGCCTGCGCTGCGTATGAAGTCGAAGAAAAGTGGAAAGTGCGATGGGGCCAAAATAAAAAAAAATAAACCTTCTCCTTGCGGCGACCCGGAGAACATGCTAAAGAAGAAGCCGGTGAAATACGAAACAAAGATGACCAAGCCGGAGTCCATATGGCTGAATCCATTTTGCGACGAGGATGAACCTCACTGTCCATACAATCCACGCTTCGATGACATCTACTACGTTGAATCAGACAAGGCGAAGCGCAAGTACTGGCAAACCTGGGTCGCGTGCCCGCCCATTGCGATCAAGCCTAAGAAGATATGCTGTTTCAAAGCTGCTAAGGCAGCACCGATGCGTCGTCGCACGAGGAGCAAGCCAAAGACCGCATGCCCTCAGCCCATTCGCTGTGAAAAGAGCCTGGACTGCCCTCGCTTAAAACGTCGCTGCCATAGAGCCGGTCGCATTCCGCCGGATTGTGTCAAAATGAAGCGCCCTCTCAACTGCAAGAAGCCATTGACACCGTATCCGGCTTTCTCCGAGTGCACCCGGATCAAGGCCGGTGCTTTGCCGCTGAGCGAATGCATTTGCTGGCAGAAGCCTATGCTCTGTGAGGCATGGGCTGAGTGGAGGCGTCGCGCCATGAGAAAGACCGCAAGATAGACGGCGAGCTCATACCACGAACCCGGTAACTGATTTGAGTCAAATTGAGATGTGTTGGTAGCTAAGCCTTGTGACAAGTTTCTGGTTTGCTGCGTACGGCAATCGCTTAGTTATGCTGTTAGCCAATTTCCCTATGATGGATTTCATTATTGGAGGTTAAACGAATCCCAAAATATATTCTACTTTACTGCCCAAAGGTGAAGCAAATTAATTCCAGCTAATGTTTATTGTGTATTAGTTTATTTTTGTGTTTAACGAATGGCAGGCGGGGCATAACGTTGCTAAAAGGCAGACGAAGGCGTGGCAGGGTCAATAAGGGTCTCTATGTGGTATTTATCGATTGCCTTGATACTATGTACTATATATCTAAGACTTCGCTAAGGCTCTGAGCCTGTCAGCGCTCTCTTCCTTGGCGACTTATTACCTCATTAAATCCTGTAATTAATCCTGTTGTAATTGTTGGCTTAAAGATACATTTATTCAAAAATTCAACTTGTTGAAATGCGTTAACCATTTCCAGGTCTTATCGCTGCAGTCGTTGTAGGTTTTGTGGCAATCGGCGCCTGCGCGACCCGCATCTCTGGCGTTAATATACTTTTCAGCTACATTTTCGGCTGTTGGGCTGCAAAGTGAGTTGAGATACTTAGTTTCGATGCGCCATTGAAAGAATCTGCTTAGCTACTCACATCAGCACTGCGTTGACTATCTCGCTGAAGATATTGCTATTCTCGAAGGGCAATTGGGAGACCTCGCAGATGCTGCGCAGCAAGCAGTTGGCGCCACGCTCACTGCCGTCCAGCCTGCAAGCGAAAGTCAGCCGTAATTGTGGGAGAGTTCAGTTGGAGCATACTTACGTTGCCATGCCAGCCTCAATGGCGTCGTAGACCCAGCTGCGCGCGTCGTCCCGATGGAGGGTGGCCTCCATGCCCTTGCGCAGCTGGCGGGCCGTGGAGACAAACGATGTTGTATTCCAAAAGCTCCACCAGTAGATGGGTATTGTTGTGGGGACGTACTGGTTCTGTAAGTTGTAAAAGAACCAGAAAGATTGGTCCTTATCCACCTGCTTGACGGGATGCGCAATGCTGGCTACGAACTGTAAAAAGGCTCATTTTATTAAATATTTATAATTAAATATAATTAAATATTGCATATTTAAAATACCTTGACGATGCCCTGGCCATTGAAGATAGCAACACGCTTGGCTCGACTCAGCGTGCCTGTTGACCTTATTTGACTCTGATTTGCAGCGCTGACGCCTGCATTAAAGCCTGGCTCGAAAGTGCTCGTATGAGCAGCGGCGAGTCCGCAAATAGCTAGCAGCAGCAGCAAGCTGAGAAATCTCTGATCTTGGTTTGGACTATTCATTGAGACGCTTGGTTTACTAATGCGTTGGCCCCACCATGCGAGCCGTGGGCTGGAGCACCAAGAGGCACGCATCATTTATTTATTTAAGCAATTGACAGTTGAGCTACATGGAAAATTAAAACAAAAGTTTTGTTTAATACCCTGAAGACATTGAAAATGGAAGTTTAGAGTACAATGGGCTAGGCGAAGTCTATGTGACAGGCAGTAGGAGGCGTGGCCGTGCCTTTATCAGGATTGAATACTATGTAAAACTAGTAGAAGTAGAAAACTTGTTTAATAAAATATTTAAAAAAAAAAATAAATAAAATAAAAATGTGAAATAATTAAAAGGAAAATATATGGAAAATCATAGAACAAGATAAAAAAAAAAAAAAATAAAAATAAATAAATAAAAAAGACTTCTAACTACTTTTATCATTTGTAAATCAGTTCTTTAGGAGAATATATAAAACAGATAAATTAAGGTCCAGGTTTACATTATATTATAGATTAGGAAAAGTCTGGCTGGAAGGCTTTAGCATAGGCTCATCTATTTCTCTGTTAAAATATCATAAATATAATAAATCAGCTTATTCAAGACACGCTATAAAATCCTTTTACCTGCAGATGTTCCTTAGCTTCCATTTACTTTCAGCTTCAAGCCATAGACTTCTTCAAAGGGTATCCACAGTCCACCCAATCTGGAATTTAGCTCAGACTACACACGATTTATATTGTTCTACGTTTAAAGCATAGAAGTATGTCCCAGTTTGTACAGGTTTTACCGTTCTAATTGGCGCACACGCATGGCAAATGTTTTACTCATTAACAGTTTGCTTAATTGGAGACCCAAATAAACAGATCGGATGCCGAGACCCCATTTCATATGTGTATATCATGTGCGCTGGGCGGTGGCAAGCATATTAATCACATCGAAATGCGTCGGCCTAGGCAACACAACTTGAGCTCGATCCTCGTTCCGATCTGCATCGCTTTGTTTTGTGTCACGGGGACATGCGGTCTGTTGCTATTTCCCACCTCCTCGGTGCTGCAGCTGACGACGTCGATGTCGGTGCCCATAGACTTGCCGAAGCGAAAGGTTTTCATGGATCTGGGCTTCCAAATGAACTATAACCTGCCCTTCAATCTGGCCGCCTTCTACAATCCGACCATTTGGTCCAATGCGTATGAGCGGCGTCGTAAGCGGGACTTGTATAACTTCACCAGTGCAGCGAACGAGGTACTCGCTGCCGAGAGCGGCGTCCATCCCAGGGACTTCACGGCTGGCGAACTCTATGCGGGCATAGAAAATCTCTTGCCGGACTACGGCTTCCACAGATCCTGCCTGCTACGCAGCGTCTGCGAACTGGCCCTACATCCCCTGGCGGATGATCACGGCTACAGCCAGAGTCTGTTGGTTCAGATTATCAACTTTTTGCTAACGTAAGTGCCATCCACTCTGGAATATATAAATATATATCAATTAATAATTATAATATATATAAATATTCTTTTTTTTTTTTCATACCACAGGCCCTCGCAGCACGATGGCTTTGGACCCAACGAAAAGCTATATCAGTATCGATATGAACGCGCAGAGAAATTGGGCTTCATGGGCGGCGATTGCCAAAAAGCGTATCCCAAATGTGAATTGGATGTGCTGAACATAGTTACCAAGCTAGTTAGATGAACTAAAGCTAGATCTATAATCTATAAATCAATTTAAGTCTATAAATATATTTTAATTAAAATATATATATATATATTTTAATTAAAATATATTTATTTTAGTAATCAGGCTAAAACAGAGATAAAATATTATTTAAATAATAATTATATTATATAAAATAATGGGACACAAATGCTACAGAATTTTCCTTTAAAAACTTTAATTGATATTTAATCAAAGTTAAATTTATTTCTTCTCATATCGAAGCACTTTTGGCAACAATATGTTATATATATTTTTGTATAAATATTCAATAAATTTATAATATATTTTATTTATATTATATATTATTTATATTACATTTTATTGTCAAGGCGACATATGATAAGCGTTTTTACTTAACCCAAACTCTTCAGTTTTCTTCAGTGAATAAGTTTGCTGACGGCACTGAGGAAATCAACTGGACACTGGGCATAGAGCTGGGCGCAATCAGCGCCCATGAATCCCTGCTGCTCGGCAAGCTCGTAGGTCTCCCGATATATCGATTCGCTGGGTGCAAAAGCCTCGTGCAGCGACGGCCTGAAGGAAGGTAGTTATAGTACAGCTATAGTTATGGTACAGGTGCACAGTGACTACATACGTGAGCGTGAAGGTAAGCAGAGCCGTCAACATGTTCTGCTCATCGTCATGGAACGGATGTCGAGCCAGTTCGCACACACTTCGCAGCAAGCAGGTCTCATCGAAGCCATAACGAGTCAGCATATTTTCAATGCTCTCGTAGAGCTCGCCGGCGGTCAGATCGTTGGGGTGCATATCCCTCAGCTCGGCTGGCATGTACTTCAGGGTCTCATTGTGCAGCTGCCGCTTGTCTCGACGCGCAAACTGATCAGCCCAGATGTCGGCTGCATAGAACTTAGCCGGATTGCTAGGCATTGCATAGTTCATCTGCAAGCCCCAGTCCCAAAATAACTTCCGTGGCTTGAGCACGACCGGAACTGACAGAGCAGCCGTTATCTGATACACCGAAGCGCCCGGAAAGAATAGCGGAATTTTGGCCTGACATTCGAGTAACGTTGCCAGCAGTGCGATTGCGAAGCTCACTGTATAAAGATCCATTTCGTTGTGAAATGAATTTCCATATATAACAGAGAGAGAGAGAGGCTGGAGAAGTTGCTAATGAAACGCACAGACGTTACAGTTTACATCACGTGTTTTCTTATTCAATTATTATGAAAGATGACATTGCTAATAAGTCTTAAGATATCGTGTTTGCAATGGCCGTAGATGCGGGCGCAGTCTTTGCCCAGGAAGCCATCTCGTTCGGCCTGCTCATAGACCCGCCTGTAGACATGTTCGCTCTCCGCAAATCCCTCATGTTGCGATGGGCTGCCAAAAAACAGATTAGATATCTCTCAGACACCATATATACGCCTTACCTCAAAACAAAGGTCAAGATGTCGGTTAATATATGCTGATACTCGTCGTCAAACGGATGCATGGCCAACTCACACACACTGCGCAACAGGCAGGTCTCGTGAAAGCCATAAGAAGTTAAGGCATCCTCGATGCTGGCGTAGAGCTCACCAGCTGAGAAGTCCTTGGGATGTGCTTGAGTCAAGGCATTGTAGCCATATTTCTCATAGAGCTGCTGATCGTTGAGGCTAGCACGTGGAACCTCTCGCTTGGCCTGATAGTTAGCGAAGCCCGGCCAAATGGGTACGCTGTAGAACGAGCTCAGGTTGTAGGGAAAGTCATAGGCTATGGCGAAGCACCAGTCGACGAGTATGCGACGCTCCGGATAGAACTCAGCAATCGGCACCGAAACTGAAGAAGTCAGCTAAATACAGGGAAAGTCGGAAAATTTAAGTCTCTTGGGGCAAATCCAATCGCAGCTGCTTACGCCCAATGAAGATGACGCAGGATACAATAAGCCCAGCGTGGCTGTGCAGCCAATGAGCAGGCCAAGCACTGGGTAAAGCCAACTATTGTATTGCATCTCTCAACGAACTGATCGGGCTGAATCAGGCAGCCTAACTGAATCGGTCTGTCTACATGATTGGCCGTAAATTGGGTCTCTGGGCTACTGACATCCACTTATGGAAACGATCAACAAATAAAGTCATCAATCAGCGCGAGGTAAATATTGAGTTAATCTGTTCACAGCCAGTACTTATTCCATCTGAAAGTGACTCTTTGCAGTCATTTCGATCTGTGCGCTCGTTGGATTTTGAATGCTAGTCACTCGGCTCTTTGTGCTCTTGGTGCTCCTCAATTGTAGTCATGGCGAGCCCAGAGCTCGACAGACGCAATTGCGCTCGGCCTATGATCGGGCATTTGGCCGTAGGAAGCGGGCAGTGATCTTTCCGCCAGGCTCGTTGTTTAAGTTCACTTGTAATTTCGCCAAGAATCTGCTGTCGGCCTACCCGCGGGGCATTACCTTTGTCTTGGAGGAGGCTGTCTATTTTCCCATTCCCGGCACCAGGGACGATCTCTACCCAAAGCGCTTTCTGCCAAAGAAGACGACAACTGCGCAGCCGCAGACAAGCACCACAGAGACCTTTGTCTATATACCCGGCACTGACTGGCGCTTCAAGGCCCAGGCATTGCCTAAGCCAAAGCCGAGGCCACAGTCGCCAAAGACACAGCGCATCGATCTTGGCGGCTACACCAATCCTCACAAGTGGCAGCAGTGGGCAAAGTATGGCTCAAGCCAGGCTCAGAAGTGGCAAAGCAACAAGCAAAAGTGGGCAAAGTGGACCACGCCCGCGCCCAAGTGGACGGTTGCTTGGACAAGCCATTGGCGCAGACCGGCGTCACAAGCTGTTCCAGAGTCTCGTCACTTTCACGGCCACCGTGATCGACGGCAGCTCTTCGAGCACTTCAGTGGGCTCAGTGCACGGTGATTAAGCATGAGTTAACAATTAATAAAGTTCTTACCCTAAAGTAAAACTTTCAGCTTTGGCATCGACGTCAAGTCCTGCATATTGCGCACGATATGCGACTCTAAGCGCCTCTTGTTGCCACCAGGCTACTCCATGCTGCAGGACATGCTGCGCTTGGTGTTCACGTGAGTGTAAGGACAGCTGGCATTAATACTATTTCTCAATTTACTTGCTTACAGCATGCCCCGAATAGATGGACTGGACGATGACTACACGCGTATCATGAGAAAAGATGCCGCTGCCTGCGCACAGGAGCTGAAAACCAAGTGCAATATGAGCTTCTTGATTTGGCTATTAAGTGGCAGATTGGATCGAATAAATGCTGTTTCTTAAAAACTCTCTTTTATATGTCACCAAATTCTTTAACTAGTCTAGCTTTGTGTGTATTTAGTTAAGATTTATTATGTGGATATTGTAAACAAAAGTTTGCAAGAGCAAAATGTTCCTTAATAAAATCATTAAAACTATTATGGCGCTTAAGTCTCAAACTTTATTAGCTATATATATTTTATACTCTTTTAATATTGGTTAATTATTACTAAATTTCCAAATTCTGGATATATAAAAGAGTTTTCGATTTTTTAATAAACAGACAAATATATCATATAATATATAATAATACCATGCTAAAAATTGAATTTAATTAAGTCCACAAAACATTTTTGTAGTTATCAAAAAATCCATATAGACATGATTAGGTTTGGATACCGATTGGATTAGGATTTGCTTATATTACGTATAAGCATTCAGTAATCGTTTAATATACACTGCGCGTCATCAGCATTCCCATTTCCAGGAAATGTTGAATATCTTCCATAGAAGATGACATATCATTTGAGCTAGAGTCTTAAAGTTTGTTTACTATTGAACTCTGTTTTATTCTTTTTAAAATACACTTTAAAAAGTCTTTTTAAAATTAAAAAAAAAATTAAATTAATAAAAAAAATAAAATTAAATTCAATAGTTAATATCTCGCAAAATTTGATCACATTTTGTATATATTTTGTTTATTTTAATAAAAAGAATAAAACTTAATGGCCGCTGATAGATAGAAGATAAAGATTGCATTAAGATATAAAAGATATTATGTGTATATATACAATTACTCTATCTCGTCTCTCTCACTATTCTATTGACCAAATATCTTATATTTGCTGCTTGTGGGCTGATCTATTGCAGGTGCTATTTGCTTATGAATTGACACTCAATCAGAGCTGATTATGGTACTTTCTAGGTAAATTCATTAATTCGAACATTAGACTTAGGCTCCGCTCTTTGACATCTCAATCAGTACAGGGCAGTCATGCGCTGCGGTCTTTGGATTCAGTTGCTCGGGCAGCTGGCACTTGGGCTGCTGGTCTCTGGCGAGCCAAATAGAACGGAGTTGAATCATGTTGTCGACCGAGTCTTTTCGCGTCAAAAGCGTTTCGTGTTGTTTCCGAAGGGCTCGAATTTGAAATTTACGGGCTCTATGAGCAAGGGTCTGCTCTCTCGCTTCCCCAAGGGCATCTCATTCACCATTGAGCAGGCGTGCTACTTCCCGGTGCCAACGAGTCGTCAGGACGTCTACCCAAAGCGCTTTCGCCCGCGCACAACCACAACGCCAGCGCCAAGGACAAGCACAGAGCCGACATACGTTTGGATCGCTGGAACGGACTGGAGATTTAAGGCCACGCCCGTTAAGAAACCGACCCCAATAAAGCTGCATCAGCGCATCGACTACAGGCCCCAAGCACCGAGCCATGTAGATCCAGCAAAGTGGAAGCAGTGGTCCAAGTATGGAGAGCATTATAAAAATTGGACGCCGGCAAGGCCGAACTATGAGAAATACGGGCAGCCAGGCAAGTGGAGTAAGTGGACAACACCATCGCCCGCCTGGAGCAACTATGGCAAACGCTGGCATAGATCGGCTGAGGAGGAGGAAGAGCAAGATCCAACCGACGACGACCTAGACGATCCCGATATAGCGCCCTTTGAAGCTGTTAGCTATCCGGATCTGGAGCACGCCAGAGACTGGAAACATTACCATGGACATCGCGATCGCCGGCAGCTGTTTGAGAACTTTGGAGCTTTTGGCAAGCTGTAAGAGAGAGGGAGAGAGAGAGAGATGGAGTGTAAACGAGATCTTTCTCACTATTCTAATATCTCTTAACTTGCAGCCTAGGTATCGAAAGCAAGGCCTGTGTCCTGCGCGCCATATGCGATAGCAAGCGGTTGCTGCTGCCACCTGGCTATTCCATGCTGCAGGACATAGTCCGCTTGATCTTTACGTAAGTGAATGGCTGGGGAATATATAGAATATATATTAAGAGTTGAATTTCCATTTAGATTGCCCACAATATCAGGCGTCGAGGATGACTACAGCCGCATCATGCGCATGAATTCAGAGGATTGTGACAAACAGTTCAGGAGTCGCTGTAAGCTAAACCTGCTGGGTTGGTTGCTGGATGGCAAATGGGGTCAGTGAATAAAACAAAATTGAAACGGAGTTGTGTGCACTTTATTGGACAAAGGGTGCTTCCCAGATGGACATCGTGCACTCGGGATAGAGCGCAGCGCAGTCGCCGTCATGAGCGTGAGCTTTGTCATAGCGAGTGTCCCGATAGGCCACGGGCTCGTGATCCAATGCCTCTGGTATGGTGAATACGGCACGAAGCAGTTCGCCAACAAAGCTACCTGGCTCCTGTTCCTGGGATTTGTGTCCCGTTTCACAGAGCGTGCGCAACACGCACTGATGGCCATGGTGACCGCGTCTGCAAGTAAAGAAATATTAATATAGGTCTCTTCCATGATCTGCGAGATTTTAGCTTACTTATCCAGATATTTTTCGATTCTCCCGTACAAGGTCTGGCGACTGCTGCGATGATACTTGATCTGACTGTTTTCCATGCGCGTCAGATCGGCATCGGGCACACTGGCAACTCCGCTGCGTCTGTGGCGATGATGCGGATTAGAGGCATCCGGCAAGCTGCGTTTGCCATACACCGGATAGATTTTATGATGACGCACTGGTGCCGCTTTGGCTGGCTTAGAGTTGGCTGAACCGTAGTAGCTATTCCGATTACCCAACGTATCCTTTAGACTTTAAACAGGGGATTAACAGAGAGTGTTGAATGTTTCTATGCATTAACTTACTGCGATGCCAAAGCCCAATACGGATAACGTGTTATCGGGGCCTGGCTGTGGGGCTGGGAGTAGCTCTGAAAGGGATTCCGCATGCTGCTCACTGGACGGCTGTGGTAGTAGTGATTGTCCTTGCGTCTGGCCGGTGCAGAGGGTCGTCGGTAATAGCTGTCCGAATATTGATAAGCTGGATGCATGGGCGTGCGAAACACAGGTGAGTTGCTATAGTAGGCATTATGGCCGCTGCTGCCACCTGCCCCATTCGAGAGGTTGATGTAGCTGGGCTTGTAGCCGTCCTTGTTGCTATTGGTTTGTTGTGTTGCCTTTTGGGCATCATCGACGTAGGTTATGTTGGACACAGTGTCATTGCGGCTAACATCTATTGTGCCATCCTCGAGCTTGTTCAATACATCCTCGAGGGCTTCGCTGGGCGGCTTGCTAGGTAGCTCCCAGGCCAGGGCGACGGTAATACCCAGCACCAGATAGTTCGTATAGTCCACGACGCAGATGATTTCATCGAACACTGTCGACGGCACGAAGTAAATGAAGCATGCAAATTGCATCGTTTAGGCAAGAGGCTTACCCATCTGAAAGGAACTGCCCTCCGGAAATACCAAATAGCGTCGCTTCCTCGAGAGCAGCTCTTGAGTCTGCATTGTTGCACTGTTCGCTGATTCGTTAAGTTTCGCCTCGATGAGCCGCTCAAAATCCGAGCTGCTTGCATTGTCTACGTTCAGCAATGACCCAGCCGCTGGCAAGCCGAAGCCCTCGACGACTTTCATTGCATCGCCCTGGCAAACACCTAAGCTGGCCAAGAGCAGCACAGTCGGCAGCAGCAAAGAGCCAGCTGGAGACTTAAGCCTTGCTCCGTTGTTGATACACATTTCCTGCACTTGCGGCCAACGCGTTGTCCATACGCCAACTGGCAGCCAAAGCTCCAAAATGGTGCGCCAGCCCACCTGCTCCAAAGGCACTGACACAGAGCTGCGCCTAGTTCACGGCTCGACTGCTAATTGCGGCCAGTTACGCCTCTAGTGCCCGTTCAGAACTTTCAAGTTCGTCTGCGCATCGTTGGTGTAACGTTGGAGTGCTACTTTTTCTTTTTGTTCTTATTAGTTTTCACACTTTTCGTCTTTGGCTGTGCCCGTTGTGGGGTATAACAAATTCCATGGGAGGCCAGTAACAGCAGTAAGATTTTAGCTGATTTTTTATCGCGGTCTATTTAATCTATAAACTGTCAAGTAATAGTAGTTGCAGGGTAACTCACTAGTCGGCTACGCTCCTCTTTACTATTTTCAATACATATTTTCCTGTTCTGAGAAACAGTTTGTCTTTCGAGTTGTGTTTGCTTCGCATGCTCATTGGTCTATTTAAAGTCTCAAATTAATTTATCACGCGACCAACTTTTCTGGCCAGAACTGGCAACTTCTTAAGCTTCTTTGGTTTGCGACTAACCGAATCGATTTCGAACTTGGTCAAATTAGAATGACTTAAGAGCAAAGGCAAACATGAAGGGCAAAGTAGTAATATTAAAAATTATTACAAATAATCCAAATTCTGGAGAGATATGAATGAGTTTTCGATTTATTTAAGAAATTTTCTCTTTATTGCAACCAAAATTTGTGAGTGCAGTCGGTATAAATTTGCTGACAGTTGCCTTGCTGCTGATGCGCCTCCAGATAATGCAGCGGGATGTGCCGCAGCACTTTGCCGTCCTCATTGTCACTCGGCAGCTGAAAGATGGCAGACACCAGCTCCATAATAAAGCTCTGAGGCGCAGCTGAGGCTGTCGTCGTCCGTCCCAGACGCTGGCCCGATTCGCAGAGTGCTCGCTGAATGCACGCTGTCCCATTAAGTTGTCGCCTGTGGGATGGGATGGGGGATTAGCACAGTGGGTCGCACTAGGGCGCATAACAGACTTACGATTTGTATAGTCGCTCGATCTTGCCAAAGAGCAGTCCACGCGAACTCAAGTGCTGTTCCAGGTGCAAACGCTCAAAGATGTCATCGCTGGCACGTGGATCCTGAGCATCGCGACGTCGCCGCCGCCGCCTGCCGAAGACGGGATAAATGTGGTGCTCAGGAGCTCGCTGCAGCACCTGCCGTGGACGCTGTGCATAACTGTAGCTGTAGTCTTGTCTACTGGGTAATGAGGATGCAAAGGTAAATTGTTAAAAAACACAATTTATGATTTATTTATAATTTACATAACGCAAAAACTATGCTTAATGTAAGAAAAGTGCACTTCCTGTTCCAGCTTTTCCCTTGCTGAGTTTTCATAAATCAATTTTCTTTTAGACTTTCGTCGGCGTAATTACCTTTGCGCTGGCTGCTCATAGGTGCTCCACTGTTGCTGCTTCTTGCGCCAATTTTGCTGCACCCTGTCCTTGTTGCGCTGCCACCAATTGTCTGGCCAGCGCTGGTAGGTGGTTGGGGCCGCTGTCCACTGTCGCCACTTTGGTATTGACTGTCGCGCATGCCAATTAGTCGGCCTCCCTGCATGCTGTTGTCCATTAGGCGAATTTGCATAAGCGGAAGTGCCCGCGCCGCTCTGGACATTCGTGTAGTACGGATAGCTGTGGACATTGGATGCATATGTCGACGCTGCAGCTGAAGCGGAGCCAGCTGCAGACGCCGCTGTTGGTTGCGCGTGCATGGCCTGCCAATTAATGGCGGTTCGAATATTGCTGGTCTGCTCCGTGGCCACCGCCTGCTCCTGGACGCTGCCGTTGCGTCGCACAGTGCCCAGCGTGCCGTCGTTTAGGCGGGTGCGCAGGTTCTCCAGCAGCTCGCTGGGCGGCTTGCTGGGCAGTTCCCAGGCAACGGCGCATGTTATGCCCAGAATAGCGAAATTGGTGTAGTCCACAATGGGTATGATTAAATCAAAGACCAGCTGGAAAGAGCTGCCCTCGGGAAACAGCAGATACCGCTTCTGGCGATGCAGCAGCAAAAGCTGCTGACGAGACGACTGCACGGGGACTTCAAAGAAGCCGCCTTCGCTTTTAGCTCCATGTGTGTAATTGGTGGTCGATATCGCTAATTCATTTGATTCATTAACGCTAACTTGGTTACTCAACAGCATTTTACTCTGGCTCAGCAGCAGCACCAAGACAATAGACAGCGCACAGCCAATTACAATTATGAGCTTTCTTGCCATTCTCCGGCGTAGTTTCGAATATTGATGAGCTGAGCTATAGTTAATTTCTAGAAAAAAGTATATAATATTTACATACATAATAATACAGTATATAATATTAAAATACATAAATATATATAAATAGAATATATATATAATAAATTATGCAATTCTAAGTATTCAAAGTACTCAAAAAGTATTGGAATTTATAAACACATTAAATCAAATAAAATAAGTTAAATATTTAAGTTTGAAAAATATACTTTTATTTTTTAAAAAATATTTAAAAATTATCAATATTAATTTTCTGAATGTATTTACTATATCCATTCGAATCCAAGTTTATTCAATTTAAAAAAAAATGTTTTATGTCATTTATCAGTTTAATATTTAGTTCGCAACGTTATTAGCTTCAATATAAGTTTCCATTGAAAACGTAATTGTTTGAAATAAAAATGAATTGTTTTAATTTTAATTGCACTTTTTTTTCTTGGTGTAATGGGGCAGTTGAACAGTCGCCGCTCGGACTTGTGGACAATTAAGCTGTCAATTGTTCGAGTTTGCGTTGGTATTAACAAACACAGACACACAGACACACACATACACACGGAGCCACACACACACTCACTTAAAATTTGCATAATTTCACTTTGGCAGCGTAGCGACAGTTCCATTTGGTGGCAATGCCAATCATGCGTTAAATTAATGCAGTTTTCAGCAGCTAAAAATGTTGCAGAGCCTCGAGGCTGGCTTCGCGTCCACAATTAAAACGCGTCCATTTTCAATGCCTCAAGGGCAATTTGCGCACAAATTTATGATGCAGATAATTACGATTAGAGAGGCGACATGCAGCGCAGGCAGCGAAATTCTCATTCACCTATTTTTTCCCTTTTCAATATTGATGCCATTAGCTGTCAGAGCTGAACTGATACGCTGGACACGCCGTCCGGCGCTCGGTTGGCTCATCGGCTGCTGGTTTCAATGGTCAGATGGTCAGATGGTCAGCACCGTTTAATTGTACAATTAGCACCCAATTGAGTGTCGTTAACTCGTTTTATAGCCGCTTACAGAGGCCTTTAAAGGTGCGAACTGTCGGCCTCCAACCATTCGGTAATTGTGCCATAGCCCATGGGCCCAGGCACCAAATAGTTAAAACTTATACAGAATTAATAAATCGACGATGCTTCTTGAACATACTTGGCTTGAGGCTTTTTAAATATTAAATATTATATATTAAATATTATTTAAAATATTATTAATTGCAATAGTTGTTTCAATAGCTATCTCATATCATCTACAGTGTAATTACTTAAAAAAAACATGTGTAACTGCGGCTGTTATGCAGTTTTCTTGAGCATAAAACTTTTAGTTGGCTGCCGCAAATTGAAGACCTGTGCACAGTGTAATTTTCTTTCCCTCATCGGGCTGCATGCACTCCCCTCCACACACATACACTTACGTACAATCAACACCTCCGTTTAAGTTGCAACCCCACAGCAATTATCGCACTTGCAGGTCTCCCACGCCCAGCTCGCCTGGCAAACACGCCGCACAGAAACCAACATAAATTTAAATTAAAGCAAATTTCCAGCTGGCTTCTGCTTGTTTTTTAGTTTGCTCCTCTTTTTGGTTGCTCATGTGAGATTTTTGCTAATTTTTACCAAGTTGAACTGTAAACAATGTCAGCATTGTAACCAAATGAAAACAAATGCACCAAACAAAACACATTGCGCTACTGCGGGTGGCAGTAGTTCTCTCTCTCTCTCTCTCTCTCTCTCTCTGTGTGTGTGTGTGTGTGTGTGAGGAGAGGGTTGCGAAGAGCAGGGCAAATGATTGTATTAGTTGCTTGGTGCTGGGTACCTAACGAACAGCAGTTGCACTTGCCAACACAGTCGTTGCAGCAGTCGCAAAAATTTTCGTAGCATGCAAAACATTTGTCAAATGTAAATTAGCAATGGGACTGGTGTTAGCAGCGCGATGGGGCGGGGGAGGGAGGCAGCGCTGCGGTTCTTTCGCTTGGCATTGGGACGCGGACAGAGGCTTTGCGCGGTGCAAATCGCATAAAATCACACTTAATGCCCGCAGGCAGCGGCTGCATGCGAAAAACGCAGCGAGACGTGAATGTCGCCGGCAAACAAACGTCTACATGTGTAGAGAAGTTCCCTGTGCCAGGCCATTGCCAGGGGTAGCCATTAAGAGGGGACACTCGACATACACACACACACCCTATTTATATATATATATATATATATGTATATATATATATATATATGTATGTTTAACTGCAGTGCTGCAGGCACATGCGGCCCACTCATTTCCAATTTCCAACTTGTTTCTTCTATTGTTCCCAATTATCGCATGCGCCATACAAAGGCAATGTTTAATTTTTGTTGCAGCAACTGCTGTGTGTGCCACATGCCACGTGCCACACCTAGCGCAAGACAGCCACCCGAAAGTACAAGTCAAACTTTAATAAGCGCCATTTCAATTGTTGTTATTGCTGTTGCTACTGCTGCTTGTTGAACCGGGTGCTGCCCACGTTGCGTATGAGCAATTTACATGCCGAGTGTCAGCTGTGTGTGTGTGTATGAGTGTGTGCTTTGTTGTGGCAACAAAGTTCTCTGTGCTCTCTCAAGCGCAATTCACGCGCTGATAAGACAATTCAAATTTCAAATTTTCGGCAACAAACTTTCTAATCTGTATTTCTGTGCAGAGCCATGGCTAAATTAATTAATTCAAGTTTCAGTGTGAGTTTTGATGCAGTAAAGTGCACAAACTAAATAAATACAGATACTATATATTTCTGAATTCACCACAATTTTCATTGACTTTTAAACTTTTATTATTATTTAAAATAAATATTATTATTATTTTAAATAAATTTTTATTATTATTAAAATTAAATAAATTATAAAGTATATCAAATATAGTTTATTTTTATTTTTTTATTATTTTTATTTATTTTATTTTTATATATTACGAAATATTATGAATAAAGTTTTCGTTTCAAAGCAAACATTTAACTTATGTATTTACTGTAGTTTGTACAGCTCTCGAGCCGGCATGCAAGAGTATTCACAGCTGGGCAGAGAATATTCACAGAGTTAAGCAGCAGCTCTCTAAACGAATCTGGCTAAATTCAGAGCTGAACTATTTGAAAAGCATGCGCCGTCAATTGGCAGCTCCATTTTCAAGTCCAATGAACCTGATTAAACTTGAAAGCAGCGCAGATTAACACCTAGGCGTGAACCAGCGCCAGCGCTGCGAGCTGGGCGTTCAATGAACTGAGTTGGACCAGTTTAAGGTATCGTAACTGTATTTTGGCATAATTTCGAGAAAATCGAAATATGGCACAGTTGACGGAATGCATTAGCGTTCCAAACTAAATGAAATGTTTTCGTCTTGTATTACTAAATGTATTGGGCGAGTTTAAGTAAGCGAGAATGCGACTGAGAGGTTGACTGGCATAGAGATTGGGATTGTAAACTCGACTCGCATTTCATTTTGCCTGTGCCTCTGTCAGTCGTCAGTCTTTTAATTATGTCAAATTCTGATGTTGTTGTTGTTGTTTTTCTTATGCTGTTGGCAGCAGGCAAACGTCAGCAGCTAATTAGAGAGAGTGAGCCAGAGGCGTGGCGCGAGTCACTCAATGTCACTCTGCCCGAGCATTGTCTCAGTCGCCGTTCACAGGTTGCTAAGGTCCCCGGCTCCCTAGCGAGGGATGTGCTGACTAGGTCGTCGATGCTACTTCAGTGCTTGGCTTAAAAATTGCCACAGTCTCTGCTACTTGGCCTTGTCATCATTTGCATAAGAAATTTATCTCAATGAGTAGCTAATTGGGAAATTGCGACATGCCCGCCAGGCAACTGCCTGCAGCTCCCAGGCCACCCACACAGCGTCAACAAAAGGGCTGGGTGAATCCTTAGCATGTTAGTTTTATTACACTAATCCTTGAACTAATTTAGAGAGCCAACCAGTGCTGCATCCCAGTCAAGCATTTTATAATTAAAGCCACACAGTCCTAGAACGAATATGCCTGATTTTAGTTTCGAAAGATCCTTGCGAAACAGAATTGTAATTTAGAACTGAAGTAAATTGTAGTACCTATTCAGCTGGCTCTATTTAGGTGGCCCGGAGTGTGCGTGCGGAAATCAACATTTGACTAATTGCAAATATACACAGTGTGATATTATAGCCAGCTTAATTTAGCTGCACGCGAACGCAAATCCTGGCATTCATGGCCGCAAACCCAATTGGCTAACTGAGCTCATTAGCAGGTCCCGCCTCTGGCTCCAGCCTCCACCTTTCTGGGTGACGGACGTCAGTGGCCGATAATGTGGGGCAAAGCAAATTAAATTAATTGCACATTTTAATTGACATCGCATCAAATCAATTTGCCACCACCCGGGCGGCGATTAATGTATGAATGCAACCAGAGCGAGCGCTGTTTGCCACTCGCCCAGCCTTTTGCCTGCATGCATAATGAGCTCGAGCCGCTGCTCCTGGTTGTGTGTGCATTTAACATCGCCGGGCTCTCGAATGCCAATAAATTATGCCAGTTGTGCACCGGTGTGCGCGTTAAGCTTGTACATTAACTATTTGGCTGCCGCCAAACTGACCCACGGGGCGCCCTCTCGCCCCAGTGCGACGTGTCGCTAAACTCCATAACTTTGAATAGGCCAGCTTCGCTGGAATTGTATTTATGTTTATGGTTGAGGAACTCCAGCTGCTATTATCAAATGTATAAAGAAGCATGCTTAATATTTTCTAAGTGTATATCTCTTAGGACTTTTCATATTTGCATTTGGCTGTCAGCGAGTGGAACATGCGTTGTTAGAACTGTTGCGAATTAACCTCAATAATTTAGTCACATTTCAGACTGCTATCATGCCAATGCAATTAGCAACATAATTTGTGGCTGGGCTCGATTATTGTCGCTTATTAAAACTTGTCAGGGGCACGGCCAAATAACAATATTTTTGATGACAATTTATGGCAATTAAAGTGCTTGAAAATTAATTTTAATTAGAGCAAAATATAAAAGCAATCTAATCATACGAGTCAATTATAATTGTGAATATGCGATACACTATATAATAGAAGAAACTTTATATTTACAGTAATTGAAAGCTTTATTGCAGATGCACTGCATGTTCTCAATAGGGGCAGAGACTGTAAGCTTTTACAGGTAATTTATTTTAAGTTTTTATACAACCATACATGCTCTGAGTAAAGTGAGTAAAGTGTGAAATTTAGTTTAGGTTTTGGGCCACCCTTGCTGCCGCTGTTGTTGCCACTGTTGCTGCCATTTCTTCCAGCAATTTCTCATACATCATTGTTATTTGATTAAGGTTGCAAGCTGCATGAGAGCAACACAAGACGCTCTTCAAATTTGAACATTCCCAGCAAAATTCTATTAAAAATGTATGCCCTAACTAACAGAAGTTCGCTTTTCTAGTGCTTTACGCATGCACTAATTTAGTCAAGCATTTGCTTATTGCGGAGTACAGGGTATCTGCTAGTCGGTCGATTAGATCAGTTTACCTCATTTGTGAGCTTGTGCTCGGGTGCTGCTGCCACAAGCGGAAGTTCTTTGTGTGCGAAACAAACTTGAAGAGTGCAGGCAACAACTACAACAGCCGCAAAGCAATTGTGCAATTACAACAAAATGCCTGCATGTGCACGCACGCATGCATGCATGCGTGTGAGTGTGTGAGGGAGAGGGTGTGCAAGAGTGTGTGCATTTTAATGCCATCATATGCGTGCGTGTAATTTATGTTTTCAACTTAATTAAAGTTAATTTTTAATGCCGGGCGTGGTCGACAGGTCTGCGGGCATGGGCGTGTCAACTGGCTCAAAGGCGCTCGCAAACATTTTAACAACACTTGGCATTTCATGCTGGTGACATTAAACAGCATCAGCATCAGCATCAGCATCAGCAGCTGCAGCAGCAGCCGTAGCGGCAACTGCAACTTTTGTCATGCAATGAGGTCAACAATGAGCGCAAAAAAGTATGCTATGTTTTTTCCACTTGCTTCTCTGCTTTGCGCCGCTCGCCTCGGCTGTTTAATAAAAATGCCAATTAAATGCATGTTGCTTGTTGCAATAAAAAAGGTCACCTGGAAATGGCACAGCTTAATTATACATAACACAGACACACAAAACAACTATCAATAATTAATTAAGAACTAATGAATAGCCTCTTATAAATAAATCTATATTAAATCGTGTTTCGCTGCGTTCGAGTGTGTTGATATGGGCTACTATAAATATATATCTGTTTGATATATATATAAATTGAAGCCGAAGAGAAACACTTGTTATTCATTTATTATTTTTATTCATTTATTTATTTCACTTTCCTAGACGTCATCTGTGTATGGCGAGATGCTGTCGAAGCTCAGCGGACAGTGGCTGTGTAGAATCTGCTGGCAGTTCTCCTCGCGCAGATACGGAATGTGATGTTTCTCGTGATCCTCAATGCTAATAGAGAATATAAAAAATAAATGTGAACTTGCAGTTGCCATGGCACATGGACCTTAGCTTACGTAAACATATACTTGAATAGTTTGAATAGGAAGCCCTGACTGCTATGGCCAGCTAAAGCTGTGCAATACGCCTTAAGGGCGCAGGCTTGGCCATCGAGGCCACTGCGGTCCATTAGCTCGTGGACCAGCTCGTATGTATCCCTTCTGAAGGGTCGGTTCTCTCGCTTCACTAGTATCGGCGTGTTGGCTCGAAAGCCATAGCCATGGGCCCAAATAGCTGGCTTCGTTATGACATTGTTTTTGACATTTATGCGAAACTTCAAATAAAAAGATCTGTTAGCCAAGGTGAAGCTGCTGCTGCACAGCTGTTACCCACGAATATACGAGTTGTCTCTATGATGTCCAGGAAGCGCTTGGCTCGCCTGTGCGGAGCGGTTGCATTCTGCGCCGCAGCCACAGTCGAGGTGAGCAAAGCAGCTGTTAGCAACAGAGAAACCTGGCGAATGCTCATTGTTGCGGTCGAAGTCATAGAACTGAACTGAACGTTGCGTGACAACTGCCCAGACTGCTACAAATCTGACAAACACAGCAGACTCTTGGGCAAACTACAAACTGGTTCTGGCTTGATTACTACTAGGCTGCTAAGTGCCCTAACTGAGCCCATTCCTGGGCCATTGAATTGCGAATTGAGCGCAAGACATCATCTTTACTCACCTAAATATTAGCTTCAGCAGCTTGAACAGCATTCCGCTCTTCTGGTGGGGCTTGTCAACATCAAAAATTGCCGTGCAGAAGGACTTCAGCAGACAGGCGCGTCCATCGAAGCCATGGCTGAACCAAAACGATGCTCGATTGACACATATAAAACCAGCAGGAAAACTGTGCGTACTCACCCATCCAGGGCAGATTCCAGTTTTGAGAACAGGTCGCGCTTGAAGAAAATGCGTGTCTTCTGACGCTGCTCCTTGGGCTCGGGAAACGGATAGTTGGCACGAAAGCCGTAGCCATAGGCGAAGAGTGTGTTGATTTTGAGTAAATTGTTCTTGCCATTAGTACGCCACTGCATAGGGTGGAGGGGGCTCGAGTATAGACGATTGTAAACGCATTAAGATGTACAACTCACCGACATGCGAGAGCCCTTTGTGAACTCCAGGTAGCGCTTGCCACGTCGCAGGATCCGTGTGTCATTGCTAGGCGTCAGCTCGCTGTAGTTCAAGTTGTCATAATGCATGTCAAAGCTGTCGCTGCTGTTGTGGATGTGCCTCTCGCTGAGGGCGGACAATGCATCCAAATTGTCAGCACTTTGAGCGACAGCCGAGCACATCCCAAACAGAAGCAGCGTCAGCATCACACCCACTGCTGATGGGCGCGCTGACAGGCGAGCCAAGGAGCAGCTGCCTCGCCATTTGGCACTAATTAATACACTACCAGACGACGGCATTATTGATAAAAAATATTCAGTGGAATTATTTGACTGCTCTATTAATTTAACATTAGTTTTTTCTTTTCATTCGCTTTGTTTACATTGTCTGCTCGCATGTGCGACGCGCTTCCGTCCAGTTTTTCCTGCTGACTGATGTGCCCCGGTATACTTAATCTGTTTGACATAAATACCGGTATAGAGCACCTCAGCCTCGGCCCAAGCAGCAGCCAAACAGGTAGCCAACAACAACTGAAAAGTCGTTGTCCCCAGCTTTTTGTTGTTGTTTGCTATTGTTGGCGTTGCTTATTTACTTATTTATCGCTTTGTGTGTCGCTGTGACATCGCATGTCTCTGCTTCTACTTGCGCTGTTTTTACATTTGCTTTCCGAGTCTATTTCTCTCCCGCTGGCCATTTGCTTACTGTCTTCAGAAGAGAGCCGGACATGACATCCACTTGTTAGCACTTTTTCTCTCTCTCTCTCTCTGTCTCTTTCATGACGCTAATCTTCGTGCTGATGCGTGTTGACATGGCGAGCTGAAAGAGGTGTGAAGAAACTCAGTCGAGCCTGAATCTGGGTTAAACTTTGCATTCGATAATTCTCACTCACGATAAATTCTTATTAAATTGGAGTTGTGAAGAAAACTTGAAGGAATTTAAATAATTATTTATTTCTTAGACTAAAGTTTAATCTATGCAGCGGAATAGCTGATGAGCAGAGCCTCTAAAAGAAAACTTGCAAGAATTTCCCAAATTATTTATATCTTAGACTAAATCTTAAGCCATGCAGCTGGATAGCATGTGTCCATGAGCCAAGTCAGATGAGCAGAGCCTTCTAAATCAAGTAGAGTGTCTGCTAAACAGACTATCAAATGGTACTATGCAATGGTTTTAATAATCCACGTGTAAATTTAAGTCAAGTGGCTCAATTCGAACTGAACCTGCCGCATCCCTTGCAACCCTTGCAGCTACAGCTCTATTGAGTCTACAAAGGATTATGCTCACGCAGAGAGAACTAATATTTATGCTGTATTTTAATAAATTCCAATTCACATTCCTGCCACACTTATAGATTACATTTGCAGTTAATTGCATAATGAATAAATAACAAATATTAATAGGAATACATTCACAAAGTGGAGCCACGAATCCCTTGATTGTGTATGCATGCAGTGTTATCTTTTTATTAAAAATTGGTTTACTTTTAAGAGCTTATATGGCTGCTAAGCTTGCAATTGCAATATAGTTATACTTATACAACATAAATCCAAATGGTAAATTACTGCGCGCAGTTGTTGCCCAAGGCACGTTTAGAACATTTTAAATATTCTTGATAAACTGAACGATTTAATGGACTTCTGTATATTTGCCACACATCATTTAAAAGCCATGACTCAGCTGCTGAGTATATTGAAAGATTTATCTTAGTTCATGCAGCAGCATATTCCAGGGATCCTAACGTGGCCTTGTCTTATATACTTCATTATAAGTTAATCAGTCATAATTAGTCTAGGTTTAATTATCTAGATTCAGTTTTAGTAAGAATATAATATATATATATAAGAACTTGTGATAAATTGATAGCCCTGGTTCCTGCCTGCTGCCAGCTGTCTATTTAGACTGAAAGTTTGTCGCGCTTAAATGCTCCACTCAATTTTCAGTCAACTGTCATGTCGAGCAATTTTCCGAGCTTGTTGATTAAATTAAATTCGAAAAACTTTGCCAAATATATTTGGCGCTCCTCATGCTGCTGTTGCTGTCTTTTTTATATTTCTTTTCAATTAAATAATGTTCGGGCTTTTGTATGGGTCGCGGCGCCAGACGGCAACAAATGCAGCCCCACCCACCGCCCACACACACATACACACAACCACCCACACCAGTCGGCTGTCAGGTTCGGTCGCAGTTCCACTCTCGGAGCCAGACAACATATCTCGACACGGCTTCGATTGGACACACTGGAATGGAATGGGGGAAGTCGAGAAAAATGAATTGTCATTTATAACCCGATGGCAACAAGTGATTGGGATTGGGCTTCGGCTTGCGGTGGCTGCCGCACCGCGATGCGAGGATCCATTAAAACGATTTCATAAGACAATTTTCGTATTGCAATTTATTGGGCATAATAATTTTTCGGCGGCGTCGAGTATTTACCGAAAGCCAGCTCGAGTAGCGAGAACTGGCACGCGTACTGCTCGGCACAATCAAAGTTATGGGCGTGGCGATAGGCGTTATCGTAGTGCACAATGTCCGAGTTCTCCCGCAGCTCTCGCGTGAATATGCGCTGCTTGGGCAGACTGCAAGAGACGGAGTGAGAAATGAATATATTACTTAATGTGCGCATTATACGAGCTTATACAGCTATAATCAACCTACCTGAATATGACGCGCAGCATCTCGCCAATCATGTTCATCTTATTGCGCTGGAAGTACTGGCGACTCTCGCAGAGAGTGCGCAGGATGCAATCACGACCATTGTAGCCCATGCTAAAATGTTGATAAAAATCTAAATTAGTTTATATAAATAAATATAATAATAAATATAAAATATCAGAGATATTTTTAATATATGATTTATATATTTTATATATTTTATATATTTTATATATTTTATATATTTTATATATTTTATATATTTATATATTTTTGCTAGACTAAACTAACAAATGCATTTCCTTTTATTACTTGTCAACGATTGCTTCAATATCGAGATAGATTGTGCTTCTGGTGCGACGACGTAGTACGGGACGCAGTGAGGGGCGGCGTGAGAGGCCGTGCAGGCTCTCGAGCACCCATGTATTGTTGGGCAGATCGTAGGCCACGCCCCAATTAAGGCCGAAGCTATTGTGGGCGAAGTAGGGATTGCCAATGATGCCGACAGTGAAGCATACAGAGACCTGAACATTGGAAAGTGCAAGAAATCAGAGATGTTATTCAACTGCAGGTCGGCAGGACGAGCAGGACGAGCGTCGTTATCCAATGTGACAGTGACACATACGGTAAAGGAGGAGCCTTCGGGAAAGCTGAGATAGCGCTTGGATCGGTTCAGCGTGCGCTTGGATTTGGCTGACAGCGATTGGGCCGAGGGAGCAGATGACGCAGACGTTGCCTTTGCACGTTCCATCATAGTCATCAATGCCGGCAGCGGCAATAAATCATTGGAAGCGTTGACGCCGCCAAGTGGCGTGTCTGTTTTATGACTCATGAAAGCGGCTGGCCACGGAGCGGCTGCATTTGCAGCACTTGTCGTCGCAATTAAATCGTAAATCAAAAAGTTTGCAACAATTAAACGATAATTAAACAATACGAAGCGCGCGTAAATCATGGCCAGCTACGTGCCACACCGCTCGAAGCGCCGAATGCAACTGCCGCAAGACGCTCGCAGCGCCAACGACAAAGGTGAACAATCGTTGCCAAACAAATTGCCAAAGTGCAAATGTGCCAATCGACAGTTAGTGTCGGAATGCAACTGCAACAGCTCTTTGCAGTGCCAACAATGGCCACAGCAGCAGCAGCAGACACTCTCGCAGTCACGTTTACAATAAACACGGCACAGACAGGCCACACACACACACACACACACACGCCCACACACACACATTCACTTAAAGGCTGTGGCAGGTGCTGCGGTTTAATTGAATTGCCTACACCGGCTTTCGGGGCCAAGAAGTCCACCTGCTGGCTGCCCCGCCAGGTGTCTGGCGCAAAAATAGTTGGCGCACTCAAAGATGCCGCCGCGATGAAGATCGATGGTTTGATTGCCATGCAATTGATGGAGTGGAGTGCTGGCCGCTCTAGGTAACCTTTAGGTACAGTCAAGCAGCTGAAGGCAAACGAAAGTATGTAAAGTTGAGCAACTCTACAAATGTCTTCAATGTATACTTGAATACCATTTACGCATCTATAAAATATACTCGATATAGAGTTAGTTAAAGTTGGCAAAACTCGCGAATCTGCGTAAGCCCAGTAAAGCTTTGATGTCTGTGCCAGCCATGCCAATGGCTCGAGTTGTGGAAACAAGTAAACAAACAAACAACTTCATTAGCCTCGCATGGCAAGCAACACACAGACATACGTATCTCTCGTCTAACTTGGCACCAACACACACTAAATATCACAGCAACGTGCGTGTGTGTGTGAGCAGAAATGTTTGTTGGCAAAGCAGAGCGCTTAGTTGACCCATTAGAGCAAAAGGCTCGTAAAGCAAGGCCAAAGTCAATGGCCAAAGACTGGCAGGCATCAATTGTGGGCGCTAAGCAAAGCAGACAATCGAAGCGAAAACCAAACGAAACGAAACGAATCGAATCGCATCGAATCGAATGAAAACAATCATAAAATAGGCCCCAATGCCAAGATGAGCACGTGTATAAAAGCCGTGCTAAGGTCAATGGGACACCCAAGTTAAAGTCAAATGTTCGGGCCAAAACTGCGGATGCCCACTTGAAGCTTAGCAGCCGCTGCAAATGACGCACAAATAGACCAAAGCTCTGTGATTACCATGACAATGTGTCTCTCTGTCTCTACCTCCCTCCCTCTCTCTCTCTCCCACTGTGTGTGTTTCGCCTCGATAACGCTGGGGCATTTTACAGATTGAACGAACGCAGATAGTGGCACTTGGGAACTGCAAAGTCGAATGATATATGCAGATGAAGACGCTGCACATAATTCTGGGCCCCAATTACAGTCTTTGTTGTAATGCATTCTTGCTTGGGTCAATATTAAAGTTGTGCGCCAAAGACTTTTCGGATATTAAACTATTTCCGAAGCACACAAAAAGCCAATTTAAATGCTAATATAAAATACCAACATTTTATTATTATGCCAGCCGCACGCATTCACACTCACGCACACACACACCCACAGACGCACAGACAAACAGGCAAACAGAATATAGTTGTGGCTGGCAGGCGTGGCTGGCGCAGGGCGTGGCAGGTCGAGACCGTAGGGGGGAGGGCAGACCACTTGGGCTGCGAAACTTGTCTTCGGCTTGGCCGCACTGTGCGTGATAAGCCAAGTGCTTGAGCTGACTATAGCACTGGCCCACAAACGCACACAAACGCACACACACCCACACTCACACACATACATGCTAATATATATGTTTATATATAAGTGGGTAATTCTATATACGGTTCAGCTGGAGTGCAAGACGGAACAGTCAGTCAGCTCACGAACACTCTGGGCATGTAAAGTAGCTATATATGATTTTGGTATTGAGATATTTATTGTATGTGTTCCAATGCCAGCATTAGGTAAGCGTGTCGCCCAAACGACTTTACGATGCTCTCTTAGCATAATTAAAACATTAAGTCTAAATCGAAATTTGGGAATTTCTCTAGCTAAAGTCAAATGAAAAACCTTTTGAATAAAAAATAAATAGTTAAACTATAAACTGAGGAAAAATATAGCTCGGTGGTAAAAACTTATTTTAAATAGATATTTAAGAGCTGTTAAATTTAATAACTGTAAAAACTTTGCTTGAAAATAAAAATATTGTAAATAAATATTAAAGATAAAACTGAAGTTGATAAAAATTCGAAATTAATGTGAATCAGAAAACGAACCTAAGACAATCGAAATGGTTCGACTAACCTTGTGGCCTTCTCATAAACAATGTAAAAGCTTTTGATGCACTTGAGCCTTAGTATTCAAGCTCACCTGTCTATCATTGTCTCCAGGTTGCCGTAGAGATCACGTCGATGCCTGCGTTTGATTTTGGCAAGTGCGGAGCTGGGCTTCTTCCTGCTCCAGCCGTGGGCATTGTGCAGCACCCATGTGATGTTGGGCAAATCGTAGGCAATGCCCCAATTCAGCCCGAAGCTTAAGTACAAGTAATGGGGATTGCCAATGACGCCCGTGGTCAGACAGACTGCGGCCTAAGTTCGTAAAGAATTTGGCTTAAACTATGCAGCAACTGTGATGCCATTGTCCGCATGTGTTGTGTGCTGTCCGTTCACTTACCGATGCCGACGAACCCAGAGGAAATGCCACAAAACGCTTGCCCCTCGAGAGTTTACGCTGTGACAATGGCCTCAATGAAGCAGCATGCGGCTCCAATGGGTCCGTTTCCTCGGCGTCTGTCAGCGTGATATTGTTGATGCTGCCTTCATGATTCGTATGCGCATCAATGGCTGCTGCCAGCTGTGGCGCTGTGGCAAACACATCCAGCGCATCGCTCTTGGCCCAAGCCTGCAGAGACAGTCCGCTCTGGCATTGGCCTAACAGCAGCAGCAGCAGCAGCAGCAGCGACAATTCCAGTCCAGGAACCAGCCAAGTGCTTGACATATTCTGGCTGCGTATTTTTCGACAACTGAATCGAAGCTCGGGCTTTGATTTTGGGCAGCCGGCCCTTGCCAATGCCAACTTGTTAATTAAATTAGATTGCGAACTGGTTTCAGGCATGACCCACTTCTCGAGTTCAGCGCGAACTAATTGCCCGAGCAAACAAACTTGCATTGCGGTCAGTCATGGCCAGCACTCCAGATCTAAATTGCCTAGCCACGCCGTGCCTGAAACTCTTTGCCCAACTCCACTCTGCGGCTCGACGAGCGCCTTGACCGCACTTCAGTCGATCTACGCTTGCACTGGCCGCAGCTATGGGCGATCGCATATGCTGCTTGCTCCTAGCTCTGCTGCTGACGCTGGTCAGCGCTGGGAATAACAGATCCAACAGCCGCGCTGTCAGCTACCTCAGCGAGAAGCCGAGGCACCTGTCCCACCTGTTGCAGCGGCAAAAGCGCTGGCTTATCTTCGAGCCGAGCACCGCCGTCTCAGTGAGTAATATTTGAGTTTTCTAATACTTTCAATTATTAAATAAACCCTGCAGCTGACTGGAAATTGTGCCAAGGCTGTGCTGGACACCACACCTAGAGGATTGCTGCTGCTTGGCGAGGCGACTTCCATTTATGCCATGCCAGGATCGATTGAGGACTTGTTCCCGAGACGCAGAAAGCCAAAACCCGTACCGCCTCCACCTCCGCCGCCACCGCCGCCACCTCCTCCTCCGCCAGCGAAAGCTGTGCCCGTTGCAGTGCCCGTTCTACCTGCACCCGCAGCACCTGTGCTGTATCCCCAGCAACCATTGATTATACCCTTAAGTCCAGCCGATCCCATACATTCGTTTTACTACGCATATCCGCAAGTCAGCCCGGTGCTGGGACGCCGCAAATCCTCTGTGCAGCAGCCATCAAGCGGCTGTCCTGCGTCCCAGCTGGTGAAGGATGCATATGGCAACTTTTACTGCCGGCCCACAGCACTGACTCGGCGTCTGGGGCGCGAGCTTAAAAGAAACGGCGCCAACATCGTGAACGAGGGGCAGAGTCCGCATGGAATGCTCTTTGATTTGCTGATAATCCTCTCTGAGATGTAAGCCCGCTAAATACACCAATAATCGCGCACGCTTATAACTCATGAAACCTCTCTCTTCCTCTCTCGCTCTCTCTTGGGTAGTCACCAGTATAAGCCGCGCTACTGCATCATGCGGACGCTCTGCGAGTCCCGCCACCTGCTGGTCCCACCTGGTCAGTCGATGTTCCACGATATCTTCCGCATTCTGCTGCGCTACGTGCATCCGGAGATTGCCCACAAGCCGACCTATCGCAAGGCCTTTACCGCCGGCCACTCCCTGCATGAGTGCGCACAGTGGTATGGCGCATACTGTCCTCAGAGTTTTTTGCTTCACTTCAGCGAACAATTCCAGGGTAAATTCACAAATGCGTTCAGTAAATAAAGCACAAAAAAAACACAATCGAAATTGTATTCATGCATTAGAGTTGTAGTAAAAATGTAATCAAACGAAGTGATTGTTGACTGATAAGAGAATATGGAAAATCGCGATTAGATCTGGATGAGTTCTAGCTCAAATCTGGCTCTGGCTCTGCCTCTGGCTCTGCCTCTGGCTCTGCCTCTGGCTCTGCCTCTGGCTCTGCCTCTGGCTCTGCCTCTGGCTCTGGCTCTGCCTCTGGCTCTGCCTCTGGCTCTGCCTCTGGCTCTGCCTCTGGCTCTGCCTCTGGCTCTGGCTCTGCCTCTGGCTCCGGTTCTGGCTCTGCTTTAACTCTGATCTCGCTCTGCCTTTGGCTGAGTTCTAGCTAAATAATAACAACAAAGTATTGCTCACACTAAAGCATTGATACTCTTACATTCTTCGCTCACCGCTCCTACGGTCTTACGTAATTGCGGTCTCACGTCATTGTATTCTTACGTCATTTCTGTCTTACGTAATTTCAGTCATACGTCATTACGGTCTACCATTGGCTCTGGCGCTGGCTCTGCTTTAGCTCTGATTCTGCTTCTGCCTCTGCCTCTGCTTCTGCCTCTGCTTCTGCCTCTGCTTCTGCCTCTGCTTCTGCCTCTGGCCTTGCTATAAGACGTATTTGTGGTGTTACGTTATTTCTGTCTTACGTTATTGAAGTTATACGTCATTGCAGTCTTACGTCATTATGGCCTACCATTGACTCTGCTCTGGCTCAGCTGTTGGTGGTTTCTTTCTCTGGCGCTGGGTCTGCTTTAGCTCTGATTTAGCTCTGATTTAGCTCTGATTTAGCTCTGATTTAGCTCTGATTTAGCTCTGCTTCATCGTCTGGTTCTGCCATACTACGTATATGTGGTGTTACGTCATTTCTGTCTTACGTAATTGCAATCATACGTCAATACGGACTTACGGTTTCTACGCGCTATACCATTGGTTCGGCTCTGGCTCAGTTGTTTGTGGTTTCTTTCTCTGACGCTGCTCTGGCGCTGCTCTGGCGCTGCTCTGGCGCTGCTCTGGCGCTGCTCTGGCGCTGCTCTGGCGCTGCTCTGGCGCTGCTCTGGCGCTGCTCTGGCGCTGCTCTGGCGCTGCTCTGGCGCTGCTCTGGCGCTGCTCTGGCGCTGCTCTGGCGCTGCTCTGGCGCTGCTCTGGCGCTGCTCTGGCGCTGCTCTGGCGCTGCTCTGGCGCTGCTCTGGCGCTGCTCTGGCGCTGCTCTGCTCTGCCATTTGCTCAGCTCCAGATCTGGCTGAACTAATGCTGCTCTCTAGATCTGCCCCTTATTTAATGTTATACTCATACGCTCATACGCTCATACGCTCCTACGCTCTCACGTAATAACCCGATAACGTAATTACGATCTTACTCTCTGGGCTTTATTACGCTCTTACGTAATTATGCTCTTAATTAAGAGAAGTCTTAAGTAATTGCGATCTTTCGTATAACAAATAACTCGATATATATACAAAAATATAATAAATATATATATATTTATATACATGTTTAAATCAATATTTATATACATATATGTATATTTAACATAAAGACTATTAATAATTATTATTAAAACAATGCATTTAGCTATTACAATAGTTTGTTTAATATTATTAACTATTTAAACACTTACCACATACTGAAGAAGAGGAGGTCCACTGCTCGACTGTCCACCAGGAGATCAGGCATCCGACTGAAGAAGCCCCGCTGCCGGCTCACCTTTATATACGAGTCAACCAGTCGAACTCGAACTCTGCTCTCCGACCTGCTGCTGAGTTGGGTGGGCGATCAGTGGGCTCGAGCATGTTTGAACAGTCGCTGCCGTTTGTTTGTCAACTACAAATATTTTTCACGCTAAAGCATCAAGCGAATGATGTTACAGTAAATTAGTATATATATATATATATATATATATTTTTTTTTTTTTTTATTTTTATTTTTATTTATATATCAATATATATATTGATATCGAAACAGAGATGGATAGCGAAAGATAGAAGAAATTAACTCAAGAGAAAGAGAGATGAGCAAAATGACAGAGAGGGAGAGAAACTAACAAATACCTTAATTTCAATAGATTTAAATAGATAAAAAATTATAATAATATTAAAACGTTGATTATGATGCAGCAATTATTATTTTTAAATATTAAATAAAAAGATAAATACTTAAAAAATAGTATAATATTTTAATTTAAAGCACAACATTTATTTAGCACAAATGAAACACAGCGCTTTTGGCTGCTGGCTTTCAGTTTTTTCCACGACAGTCGGAAACGCAAACTTTTAAATTTTTGCAACAAATAAATATAAAAATTCGTGTCAATAAATTGGCAAGAAAAAATGTTTTTTTTTTTATTATGTGTCGGGGTAAAAAGTGCAATTGAATTTACGCAAATATGCAACAGCGGGAATATATATAGATCCAAATATATATTGAAAAAAATACCTACAAGTAAACACATACACTTATTGATTTATATATATTTATATTTTGCACAAATAATATTTTTTAGTCAATTTCTGGTTGTTTCTCGCGTTTTTTGCCCCTAATTTGTGGTTGTTTTCCGCTTCCATTTGCTGCAAATACAGCACAGTTTTTGTGCCGCTCGAGAGTTTCAACATTGATACAAATTTGCATGAAGCAATGGTCCATGCGACCTCTGTTTACACTTGGGCGTCGCTGTTGCCAGCTAATTGTGAGCCATTGTGCGAGTATTTGCGGGCAGTCGCTAATCAGCAGAGGCAACAGTACTTAGGCCGGAGGCCACCAACCGGTAAGTCTGGCGCACTGCGGGTGAGTTTAAGTTGAATCAGTCTCTATCCAAACGGCACGCAGTGAAAATGAGTCGCCTGCTGCACTTGGTGCTCAATACAATAGTTATGGTGTCAGTGAGTCAAGCAGCTGCAACTGAGGCAGGTGGCAATGCCACAGAAGCGGTGACGAAGTTACTCAGCCGGCAGAAACGATACCTGGCATTTCCGGAGGGCTCTTCGGTTTCGGTGTGAGTTCAGCTATGCAGGCTGTTGGTGTGGCCTCAACTAATTATCTCGATGCATAGGCGGCCATTTGCCTAACCATTGGCATGATTGGCAATCCCGATGTGGACTATCTCAGCTGGGCAGTGAACTGGGGCGTGGCGTACAATCTGCCCAATCATAATTGGATTATACAGCATGCACATGGCTTTGCCAATCTCACCAAGCCCCAGCTGCAGCGCCGCTCGCGGCGCAGTTTCTACGACGAAATACAGTCCGCATTCGATCAGTAGGTATGTCCGAGCCCAAGTCAGCCTAGACTAACCACGACCTGACTTCCTTTGTGCAGCATGGGCTTCAACGGACGCGCCTGTGTGGCCCGTGCGCTCTGCGAGAGTGCCAAGTACCTGCACGCTCCCGGCCAGCGTGGCAATATGCTGGAGGAGCTCGTTCGCGCCGTGCTTAGCATGCCCACCTCGCCAGTGGAGCACTATGAGCCGCAGGCGCATCACCATTACGACCGCATCTATAGACGTTCCAGGCGACAGTCACGCGACTGCACCGAGCTCTATCCGGGCTGTCACTTCTCGCTGCTGGCCTTGGCCCTGGGTAAATACGTGGCAGCCCCAGCGCAGTTTAGTAAGTACAATTTCATGTGAGCTGCATAAATGAGTCTGAATAAACGCTAAAAGAAATTTGAATAATGGTAAATTGTAATAATGGAGGATGTTTTATTATTCAATTGTTATTATTGAATTCCCCAGTTCCAAACTAAAAAAAACAATTGAGTTGTTTTTTTTTTAAAACAAATTATTTTCATTCATCTTTATTTAATAACGCGTAACATTTATTTATATAGTAATTGTTTTTATGCATTTGTTTATTTGTTTTTTAACCTTGTTTTTTGTTAATAATTTTTTATTTTGCATTTGCTGCTGTTGTTATTTTCATCAATTTTATGCTTGCCATTTTCTGAGAATCTGAGCTTCAATTTATTTCTTTCTGTTGGTTTCGTTTATTCTTCTTGCAAATGCAAATTTTACGTTATACATTTCGTTTGCTACCATTGAATTAATATTTGGTTTGCTTCGGCTTTCATTTGCTATTTCATATAGTTTGTTGTGGTTGTTTGTTAAGTTACTTTGTTGCTCAAGTGTTGTTGACGTGTTGTGTGCTCGTGACTGCGCGTGTAATTCATTTAGTTAGTGTGATTTGTATTTGTTAGTTTATATATATTTATGTATATTTTGTTGTTATTCAAAAAGGACTTTGAATGCATTATATGTATGTATGTATGTATGTATATATGTATATATGCATATGTGTACATATATATTTATGTATGTCTTGTTTGTGAAATGTAAATGCAATTTTTAAAATTTAATTTTTCTTTGACATTTACTTTAAATATTAATGAGCAAACATTTGTTCACACGTTCATTGTTTTTTTTGTGTTTTTTGATTTTTTTTTTTGTTTTTATTTTTTATTAATTTGCAGTGTAATTATATTTGTTTAGCCTACGCTTAAGCCAAATATTTTGTTTTCTGATTTTAATTGCAAATATTTTACATACGTTTCCTATACCCATAGCTTAATTAACTTACACTTTGTATTTGATTTAACTAGATACTCAATTTAGTTCAAATTGATTTGTGTATAATTTTTGGAAAATGTTTTCTCTTCTCTTTAGCTGGCGTGACAAACGCCGAACTAAAATTTGGTTTAGTTTCGATATTTCGTTTGGCGTCAGTTACTGTTATTTTAGATATTTTTCATTTTCTTTTTGTTTTTCTCGTATTTTGTATATTTATATTTAGTGATCGAATATTTTTTTAGTGTAGCATGCGCGTCGGCATTTAATATTTAACTTTAATTTGTGGTGTTGTTTTCTCCAGTGAATTGCAAGATTTTTCTTTATCGTAGTTTGCTTTTTTGACATTTTTTGTTGTTGCTTCTTCTAAGTTAAAAATCTTGTTGCTAAAATGTATAATTAATCATAAACTCTTTTTTTATTAATGAATTAATATTGAAATTGAAAAATTGTTCGTAAAATGTACACAAGAATGCAACGGAAGCGCTTAATCCTAACGGCACCTAGCAGTTAATACACAAAATATACACACAGGCATATGCATACATGTATGTATGTATGTATAGTAATTTATATGTGTTTATCGAAACTTGCGTATGGTAAGTACTTAAGTACTTGAGTATTTTAAAAAGTACGACTAGATTCATTAACTAAGTAGCTTACACATTTGATTTCCGTTACCTCAGTCACAAACATACATACACATACATAGTTATACGCACACACACAAAATAATATATATATATATATATATATATATATATATATATGTATTTATATATATATGTATGTGTGGTTATGCTATATCATAAAAACGATGCAATCAAAACGTTCTCGTATGCACTTTATACAATTTATTTAGTTTATATAGTAGTGTGCGTGTGTGTGTATGTGTGTGTGTGTGTGTCTGCGTGAGTGTGTTCGTCGGTGAGTCAATATTTTACTTGCATTTTATTTGTTTGCAGTTACTGCATGAGCATTTCCAAACGAAATGGAATAACAAATTTAGCAATATTAAATAATAAAAAAATAATTGAATAAATAAATAATTATTAATTAAATAAATACATACAAATTGAATCAATTTTATTAATTTAATTTATGTTACTTTTACAACATTTTCGCACACTCTGTTTACACAAATTGTTTAAATTTATTACAACAGATAGAAAAGGATTTGAAGTGCGACATAAGAGGACAGAAGAAGGATTTGAGTGGAATGCGTTGAGACATTGGTTGCTTTATTCATGTGCTTTGTAGTCGAATTTTTTTTTGTTTTTTTTGCTGTCATTGAAACCATTTATTCATTGCACTTTTTTAAAAAATTGTTTTCATAGATTTTATTTATTTTTTATTATGTTTTAATCGTGTTATTGGCAACTCAACGCAAAGCTGTGAGTGTGTTGGCTGTATGTACAAGACGTTGCTGTTGAAGAGTGTGCTTTGGGTGGAGGAGGCAGCTGAAAGAATCTAGAGTCGCGTGGCTTCTATTGTCAGGTACTTAATAAGTTTTATAATGAAGATAGCATAATGAATATAGCTCGAATAGAGAGTGGGATGGGGTCCAGCTCAAAAGTATGCAACGAAAACGTAGTCGAGATGAGTTGCCGTGCAGTGCCAGTGTGCATGTGTGTGTATGTGTGTGTTTCCATGTGTATTTTGGTTTAAGTAGAATTAATATTTTGGTTTTTGCATTTAGCAGCTCCACTTGCCAGTGCGCTTCCAATTATTTGATTTAGCAAATACGCAGACTTTGTTTCTTGTTGTGTTTGCTACAATAGACGACCTTTGATTGGAAGACATCCGATTTTATGTTTTTGAATCTCAGGGTCAAGCCGCATATATATATCAAATACTTATTTTTCTTGGTTTTTTCTCTATATTTTACGAGTTTAATATATTTTGTTAATAGCTATTTCTTTCGTTTAACTAATTATGTTTATTGTAATTGCTAAGTGTGGCTCCAAAAATTGCATAAAATGAAACACTTTGTGGTTGTGAGTGCCCCTTCCCTTTCCCGTTCAAAGCAGCTCAAGCCGACTCAGTTGGCTTCACAATTTCGCACGAGTTCCAATGAATTCCATTATTCAACTTCCCCAGGGGGGAAAGGGCACTTCATCTGCATCAAAACTGTGCAATTCTTTAAATGGTTTGTGTTCTCTAGCAATCTGTGTACATGAATTCGTTGTCTGCTGTGTTTACTGTACTCAAAACAAGTGTACCTGAAATAAATTCTTGTTGCTATATCTTATCGTGCGATGTTGGTCTGGTGACAATAATATAGTTAGTATATGGAAAAACTTGATTTAACTTTCGAATCTGAGCCTATTTGGTTTTCTCTCTTAACTAGTTTCTTATAATTGTGTGTGTGTGTGTATGAGTGAGTGTGTGTGTGTGTGTGAGTATCTAAGTGTAAATATTGACTATCGTTTATATATACAGTTTATGAATATGTCGTTGCTATATAGTAATATGCTATAGCTACTGGTTGCATTAAGTATTAAGACTTAACCACAATGTTAACTTCGAGCCCCGTTTTGCAATGTTTGAATTATCATACGAGTATCTTACTTCACTAGTCGTTTCATCTTAGGTGTGTGAAGCCGAGATACACACATTCCGAGAACACACATATATATATGTATTTCATATTAATATATATGTGAGATATATGAATATTAGTTAATCCTTCCTTTTTTTGCATTTATTTTGTCTTATTTGTGGCAGTATTTAAATTACATTTTCTTCTTGGTTTTTTATTCGCTTTGCTTGCAGTGCTCAAACTATTCTGCATAATTACTTGAAATTTCGTTTTCACATTAACTAATTTATATATTTTGGAATTTAGTCGTTTTTCACATGAAGCACACTAAACATTTAGCTAGAACCGGAAACTTGAAACTAAAACTAAACGCGTTTTAAAAAGGCGAATTCAAAATGTTTGACATTACTAGCATAATTTTGGGCTTAAATTTGTAATTAATTTGGTGAGTTGTTTTTGTTTTTGTAAATTTAATTTTAAATATTATTAATTTAGTACGTAAATATGATCTAATGTGCAAATGAACTGTACAGTTATGAATTTGAGTTGTACTAACCGACTAACTGACTGACTGACTGACTGATTGATTGAATGACCGATTGATTGCTTGCGTGTGTGCATACAGTGGTGCACACACACACACACACAAGCCAGTTTGATTATAACCTAAAAACACAACCAATGAGAGCATATACACGTCTATGTATTTGACTTTATCGAATTGCCTTCGACTTGCATAGTTGGTACGTTTTCGTTATAGTTGTATTATTATGTATTTATTTATTTAAATATTTATGCTTTAGTTCTCTATGTTTTTGTTTTTGCTTTAGCGTGTCGATTTTCCCAAGTGAAACAATTTACAAAAATGTTCGTTTGAAATTCAATTTTCAATTTGCTTGACTTTTCTCCCTTCGCTCGCATTCCATACTCTGACTTTGACCTCAACAACAACTGTTGCAAAGCCGATTAATTGTATTTCGGATGCGACTTTCATTCAAATATGCATTTTACGTTATTTAGTATAATTTATTCACAGAAAAGTTACGCCATTTACTTGTCATTAGTTTTTTTTCTATCTTTTTATCCATTTATTTATAATTAATATATTTATTCTGTTGATTGTCTAAAACTATAACAAAAATTTGTTTAGCTTAAGTCTGCTTTGCGTTGCGCTATTTATTGAAAATTGAAAATTCATTGGAACTAAGTGAAGCTAACTGTGCTTGGGTAAAGAGAAAAACTAACTTTCCTAGAGGAACAAATATTATTTGAATTGAAGACAAAGCTCTCAAGCAACACAGGCAAAACTTTGCAAAATAAACTTTGAATGATCTGTGGAACGCACACTGGGAACAAAGCAAAGCAAGCTATAAATAGAGTTTGGAAAAACAGAGATAAGTCAAATGTTCTTTACAATTTTGGCAAGCATTAACTTAAATTTCCAAATGCTTTAATTAATTCCATGAATTATTTGCTATTTACACACCAATTGGGTTTGTTCGAGTTGGAACAAACATTAAACAAATCATATCTCCTTAAAGCTAGTTATTATTATAGCTTATTTTGATATTAGCCAGTAGAGTTTCCTCAGTGAATAAGTTGAACGCAGCTTTCATTTTATCTGTTTTGATCATTGATCTATATATATTCTTGCTTTGAGATTTCTGATTTTACGGTTTAGTTATTTGGTTTTGCTCTAAGTACGATACATACGCCGTGTTTAGGCTTAGCACACATAACTATGTATTGAGATGTGTATGCGCATATATATATATATACTATATATACTCGTTATGTGGGTGTATAAATATTTTTTTTTCAGACTTTTTAATTATATGCTTTTCAAAACGGAAGTCGAGACAGTTGTCAAATAGTTATTTTTTTTTCGCTCATTCTGTTTGGCATTTTATTTAATTTTATTTATTTTTTTCAATTTGTTAATTTATTTATTTGTTTCTTTTTGTTTTTGTTTTTGAGTGCTTTTGGGATTTTAACTTTATAAGCTCAGTTGAATACGTTTAATATTTGATGTAATTATTCAATGTACAATTATCATATTTTATTATGGCCTGCCTGTGGTTGAATGTCTCTTTGTGTGTGTGTGGGTGTGTGTGAGTTCGTTTAAATGCTTATGCAATTTGTTGTTATATTATTAATAAATTGATTTATGATATTTGTTTAAATAACATTCATTTACGTTTAGTTAATAGCTAAATATTTAAAAAATGTTAACTGTTGATTTTTATGCACTTTACACTTTAATACACCAAAATGGCGCAGCTATTTAAGTTTTAATTTAGTTAAATTACGTTTTACATGTGTATGTGTGTTCGTTAACTGTGTTCCTTCATCTCTTTCAATTTATCTTTATCTTTATTTTACTGGGTGCTACGCTATTCGCTTATGAATCTCAATTTCTATGGGCCAGCTCAGCAGACACTTTAGTTCATTTCCTTCAGTTCAATATCAATTATTTATTGTTTTATCTTGGAAAATGTTCGACAAATTCTGAAAATGTCTGCAAACACTTGGACACATCAATGCCAACAGCGTCTTAATGGTCTGCCCACACATTGCCAATTATGGCTGCAACGACAAATAATTCAACAAAATCATTGCATACTATTATAAATATACATATATATATATACATATATATTTAAGTGCAAATTTGTGTTCATTTGTCCGGGCTTTGTTGTCTCACTGACACATTCGTTGGCTTGCAAAACTATTTTAATTAATACACATTCACAAATGTTGAATATTTTCGAAGTGGAATTTTAATTAAACTTTTGCCCCCTTTTCCACGCACAAAATCCCAAACCAAAGTTAAGTCAACGTCAGCAGCCAGAGCAACAACAGCAAATATAACAATTATAAACAGCAAAAGAGCTTGACAATCCTGTGCTGCAGTTGAGTTGTCGCGGCATTCCTTGCTAATAGTTTCAGCAGTTTCATTTATGGTTTTTGCCTCATTCGTTTGCATGCAAGTTATGCAAATTTTTGGTGTACTTTTCGAATTTTTTTATTAACTTTCACACACACACACACAAAGAGGGAGACGCACACACTGACACTCATACAAATTGCATTCCTCACTTAATTTGTTGCATACCCTGCGGAGCTTGCCAACGCCCAATGGCATTTGCTTTGTTAATATTTCGCCTGCTGTTCTGCTGCTGTTGTTGATGTAGTGGGAAAAACTTTTGCAAAATCAATTAAAAATGCAAATAAAAGAAACCTTGCGGCAAGTTGCGTCTGCTCTGGCATTTCAATTGAAGGTGTTTCTTTGTGTATTGCACGCAGCCAAGGCTGCGCCACTGCCCAGCTCTCTGGCTCCCGCCAGCACTTCAGCTGCAGGCAATTAAAAACTTTTTAAATTGAATCTCCTAATATTTAAGATGCAAAGCATCTGTGAAAGTGAATACAAAGCAATACAGAATCTGACAGCGGCTGCCATGAGCACTTATATAAACTAGAATTTCCTTCCTCACTAGCATTATGTGTTTCGAAAATACCATTTTCTTGTACTGTTGTCCGATCGTCTGGCTGGATATAGAAAAATCTCACAAACGAATAGCGTAAACTACTTTAACAAGGTGTCGAATATACTGTTAAGTGTGTTGTCTTGCAGATTTTATTTGGGTTTCATTTGATTTATTTCTTTTTGTGTTGTTTTCCGCTTTGCAATTAACTTTAGTTATTGAATTTGAATTGTCGTAAATTTGTCGTGAGCTTAAGCTATGTCTTAGCATATATATACGTCCCATATATATGCTTGCTATATATAATTACAATGCACATACATATGGTAGCACATATACGAGTGTATGCGTGTCTGTGTGGCTGTGTGTGTATCTCTTGTAGTAAAAATGTGTAAGTTTTAAAATTTGATGTTGCCTTATTCAACATGTTTAATTAAATTTATTTCAGAATTTCGCGCTTCATTTGACCAAGTCGCCGGGTGGCTGAACTTTTTGGTTTGGTTTTGTTAATATTACTTTTGGTTGGCTTAAAACTTACGTAGCTTAGCTAAGACTAATTAAGACTTAGTTGCTAATTATGCTTACACCCATCGTTACATAATTTAGTTACTTATGTGTTAGGCATTACTTACGCTAAAACCAGTTTCAAACTTGATGCATTTCGCCAACTTGCATTGGCTAAGTTTTATTCATATTTTGGTAAAAATTACGCGAAAAATATGCACAAATAGATAAATAATTAAAATTGATTACGATAACACTTTCAAACACACGCATACAAACACACTGAACACATGCAGTCAATATTTTATTTTTTTTGAATTTTTAGATTTTTTGTTTTCGCTTGAATTTAAAATGCCGTTTTAAAACATTTTGTTATGTGTTTTTGTTGTTGTTGTTGTTCTATTTTGTGAAACATTAGAACTAAAAATCAACAAGGAACTTTTTGGCGCTCAAAAATACAATACAAATTACAAAAGGTTTACTTTATTTTTGGTTTTTTACAACACTGGCTGCCACATTATGCAACACTGCACAACCATCCAACACTGACATACGCACATACCTAATGCACGATTCTTCACACACACACACATCCATCAAAAACTTACTAGCTAAGCCCCCTCAGCGAGGGCTGTCGTGACAGTGCCATATATATATGTCAAAGTTGATCTTGCAACACAGTTATTGACGTGATTAACGTTACGCAACACTACAATACTCGTTTTCCTTTACTTTACATACATGTTTTGATCAACTGCTCGTAAACTCGCAATCGCAATCGCAATCGTTCGATTGTTTTTTGTTTTCGTGTCTTTGTTTTCGTATTCAGTTTCCAATGTTCGCTTCGCTCCGCTGCTTACAATGGGCTCCATGAGCTGGTTATCGTGGTGTTATCGTTATCGGTACTGTTATCGACAACGGCATTAGCACTGTGGCTGCTGCTGTTAGCGCTGTATAGCCCCGATGAGACGCTCATGGTCTGGCTCATTGTATATTATCCACGATCGTCGTCGCGTGCGGCGAACAGGGCTCGCAGCGAGCTGATGATTAAATTCCACCAGCCCGCCGCGAACCCAAGTGGACGCTATAAGGAGTTTTCACTGCCCATCTTGAGCAGCTCGAACTTCTTTTTGGCAATCTTCGAATACAGTATGTCAATCGGCTGCGATTGATCGTACAGACTTGGCGCTTGCAATATGATCAGCGCTGTGCCGACGACGCAAGCGATTGCGAAAATCCATAGAAACATACGATCCAATACCATGGCTACATATTTCCAGTCCTCCTCCACCTGTGGAAGAAAAGACAAACAAATAAAGACTCAGTTTTGACTATCTATATCTATATGGATAAACACACACTCATGTACCGAAGGTCATTCCAATGCCATTAAAGAATTAATTAAAATAATTCTGGTTTGGAATGCCAGAGTCCGCAATGTTGCCACAACACTTTACAAAAGCTTTTCAGAGATGCATTACCAAATCTATTTCAATTTCGCTATTGATTCGAAATTTGCGCTGCATAAGTTGAACCCAAACAGAGTTGATTCAGGGCAGGGCAACGCCTGGCTGTGGCCACAATGATTGGCAAACTTGCACTCTGAATCCAGAATTGCGCTTTCCGATTGCACGCTGCCAACCATTTGGGCACAAACAACTCAATCACTCAGCCTGAATTCAGCTCAACGTGCCGATGTGCCCGATCTGCTCTGTGTCTCCTCCACTTTTCCCTTTTCCCTTTCGCTTCTCGCCGTCGTCCGCCCTCCCTCCCGGGTCAGCTCATCCTCTATTTACAATTTTTGATTAGAGAAATGCAAGCAACGTGATTCGAGCGGCTACATGGCTCGCTGACTAATGCGGGTTATCAGGAGGAGGCGTAAATACGTCCCGACCCCGTCACCCCGCCACCCCGCCGATGCCAACTGGCTGCTTCGTGGTCTGATACTGGTCTGGCCAATGTTTGCAATGGGCGTGGTGAAAATTGAATAATTTTGCTCGCTGGCATTTTGTGACGCAATGTCGTTTTCCCCTCTTCCCAGCAGCCCGTTTCATTTTACGCTTTTGAGTGCAAAGTGAATTACGTAAGAGATCCTAACGAATTGACATCAAATCGCCTTAATTAATCGAAAACACAATATTGCTGGCTTGTATCAATTGGAGTTGCGCAACAGCTTCTTGTAACTAATTGGCCCAATCGATAAGCAAATTAACTAATATCTATACATTTCTAATTTATATACTTACGCTTTCAAACTTGTCTTTGTTTTTCACGTGCTGAGCTATAAAGCGCGAGCCTTCGATGGTCTTTTCCATCTCCCGCGCGTAGGGCCTCTCAAATGTGGGACTGAGGTCGGCGGCAGCCGCAGCTGCTGGACAACAGCCCGGACTGATGTCGCCATTGAGACCCGATGGACTGAACAGATCGTCGTCGGCGCCCGGCAGTGGCAGTGAGGAGGGCAGAGGCGGATCGGTAAAGCAATGGGCCGCAATACCGCCGGCCGCCGCCAAATCGAAGCGATGGGATGCGGGTAACACTGAAAAGAGATGAGGATGTTGTATAAGATATAGTGTTGGCTCTAAATGGAATTTGAATAGACGTGTGTCTGTCTATATTATATTTATATCATCCATCTAGGTTATTATATTATTATTAATATTATTATATCATCTATCTAGAGCCCTTGCCTATTTCGAACATGGAGTAACTCATGTAACAGTGAACCCTAAAGATTTTCATGGATTTTCGCTTTGACTGGCTTTTCATCTGCTTATTCTATCTGCCATTTAGCTTATGCTCTCAAACATCTTTAATTGCGCGCATCTCAGTCCTCGCTTCGTCGCTCAGTTATGCTTCGCTCTTTATGGCAGTACGCAATAACAGCATTTGGTAAATCAAATTGCTAGCTATTTCGCAGCTCTTTTATTTTGATGTGGCCCCATTTTATTTTCCATTTTTTTATGCGCAAATGCAATTTGTAACTTTTTCTCTGCTCTGCTTGGTATTGGTGCCCTTTTTATTCCTTCGCAATGTCCCTAAGGAGGTGCAGGACAAAGGCTGAAAAGTAGCAGCAGCAGCAGCAGTAGCAGAAACAATAAAGAAACTCTGTAAATAGTTAGCTGCACTCTACTTATTTCGTATTTATTTGACAGGGTGTTTTAAAGTTTCAATATCCCCACCCAGAAAGCGGAAAAGGAAGTAAAGGAGAACCGTTAATTGAAAGCCGGCTGGACTTTCGGATAGCGCAAAGTAGTCGCCAAGTGGCTTAAGCTCCAGTTTTGTGGTTTTCTCTTTTCGGCGCTTCGTGGCTAACTGCAATTCCATGGCTTCTGCTTTTTGAGTGGTTTTACGTGTCGTATACTTAATATTAAGTGCAAGCTGCTCTGCTGAATATAGCTAATTGATGGCTCTCACAGATGCGCGACATTAAGTTTTATTATCATTTTTATTTATTTGAATATCATAAAATGATATTATTGGCATTAATATGCGTGCATCATTTTTCAGTCATAGATTAATCCTTGTTCGAAAGGATATCTGTGAATGTGTAATATATTCATTTATATTAAATTTCCTTGTCCCTTGTTTGCGCACTTATTAAAACTTGTTTGTCTTTGTGGCCGTCTTCTGCTCAGTTTTCTTACCTTGGCCACAATTTTGTAATGAGCGACAGTGACAAAACGATACAAAAGCAATTTAGAAGGCGAATAATTCTTTGGCGAGTTGCAGCAAGTTTTCCCTGCTTTTCAGCTGCAACTTATGCAACTTGTCTGCTGGCTGTTAGTTTGTCTCGTTTGTGTTGCCTGTTGTCTGTTCTCTGTTGCATTTGGCGTCATCACTGCCACTTGGCAGTGCAATTGCCCGTTAATTGCCATAAATTATTTGCGCTCAGAGCCTCCGGCAACGGCGCTGGGCATTCAAATTCATATAATTTCAATGTAGTTGCGCATATTTAAGCGAAGTATAAACTTGGCTGTTTGTCGGTTGCCTGGCTACCCGAGTGTATAAGGCTGTGGGCTGGAAACTAAATGCGCCAGCTAAAACCAGTTGAGAACACGCATAAATTTTAAGGCGACAACAAAGGCGGCATCTAGAAACTACATCTAGTCCAGCGTCTAGTTGCAGCTACAACTGCAACAATGGAAAAGTTGAGAACAACAAAAAGTTTGCCTCGAGCTTAAATAAAAAGGGGAAGCTTTGCTGAGCTGCTGAAGATTTCTGTTGACTTTGACAAAGGCGCTTACAATTGTCTTGTCCATTGGCAAAGGCGCTTAGAGATGGAAACTTACCTGGTATGCCGTAGTCCCCGCTAAAGCGCTTGGTGTCGTAGTTAACAAACTTGTCCACATCTGGCGGCAAGTGAAAGACATCTGTGAGCACCTCGGGCGGCTGATCCTCTTCGGGGTCCTCCTTTTTGGGCCGCTCAATGCAGAGCAGCTTGGGCAGGATTTTTATGAAGACGCGCTGCACCCACGGTGCCATGCGATGCGTAACTGGTGATCTGCAAGTACATGGATCAGTTGTACACCCATGGAAGTCTTTCTCAAGTCTCAACTCACCTAAAGTTGACGTTCAGCACCGCAATGGTCACCACAACAGAGAGCGTGACCAGCATCATAGTGAAGAGGAGATATTTGCCCAGCAGCGGCACCGTCAACGATGTCGGCGGAATGATCTCGGCCAGCAGCAAAAAGAACACAGTCAACGACAGCAGAATGCTGATACAGAGTGAAATCTTCTCGCCCGAGTCGCTGGGCAGGTAGAACACCAGCACGGACAGGAATGATATGCCGACGCATGGGATGATCAGGTTGACTGTGTAGAAGAGGGTCTTGCGCCTCAATGTCAGGTTGAACACAATGTCCAGGTAGGGCTCCTCGCAGCAGCTGTAGAACTTCTCATTGCGCACCGCCGGCACGCGCATGATGTCCCACTCGACTGAGATGTAGTAGTCCTGCAGATCGATGCCCACTTCGATGTTATCCGAGTCGGCCGTTTGCTTTAAGTGTCGCAAGTCAACCTGGAACGACAAATGAATTGAATTGAGGATAAATAAATATAGTGTGACTAGCTTCTGGAATATTATCTTCATTTAGCCATTTATTCATTCGATATTCTTGGGCTGTGTGAGCTGTGGAGTTCATGTGAAGTATTTGATTTATGCTTCAAATTGCTTGACAATGCAGCACCTGTGCAATTGTACTGCCATTAACATTGATTTGTTGTCTCATTTTGCAGCTGGCGAGGGAGCAAAAACATTTGGCTCAAGTGTCTGGCAGCTGGCGCAATGAGTTTGTCAAGGCAGCTCGAAGGTGTTGCTCCTTCCCAATCAGAAGCTGATGCGAAAACGTACTCGTACTTTTGACAAATTTTTGACAATCGTCAATTGCCCAACGAATTGCGATTGCCTCCCCGCCAATAGAGGTGGCAGCTGGCGCACGTAAAGGACATTTTTACGTTTTTCCATTTATTTCAGTTGATTTGCTATTGCTCTTGTTAGCTATTTGTTGTTTATGGCCAAGTTCATCTATTTGAGAGCGCCTCTCTCACTTTTTCTGATATATTATTGACAATCCACTGTTTCGAGTGACTAATGGAAATCATCTTCATTCGATTCGATTCGTCTGTTTTAAGATGATGACAATGTTCTCGATTTTAATGGCAGCAGCTATTACTTTCAGTTTTCCCATCTTCAATGGCATTAATTGAGTAAAATCGATTTGTTTTTCCTCAAAAACTCAGGAACACTCACACACACGCATTATTTTCGATTGCTTTCCCGTTATTATAGAAACGTAGCATACATTGACGCCCTGTTGTGGCAATGGGGCACACACAGAATTCTGAATAAGCGACGAAATCAACTGGCAACAATTTTTATATATACAGGCAGACATGTTTACTCCTTCCATAATGCCATATATGTACGCAGCACATAGCATATATAAAGATATATATGTGTGTGTGTTTTTATGAAGTTAAATTCATTGAAGCATGCCGAAGCTCCCGATGCGTGAATTCGCCATATTTCGCAGAAGAAAAAACAAGTCAGAAAATATTTTAAACGGCTGCGTAATACTCGTTCATAAACCTGCACTAATTTTAAGTGGGCTACTAACTGGTTAACAACTATTAAATTGATATATAAAACTGAGATTTCATTCGAATAATCAAATCGAAGCTTTAGCTGTGAGGCACATAAATTAGCCTGGTTCTCAGTGGCCATTGCAGAAATGGCCGAGCAAGGCAAGCTCGAGCCAATATACTCTGTGCTTAAACACCATGAAAGTGTTTACTTACTGGTTTACGTGTATAACCAAATAAATACTGAGCTTTCAGTTCATTTTTTATCAGAAATGAACTGAAACAAACAAGTTTCTGTTTAATTAATATTCAATGAAATTAATGAGCAGATGTAATTTGAGTTTAAATTTTATAGTCGGACCATATATTAAGAGGGAACAACAAATAAATCAGCAAAATTTCAAGTTGGAAGCTTGTTGCTATATGTCAATTTCGATTTGGCTGCGGCTGCTGTGCCTTTGACAAACGAGACCCAAAAAGTTTGCAAAGTCTTGGCTGGTTCATTAAACGCAGCTGCTGGCTGTTATCTCCTCCACGCACACACATGTAGCTGGCAGTGTGTGATTGTGTGTGTGGGTGTGGGAGAGAGTCTTGTGATTTATCACATGCCCAGGAATGAAAAAAGGAGCGAGCGAACGAACGAAACGTGTCAAGTGTACAAAAACACAATAAACATTAGCAACAGTATTGAAATAAATAAATATATAACAGCCATTCACGAGGGCAGCCCCCAGTGAGCCACGCCCCTGTGAGGAGCCTTTATTACTGGCTGCTTACCCCGAGCAACAATAAAAGAGAGCGAAACGAACAATCAATTGCCAGTGAGTGAGTCCCTTTGTTTTGCCATTCAATTCAAGGTCGTCGTAGTCAGTTGTGCTCCGTATATAACATGTTTAAAAAGTCGTTTTATGTTGTTGTACTTTACTTTTTATTTTCTCCAATACACGCAGTCCCTCTCTCTCTCTCTCCCTCTCTCTCTCTATGTAACTGCTTCCGTGTGTGCCGCGCCCATTTGTCTGCCATTGAATTTCGCGACTTAATGCTTTTATAATCGAGTTAAACATTTGATTAACATTTGATTAGCCGTCAGTCAATCAGGAGCGACAACGAAGCCAAAACCCACTGAACTCTTCACCGCATTGATGGATGGCTTAGATCTGAGCTGTGGCAGTGCCATTGATTGACAGCCCGCTCTCTGGAGCCTGCGCCAAGTGATAAACATGCATATATAAGCATTTAAGTACTTTCACTTACCATGTAACCATCGTATGTCCACGAGCCGAACTTCATGAAGCATGTCTGCTCGTCGAACGGAAAGTATTCGACATCAATTTCACAAAAGGATTTATAAATGGCGGGCGGCTTCCAGACCACTTTGCCCGTATGATGAAGAATTGCTTTTGTCATTATTGTCACTTCATAGTTGCCATCGGCGCTGCAAGGAGACAAGGTAGAGCCGAATAAGTAAATCGAAGCAAAATTTGGTAATATATTATCTGTATTTCTTAAACAAATATTATGTTTTATAAGAGTTAGTTAAGTTTATATTAAATAAAGGATTTTTATGCATTTTTCTTATATATATTCTATATCTGTACCTTTAAACCGGAAAGTCCTGAAGTTCTTGATATGCATATGTAAATGCATAAAATTGAGAAACCTTCCATTTGACTGCTTGTATCATTGTATCATTAATTAATTCAAACATTTATTATAAATATTAAATTATTTTAATCTGACTATCATTTATTTAGCTGCTTTCTACTTCGGTTTGACATGCGTGCTTAATTAATACAATATTTATTTCCCCCGCTTATTTGTCTGTTTTGCGTGTTTCAGCTTCGAGTTGGTCTAAGTGTTTACGCATCACTTAAGCCAGGTGCGCCGCAAAGTCTCTATTAGCACGGATTTTCAACCTGTCTCGCAGCACACCTTCTCAAATTAGAGCGCTGCGACAAGAAGCTTAAAAACCGCCAGCAACACCCACCCACACACACACAGGCATCGACTGGCACACGGAGACAGATACTGATACAGTGTTTAGACAGTCAGACCAAACCACAATACCATTTCCGGCGGCCATATTAACTTAACGCCATAAATCTCAGCTCTGGTATTATTTTGCGGTAGACTCAGTCTCAGTTTGGTTGCCCCTCACACACACACACACAGACACACCCATGGCGACCCTCTTCTCCTCTTAATCTTTCCAACTCTCTCCGTTTCGGTTTCCCAATGCTCGGCTGTCAGCGTGGTACATGCGTCGGAGTATTCCTATTCCCAGAGTGCTATAGCTTCGGCTTTGTTTTCTTTAATTAAATGAATGCTGTTGACAACTTTATTATCAGCTGAACTTTTGCGAACCCAAGGCACCCGGCCGACGCACAGCCACGCCCAGCCGCAGCGCTCTCAGCTGCCATGGCCACTTTAATTCTATTATTGTGTATTACGGAGGCGGGCTGCTCCTCCATAGATGCATGAGACCCACACACAGAGTAATCTATGGTTCTTTTTCAACTGTTTTAGTTTTCAGCATCAACTGCGTGGAAATCAAAAGAAGCGAAATAAAATTTCATTATCTCTCATTAGATTTATAAAAATAGAAATGGCGCACACAAAACGCTGGATACAAAGTCAAAGAGAAAAGTTTTGAACGCCTGCGGATTGGCTCGGTCTCTTTCCATTTCGCTGTCAGTACTCCGGCTCGGCTTCAGATCCAACTGTGGCCTAGCAGATACAAAGATGGCGCACAGTGTGGCTCCCAGATTAACGCGCTGATAGCCATGCTTGCCGGCAGGGGGATACGGACGACCGCCATGAAGCCGACACTCATACGCCGCGTTGTCCCGCATGTATGTGTGTGCGTGAGAGAGTCTGTCGCCGCGCACCACCGAATCGCCGTGCAGATAATGGCTGCAATTGTGGTGACCCCCAGGCGTGGTTTCGGTTTTTTGGTTTGGTTATAAACTTTTGTTCTGGCTCTCGTCTTTTTTTTCATTTCTCTCTTCTTTTTTTAGTCTTTGCGCTGTGCTTTTTGCAGCGCCATCGGCCATTTTAAATGGTTTTTAGCCATTAATGGCTTGCTTGCTGCTGCTGCTGCTGCTGCTGCTGCTTCTGCTACTGCCTCAGCCTCAGCCTCTGCCGCTGCCACTGCTGCTGCTGCTTCTGTTACTGTTGTTGTAATAACATTTTAAAATGCTGTGCTTTTGGATTTGTATTTAGTGTGTCTGCCAGTGGCAATGGCAATGGCTAAGTCTCTATATGCCGCGCCTCGACTACTGCCTGGGGCCCTCGCTGCTAATGGACAACGCCGGCGTTGATAGTGGTGCAGGGGGTGGGCGACCCAATGGCCATGGGCGTCTACGGCTAAAAACAACATTCGAAGCAATTTTCGCATTTAAAATAAATTTGTAATTAGAAGCCGAAATGTATTTTTAATTAGTTCCACAATTTGAGTTGATCCAGCAGAAGCCATTCCGTTGCTGTTGCGCAATTTTTATGCTTGGTTATAACGACTTCAAACCCACACACACACACACACACACATACATATTGCATTAGCTGACTTCCAAATTATGGTATTGCTTAGAAGCTACTAAAACTAATAGGTTGGCAGGCAGACACAGTCAGATGGAAGCAGCTGCCACTAAAACGAATTTCAAAAGAACTTCAACTACTGCAAACATAAAATATAGATTAACCTTCTGCACAATACTTAAAGCAAGTAAATAGGGATACACTTTAAATAGTTATGGAGTCTATTGATCATAGACATAGTATGCAGCCTTCAATTATGCATTACCAAATAAGTCCAAGGGGCCATTAAATGGAGCCAGCTCGGAGCCACAGCCGCAATTGCAATCAATTGCGGACTCCAACTACAAACAAGCAAAATGGAGACAGAAAGAGAGCGAGCGAGCGAGAGAGAGATAAAGAGAGAGGGGAAGGGAGCTGCTCGCTTTGAGTCGCAGCTCGAGTGCGATTTTAATTTCTTGGATCAACATGAAAATTAATTGCTGGAATTAAGCGGCTTTCACAAATATAAACAGAGCAGCCGCTGCCGCCGCCGCTGCTGTCGTCGCCATTGGGCAGACTTCCCAATTGGGGTCTAAAACTTTTGCTGCTTGCTTTGGCTAATGGTACACCCACCCACCCACTCCACGCAAACACACACACACACACGCGCAAAGTGGCTGCTGTTGACGGTTTCTCGGTTTTGATGCGTATTTAATGCGCGCGCTGTAGCACATACGGCTAATTATGCCTGGTCAGCAACTTGGCCGTGGCACATGCGGGCGCACTTGTCTCTATCTACATGCTTTGGCCAGTCCATTGCAGGCAATTTCCAATTTCGGATCGAAATTGCAATTTAAAATTGACAAACGTGCTGACTACGAGTGGGACGCTGCGCAGGCGAGCCGCAAACAACTAGAACCGAAAAGCGCCAGCCAATAAATTACAACATTTGACGCTTGTTTCAAAGGCCGCCTAGCAACATGGCCAACAATATTTAATAGGCCAACGTGGCTGCTCTGCGTATGGTGTGCGTGTGGCTAAGTGGCTTTCAGGTATGTGTGCCTGGGCCATGTTACGCGCTTAGAATCGTTCGCTCAACTATTTGTTGGCATTTTCACATTTAGCAGGCAATTAAACATTTTTCATTGCATACAAATTTCGGCGGATGCGCTATCATTTCCCATAGTGTGTGTGCGTGTGTGTGTGTGTGTGTGTGTGTGTGTGTTTGCCATGACGCATTTCGTTTGTCTTTGCGTGCAATAAGTTTACGCGTAAAATATTGCCAACTACGCTGCAATTGTGAGCTTAAACGCAGCACAAACTGCGGGGCCAGCGAGCTGGGAGATGGGTTGAGGGAGTATTTGCATTCAAGCTAGCAACAATACATCCTCTATACATGTATAAAGCATAGCGTTGCAGCTGCATTTGACTGGATTTTCAGGCATAATTGTTCAGTTTGCAAACTAAAATCAAGTGGAATAAAATGTTAAATGATTTGTAAAGCTGGGCGTGAAAAAAAACTGACAAATATATGTTTATATTTATACCCAGATATCTTTTATATAATGCTGATACTCGCATATTTTGTGGTATCAAAATTAAGACAAAGCAAAAAAATTGTAATCGATGGCAAATTGAAATTAAATGAAACATTTAAAGAGCCCCAAATATGTTTTCAGCAATACACATATTACATCATGTTCCCAAGGCCAGCAGAGCATATTCGTTACGTCTATAGCCCCTAGATCTGAGTTAATTTGAAAAGCAGGGAAAATAAAATATGATTTTTTGAAAGGATAACAGCAACTTTTTGATGTCACGTTGACTCGGGGGAGGACAGCATTGAATTAGCTTTACAGACGCTATTTTTATCAAATACAATTAACTGCCAGCAGCGGACAAAGGCCACTTCGGGCTAAACTTGAACTGTTTGTGCCAAAGCGGAATGGTACTTCACGCCGAAGTGGCACTAAAGGGAAAAGGCTTTCTAACCAAAGGCATTGCTGCATTATTGCCAGTACAAATTATTTTTTTCACTTTAAAAATCGTTCACGACAATGAAGGCCACACAGCCAGCAATGTACGTGAGAGTGTGGCTGGGAGAGAGAGAGAGAGAGAGAGAGAGAGAGAGCGTGTCTGTGTGTAAGTACCAGAGAGTTGCTATAGTTACGCACAGCAACATGACAATGCTTTTGCCGTTGTTGGCAAATGAAATTTAAGCTTTTTCCAAGCAATAAATTACGAGTTTTTATGACTCTGCCAAAGCGCACACACCCCAAAAAGTATGCTATGCGAATAGTTCGTATAGCCGAGGCACCAAAGGCGTCCCAACAACAACACGCAGAAAAAAAAGGGGGGAAGACGGCCAATACGGCACATAAAGCGCGTAAGCCGATCTGCCAAAAGAGCGATGTCCTCCCTGGTGTTGTAGGCACTGAAGTGCCAGCCGCATCGACAGAGTCAAGTGTTGGCCAGCAAAGCCAATGGCACAGTGGTCAAAATACGCAACACACAGATAAATCTCCCGAGTCAGCTTAAAATGAATGCGTATGAAAAGAATTTATACTGCACGATCTATGTGTTATTTACAAGATTTATAATGGAATTTTTGCTTTGTAATGGAACCTTCAATATAAACCTTTCTCTTTATAGCCAAAGTGTATATATAAATTATTTGTATATATGAAATATAAATATAATTTTAGAAATACAGGATAAAATAGAGCAAAAAGGATTATATTCTTTATAGATATTTTAATTCGATTTGTGTTCGATTTGCACAGGCTCTGCCACTGTGCTGTTTACTGGGGCTGGCTTCACTCCAAGTGAAATACGACGCAAGGCAAATTATAATAATTACAGCGAGCATAGCAAAATAAAACGTCCAATTTGAGAGAGAAGACGAGTTGGCAGCAGTTTTATGCTGAGCATAAAGAAAGGCCTGTGCCCCGTCGGCCGCTCGGCCGGCAGCAGAGCTGAGTCGTTGGCCAGTTCTCATGTTACATTGAAATAAAAATACGTTAATCATTGGCTGATAAATTGCAAGCGTAACTGTGCGCTTTGATTTATGCGCCCGTCGCGCCCATTGGGCAATTATGCAAATGGTGCCAGGCGCCAAAACTTCCATGGCAAAGCCCCCAAATGCCAGCCAGAACCATAATAAGTCGGACAAGGGGCGGGGCCAGGGAATTAGATGCCACTTACTTGTTATATAGCACAATATCCGGCAGCCATATGTGCTCAGAGGGCACGTGCAGGGTATCCACGCCGCCGTAATCGTCGGGATTCCACTTCAACTTGTAGTCGTTCCATTCCTGCAAGACACGGAAAGCTCCATCAAAAATTGCTCAACAGTAATACTATTTATAATATAAAGTATATATATATATATATATATGATGGACTTATGCTACAGCAGTGGCTATGCAATTTGCATATAGATGAAAATTGAATTGAATTTGTGCAACACAATAGCTGGTTATTGCTGCTGCATTTAATGTTGCAATTGCGTTTCATTAATTATGCATTAATTTATTGCTCGCTAAGCTGTTGGCGTTAAATTAAATTTGCGCCAAACGCACACGAGCTGCAGCTGCGGGGTGCTTGCAGCTGCTTACAGCTCCAGCCAATTACAATATATTATAGAGTAACTTGCAGTTGGGCAGAAAACTGCAAACTATTGCTGCAATACGTATGGGGAATTCACAATGGGATTATCGGAGTGCATGGAGCTTGCCCAAGCAGAAAATGTTCCACAATTAAAACAAACAAATAAAAAAGCGGTTTACATTAATCATAATAAATGATGGAGTTAATGTTGAGTGATTTGTATGCCATTAAAACTAGTTGATAAATGATCTTTAATTGATATATATTTTTAAATTAATATAAACAACTAGTCTGGAAAGTGTTTGCCTAGCTGCAATCAGTGCGGCAGTAACCAAAATATTATTCTTTAATTTCGCTGCATCTACGTTATCAAGTATGCAGAGTGAGCCTATTGAACAAATGGCACATTTAGTTGTCGCATACTGTATGAGCCCCATTTGGCTTTTCACCAGTGCCTGAGAGAGGGAGAGACACGTAAACGTCATTATCATTATGTATATGCGGGTGCACGTAGATGCGGCCTTATTGACATAATGCATTTGCATATTTATGGGGGCCCTGCACAACTGAAGCCAAACATGGACTGCAGTAATGTCAACAGCAACAATAAATAACAAATAATAAAACTTTTATAATTATTTGCCCATTCCAAATATGCTTTACGCCTATTGTGAAGCCTTTTGCTGTATGTGTATGAAGCAAACATTGATTAGGCAAGAATAAAGGCTTTAAATGCTGCTCTAGCTTATATGATTGCTGGAGTAACTTATATCAGCCTCTTTCTTCTCTGTGAATAGCTAAGAGAATCATTTAATAATTCCATGAATTGCGGAAATAATAATTTTACATTTTTGCCTTTAAATAACTTTTTTAGTTGGCGAATTCCGAATGAATTCGTTTGCTGGAACACAAGCGAATTACATTTATAATGAGCCAACAATGATAATAGCTGAATTGGTCATGCAAAGTTTCGGAATTGAATCACACACACACACAGAGAGAGAGAGAGAGAGAGAGAGAGAGAGAGAGGGAGAGGGAAACAGATGCGATGCATAATTTATATCTAATTTTGGGGTTTGCTTTTGTTTTGTCAATTTGGGTAACCAGAAACTTGGCATAAGCTTTTGAGAGCTATTGACTGCAATTTGTGCAGGGGCTTTGTGTGCATATTTTATGCAAAACTTTAAAGCTCCTCCATTCAAGTGCTTAAAAGCAGTTTCACTGAAGCTCGCCAGCCGGACAATAGATATGCACATACATACATATATGCATAGTTTTTTTTAGGAATTTCTAGTCCTAGGTCCAAATGGCTATCGCATTAGTGCAAAGCCAATGCACATATAGCAGCAGCCGCTGGAAAGTGGCCATCGTGGCCAGCATAGCCACTTGACCAAGAGCAAGCGAACGCTTTCAATGGCAGAGCCAAGAGCTGCTCACAAATTGGCATTATGCGAGCGCGAGGATTGGCAAGCAAAATTATTTTGCATTTGGCTGCATCGAAGCGTGCAAATGGTGAATTCATGTTACCCGGATACGTTAGGAGTTAGGAGGAGCTGTGCCAGCTGCCAAATCACAAATTTCGTAGTCCCCCAGGAAACTGCAAAACAAATAAAAAACGGAATAGTTTGACTTACCTGCTCCACCCACACGTTGGTAGTCATAATTTGATTTTTTAAATTCTGCAAATAAAAATAAAATAGAAAATTTGTTAAATTCAAATTTAAGCTAGAGTTCAATTCAATTCAATTTATTTTGCAAATTTCAGTGCAACTCAGACCAAATCGGCATATGCGACTATGCTATGCTCTGCAATGTAATAGTAAGTCTATAGTATACATCATTTATAATCTTTTTCTCTTTAGTGCTTGATCTCTTAAGGCAGCCAGTCGTTCGGAGTGGCCATTATAATATATGTATATTTAAACATCGCATTCCTTCTGTTCCATTGTGAATGCCTTTTAACCTTCACGAGCAGAGTATAAACAACTGCTCAAATGCTATCCTCTGCTGTCAGCGGAGTCTGGAATTGGAGGCTGCTGCAGGGACTTAACAGTTCTGAGAACTCGAGCATTGAGTGGGGACCATCAAATTGAAAATCGTTGCGACGAGCGAATGTTTTTTTAGTGAACTGAAGAAACTCAACTGCTTCTGGTGTCGGTTAACAAATGCGTTTGAAATTTGCCAAGCTGAGAAGAGTGGAGTGGAGTGGAGTGGAGTGGAGTGACGTGGAGTGATGTGGAGTGGTGGGTGTTGGCCTGTTTGTTTGGTGGTGCCTTGGGGCTGTCGGTGGTTGTCAAGTGGTTGCCCATGGCATGTCCTGGGTTAAATGGTGCTGCAGCTGGTTAGTTTGAAGTGAGTTGCAGCAATAAGAAACAGTCGCAGTCCGTGTCCTTAAAGCATCATTGAGTTTTAATCAATTTATGTCTCGCAAACTAGTGGCCCAGTCAACGAAAGAGAGGCGAGATTAGAGCGAAAATAATAGGAGTGGAAGCCAAAGTGGAACTGGGGCTGATGGGGTAGCTGATGCAATTAAAGTTAAGAGCAGCTAAACAAGCATAAAGTTTAAGTGCCGCAGTGGTTAGCTGCGAACTGGATTAAAAGTTGGCTTAACTATGAAAGCTCCCAACGCCATTGCGCGTAATAGATGAAGTAGAAAGACGAGATATACGTGGTATATGGCGTCCACAGCACATACATATATCTGGGGTGGCAAGCCCAGATGGGGTGTGGGTTGATTTGGAATGTTATTGAAGAGTTGCATTAGCTGTCGTTTACTTAGCAATATTATAAGCATTCTCTTGAGTGAAAGAAATATCAAATGATTCAGGAATAAATATATATATAAATAAAGTTCATTTTTCTATCGCCCTTTTGTTGTACAAATAAAAGTTTAATGTTATTCGCCTAGAGTCCACATTAAATCTAAATTAAGGAAGCAAGCAATTCACGCCGTTGCTTTTTTAGCATTCACCGCAAATTTTTCAAGCGTATCAGGAACACGCGAGCAGAGTGCTCTAATTTGAGTCTTAACAGATGCACGCACGCCAGCCACGCAGTTGCCTTCTGTTTGGGCTGTCGAGCGGAGGGCCTCGTGAGTAAATATCTCCACCTACGGGGCTGCTTGGCAGTTGCTCTCATTATATTTATGGCTGGTGCTGTTGCTGCTTCCCTTTCATATTTATTTAGCTGGCACGCGGCAAAGCAACTCATTAGGCGTAAGTACGGTGTGTACGGCGGGCATAGAAAAAATTAGAAAACGATAAAATTGCGGAATAAATCACTTAAGCGTTGAAAAATGTAATTAACGACAAAATGATAATGATGCGCCGTAGAGCGTTTCCCGTCGAGACAGTCAGATAATGTCAGAGCTACGGCTATGAAGTGCGCCCGGAGCCGAAGCCAGCCAGAGCAATATGTTAAGATGCGCAGCGTTAATACATTTTGTTGGCGGTTTCCACACGCAGGCGAGTGTGTGGTGGTGGTGCTGCCAAGGCGACCTCCTACTAATCACCCGCTTGGTGTGCTTTTGCGGGCTGCCAGCTAAGAGCTAACAGTTCCCAGCTCCCAGTTCCCAGTTCCCAGTTGGCTGAACCGATGGCTGAACGGCTGAAGCGTCTGAGAGGTCATTAGGTGCGGGCGACGCGGAAAACCGGCAATAAAACGACAAAGCCAAGACCAGGCACAAAGACAGCGGCATAAGGAAGAGATAATATTGCAGCAGTGGCGATGAGGACGACGCCAGGCGTTGCGCGTATCCTTTATGCTTTATGTGCGGCATCCGCTGTACTAGCTGCAGCCAACAACAGCAACAGCACGAAGGCAACTTCCTTGCCTGTCTGCCGCTCGCTGGCCACGTCTGTGTCCATGTCTATGCCGGGTTCACACCTACAGCTGCCTAACTGGGTTTGTTGCCATGTAATTGGTGTTGTTGTTGTTGTTGTTGGCGTTATTGCCGTTGCGGCTGCTTGCTTATTCACACTTAGAGTTACGGCTGTCGGTTGCATTACCCCGAACAGGATGCAGGATATACAGTGTTTAAATTGCTTAAGCCGAAGCTTAAAGCATGCTAAATGCAACTGAATTTGCATTCCATGCCACTGGCCACTCTCGTTCTCGTCCTGGGCTTGTTTACAATTTAAATCGAATTTCCTGCTTGCCGTAAATAAACTGTGCAGCAACGATGCCGAGCATCATCATAAAAATATGCCCAGGCCCAACAGAATAACTATTAAAGCAGTCTCAATGGCAGAAGTAACTGCTGTATTGTTTATTATAAGGAAGAACGCAAAAGCTCATAAATAAATGTATTTTTGTGGAGCTTTGATCAAAATCTAGCAATATTAAAGGATATTTGAATTGGAATGTAATATTGTAAATGCCAACGAATCTGTTATCAATTTGAAATCAAAATTATGCTCTATCTGGCTCTGCACTGTTTTCTCTCTTTGTAAGGCTGCTTCTGTCCTTCGCTCCACATTTCAAAATCATGACCTGACACTTTCATATAATTGCGTTGTGGGCCATCTTTCGGTCCAAGTAGCTTAGCAACCAGCAATTAGGACCAGCTCCAAACAATATGTGTATCATATTGCCGCCGTCCTCCCCCTCAGTTGCTGTGTTAATGCATTTCTGGTCATAATTCACCTGAGTGAGCAGCCATAATGCAAGCAATAAGCAACCGAGGCTACTCAGAGGTCGAAGGCAGGCAAATGGAAATATCAGAAATTAAATTAAAAATTCTGCCTTAACCGCACCTGGCTCTGATCTGTTCTTTATATTGTAGTGTATATAGTATAAATATTTATTTGTATATTGCGTTCCGTTGCCATTGATTGCAGTTTTCTATAGCAGCAAAAATCAACTAAGCAAAGTGCAGAGATTTGGCTCGATAGGATTTACAAGGAATTGCGGGCCAACAAGGAGACCCATGCCCGGAAACAACAACAGCAACAACGACCTAGGCACAACAACAAAAAGTGACCAGTGGACTAGTGCAATAAAAGAAATTCTGCGAATATTTCTAGCCAGATGCCTGTCGAGCACACAGGGCGTATGTGCAATATTACAATGTGTGTATATTCACATACACACACACAGACACGCACGGACACACACACAGAAATACGCACAGAAGCAATTTCGTTTATAAGCAGCCCATGGCAGAGGCACAGTGCTCGGATATCAACCACTGCACCAAATACCAGATTAATTTCAATAGTAAATTATATGGAAGCATATTAAATTCCATCCAGAATCCAGAAATGGAAAATGTACTCCCGCACTGGAGCCAACTAGCACTGTTCCAATTACCTTAGCTTCTGTTCAATTTGTATTAGTGCTGAAACTACTTTAAATGGAAGTAATAAACTGGGTGCATATAAATCAACGAACCCTCCGTAGAGTAAATGCTGGCGAAATGAACTTTCCTCTGTGTGTGGTAAATGTAATATAAATTGGAGCTTTGTAAGTTTCCTTTGCCGATGCTGGATAATTGCTCCGAGAAAGAAATGAAGGCGGAGCACTTTGGCGTGCATATGGGGGGCTTAAGATTGAGTTGTAAAATATTGATTTTATAATATTTGAAGGACCAGAAGCATTAGTTAACTGAAGTCTCTGTGAAATCGGCTTTATATATATTCCGCTCAATGCCTCAACGAATTGTTGAATTTGTCCATGGATACAGAGGCCGTTGCCCAATGTGCGCTGCTATGACTGCTGCTGACTGCTTGGCATGCCTTTTAGTGGTCTTGGTGCTTAGCGCGTGATTTATAACAGCAAAAGGGAGTCGAAGCCAGCGGGAAGTAGGAGAGACAGAGAGAGAGAGAGAGAGAGAGGGAGAGCTGTAAAGCTCGGCTACTGTGTGGCCAAAGCACACGTAGCTTTTAGCCGGTTTCCCATTTCCGGTTGTCATGTGCATTCAAGCCGTGTAGAAGATTGCGGGCCATTTGCTTGGCCCGTTGCAGCTGCAGCTGCATTTGACTCGGCTGCCAATTGGAGTTTTCTCAATATTTGTTTCTTTTCCCAAACTCAATTTGGCCCAGCCACTGGCCTGGCTCCTGATATATTGCGCAATTTTTGCTGCCTTGATTGAGCCGTGCGGAGGGCACCAACTGCAATTGCAAACTTAATCAACAAAACAATCATCAGTCGATGTTCTATAAATCGCAAAGCCCATTGATTTATTATGCAAACAATGTTGACTACCAACTGGAAGAGTTAACAGACGACGAGTGGGCTAGGGACTGTGACTGGGATTGGGAATGGGATTGGGTAAACAATGCTGGCTTAGTTCGACTGCCTTTTAAGCGCTTGGTAAACAGTTATTAATTACGCGGCTGGTGCTTTGCCGCGGCTTATGCCACTTACCGGCGCTGTTGGCTTTGCAAATTAATCTGCTTTGATTGTCATTCGATAAGCAGTCGAGCAGCTCAGTTGTCAAAGAAATGACAGCTAAACTGGATGTCATTATCGTTAACAACAAATTAATGTATTTCTGCGGGCCAACAGCAAATGCTGCTTCGACAAAGGAATCCATTTTCTCTGCGCTACATTAAAGGTAATTTTATATGTATAAATTACCCAAAATATATCATATACCAGCACCACGAAGCAGCACAGCTAAGGAGCTCAGACTTTGACTTTGACAAGCTGATTAATCTAATGTAAGTAACAACTTCAACTCCAACAGATTCAAGTTCAATAACATGATGAAAATGGGATATAATAATTAAAATAACAAAGAGAAACAAGCCGTAGGCCTTAGCAGCCAGCGCTTTAATTGCGAAGTTAGCTTTAATTTTAATTAAAGTTAACTTTTATAAATAAATAAATAAAACAAAGAGAATAAACTAAAGTTATAAAAGAATTAATATATGATAAGATAGGATATAAGAGCACTTACCACATCGATCAGTTGGGACAGCCTTAAGCCCATTTTGACCGTCAGACGATCGGAGTTATTGCCCACGGGTCGAATGAGTCGATTGTAGTTGCTCAGCAAGTCGTCGTACAGTCGCTTAGCATCTGGGTTGGCCAGGCCGCCGGTGGCAAAGTGTAGTGCTATGAAGACAGCTGCAAAGAGCACGCTACCCATCTTAGGCCAGGTCCAACCCTGTAATGGAATACGCCAACAGAAATTTGAAACGGAATCAGAAATAAGTTATGGATGCAGTGCTTCTGAGCTATATATTACTTCGCATTTGCATTACAATTACTTTTTGTTTATTTATTTATGTTGAGTTCTCGTTTTGCTCCGCACAATTTTTGCCCACTGCAGAGGGCGAGTTTGAGTGCATGTGTGAGTAAGTGTTTGCACTCATAAATTTTGCAGAAGTGTCAAAAGTATTAGAGAGACAGCGCCAAAAGCGCACAGAGCTGCACCGGTGCAGCCATAAACACCATTTAATCTTTGGCTCAAACACTCAAGACGGTCCAAGATAGGCACGCAGCGCACACACAAAGTATATATATATAAATATATATATATATTTATATACATGTGCATATGTTGGTTGCGTATCTGGCGTCCTCTTGCATGTTTGCCACACTCTGCCACAGAGCCGCATGCACTTTGTGTCGCTTAAAATTTTTGTTATTGTTCAGCTGCTCTTCAGGGACATAATCTAGAGTCTGCAATTGTCCTTTGCACCCACACGAACACAGTGGGCGAACTTGACCATTTTGATAACAATTTTTATATTGGAATGTATATGCTAGATAAAATTATACATATATTGATATTAACTCTATAATATACTGATAGATTCTCAAACAGCTGTGCTTCCTAGAGTTTGAGGTATTTTGCTCTGGTCGACTGATATTTTGTGATACTTTCCCACTGTGCGTGCTTTACTTTAAATACGCTTTCTGCATGCTTCACCACGTCTTCAGGCTGTGCATATTCCGAAAACTTTACTTTATACCAACTGACAAGCCCAAGTGCTGCAATGCTAGGGTACATTAAGCACAAACAAGCAATTATGTTCATTTCTTTTATGCGTTGCAATGTTTCTGCTTTACCATTTCTTTTTACTGTTTGTTTGTGCTCATATCCCCGTTGTGTTGTGCAGCCAATTATGAAAAGTGCGCAACGTCCTTTTATGTTTTTTCGTCTTCTTCAAAATTCAGTTCCTATGACAATTTTTATACAGAATTTTCATGTATAATAGTAATGAAATAACAAATATGTAGAACTCATGTGTGGATATGCGTGTTATTGATTCAGATAATTGGCTGCCGCAAGGGTATGTATGTGTATGTTTTTTATATGCACATACATACACATATGCATGTAGAAATCCATTACAAAATTGCACATCAAACAGCAGATTTAACTATTCTCTGTACAAGTAAACAAATTCGCTTTGTTGTCCGCTTGCAAAGTTATAAGTATGTACTACTTCGTTTATCCTGAGCAATTCTTATCGTCTGAGATCTGTCCTTCTGTTGAACAATAAATAGCCAAGTGCATTAGGCAAACAACTTAAAATATTTAGCCCTTCACGAAGCGCTTGTTTCCGCCTGTCTAGAATAAAGTTTTTCTCCAGAGCTGCACTCAATAAAATATATGATATAGTAAACTTGAGTAGAGCGCATTGCTAATCAAACTTCGGTCAAGTACACAGAAACTTTAGTATGTTTGCATCCGGAATTCTTATCTGTGTATCTCTGTGAGTGTGTGTGTAAGCTGAGGAAATTGAGTCTGTTGCTATTTGCGCTCAAATGGCTGAGAGAGATGCGACTAATGAAATTCATCAACATGCGCGCCGTTTTGAGGTGCAAAATTAATTATGCTAATCTTATGTTAATGATCTGTAATTTGATGGCATTGATTTGACATTGGCGCTGCCTCAGCACTCGCCGCTTGTAAAAATCCGCACCCAGCGATAAATCAAATCAAAATTGGCCGACCATCTTCTCTGCATAATTCAGCGCTTATGTCTGAAGTGACACGTACACGTGTCAGTGACCGCAATAACAACAAAAAACGTACGAACGATGGCGTCAACATATCACACACACACACACACACACACACACAGGCATACGTGTGATGAGCGACAACAAAATGGCTGCCATAAAGATGAACAAAAGAAAACGAATGTCATTCGACAGCTATTTATGCGCCTTTTAGTTGGCTGATTATTTCATTTTCATTCGCATACAGCCATTTATATTTATATTTATTTATTATTTATTTGCTCTGGCACACCCATACATCGTGCACAATTTTCATTTTGTATTTGTCAACGTTGCGTATGCGCAACATTATTGCTGACTGTGTGTAAATTTGTGTGCTATTTATTGAAAAAACTGAAAGCAGAGGAGGCCAAATTGAAAAAGCCAATTCGCGAATTTATATATATCTATACAGATAATTTATGTATGTTGACCTTTGACCCTATAGAAACTATTTGTTCTAAATTTAAACAAAAGTATAATTAAATGAGGGCTAAATATGTATTTTTATTCTTTCAGATAACATTCCACAAAAATGAATGGGTTTTATTGCTAAAAATTGTGGGCAAGATTGTGTGGAAGATAGTTTCATTTCTATCTGATGGCAATAAAAATCAATTTCAAAAATTTCACATGAGAAATTTAAAAATTATACCCATATACTTAAAATGAAAACAAGTTTTATGTATTTCCCATTACACTACATATTATATTCAGCCCCGAATTTGGCTTGCGATACAGCTAATATATAATAAATGATATGTATGTTTATTTTTTTTTTATATAATCAGACCAGACAAACGTCATATTATCATCTAATTTATTTAGCTATTGGCAGAGCTTGAGAGCTGCAACAGTTGAGCCAGAGCAAAGCCCATGGCAGATCCAGAGTTGAGTTTAAGTTAAGTTAAGAGTTTGATAAGCTCTTTAGAATTTAATTTTACTTTTATACACTGTACTCATGGAAAAGCCCCAAAAGGGTATGAAACACAAGCAATTGAAACATAAATATATAATCGATCCGCCTAGATTGTGAAGTATTTTCATTGATTTTCTATTAATATATTACATGAAAAACCTAAACGAAAAATTTCAAATTTAATTCAAATATATATTATAAGTAGATAACAGGAAACGGCTTGAAGAATAATTGCCTGTGCAAGGAAATCGATAATGAATTTGATTTATTTTTCTTAACTGACCTTCAAGTTTGGTCTTTGTTATGTAAAACGTTTGTTGTCTTTGGGTGTTGCCAACTGAAATGTCTTTCATCGAGGTAAATATTTGATGTTTACTTAATAGCAACATCTGGTGAGGTTGGAGCTGCATTTGCTTCTGTTTGCTTCCAATTTAAGAGTGTTGTAAATTTTTAAATAGGCATCTTGACAAATGCAGCAAGATGGAGAACAATAACGGCAGATGTGGCAGTAGCATTTCAGCGCCGGAAATGACGTCGTTGGCGAGTCGACATCCGGTTTGTGTTTGCAGTCGAGTGTGGGCGCAATTGTATATGCATATATACACGTATATTTTTTCGTTGATACATGCAATTTTCCAGTTGAGCTCGTTTTTCATTTCCTTCTTATTTGTTTTGCATGCGCATACTCTCTTCTTTTTTCGCCCTGTTGCATACTTTTCGGCTGATATATTAACATGGCCGCGAAGGCAGGCAGCGTTACTGGCACTGTTTGTTGTCAGGGCTCTTGCTGCCGCAATTTTCGGTATGCAGTTGTAATTGAATTTCAGTTGGCGTCACATGCTGAAAGGGACCCAGCTACGGCTGTTAAGTCGTTTGAATTTAATTCGTTGCACATGTGTCAGTCTATCTCTCAGTCCGATGACGGAGCGCCCAATAGGAATTGGCTCGACGATTCAAATTAAGTTTGCAGTTTTTTCCTTTTGTTTTCGATTTCCTTTTGCAGTTCTTTTTACATGGATACGCCAACTAATCCATGGTGGAACGTACTCAATGCAAGAACAAGAGCGAGTCTCAAATGTGTTTACGGGCCTACACAGCACCAGAAGACCTACCCAGTGTGCTACAGGATAACATATCAAACTAAATATATAATTTCGTTACAATGCATCTGGCATTCGAAATTCTTAAGAAGTCCTGATATGTAACTCTAAACATTTGCTTTTCCTTCATCCGTTTGTAAGTTTTCAAAATTAGTTTTCCTCCCTTTTTGAGCTCCCCAAGTTGGGCTTCATTGGAGCAATTTACCCTTTTCAATTTCACGTCTCGAATAATTGGCCCATAGTTTGCTGGCATGCGAATTATGCAAATGTCTTCTGAATCTTGATTTATTTTGGCCAACTCTAATATGTGTCCTAATATATATAATGCTATTATCGTTGCCAACGTCTGGCAGCTGTAATCGTTCACATATTCTATATATATCTATATGCGTGGTCTGTGTATATATCCATTTATAATTATATGTATAACAAATTATTACTGTGCAAATACTTGATACATTTTCAACGAGTTTATTTTGAGTTGGCGGCCTGAGGCTGCGAGTTGTGTAATCAAAGCAGCAGATAGACGCACACATGCAAACATACATAAAACAACATATCCTTGTGAATATTTACATGTATGTGTGCGTATGTGTTAGACGCAGGAACCAAAGGCTAGTTATGTGGTTAGGTGAAATGCCTTAGATACATAAAACATACAAGAGCGCTACAGAGTGGAGTGAGCGACTAACAGATACCCTGTTCGAAAACAGAATTTGGACTGATCCCTTATATAAGCACATATACTCGCAGTATGGACAAGGACAACAAGATATTCAAATAGCTTGCTATCTAGCTATTTAATATATCGTAAGTTAATATCTGCATAGAAAATTTCTATATATTCTATACCCTTTATGAGTTCGGAGAGTTGTTTCGCCTGTTACACACTTTTGCGTGGGCAAATCATACTCTGCTTCGTTCGCTTTCAATGTATTCAGGGTACAAAAAGAAAATTCAGAAATTTTGTTATTTGATCTTTGTGCTCGGCAGCCCCTCAGGTTGCTTGTTAAACATTCTTTGGCTTTTTTTTTTTTTGTACTTTTTCGCTACTCGGTCGCTTTGTAAAGGAAAACTTCAGCTTGAAACATGCAAATTTGCATATGATAAGCAAATAAGCAGCCGTGTTGTTCATACGCTGTTGTTGCTGCTGCTGCCGTGCTGCTTCTGCTGCTGCTGCTGGCAGGTAACTGGAAAAAAGTTTTATTAGATTCTTAGTTGGAGCCTGCGGAGCATGCGAGCCTGTGGCCTGACTGAGGTTGTGGAATTGCGCGCTTCAAAAGTATGCGAATCATTTGAAATTATTTTTCCATAAATAAAAGCAAACGTCAAACTTTGCGCCACTCATATGAGTGCGCCTGGGCCCAAAGGGTTCGCCAAAGAGTCGAACCATCAAAATATTGGCACAGCACGTGTGCTGAACGCACAGCTCGAAACTTGGGCATTGGCATAGAAAATCCGCTTACCGACCGAGCCCATTCCAGGGCGCTTAAGTAGTTCAGGCAAATGATGTGCAAAAATGCGTGAGCTGCATTGCATTACAAGAGGCAGGCGGAAGGGCGCACAACGTCGCGTATGCGCAATATTTAATATCAAGCGCCTCAATCTTTCAGCAACACACACACCCTCGCACACTCAAGGCTAATTTTTTTCAAAAACCATTTACCATGTAATGTGTGTGCCACATGCAGAGCTCCTCGAGCTAGCACGACGAGGCAGCGCAGCAAATGTGAGCTGCTGCAGGTACATGTGCTTTCAACGTTAACTTTTTCTAAAAGCACTTTAAATAAAATATTAGCATTTATTGCCAGCTACACTCGGAGGACTATTTAAGGCGTGGGGCACTAGCCGGCGACGAGCAGTGGGCGCTGAGCAAAGCGTAAGAGATTCTTAAGGAACGAACCAAGAAATGAGAGTAGTTGGAAAGCAGCTCACTGTACACTTAATGCATTCCTTTAACAGTTCTGAAACTAAATTGATTATTGATTATTATTAGTTCTTATCAATCTGATCCTAGATTGTAGTCTTGAGACATTTCCAAGTAAACACTCCCTATCAATCAATTGAAGCTTGATACAAATATCAACTGGGAGCCAAAGTGAGATTATGTGTTTAGGAGCTCTGTACGCATCATTTGTTCAGAGACCGCAGAACGATTCGTTAGTTCCGGCTGTTCCGCTTTAGTGCACATTTTTGTAGTTAATTTGCTTGCAACATGCTGCATGCTGCATGCTGCAGGCAACAGGGTAAAGCGATACCGATACCAACTGCTAGCTTCTCAGCGAGCTGCCCTCGGCTGAGAGCTCGAATGCGCTGGCACTTAAACCAATTGAGCTTTAAACGCTGACATTGTAACTGTAACCAAGACAGCATATACATCTGGCAGAGTATGCGCCGCGGGGGAGCCGCAGCACAATTGATATGGATGTGGCTGAATGGAGTGGGTGTGGATGCCGACGTGAGGTCTAAGCGATTGGGGTTGAGTTCTGTGGCCTGCAGATGCATCTCACTCATGGCCCGCTGCACAATACACAATGCACAATTGAAAGCGATGCACTTGAGCTGCATTTGGCGAAATTGAAAGCAGTTGGCACTTGTATAATGCTGCTGACTTATCGATAAGCACACAAATGCCAAACTGTTGCGTCTCAATAAACAGAGAAACCACTGAAGCCAATTCAAAGGCTGTTCGCTCGCTGTGACAGGTGGATGCGAACGCAACTCTGAGGCAACTGCCTGGCGCTTGCTACTGTTCTGGGTGCGGCCACATCGGTGTTTGCTCTGCCAGCGGCTTTATGGGAAAACTTTCGGGAAGATTCGCCTCAAACCCCAATTGGCCACTGGCAAAGTGCGTAAGCACTTTTATGCGGCCGTAAAAAAGTTTCATATGGCCGCAAGCCGCGCCAAGTTAATTATATTCATGCAACGACATTTACATAACAAACGCCAAAAGAGCAGACGCAGTGGAGCTGAGACACTTCACAGGTGTCTCAGGCCCACCCACGGGTCACACGGACATCAAAGTTCCACTCAAAAGAGGAGCTCAAGTTTATATGAATTAAATAGCCCTAGGTGCAAATTAAATAATGGAATTACAAAAACATGAATTTGAATAATGGCAACAGCCAAAGCTAAGACCTACGCAATATCTCGTATGAACTTAAGAGATCCGGGAATACTCTAGAGCAGAGTGCTCGATGCGAATGAAAGTTACTTGAGTTGGTATGCTTCTGCGCTCTGCACTAAATAAAGAGGAAGCGACAATAGAGAGAGAGAGAGTAAGTTCAAATATATCTATGATTTTATACGATATTTTATATATATATCTATACATATTATATATCTTTTACTCTCCTTTGTTTTCTGCTCATATATTTTCTTCACTTTTCTGCATCTTCTTCTCCCGATAAAATAAATTTATATTAAATAGATCAAATATGGTGTGAGATTTGGTGTTTGTGCTTCGCTTACAGCTGAGTGCTCAGCGCTTGGCAAGAGACTTTGGAAAAATGCTTCATGTACGAGTCCAAATACGTGGCATACTTTTTGGGGCTGTGGTAAAGCTGAATCTGGTTTTTCTGCGCACATTTCGCTAGCCTAAAAATTTGCTGGCTGTGCAACGTAGCAGCTGAAGAATTTTGAGACTTGCGGCTACGAATCACCATGCCAAAAAGCAAAACATGAGCCACGCCCCAGAAACCATGACTGAAAATATGTAGGTTGCGCGGCCATAGCCCTGCCACCATTGCCCTGCCTTCACGCCCACTGCTTCGCTTATGCTGCTGCTGGTGGTGGTGGTGCTATCCGTGAACTAGTTTTTAGCTCGCTTTAAAGTATCTTTGATGCAAATAGCAGCAGCTGGGTGGCAAGTGAGGCAGGGGCAGGGGCAGGGATAAGGGGAGTGGATAAGTGGAGCGAACGTGTGGGCGTGGGCACGAATACGAATTGCCGCAGGTGTCAAAAAGACACAGACAAAGTCAATTTGCGCTAGTAGACGATGTCGGACGAGCGAAGCGGCGGCGACTGCAGAAAGGAGCAGCCCGAGGAGTTCGCTGGCGTGTGCTGCTCATTACGCGGCGCCTTTGATGTGCAGCAAGCCGACAAAAGTGCCCGCAGCAACAACATTACAAGCGCTAAGTGCCCCTGCGCTCGCTGATTATAATCATGATGATATGCACACACACACACACACACACACAAACACAAACACTAAACGCACACCCACACACACATACACACACGTGCACGCACAGATGTCTAGGAGTGGCTATGACCTGACATACTATATAGCTGTCAGCTGAGGGGACTGGGGCCTGGCAGTCGACAATGGAAAAACCGCACAAGTGTGTAACGTGCTTTGAAGTCACTTTTCTGCCACAACCACAACAGCAACAACAACAACGACAATAGAAATACAGTGGAATCCAATTTGGGAAGACATCAGTTCAAAAATTAAGGTAGAGTACACGCGTGTCGGTGGCGCTTCGTCTTAATGCATACAAATGATGCACTAACTGCAAAGTGCTAAGCGTATGGGTAACGCCCAGAGACAGGAGAGCTCGCAGCAGCCCGTGGCACGCCATAAAATCAACACACGTCATTTTATGGCCACCTGGAGGAGGTGCCTGAACGGGGGCGGGCACAGGAGCCACAACTGTTGTCTGACAAATTCGCAACATCAGCCAAGTCATATTTGCACACGTCAGACTGCATCGCACAAGGTGTCTCTCACGCTCGACTCGCCCTGTGCTTAAATCTAATTCGCTAGAGAAACGCAGCCAACAAATGCGCATAAACGTAAAAGTTATTGCAACGTCGCCTGCACTTTGCTTAACGAGCGGCAAAAGGTTGCAGGAGGCTCCCTCCGAATCGTTAAGGAAGATCGCGGCTCCAGATACAAATGCCAGCGCCATAATGTTGGCTACAGCGATTGTCACTCGCCTTTATTGCTTGCAAATGAGCGCATTGAAATAAATGCGAAACACAAATTGAATTGCATTGCAGAGTCCTTGATTTTAATTATTACTGAAGCTTTGCGCGATACGAACACATTAAATGCGCTGATTACTGCAATAAGCATGCAATATATGTTTATGGCAATAACTATTGGTATACGTTTAGCAGTCCGTGCTACAGATACACCTGCATGAGGTGGGAATGAATAGGGAAATACGACAGTTATATTTATTATATATATTTTATATATTATTATATAAATTATGCACACAATTTGAAGATTTAGTTGAAGTTTGCACAAAAATCCTTGACAAACTTTTAGCTTTTTTTATTTACTGTGAGTAGATTAGTCTGATTCATGTCCAAATTAAATTTAAACATTTTTAAATTCCAATCTATAGTAAACACAGCAGTTGGGAGAGTAGATATATCGGGGTTTCATTTTACTGATAATTATATAGAAGTGCACTCTGCATAGATAATTCTTATTCACTAAAGTAATATGGCCAAAAAGAATATTATTTTGCGGAATTATATTTTAAATAAATCCAATTGCGACGCTGCCCAACAGAGTCACCTAGAGTATATAGCATTTTCTAACTTTCTGATGCCTTTCTACAAGTGCTACGATTTCGGCGGAGGACTGTCAAAAATCAAATTGATGGTCCCGGCAGGAACTTCGGTTTCATAGAACAAGCCAAGGCAGGCTGTTGAAATGGCTTTTTGTTGGCTTTGATAGATAGACCAACTCATGCCAAAACAATACCCTAGACACTAGCAACCGGCAACTGGCAACCGGCAACTGGCAACGGGCAACTGGCAGCCGACAGCTGTTGGTGGGCAAGGCACGTCGATACATATTTTAGAGGTGTGTGTCTACATTAATCAAAATGGCATAACCAAAAACAAAGAACAGAAAATAGAAAACGAAGAAAAGAATTTCAGCTTCATCAGAGACTTCAACACAAATAATTGGCCGTACTGCTGTGTATGTGCGAATACGCTGAACCACGTAGGATGCCACGCGCTACACATTTGCCAGCTCCTGTCGATGCTGTCAATTTTGCCAGACTTCCACTTTGGCCAGCAGCAATTTGTGTCTTTTGATATGCACAAAAGATTTATGAGTTAATTAATGTACTCCACTAGCCAGTAGCCAAGCGCTGAAGAGAGAGCTTCACGGAGCATCAACCCGCTCTTTCGCTGTACTTCGCATGGTCCACTTGGCAACGGGCCCATTGTTGATTATGATTAATGTTTCAGGGTGAGTGTGTGTGTTCTTGTTTTTCGTTTGCCGGAAGCGGAAACGAATCTGTTGCAATTGTTTAAGCCGGGCTTCTTTAAAATTGAATACGGCTTTAGCAGCGCTTCATCAATCCTGCATTTATGCAACATTCTGTGCCAATTTGGCGTTTATTAAATCGGGTCAAAGTGATGCATGTAAGGCACTTCCGAACGCTCCTGTGTGAGTGAGCCTGTGTGTATGTGTTTGTGTTGACTGCGGTTTCCAACGGCTACAGGCTACGGGCTAACAGGCTGCAGCTGCTGTCGTAACTCGTTCATAGCTCATAAACGGTGCTAATATTGAGTGTCGATTCTCACTTCACATTTTTCTGCGCTACGGGGCAGGACATTGCACCACGCCGCACTTCGTGTCCTGTGTGTGTGGCTATGGAAAGCCATACATATAGAGTGCGCGTGTGTGAGTGTGTGTGAACAATGCAACTGTTTTCTTACCGGCTGCGACCCGGTTTTTGTGCAGTTCAGTCGCTGACGACGCTGACGCCGACGACGATGAGGAGGACGAGAACAAGGACAACGACAGCGACACCCGTTACCGACGGCGGCAGCTGCTTCATTACGGAAGCCGAGCATCCTGTTAATAGTTTAACATAAACTGTGGTAAAAAGTGCACGCGGCTTGCCGGCACTTTATTGATTATCGCAGCCGCTAGCTCAGCTAGAACACTTAACACCCCTGCGGCAAACGATGCCAGCGGAAGTTGACACACTTGCAGTGGACATTTGCTCAGTGACTTGGAAAATGTTACGTATTGGCGGCTGCCAATGCAATTTGGCAAAAATTCGACTGCACCATGCGCAATGGAATATGGCAATGCTGTAAATATTTAATTTGCTTCAATTCGCATTAACCTGCGATATTCATCTTCAATTAAAAAATCAATTAATGCTCTTTCGACATTAATTGTCAAATGCATTCCGCAACAAAAAGAGATTAATTCGCAGTTATGGCGCACGAGCTGCATATGAAGCTATTAAACAGTTCAACTGAATGTGAGGTCAGCCAATCATCAAGGTCAGCTGATTAAATAACTTTGAGTTCATAGTAAATGCATGAAGAATTCATAATTTCAGCTTAATTTTTGTTGCATGTACGCAAGCTGCGAGTGTGTTCAAGGCTTAAAGCAGATTTGCCTACAAACGAGCTCTGAATGGATTTTAATGGAATATATCTCGTAGTCTCCAGGACTCCAACTGTAGCTCTACTTGATATGCCACGCGCCGAGGCGATGGACATATAAAATATTCAAGTTTCAAGAGAAAAAGCCATGAAAGGCCTCAGCCAGACGTATTTGTTTAGCATATTTGAAATTACACTTATCTAGTCCTAATATAAATTCTGTAAATTTGTTTATATAGTAAATTGATATTATTATATCTTTACTTTAAACAGTTTTTGACCTAAATTCATATATATGTTTTTAGTATTCACACAACGACATTCCCAGCTCACACGCAGCTCAACCAAGTCTTATCGGACATGTCCAGTAAACTTTTTGCACCATGTGTCTTGGACACGGCAGAAGAGGTCATAAATTTAAATCAACTCCTTGACAGGCGGAGAGGCGATTGCAAAATTATCTATTAGAAAACGGAGCTGGCAGCTGCTGCTCAAGAGGTTGGGCGAGCTGGCTGACGGCTCTTTAAACTGCTGGGCCATAAATTTTTGCAGATTTGCGAATGCTGATTTATGGCCAGTTGGCCGGGCTAACTAATTATGTGCGGAGCGATCATAATGATTGATTAATTGATTGACGGACTGGGCAGTTAATAAATATCGCCACTGGCCTTGCACGGCCCATTATGATTCAAAAGAGGCCCAGCAGTTGCTGGGGATCCCACTTCATTCGAATTTAATTAGCGCACCTGGTAAATCAATTGACGTGCATTTTGTTTGATTAATGCTATGCGCTGATGTTTGCAGAAGCATTTGCCATGATAAGTGTGTACATGGATGTGTATAGATAGTTCCAATCGATAAATGAATAAATGACAGCTAATTAATCCGTTGCTACAAGCACATGCGAGAGTGTTTCTGCATTTGTTTGTCCGAGCAAACAGCGTGTGCGGCATTTTAAATGCCATTTTATTTGAAAGGGCAAAAGAGTAAAATACATTAAAAATTCATTAGCATTTAAGTGAAAAATCCATTACATATAAGGGAAGCTCGTTACGCAGCGTCCCTCTCTCTCTCTCTCTCTCTCTCTCTCTCTCTCTCTTTCAACAAAGCAATGTTTATTTGGCAGATTATTTTCCTGCTGCTCACCTTGAGAGATGAAAGCTGTAGCTTAGAAATTTAATTCTTGAATATGCACAAAGTTTGCTCCACTTTCATTAAAATACAAGAGAATTTAATTTAACTTTACTGCAGATATACTGCAGACTATTCGTTTGAATTTTTTATAACAATTGATATATGCATGTGTTTCCAGCAGCTGAGCAGCACAAAGAGTTAATTGATTAAACTGCATTCAAAGGGCTATAATCGATTTGTTGTTAGCAGAGTAATTCGCTTAATGAGATGGTGTTTGTTTATATTTACAGGGAGTTTGATAAAAGTGCATTGTTGTCTGTTTCAATCAAGCGTAAAGCTCGACTCACTCTCCCCTTAATTCGCTTTGTGTTTGCTGGTTATTTATTGCTATCGTGTCCTGCTGATTGGGACTTTCGATTCCACTGTAATCACATGCCGCATTTTGCTTGGCTCAGCAGGTTGTGCGTGTGCATCAAATGTCAGCCAATGGCAACTGGATGTAACCTCATGGCCAGTGACTTATGCATTGACATGCATGAATTATTCAAATATTCGTATCCATACTCATGGCTGCTATCTGCATGTGCATCGCCCGGAGCTTGAAAAACTCAGGCAGCCATGGCCAAAAACTCAAATACTATAAACTGCAGTCACTCGAGTTCGAATTGGATTAAGTTTGCCTAAATGCAATTGCTGACGCTGCCACACAAGTCTGCCAGATGGGTCGGAATGCCACCACAGTTGGCACTATTTTTCGACGAGATTAGAGTTGTTTGCACGTCGATTTCTTGTTTACATACACATGTTTGTAACACAACATATTTGCCAAAAAAGTATTAAAATTATGCAAACAGTGAAAATTGCTCTGTTAACTGATTACCTTATGCGTGTATTTGTTGGTAAAACTGAAAATCTCTATTGTTGCTCGAGTCAACTTGTTCAACCCACTGTGCATAGGCCAAATTGTAAACAAACAGAAAACTATACAGAACACACACTCGCACACGCACACGCACACACACACTCAGCAAACACAGATTTGTATGCATCTCCCCGCTGCGAAGGAGAGAGCTGCATGGCCAGAGTTCAATATCAACAACAAAAAATAAAATCAATAACGCAAATATCCGCACAACTGAAACGCAACCGAGCTATGATGGAGGAATACGCCATGCCGTGAGCATAGAAAATAAATGATTGTATAACTTTAATAAATGGATTCGTTGGAGCTCTGCAAATTGCTACTCAGCTCGGTTTGAGCACTTGTCATAAATTATGAGAGGAATTTTAAATATTATTTGCCTGATTTAATAGCTAAGCAGCGAAACACAGGCGGAGGCACATAGTTCGATTATTAAATGCAAATCCCATGCATTGTCAATCAGCTCAACTGCAGTCGCAGTCTCAGTCGCAGTCGCAGTCGCAGTTGGCAACGCAATTTTCAATTTAAAATTTCCATTCTATGTATGCAAAGCAGCCAACGAGGCGGCGCTGCTCGTTTGCCATGAATAGCGCAGACTGCGATAGACCGAGACGGCGATTGGGGGCGTGTCAATTCGAGGGCGAGGGCCATAATGGGGGCAGGGGTAAATGAAATGCCTGCAATGTGTGCCAACTATTGACACAAGACTCGTCGTCGGCGGAGCGTCAAAGCACTTGAGCAAATAGACAATGCTCGAGCCAGACATATAGACAGAGATTCATTTGTGTATATCTATGTGCAGTTGTACATACAATCAGATAGACAGATTTGTACATAATGATATGCTTGAATAAAGGAAGAGGCTGTTCTGAAAATCTATTTCACATTTATTAAAATCAATCATATCCAGGCTAACGACAAGTTCTGTAAATAAAGATGTTAGCAATATTCATAGTACAGACTCTAACTCATTTGGCCTTCACTCCTGTCGCTTTCAATCGGCGAATTATGGGAGAAATGAGTTTGGGGAACGCATCCGACAACAACTGTCTACATCCATGGCAATAATGAAGACGCACAAGAGCGTAGTTTGCTTGCATTAATAGCATTGAGCATGCCGAATAGCAAACTCAAAGCTCAGCCCCAGCAACTGCTTTTCGCATGCCCTTTGGCCCTGTCACTGTGTCTATCGCAACCCAAACTGCACTTAAAATAACCCTGATGCGCGCATCGCAAGTGAATTCAATTACTTAATATTTCTATATGGCAACTACAATGTGTCTGTCGCTGGGAGAGGCAAATGCAATTGCCATTGTAGCAGCACAGAAAGATTGAGTAGCGCATAAAATTGATGGATAAAATAGCACTCAGGCTATAAGGCATGAGACAGAGGCAGCGGCAGCATCTACGGCAGTTGCTGTCGAGATTGTTTTTCTGCCGCTTCCCTTCGGTTTCCCTTCCGTTGCAGAGTCGAGCTTCAGCAGGTGTGTCGGCTGTCACAATGCAAGAGTATAAATATTTTTGTAGCAATATAAATAAATACCAGCGTATTGGCAAGCAGGGGCGGCCAGTCCACAGCTTAAAGGCAGCCGAGCCGGGAGAGGTGCACAAGTATTTGCTGGCTCTGCCTCTGGAAATTTATGCATTGCAGCATTTCCGTCGACGCCTGCTGGATGCTCGACTGCTCGACTGCCCGGCGGGGCATTATTTACTCGTTTCTGTTGCCGTAATGAAATATCATGTGCTGCATACCTATAGGCCGCTCTGTAGGCAGCACTGCAATATGGGCTAAATTGACTATTTGTTTGTTGTTTTTGTGGCAGAAATGGGTATTTAAATCAGTTTGAGACAAGGAATATGTGAGCTAGAAATATAGGCGTTGTTTTAAATTATATTGAGCACATTGATAATTATAATTGAGCTTAGCTTGTAGACCTCGAGGAAATTTAAAACTTATAACACATACGCCTAGTATTACTCGCAGTTTTTACCACTGTGCGCGATGAGTGCGCCTTTAATAAACTTTTGTGGAATAAGCCCATTCATTTGCAAGCTGCACAGTTTACCAGCAGCTGGCCGGAAAGTAAATCATATTAAACTTGTTCGTTACATAAATATATATATATATATATATATATATATATATATATATATATATATATATATATGGCTGACTGATAACTGATTGTGTAACTGATTGATTGACGTCAAGGCGATAATCCATGCTTAAGCAGTAAAATCTTTTGGGAAAATGTCAAACGAAACGTGATTCGAGGTTTACAAAAATCTGCTTTGAAACGCACACAACATATTCCATCTTTTGTTCACGTTTTTGTGTGAGATTTCCTATGTGAATTCATAAAAAATTCCCATACAAAATGCCCAACTATTCTGTAAACAAGACTTTAGTTAATATATATTGATTAAGTATTAGCTTGTGCATAAGTTATGCTGTTCCAGATAGAAATTTATACATATACACTTTTCCTACTCAACTGTTTGTTTATTTTTCCATGGATATGTTTTATACAATTCCAACAATCTCCTTCTGAGAGTTGATAATTAGGCCGACAGTTAAAGTTTCAGTTTACATAAGAAGATCAATAACAGTAACCAACCTTATGGCTTATACATGTGTGATTCCGTTGGATATTTACAGTTAACAAAATGAAACTCACCTGAAAAGAAAAGAATAATAAATAAGTAAAAACACATTTTTTAATAAGTATATCGAGATAAAGTCATTAATTTTTATAGCTGTGGAAAAAGTATTATTTTCGTATGCATATATGGGAAAATCATACATCCTTACTCAATGAATGCCAAGTTGAAAAACAAATGCATTTTTTACAGAATTAATATTTCAGTACTGCGCGAAATAATAAGCCAAATGAAAACATAAATATACATTTAAGAGTGTGAGCAATTCGTCTGTGCCCAAAATGTGGTTAACGGTTAAAGCAATGTTTGGGCTAAGAATACCTCAGTAATTTCACACAAAGTCCATTAGAATTGCTCCCTTCTGCCACTGGCTAACATAGGATTAATAATTTTTGCTCATTTTAATCATAAGTGCAGTGTAAGCTCTAGATGGGTGAAAAAAGCAACACTTGCATGAGGCAAAAAAGCGTGACGGGAAAAGTTATGAAAAGTTTTTAGAATTTCAGTGTGTGTCTGTGTGTATGTGAAAGGTGAACCGCATGTTGTGCTATTATCAGGACACAAAAATGTTTGCTTGCAGGCTAGAAAACTGCACTTGACCAAAAACTGAGCCCGAATTAGCTGCGACCACGACGACATAGAAAACCGGAAAGCAGTTGAAGCCAGCTGTAGACAGCCGGCGGGCAGCAGCAGGTGGAGAGGAGGGCTGGAAAAGAAATGAGCCCAGTTACGCGATGTGCTGCCATTGCCACCCCCCGTTGCCATCCACCTCCCTCCATGCATGTTTCCGCCTCCGCTTGTGGACTGTTGCTTTCAGTCGTAAACTCTAACATTAGAAATTGTGTATGTGTGTGTGTGTGTGTGCTGTTTTTACTTTTTATATTTGACATTGGCTGTGTGTTGATGCTGCTTATATTTTTAGGGGGCGGCTGTTAATAATGCGTCCTGTGCGCTGCTTTTTGCTGCTCACTGTCACAGCTGCAAAGGTCCATACTTTGATATGTCAGATAAGCCCCGCATAAAATATTTTATTAGCTGCTGCCTTCGCCTGCACTCCACTCGGAATGTGTGCTGTGTGTGGGTGTCTGGGTCTGTGTGTGTGTGTGTGTGTGAGGGTGGCGCTGGGCATTAGTGGCCATGCCCCAAAACATAATGTTCGTAATGACGATGACGGCGCCAGCAGCGCCCAGAAGCAAAAACTGCCGCTCAACTCATCCATATAAGTGTTTGCAGGACACTCGTTCAGTTGCTTAGCCCGGGCCAAAGGGACTTATGAGTATTACGCACAGTTTCTCAGTGTTAAGAATATTAGACATTAAAAATATATATTAAATATGTTTAGTTCTAATATATACTATATATAAATCACCAAATAAAATTAAATAATATATTTCCCACCATAGTTTTTCATATTTCCATAACAAACTTTGTTTATGGCACTGCAGTTCGTATTATATAATTTGTATTTCATATGTATACTATCAATTAGAACTCAAATATTTTTATTTATTCTTTTCTTTATTGCTTTCAGGTGCCGCTGTAGGGTGTTTAAGTTGCAGCGTATGCCCTTCCCGTTGCGGTTTATTCTCCTAGTTTATTTTTTTATGTTTTACGAAAATGAAAATTAATGAATGTGAGCAAATGCTTTTGGCACTGCGCCAAGCGAAAGCAACATACCAAAGACAGTAAATTAAATGTCATATGTCAAGTTCTCTCTCTCTCTCTCTCTCTGTGTGTGTGTGTGTGTGTACACGTCGCATTTTTTGTTTTATTTCATTTCCAACTGCTGTTTGTCTTTGCCATGGCTCGCAAGTTAATTTCGTGGCTGGCAGCTGCTTCGCGTCCCGCGCACCCTTGCCCGCTCCCATCCTTATGCGCAGTCTGGTCCTGGCTTGCGTCTAATGCGCGTCTGATGGGCTTTAAATATAATTTCATTTTTTTCGCGCTCTTCTCTGCCCAATATGATTCTAGCTTACCTACTTCTCACTAATTCAATTGCGCATACGCCACGTTTGCCGTGCATTCGATTAAATTAAGCGGTCGTTGGCGTTAGTCACAATAACGAGCATTCACGTGAAAGCCTAGCTAAAAGCTTTATGTTCAAGTAGTGGTGAAAATTTAATTTCATTTAGCGTTCTTTTTTCTTCTTTTCAACACACGTGTGTCAACTGCATTCAGCTTTGCTTGTAGCGTTAAAATTTTAATGGCTTCTGTCAAAGCCAATAAATGTTGGTTGCATGTCCTGGTTTTTTGCCCAGTTACCACTCTGCCGTGCCCTTTAAAGATTGCGGCTGAAAGGTGCGCGCAAAAAACGCTTTTAATGCTTTTAATGCGCTTAATAGTTCGCGCATCATTAAATCCAATCGCATGAAGGGCCCGCCCCGCACCCCACGCAGCCACAAAATATTCTTTTCCTTCTCTTCACAAGTTTTCAGCAGAGCTTCGCTTAATTGCAAATCGATATGACGCCTTTCGACAAGGGTTGCTAATTGTGCGCTCGAATATCACTCGCTGCCAGAGCGATCCGAGTACCTTCAATTGAGTCTCTGTAAATTGCGTCCATTACTTCTGTTTGCTAAAGCACTTAAATTATATTCATATCAATTTATGCACATGCTAGAGGAGAAACACAAAGTCAAACTGATTTCACCTTAATATAAATGCCGCAATGGATACAGATATACATATATTAAGATAGGCCCAGCCCAGGCAGATAGCTGCCCAGGCCAGCGTGTAAGTGTGCATTCAGCAAAATGATTTCACGCCGAGTTTGAAGATATGCACTCACAGCAACTGTGTGTGGATATCAATCAAGATTTAATTCATTTCATTTTAAGCAAATAAATTCAAGCAGAACGTAAGACAGGCTGTAGCTGTTGAGAAAATATGCTAGCTATCGGAGCAATCGATGATAAACAAGGCAGCCAAGCAGCAAGTTCAGCTATGCAATATGGGGCAACATTTAATGAACGAACGGCATTAGTTGGACTGTTATATCCAGTTAAGACCATTACATCAATAAATAAGTTAATTAACTTTGAACTAACTCTTCTCCTTACTCTGCTATACATTTTTTCTACATTTTCGGCTGATTTTCTCCTTGAGCTCCTTCTCTTTCTCCCACCTACTATGCGTACTTCAATCTGCGGCTTGCCCAATTTATTTGAATTTTTAATAATTTTGTATAAAAAAAGTCTAATAAAAGTGTACACATTGCTGAAAAAAGAAACTTTTGAAAATTAACGAAGAGGAAAATTTACAGCATCATAAAATGGACTATTATATTAGAGTATTTTCTACGGTTACTTTTATAACAAATTTTTTTAATTAACATCGGAAATATATTCGCCTGAAAGCAAACTCTTTTTATAAGTAGTTGAGCAGAATGATATAATATGAATACGATAAATAAATTATATAGATAATCTATGAGCTAGAGCATATTTATCTAAGCTCACTAATATGGGAACAGCTCTCACATAACTTTACTACGCCTATTATATATTTTATTTGTTGCTGAAAAATGAACTCAGGGGTGCAGATCTATAATATTACCTACAGCACGACTCCTGCTCCCACACTGCAGTGGCCCTTGCGTGTTCTTGCTGGCGTCTGGCTGACGACGAAGCCAATGCCCATCTACCACGTGCATAACTTATTTATAAGGCTTTTACGCACAACTACACAGAGATACGAGGGATTGACGGCCCAACGGCTGGTTGCTGTGGCTCTGCCAGAGCAACTGGCGAATGTAAAAGGCAAAGGCAAAAGGCAAAGGCAAAGGCAAGAGCAAAGGCACAAGCAACAGCAACAGCAATGGCAGTTGAATGTAAGTACTATACATACATATTATATACAGAAAATACTTTCACTGGTCTGAGGTGGCTTTAACCCGCTTTCAGCAGTCGCAGCATGACCAAAAAATTTGCAAATGGACTCAACAACTCGGCCCGAAACATGTCCTTTGTGTGCGCTTACACATGTGAGTTGGATGAGTTGCTGAGTTGAATGAGTGGGGGAGTGGGCCTGGGCTGGGTGTGCTTGTTGTTAACAGAGTTGGGCCCTGGACACTGAAAGCATAGTTTTGGCAATTTCTTTTCTTGTTCGGGGGCACACAGGATAATTGCGTCTTTGTGTGTGTGCGTACGAGTGTGCGAGTGTCACATGTCGGGGCGACAGACTGTCAGCCTTTTTGTGGCACTGCCAGTGTCTTGTCTTGTGGCCATGAAATGGCAATGGATATGGCAGCCATTAAAAATGGAGAGTAGGCAACTCCGTATTCTTTCTTATTTTTTTTACGACTAAGCGTTGTGTAAATTTGCAAAATCCATGACATAAGCATAAATTCTTTAGTTTGTCGTCCCCTTTGACATTCTGGGCTTAAAGGGAAGCTGTCAGCCACAATCTCTGGCCAAGAAAGTTGCGTCCTCTCGTCCGCCTGTTCGCCTGTTAAGTGCACCGCCCATTTTAACATCAAGCATCTATTGTAAATTATTTTTTCGCCGTAAAGGAGCTTAAATAAATTCGTAATTATTTTAAACGTGCCCCGGCTGCCACTCCCACACACCCCCTTCTGGCCGCTTTTCTTATACATTTTATGCGCTGCTCCAAAAGTTTGGCCAAAGTTTCGCCCTCGCTCATTAAGTGGCAAAATTTCTGTTTTGCTCTGCAACGTTCCACCGGCTGTGGTGTGAGAGGCGAAGGGGACATTGGGCATGCGGGTCAAAGGGGCACGGAGCGGGCAGGGCTGGTGCTTCAAGTGCCGCCGCATCACACGCCAAGTAATTATGAATATTTTAACGAACTTTTGCCACAGGCAGCAGCAAATCAAAATATTTCGTTCGGTTGCGCAAAGTTAGAGCGCAAAATAATTTCGTTCCAAATAGAAAGTAGGCTAAAAAATTAAAGAAGAAATCAAAAGAGACTTGCATACAACATACAGAAGGCACAAAGTTTTGCATTCGACTTGCGCCAAAGTTCCGGCTCGCCCAGCCCACAGCCCAGCATCGCCTATGCACACAGAGTCAATGAGCAGACCGACAGTGACCGGGTGATAAATAATTTTTGATTTATTACGTTAATGCAATTTAAAATTTTAATTAAGCAAAGTTAAATAGTTTCCACCGGCGCGAACAATGTATAAATTGCACAAATTATTCCAAGCAGGAAAACTTTTGAGCGCACTGATTAAATCGCAAATGATAATGAATGCTAGGAATGTGTCGAATGCTTTATTTGAAACGGCACAATTCATTATACTCATTATTAGTAATTGTTTAAGTTTAAGAATTAAAAATATTCAAACGTTTGCAAATTCATTGAAATTCCTCTGCACACAGCTACCCTATGAATCCACAGTCTGCTGGGCAACATTGCGTATACGTAGCCGGAAAATCAATTGAGAGGAAAGATGGCTGCCAGTCGAAAGTCTCGTCTAAACAGCTATTAAGGCTGGCCGGGGCTCCTTTCTGTTTGTGCGTAATAATTGATTTTGGTCTAAAGCCAATTAAGCGTCAAGTCGAAGGCCAACTGCCTGATGGTTACTCCGACGTCAGCTTAGACTGCACAGCTCAACCGCATAGCCAAAGTTCTGGCATTGTTGTGGCATTTGGGTTGCACTTGGGCTGCACTTGGGCTGAGTGGCGTTCTGAATTTTTCAACTACCACCGGTCACTTGCACTTGCAGCTTGCTGGGGCACGTTACGTAAACGAGCAAAAGCCAGGCTCTAACTAATTATCATAAAAATAATAAGGCTCTGCGAGGAAAGGAATATTAATTGAATTGTTAACAATGCAGCCCGGCAGCTGCGTCCGCTGATAGACTGCAAAGGACGTCCAAGGATCTTAGAAACGTTCAGGCGCTCACTATGAAGTATAATGGATATGACAGGCTTAGCCGGCAGCGCATACCTGCGCATAATTATAAAAAAAGCTGTTTACTTTGCTTAGTCATATTCCGTGGAGCAGTAGCGGCTGCTGTCATTTAATTTTATGCAGAATATCAAAGGACTTGACGGCATTCGGGGAGGTTCCGTTCCAACGCGGATCTGCTCCGAACGGCGTCTTTGATGCTCCAGCTTAGCTGCATAGATTAGCATAAAATCAACAGCGGACACGCCCCGACTTTGACTTCTTCCCCACTCACTTTGTGCTTGGCCAGCGCCATTTCGGTTTTCAATTAAAACCGGCTACGTGCAGGCCATATATCAGTCGAGACCGTAACTCACCTGCATAATCCATTTCCGCCGAACACCACCTCTGCCCACCCGCACACCTAGCTCCACAATAAGTCAGAGCTAAATTCTGGGAACAAAAGTCAAATAACAATGCGTTGATTTATATTCGAGTTCTCATTTCTTTTAAAATTAGATTCCCAATTTCTTTTTTTCTTGCTAATCTCACGCAAAATGTTTTCACAGAAAGAAATCTATCTAAATTAATTAGGTTTTTATGCAAACGAAACAAAAGCTTGAACACCATTTGGAACTGCAATTAGTGAATTCTTTTCAAAAAGGCCTAAGGAGATATTTCTGATTTGTAGAACGAGATTGTGATTGTCTTGCATACGAATGGCCATAATTTTTGTAAATGGGATCATTCGTCATTCATTTGTGACGTGATTTGGTGTTGTGCGTGAAGCACAACCAGAAGCAACAAAAACAATTACAATAATAGTAACGTCAACAATAAAGCAGAGGAAATTAAGAAAGTTTCGCCTGGGCCAGGTGAATGAACGAGGATTTAGTGCGCACACAGAGAAATAACGCACGAGAAAGTCGGCTCTTGGCCAGATAATAGCCACAGCATTAATTAATGAATTACGAAAAGGTTTATGCCTTTTGTCTTTTATTTGCATGTGAGTCGGCCATTAGAGCTCGTGCGAAATGTTTTTGCTTTCGTCTGGCATTGCTTTGATCCAATTATGAGTCTTGTTAGACGTGGAGACTCGGCGGCTTTATGATAATTTATGATTACAGTCCATGGGAATTCGTTTTGGCAGCTGCTGAAAACTGTGATCTGAGATACGGATAAACAAAGAGCGGTTCTTCGAAGGGGTGGCTAACCCTTATCAGACATCTACGCTCATAATCCATAGCTTTTTGATTGGCTTAGTCAAGACACTCTCAGAACTATTGGTGAGTATGGAAAACATTTTTACAAATAATTTGAACTCTCTGCAAAAAGAGAAGCAGCTGCCTAAGAGAAAGTGGAAGGGCCTGGCAGGTGGACTTGCCCCAAGCCATCTCATCTTTTACTTTCACTGGGTAAACACAAGAAACGAACGCGCGCATAAATTTACCTCAGCTATAAAAATTTATATAATTGAGCTGCGCGCACAGCAGGCGACGGCAACAACTAAAAGAGATGCCAAGGCACGAAAAAGGACGAGTCGATGAGCCCGCCTCAAAGGAAACGGCGCTCAGGCGGTCGTCAGCTTTGTTACCGTATTTTATGTTGCACACAGAAAAGTTTCAAGCAAATCAAAAACTTGCCGATAAGCACGAGTTGGGCTGCCAACTGACAGGCACGCTGATTGGTATTTTCATTTTTCTTCTGCTCTCTTTTCATGTCCTGCTTTACCAAGGCCAGCCCGGAAAATACTTTACATTTTCGCCACAGAAAACCGACAAAAATGCGAGCTATTTGTGGCAAATATGTTAGAAAATGTAAAATTTGTAGCATACTGGATCTGACAGTGCTCATAGCCACCAGATTGACATTGGATAGTAAACACCTGATACACACGAACACATCAGCCAGTGCCAAAGTGCGCGGTAAACACGTAATTAAACGGGAAAACGTCTCGAGAATTAAGCATTTTGCATGCCTTTTGCGTCTGTCATCAGGAAACCCAACTGAGGCTGCCGCAGCCGCAGCCACTGCCACGCCCTTTTGTCAGCCATTGGCAGCAGCTGCGTCGTGCTTATTGTGTTTATTATAAATAATTTTGCAGCTGCTCTTTGGGTTGCTGTCTCCTGCGCCCTTTCTGAGTTCCCGCTAATGATATCGCCAGCAATTCGCCAACTAATTTGAATGAGAGCACATTATCAAACCCTAATACGCATTACTTTCATTATTATTATTGCTATATGTATTCATATACTACCAGCTAACGCGAGATATGGTGTGGAAAATGATTTCGGGAACAAGTTTATATTCATATTCGAATCCACTAAGCGCACACGCAGCTTGTGACTTTGTACACGAAATTGAATAGTTGGAATTGTGACATGTCAGGCTAAATTAATGATTAACTTGTCATTCCAAGTGGAGTGTGTGCGCATCTGTTGAGTGTTTTCAATGCCTGTCCAACATCTCATTTGGCTGGCATCTTAAGTTGTCGCTTTGCCTACTGGACGTTTCGCAGCTGCTCTAATCGCAGCGCCCGATACATCTCGTGGCCAGCAACTCAATCAAAGTTATGTCACATTTGACCAGTGGCAGCAGCAGCAGCAGCGGCTTACGCTGATACCAGACCATTGCCGCAAAGTTCAATGCCAAAAGCAGAGAAGCGCTGCCTTTCGGGTCCAATATCTCTGCCCATACAAGTGTCTAGGTATATATATATAAATAAATATATATAGAGATGTGTGTGTGTGTATGGCGAAGCTGTGGTCACATAAATTTCAGAAGTTGTGTTTTTTCGCAGAGAGACATAATATTTATGATGGCACACAGCTTACTAAATAAGCAGAACGCAGAAAGCAGAAAAGGTGAAACGGCTACAAGCGCATAAATTCTCATACAAAAATAAAATGGCCTTTAGAAAAAAAGCGAAATTAATAGTGAAGGTAAGTAGCAGGGAAAAAGGAAATATGGACTAACTTTTTTAGGATAAACACATGCAGTGGATGGAGGACTGGAGGAGGAAGATGAAATCTGATTTAGCTTTTAGTAATCGAAAATGAATTTGTTATTATTTATAATATAAATGTAAATATATATAAATATTTTATAATCAATATTTTAGTTATTTCCAGAACTAAAATATTGATTCAAAAAAATTAAAGTGTTAGCTTAAAAGGGCAAAAAGTGGTTTGTGCTCACAGCCATAACATAACACTATTTTATCGGACACATAAAATCATGCACATATCGATCGACCCGAAAGGTGTGTTCGTAATACGCACACACACACACACAAATACATAAGAATAATTAGGACTAGGGATAGCTGAGAAACCTTTTCGAAAGTTTTATGACCAAAGGGCAGCCCTCGCATGCCGTCGCTGTTGGCAAGGCCATAAGACAGACATCCGGGTCGTTTTCAGTTTTGGTTGAAGCTTTCGTTTGAGGCTTTAAGCGCAGTCGATGAATTGATTGATGTGTGCTTGGTTACGTTTATGGCCAAGAGCAGCAGAGGCAGCCACAACAAAAAGTTTGAGCTGGGGGCGCAAAACGTCTTCTTCGGCATCAAAAGGCAACAGCCAAATGAAATGCACATAAAAAGCAAGCAGCTACCCAGCCTTCAGATCAAGAGCTGCAGCTCCTATCCCCACTATCTGTCTGTCTGGCCGTCTCCAGCGACTCCTCGCACATGCACATAAATTACAGTTTTACGCTGACATTTTACTATTTCCTGCGTTTGCCTCGCTGGCTTTTCATTTTTGGATGGGCGCGCAGTAAAAAAGCAAAGCTAATAGCAGCCCAACTACCAAATGGAAGCAAGCGGGCAGCGGGCAACTGGCAACTGGCAACTGGCAACAGCTACAATTTGGCTTTGTCGTATTGCCGTTACATACAGGGCTCTTGTGTGGGCCATAAACTCACGACGCACCCAAATTGCACCACACTGCGGCATGTCAACATAAACTACATGGTTTTATTTGCTGTTTGGCAATGTTGTTGCTGCGGATGCTGTTTCTATTGTTGTTGCTGTTGCTCCTGCTGCTGCTGCTGTTGCAGGTCAAACTTCAAACAAGCTGAAAATTAATTTAATACGCAATTTCCATTGCAAGTTCGCCGCAAGCGTAAAAGAAACAAAAAATGATTGTAAATGGCCAAAAGCCATCGGAGCTGGCAAATGAAAATGTAAAATTAAGTGGCACACAGACACACACGCACGTACGCTCACATACGCATTTGCCCCGTACCCTAACCTTCTCAGCCCTTCGCTGCCGCTGCCGCTGCAAAACAGTAAACAAGCAAGCCGGAAAAAAAGGGCCAAGCACCCGGCTCTCAGCAATCCTCGTCAGCATCAGAGTCCGCATCAGCGTCAGCATCGTCGGCAGCGGGCGGCTCGCACACTGGCTCCATATTTTATTTAACAGCTCGTACTACGTACCCTGGCACTCGACATACATTCCACGCTAGTTTCGGCACCATTAATTGGATGCGGATGTGCCAGTTACATTGAGGCGGCAGAGTGCCGATGGGGGGGAGGCCTGTAGTCGCACAGTCGAACATTGAGTGGGACTAGCGCGTCCAGCGCTTCAATTAAATTCAAATTAAGACTGGCCCTAAGCCCGACCAGATGGGCAAAGATTTGTGGACGCCAGCAAACGACTTAAATGATGCCCCAATGACGCCGCATAAATATTTTGTTATAGCCTCCGAAATAAACGAAATCAAAATGGCTGAAAATCGATTTTACTTCAAGCAGACAACACGTGCCGCATACGTACTGCAGACATAAACAAACCCATTTGTTATTATTGGACAACTCTCTGAAGATCTTCGTTTGTACCATGAAAAGGAATAACAGTTAATCCGAGTAGAGTTTAGGGAAAAAGTTAGTTAAATAAAATAAATAGGAATTATAATTTATTGATAGTTAATAATAATTTAATGAGCCCAGGAAATAGAGATTCATACATACTCCCGCTGGCAGGGAACCAATACTCTGGAGCCGATCTATCGATTTCGCCCTAGTTAACTGACTTTTTTAAAGGCTGTTGACTTAAAGGCAGCTTTTTTGGTTGGCCAATTTTCGGTGCATTTACTTTGGCGAATGGCGACTTCGCTTCGTTAAGCGGAAGCATTGCAATTCGCGCGTGCAGCGTAATAAACTGTCGCTGCCCCCCACGTCGGAGCCCGGCGCTGGCTTCGTCCGCACAGTCACGTCCACTTCCAAAGGCGATTTGTGGCTGCAGCGAAGAATTCCAATACCTGAACTGAATCTGGCACCGACTGCGTTTAAAAACTTACTTCCTTCCGGTTTGTTAGGCGGCGAAACGTTGCAGAAATACCCAGTCAAGCCGAGCCCAGCCCTAGCCAGGCCAGTAAACCTGCGCCAAGTGAAAGCAGCCGAGTGCAGTGATACAAATGCGATTTGCTGGCGGCGAAAGGCGGTCGGAGGAATGCGGAGAGCGGAAGGCGGAAGGCGGAAGAGGTGTGTATTATACACACTCGCAAACGCACATTCATACACAAAAACACACAAAAAGTGCCAACAGAGATTTAAGGTTTTGCCCACTGATGCTTTTTCAAGTTGATGGCGCCACATACACACACACACGCACACTTACACACACACACTCACACACACATACATATATAAGCGTTACACTCTATTTGGCAGCGGCGACGAGGCACCACGCACGTTACCCAACTCAAAATGGCGTGGCGGAAATTATTGAACGCACTCACATGAAGAGGCAGAGAAAAGGACAGGCTGAGCTGGGGAGCTGGAGAGCCGGGTAAGTCAGGGAGAGTCACATTTACACACATTAAAAATGCAAAAAGTCAACGACTGCGCAAGGAAAAAGCCACTGAAGCTCAGCATTGAGCATTATAATGCGAGGAATATATTCATACGATTACAATAAGAATCGAATGTTATTCGATTCGGATTCAATACAGTCTGCATGCGTGTGTGTGTGTGTGTACGCGCGCATGTAACTCATAACGGATGCTGGTGTTAAAAAGGGGCGTTCGGCTTTTGTCAGCTGCCCAGAGCCAAAGCCAAAGCCAGAAGCAGAACCGAAGCCAGAACCAGAGCCGTGAAGTCAACGCTTACCCAAAAATCGATGCAAAAGAAAATTAAATTTCATTTATAAATGTAAATAATAAAAAAGCAGAATACACTTTTCATCACACAACGAATTCTCAAGATGTAGGAGCTGCAGAGTGTATTCGAATGAGTGCTTTGAAGTCGTTGGAATTTGAAAAGCAAATTAGCTTTTCCTGCCATCTCAAGAGTAAATGACTTGTTAGGTCTGCTCGAAAGGCTTGTGCTTTAAAGACAGTTGACAATATGCCGTAAGAGATGTTGGCCAGAAGCAATTTAATTCTTGACGTAACTGTAGTTCGTTTATTTAATTAAGAAACAGTTTGAAAACGCTTTCCTAAAGCGTGCTTAAACTGGTTAAGAAGGGTTTTGGCCACAGTGGAAAATTGTTAAGCACATACATTTGACAGTTTGGCTTCGCACGCAACTTGCTGGTATTCAGATGGGCTTGAAAAGTTTCTGCTGAAACTTTCGGGCGCAACCCTCAGCGGGCTGGGGACTGCGGACTGCGGACTGCTCCAACCGCACAGTCCGCCACCCCCAGGGCATGGACAACCCTTTGAGTCATTTAAATTAAACACACTTTAAACTGTATGGCCACACAGAAGTCAAGTGAAATCATAGCAATCGGCAGCGGACGACAAAATGGAAACGTAAAACTCTTATTTTTGAGACGAGTCGTTCGGCCGAGGTGCGCTCTCAAATATCATGCACAGTTGTTGGGCAAGGCCGAGCGCCTAAGCCAAATCTGAAGGCCCGACATTGTGAATGACTGTAAAAAGCGGCAGGAGATATATTTTATACTCATGTAACGAGGGTTGCCCGAGTCGCAGCCGGAGCCCGAGGAAATTAAAGTGGTTTTGGCTTAGGCAGATCCATGCGGGGCGGTGTCTGAAGATTGCTTTAGCTGTTGTATGTCTGAATAACTCGTTGCTAGTGTGTGTGTGTGTGTGTGTGGGTGTACAATATCTCGGAAATTACTTTGCGCTACTGTTGGTGGTTGCTTTGGCAACTTTGACACCGTCATGCCTGGAAACCCGCTCCTAATACTCGCATTGGAGCACTGGCTTTGAAGTTTCGGTCTCAGCCACAGTTGACACGCAATCTACAGGCTGGCAGCAAGCAGCAAGCAGTAAGCATCAAGCAGCTTAACAATTTGCACCTTCGCAAGGTGTGCTGCTGCTGCTGCTGCTGCTGTCAGCTCCCAGCATCCGCTTGCCGGCATTTGGCAAATTGACATTTTTACTTTCTACTCTTTCGTTTTTTTCTCACTTTTTGTAATTTTTTTTCACATTTTTGGTTTTTGCACAATACTTTCGGCGTGCCAACGACTGCTGCAAGGCCGCGCCCTGCTGCCAAAGAAAAAGGCAAATAATAACACAAGAAGAAGAAGAAGAAAAGCACTCATAAAGCACCATGCGAATGTATAGGTGAATGCGGTACGGTCCCCTTTGTCCAGTTCCGAAGGTGTATCCGGCCACTACATTCCCGCTGCCGCCACTCTGCCAGCTGGCCTTTTTTGCGACTCAAATCAGTGCGGGCCAGGCAACTGGGAATTTGAAAGCTATGCAAAGAGTGGGAATCAGACGCATTGCTCACTCTTTTTTACTGGCTTCTTTTTCGAGTTTTCCTTTTTTTTTCGTTTTTCTGGGGCATTTTCTTTTCCGTTAGTTTTGTCTTTCGTGCGTATGTCTATTACGCTGCTCTTTACGCCATTCATTCCAATCCCTGCTTCATTCTCTTTATTTTGTGCTGCTGCTGCTGTTGCTGCTGTTGTTGTTTTTGGTCCTTGTCGTTGATGTCGTGCTTTTTATGCTGGCGCCATTTTGGCTACCTAAAAAGTGTTGAATGAAAGCGTCTTGAGCCTATTATAGTCTTATGTGTGCGCGCGCGTGTGTGAGTGTGTGTGAGTGTGTATTTGTCGTGGTATAAATAAGCCAGGACAAGTGCGTTCTAGCGTTATTGTGCAATTTTCTTTTCACTCTTTCACTTCAGTTTCTCAATTTCCCTCTCTCTCTCTCTCTCTCTCTCTTGCTGCTTGCCTGCCGCTTAAGTACTTGCCCCACCTTTGATTTGTTTAGCAAAAAATGTCCTTACTTGCTTGATGCTCATGGAGATTGAGAGATCTTGACACACTCAAATTACATACGAGGCACTGATTTACTTGACGTTAGCTAATTTGGCAAGTGCAGGAAAATCTTTTAAGTGATGAAAAATCGGTTCTTCCCAATAGAAGCAAATATATAGAAGAGACTTTAAGTAATTGAAAGCTAATATGAAGGCTTAGATGAAGTTTTCTTTCGATGTATCTACTTACTTCAGTTTCAATCAGTCAACAGGCAGATGGGAAATGTTAAATGTTGCACTCTAGTAAGTTAACTTTTCCATCAAATGACTCTTTAAAAAACAAATGTCCTTAGACCACTTTGACTTGATTTGATTTCGCCTTTCTCACTTCGGCAAAATAGACTTTTTCTTAGCTTTAATAAAAATATATATATAAGAAAAATACAACTAAAACGATTTTCACACTGTTCAGCGTGTGAAACGCACTCAAACTTCCTCGAGCTCTTCCTACTACACATAAAAGAAATTTATGCCAAAATACATATACGTCCACACATACATATCATAGCATGCCATATAAGGCAGTGAACCAAGCCTTACGTAGAACTAAGAAAAATATGCACAAGAAACTTTTCATATGCCGTTTACCAGCAAACAAAAAAAAAACACACACAATGGGAAAATGGCTAAAATATGGCAGTAAATGCGGAGCAAAAAATTCTTTGCAACATTTTTGTGTCTTTGGGATCTGTGTCTTCTGCTCTGCGTCTTTTTTGCTGTCATCTGGTATTGAGGCACTCGTATTTTTGCTGGCTGCATATTTTTGCGTATAATTTTACAACGTCATTCAAATTCAAACAACATCAATAAAAACTTCAAAGTCTGTGCTTTAGGCCAAGTCCTGCCTCTCGTTTCGACCCCGTCCAATACTTTGATATTTTGTTGTATTCCATTTTGGGATGAGAACGAGACAGCAGTAGCTTCCATCAAGCCAAACCCAAACCCGAAATGTAAACCAGCTCCGTTAGCTACTTGCCCAACAACAGCGACGAGGACAGAAAATTGCATGAATGCAAAATGAATAACAAACATTGGCATATAGCAGCTAGGACGAGACACTTATACTTATACATTTATAGAGGAGTCTATGGCAAATGGTGGCGAAAGCAGCAAAAAAATTATATGGCTGAAACTTATAAAAAAAAAAAAAATGCGACGGCGGCCTCGAAACTTGCGCTTGATATGGCACGAAGCGGTCATATAGTGAGTGTACAGTGAGTTTTTAGATTAACTGCCTTGCCGAAATGAGAAAAAACGACATAATGGCGTAAAGGACATCAACGGAAGTGGAAGCCTGTCCTCGTCCTCGTCAGTTCGTCGACGTCGTCAGCAAAAGAAAATTTGGCCAAAGTGCGCAAAACAAGTAAACGGAATTTGACAAACAATTTCAATAAATTTCTGCAAATAAGTGAGCGAGATAGCATGCGGCATTGCCCAAACAAGTGTGAACGAAAGTGACGGAAAGAGTGAAAGACAAAATGGCGGCCATCATGGAGTTCAAATCGAAATTAAGCAGAGACGCTGCCAAAGACTGCGACGGAAGCAGCGCAAGCAAGCGGAAGGGATAACAAGTTGAATGTTGCGTTGACAATATTTGTTGATGTTACGTTGTGTATTAGGACACACACACACACACACACACCCACGCACACATACATTAACACATTTATAGACACACATTCTTGGAGCAAAGAGCAAATGTTATTTCATGTATGAGCGAGCGGGACGAGCGAGAACTGTGTGTTGGGCCATGAGCCTTGCTGGCCCATCATAACGTAGTTCATTGATTCGCCTGTCAGCTGTCAGGACGTAAGCTGCTTCCTGGAACGCTTTGGGCTTTGAGCTCCTTACTCCTTGTTGACCAATATTCCACTGCTGGTCGTTCCACCCGCCCAGGCACAGCTGCTTGGCCTGCTGCTGCTCTCTGCAATGTCATGACATGTCAACATTTAACACTTGCTCTATTCGCCGGCCAGGCCCGTTCCACTTTTTTGCGGAACTTTTTCTGTTTTTTCCATTTTTTCTTTTTTTTTTCGTTTGTGTTGGCGACAAAAATTTGTCACTTGAGCAAAATGTTATCGAAAGCACATTACATTTTCCCAGATATATGCGAGAGAAATTCGCCTAAATGCGGTCTATCTTCATATGGGAATTGAGCGCTCGAATGGCTTGAGAATTACCCGCATATGAGGGACAGCCAAATGTTTGGCGATGGATGCTAAAAAATAATGGAATGTAGTCAGAACTAATATTAGATGGAGGAGCATTAGAATAGTATATCTTAACTCAGGAGTAGAGTGAATAAAAAAGAGTCTTTAAATGAATAAATTATAAATTAAAATTATTAAATTTATTTTATAATTATTATTTATTATTAAATTATATATTTTGGCTCATTTTAATGAGAAAATAAAGAATGAAAAAGTGAGATTCCTCGACAAACAAAATATAGGGCAATGAGAAACTTTTGTTAGATATATTTCGACATTCAGACACTATTTAGTATATATTGTTTAGAAATATGTATATATATACATACTATATATATACGTTGTTTCTAAATTGTCCCCACAAATAGTTTAACTATTGATATTGATTCAATATATTTGCCGTTGCTTTTCTCCATTTCATTTCTCGCCTGCATTTTACTACGTTTGCCCGGAGACTTGTGCAGTGTTTTGATTTATTCTGATGAAGTGCTTCCTGCAATCAGCAGCAAACTGAAAGTTGCTCGCGGGTTTATGGCACTCCATTTGATTGCCAATAATACTCGCTCAGTTGTGTCGTCCTAGGCAATTGCTCTGCCCGAAGTCATGTCAGTGCGGAATAAACCTTGGCAGACTGGCTAGAGGGGAGAACACTTAGTTATATGTATGTATATGTGCTTACATGCTTATTCATATGTAAACATCTGACAGAAGCTGTCATAAAAACTTCTGCATTTTACTATGCTCCAGATAATTATGGGTCTGAAGAACTTAAATCATATAAAACTTTATAACTGAAATGTTCTTGATGATTATGACGTTGCGGCTGTACAATATGCGCGGCCCTAACTACTTTTTCCACATCACAGCAGCGCAACAACCACACCAGCCGCAAACAACATACAAGCAGGCATCTATTTTTATGTCGTAACGTAAAGGTTTTTTTATGGGCGCCTAACAGTATGCAATATGTATAAAGTACACGCACACACACACAGACACGGCAATACATAGGCATAGTAGTGTCAAGGCGCTGAATAAGTAGGCAGAGAGAGAGAGAGAGAGAGAGAGAGAGAGAGGCTGTGGGCCGCATCCCCAGTGCTAAAATTAAACCAGACGAGGCTTTCGTCTAAGCACCGAGCACCGCAGCAACACGTGCACCTCGCTGCTGCTGTTGCTGTTGTTGATGAGCGCGAAAATCACAATTTTCCCTGCAGTACAATTTGCCACGGCTCTGCTCCGCTCAGCCCGTATTGCCATAGCCGTTGTTGCTTTAGTTTCTGCTGCAGTTTCGCGAAATTTGCCCACAATGACAATCTTGCTGACAGGCATAGGCACAGCGCTCACCTCGCCTCGTCGCGCCTCGCTGCTGCTGCGGTTTGTTAGCAACAACAGCAACGTCGCTGTTATCCTTTTATGCATTTTAATTTGCACACACTTACAGTAAGATACACACACCAATACACACACACACATACACAGGCTCACATAGGCTCAGGCACGTGCTCCTGATGCCTGCGACTGCGGCTGCGGCTGCACCCGTGGGTGTATTTCGCGACCGCATCATGTGTGTGATTGTGTGAGTGTCTCCTGTATATGACGATCATAAAAGCAGCACATTAGAAATTATATGACTGTCAGTGGCCCAAGCACACAACACACAAACACGCACACACAACACACGCACATACATGCAGAAAAAGTGTCTCACTGTGCTGTGTTTATGTGTGTCTGCTGGGGAATTCATTAGCACAGCTCAAATGTGCTCCTGTTGAAAGTTTGCCCCACACTAGAGGCGCACACTGGCGGCTTTAAAGTGCCTGACATGCCCGCATCGAAGGAGGCCTGCGAATAGTCTACGCCCCATGCGTATCCTTATCATATATTCAAATGTGATGTGTATGTGCTTCATTAACATTTTGAGTGCATTAACCTGACAATCTGATTTTGAGATTGTCAGTTGGACTAGTCAGATTTCAGCTAAAGCTGGAGCTGCAGTGGGCGACCACAAGAATAAATTGGTAAAGTGACAAATAAATTGATCCATTTGAGATATTGGGACTTGAAATGTGAGAAGTACATTAAATATAATATTTATAAAAATATATATTGGTTATATATACATTTATTATATTTGTGTAATAATTCTAAATTGTAAAATATTTTACTTTCTTTATGAAAACACTGTGGGGCAACTGGTTTCATCTTTATAAAATAAAATAAACATTTTAATTATTTTTAAAAATTATTAAGCAATATACGAAGGAGTTAGGAATATACAACAGTGTTTTAAGATACTGTTTTTTATTCCTAGTTTTATTTTTGAAAATATGTATATATCTGACAAAGTAGTCTTATAACTCCAATCGAATCAGCCAAGTGTTGATTTAGTTCGGGTCAAGAGGCAACATTAAAGATACTGTTGAGATCTTTGGCGTTTGCAGCTGGCTTCGCTGCTGTCTTAATTGTTCATTTGAGAGTGGCATTAAACATAATTTGATCTACTTACCGTTGCTGCACAGAGCGTTGCATTGCCTACAAGTGACAGGCCGTTGTAATGGCGCCTTCGTCGCTGCTGGTCGACGGGCTGCAGCTGCGTGAAGACAGCTGCCCCTGTGGATGCTGATGGTATCGCTATGCCGTCGTCGTCGCTGCTGTCGTCTCTCGGCTGCGTTGCCAGCAAGGGGCTGCATGAGCCAACAGCAACGCCTATGCTCAGGCCGAGGCGCTCGCCCACGCCGAATCCCGATCTTAGGATACGCCGTCGTCGTCTGCGATGGCGATGGTGCGGATGATGCTGGCGCTGGCGCTGATTGTGACGACGGCAGCGTTGCTGTTGCGCTGCGGCGTCTATTTTAATGGCAGCAATGGTGCCGCTTTAAAGCAGCACGCAGCCTTCTCACGGGTTAGGTAGGTCTACTAGTTGTCGTAGCTACTGCTTCTACTACGACCCCAAGTGTTGCGTATGTTGTCTCGCTTCAATTAGTGCCACATATCTTTGATGTTGTTGCTTTTGTTGCTCGCTGTTGCTATCTGCTGCTATCTGTTGCTATCGTATCTAGTGCCTGATTACTGACAATTCCATGATCATGTTTCTATGAATTCCTGGCGCTCGCAGCTAAGTTCTATTTGTGTGTAGTGTGATTACTTTTTGCTTTTGTTTTTGTTGTTTTTGTTGATTTCTTGTTGCTGGCAGCACTTTGTTGTCGAAGGTTTGAACAATTCCTGTTTGCAGTCTTGAGCGTTGGCATGGCTGCAAAATACATTCAAAATAATTATGTGAATTAATAATATCCGAAAAATAAATAAAAAAGTTACACAATCACTTCGCCAACAGAGGCGTGCCAAAAACTAGCTTTACTTTTTGCCCAGTGCCCCAACACAAAGCAAATTAACTGAAAATCTTTTTTCGCCACTTTTTTTCTCGGCCATTTTTTGGCATCGCTCCTATCTGGCCAAATATTTGGCTGCCAGTGCCTGGCTAAGGCAGCGCTGTGTTTGCCTGTCATATCTGGCGGCATTAATATGAATGTGTATTACTTGCATACATACATATATACGCATATATATATATATGGGTGTACATATAGTTACAGTTACTTATACACATATATTTCCACATGGGCATATTTGCACTTGTGCAACTCGCCCATTTGAGCGCATTGACAGTGGAACAATTTATATTGCAATCCGCTCGCATTCGGAAGCAAATTTTCTGTAAATTATAGATTTTTTACCCAATGCATCTGCTGCTGGCAATTTATCGCATTCAAGTTTTTGGCTGACAATGATAATTCATGTTTGTGTGCGTGTGTCTGTGTCTGCATTGACCTGGCCAGGCCGGGTCTGCGCCACGCCCATTTGACAAATTGCCAAAAAGAGAAAAAAAGGAGAAAATTAAACAGTATTTTAAATTCAGCTTAATTCGGAAAGCAAATGGCGTTGCATGGGCAATATAACTGTTAAATATGTAGGCAATACATATATATATAAATTAATATGATTTTATATATGGTTATGTAAGCTCATAGGTACAGTAAAATTGGTCCCTAAGTAAGCTATTGAGCTGCCTAAGTCATGTATGTCAAATCACAGAATTGTTTGCCTTGGTTCTTTATAGACCATATGTTGGAAAGTCCCAGGGAATCATTATGTGCTTTTATGGCCTCTACTCTTGTCGGTTTACTTGGATTCTTTTAAGTATTACAGATAACAGATTATAGATATTTATTTTAAGATATATAATTTTTTATCAAATATTGATTGTCTTCTATCATTTCACTGCCATCAAAAAAATTTTAATTATTTTATATATATATGAAATAAATACTTTTAATTAGATATGGATTGAATACGTTTCTCTTCAAATTATTTTTTATAAATGATAATTTGGCTTCATTGGAATTTGTGGAAATAAAACTTTAGTGCGAGTTTCCATCAACAAAATAATTATAAGAAAAAACAATGGACATAAATGGAAAAAATGCTAAAATCTCGGCAACTACCGCAAATGCAGTTCTATTCAATGGACTAATAATGCCTACAGTTATGCATCTGCAAAGTGCACAACGAAGTAGAAAAAAGAGCGGGCTGGGGGCTGGACGAGTTAAATATGAAACACGAAATTGTGCAGCTGCGAATTTGAAACGTGAAAAGCCAAACCAAATGCGAAATGCAAATGACAAAGCCTGAGAGTGGAAAATGGAAATGAAAATGCAGAGTGCAGCTCCCAAGCTGCTAGGAAATGTTTTTAAATATCAACGACAACAAGAACAACAACAGCAGGAGCGGCAACAGCGGCAACTCTAATGAGTGCACTGACATAAAAATAATTATGAATTAAAACCCAAGTTGTTTAGCTATATTTTTTGCACTCTTCCAGCAGTTTACTTCTGTATTTTTTGTTTTATTTTGTGGGCCCAGCCATAACTCATAATTCAAATGCATGTAGGAAGTGGATACTGCAGAGCAGTTGCCAACGAACCCGGCGAGATCTGTGCCGGCTTTAGTTTAGTTGGTTCCATTGTCTTCAGTAATGCGACGTCATCGTCAGACGTCGTTGTCCTGGTCCTGGTCGACGTCCTCATACTCGTCGGTTCGGTGTCGGCTGGCGCCCGTTGTCTGTCTGCATTTTCATTTGTGGCGCATAAAAAGGCAGCAGCAGCCCAACTGAAGGCAGAAGAGCTGCCAGCAAATGTCCATCAACAACTACAGCAAATGCCATTTATATATGTATGCAGGCAGCATAAAAGGACAGCGACAAACGGACAGACACACAGCCGAGCAGCCAGGCAGACGAACTGTGGCAATGGCGTGGCTTGCCTCGCAGTTGTTGGACAGTTGGAAACTGGTGCTGGTATTGTGGGACCGACTGCTTTTTAGGCAACATCGTCTCGACTGCGGGTCAGCTAAGTGCAACGGCAGCAACAATGCGACAGCCCAAGCACTTCGAGACTTAAACAAATGGCGCATAATGCACTGGAAGACGTAAAGCCTCGTTCAGAGTGCATTCAGATTACTCTTAAAGCGCAAGTTTAAGGCAGCACATGGCGTGCTGCAGGCAGCGAGACTATCTGTGCCCAATAAGTTGGCATAAATATTATGAAATATAAGTCTTGAGGGAAACCCAATCAATGATATTTTCAGTCTCTATCCGCTTCGATTGCCACTGAAGAGGCAGACAGCGGAGCTGGGCGAATATGCTCCCGTCGCGCACAAAAGTATGCTATACTTTTTTATGAGCAGTAAGTGAAACTATTCGATGGCAACAGCAGTAGGTCGACTGCGACCACAATGAAAGTGGACTTTGCAACAGATTTCGATGTTATAAATAATGCCTGATAGTCACTTGACTTTGCTGTACTCAATTTTTTAAGATTCTGGCTTATACTGGGCTTCATATAACAGCCTGATGGAGCAGCAGGAAATCCTTTAACTAAATTCTTTCTTATATTATGTCAAGCGTAATTGTATCTATATAGAATGAATAGAAATAGCTGAATACCAACGACTGTTTAGCTGTCGAATAGCCCAGTATATAAAATAATATATATCTCAAGATATTCTAATTTTAAAATCCTATAAATTAAAAAAAATTTCAATAAGTATCTAATTCTATAAACATAATTCTAATAGTACAATTATAGTTAATTATCAACATAAAAGTTTAAACTTAATAAACGCAAATATATGACTCGCATAAGTTGTTAGTTTATAGTTGTTTTCTCCACTCTTTGACAGCAGCTACAAAAGCAGCGACGACGGCAACTGAGAGTGCAACTTTTGTGGACACAAAGTTTCAACTTGTCTAATTTTGTTTGCGCTGCACAAACGACTCACTTAAGTGCTGTGATAGATCGGGCGGAACATTGAAAAAGTGCAACGTTCAGCGAGGAATGATATGCGTCAGTGTCATATAATCACTTATAGTCGGGGGCTGAGTCACCGGATGCTGTGGGCGTGGCAGCTGTCCAATGTAAATAAGCACTTGACATTCAATTTAGCAACGATTCAATGCATATTGGTGAATTGCTGTGAGGTGCGACGAGGTTGAACTAATAACAAAGGGCGCTCAGACGAAGACCAAAAATCAACTTGAAAAACGAAAATATTTGCAGAGCAATAGCCAGAATCGACAACGACATTCAAGTTGGCGTCACCTAAAGCTCACACAGACACACACACAGGCACTGTGCGTGTGTAACTGTGTGTCTGTGTGCATGTTTATGGGTGCTTCTGCCAGGACAAAACCAAAGACAAAGGAAGCCTATACACAAAAACAAGACAAGCAAGCCTGGCAACTAAACAAGTGGGAATTTACGTTAAAATCAACAACAACAAAAGCAAAAGTAAAAGCAAAACAAAAAGAAAAACAGAAGAGAAAAGTAAGACAAAGAGCGGTAGATGGGAATAGGGAAAGCTACTGGGTAACTGATTGACTGACTGACTAACTGAATGACTGATTGACAGACAGGTCAGACGTGGCGTATGAGTAATGCGTGGGGATTGCCAGTCACAATGGTAAATGAGAATAAAACAAGAAATAAACGGGGAGCGGCAAGCAGAGCAGCGAGAACCGAGCCAGCCTCCAGGCGTTCCGCAGCAAAGCAAACCGTATTAATTAGGCCAAACGAGAACAACCTCTGACGCCCTAATAAAATATATGAGTCGGGAGAGGAATATACATACATACAATGCCAGAGTTCATAGGAAACAAATGGTAGATATTTAAATTAAATTTATTATATTGAGAAAATAAATAAAAATAATAATTGGAAATAGAAATATTGAAATATGTAAATGCCAGAGAATCTGCTGAGAGTTTCTTTTCTTCAGTTCAATTAATAATGCTATTTAGCTGCGAAGTGTGATAATGGCGCTGAGTGAAACGCTTTATTATGTTGGGCACGTCAGTGTCGGCCACAGTTGACGCAACAGTTAAGCGGAATCGTGTAATACCAATACAGAGACAAATTGCATAAGTGTGTGTGTGTGCTTATATGAGAGCAGGTTGTGTTTTTGCCACACTTACATTGCTGACATCAATTTGCGCACAAAGTCAACGCGCCGCAAAGGTTGAAATAAGTGTAACAGCTGCCCAGACAGTCAGACCGGGCGACCGGGAGCACCAGGCACTGGTCCAGGGACCAGGAACCAGGGAACGACCTGCGAGACCGGAAACGAAATGAAATTCGAGACACGGCAAGGAAAACACACGGCGTTCCTGATGGAAAGAGAGAGCGAGGCCGAGAGAAAGAGATAGAGAGACCGAGACGGCGACAGAGATTCAAAGGCTGAGACAGACGTGACGGCGACGGCGACGGTGACGGCAACGGTGACGGCGACGGCTATTACGAAAACGAGAATTGAACAACACTCGACGGTTTAGTTTACTGAGATTTCAGAGGCGGCCGCATTGAGTTGCTTTTGACAGCGATTTGCGCTGTGGCAAGGCGATGACTTCTCAATTAAACACACACTCACACGCGAGCGCGCACATGTTTTTAGTTGCGGATGTGAATGCGGAAGCGAATGCGAATGCGAATGCGGAGGCGGAGGCGGAGGCGAATATATGTTTCGATAGGGGCAGGCACACAAACAGCGCTGATGTGGCTGTTGCTGTTGTTGCTGGCAATGGAAGTGTTGCTGGTGCCGCTGTTGTCGCCTCTGTTTATGTTGGAGCAGCACACGCCCTGCTTGAAACGTGGCACGGGCCGGTGCCAAACTCTCTGACGGTGACTCGGTCTCGGACTCAGACTCAGACTTGGTAGCGGTCGCAGACTCGCTGTTCCGCAGCAGCAGTCGCAGCAGCGCCAACGTGTGACAATCAAATGTTTGTTTGCTCATTTGCGTGACATTAGAGGAGACATTTTCGCTGCCGCCTGTAATACAACGGTTAGCTTCGCTTTGGCCAGTGTCAAATCATCAATTGTTTGGGACTTTCTCAATTTAATTTTATATTTTTCGTATTTTATTGTTTTTTTTTTTTTTTGTGTATTTTCTTTTTTATTTTTTTGTTTCTTTTGCTATTCTCTGGCTTTTCTTTGTTTGGTTACACGCGACGCGGCTCGGCTCGCTCGATGCGTACGTTTTCTTCAACCCGCGGGCTCTGAGGCAACTACTGTTGGCCGCTTCTGCATGGCAGAGTTTTCGCAGCTGGCGCTGATGCTGCCGCTGTTGAGTCGTATGGCCGCTGCTGCCGTTCGTGACGCTACTGCCGCCTCTGCTGCTGCTGTCGTCGCTCCTGGATGCTGTGCGCATGTTGAGCGCCACAAGGCGGCAAAGAGCGGCCGCGCGCTCTCTTCTTGTTTTTGCCACTGTGTTGTGCCTGAACAGCGCCTACGTTCCTCAAATTGGCTGGCCTTACTCTCCGCCTTGAAGCCATGTTTTGCTTGGCTTCTTATCTGAGGAAAGCATATTACACTTACGCTTAAATGCCAGACGCGCGCTCTTAGCTGCGCTCAGCAACTCTACACATACTTCTCAAATCAGGCGACAAAAGGGCGTTTTACATTTGCCGGCACGCTCTCTCTCTCTCTCTCTCTCTCTCTCTCTCTCTGGTCTCTTACATCTGTGCCTGTTTTTATCAGCATGTGTATGTGAGAGTGTGTGTGTGCGTGTGTGCGTGCGTATGACCATTTTTCAGCTGCTGCCGCCCATGCTGCTCCTGCTGCCCGAAAATTGTTCTGGCTTTGACGACAACTCCAGGCGCCCGCACAAAAAGTGCCTAGCTAATAATTTACATACAGGGCGTGGATTTTCGCTACCTCTGGCGCAAATCCTCTCGCTCTTTCTCTCTCTCTCTCTCCCACTGGCTGTCTCTCTCTCTTAACGCCCTCTCCCTCTTGCACTATTTCTCTTTAGCTATCTCTCTGTGTGCTCATGTGAATTCCCAGCAGAGATAAAAGGGCCAGCCAGCGACAATGAATGCGTGAGCCGCCGCTCGACCCCGAACCCAAAACAAGAATTTTGGAATCTCCTTTGCTCTTGTTGCTGTTGTTATTCTCCCTCATGTGACAGCCCCTTCCCCTGGAGGCTCCCGGGCGGAACACCAGAGGGGGCGGGCAGGGGGGGCACAGCTACTGGCTACAATTGTTTGTTTATTTCTAAACATTGTTGTCCTTATTTTCGGCCATGCCTTTGTTATCCTTTCTGGCCGCATGTTACTTGGGGCCAAGCGAGCCTTGTTTCATTATGCGTATGAATGAATTTTATTTGTAACTCAGCTATATGTGCGTACGAAATTGAGTCTGTGTTCGTGTATGTGTGTGTGTGTTTGCATGTGTGTGTGTGTGCATATGGGTGCAAATGAATTTGATGTAAATTGCAATTTCATGCGTATTTTCTTTGCGTTTTCGTTGTCCGCCCCTCGGTGTTTATGCGTCCCGCTCTAACACTATCGCCGTCACGTTCGCTCCTTTTTGTTCTCTGTTTTTTTTTACACTCTTTTTATTTTCTGTCGCCGTGTCCTGGAATCGTGTCCTACTGTGCGTGTAATTGATAATGATCTCGATTGTGGTTTTGTGCTGATGTCGTTGCTGTTTTTGTTTTCGGTGTCTTTGTTTTGCTTTTATTTCGGCGTGTGTATTGTGTGTGTGTGTGTTTGTGAGTATTAAAGGGGCTTTGACAAAAAGCATAGCATACTTTACAGCGTTCAAGTTGCATGCTACGATGTATTATTTTTTCTTCGAAATTCAAGCAGCGTATCTTTAGGTAAATTTTGCTGACATTTATACATAAACAACATTTATATATGTCTGTGCGTCTGCGTGTGCGTGTGCCTGTGCCCTTGCGTGTGTGGGTGTGACGGTTCGTGACAATATTTACAATTGAGAGAATGTCCTAAGCTAACTTTATTTTATTTGTGCAATGTTCGCCTGATATGGGACTTACACACTCCATGGATGAATTGGTGGCAAAAATAAATTTTGTTTTCCAGCCAAGAGGTTTTCCAGCAAAAGAACAAAACAATTTCCTAAAGGACGAAAAGGGTTATTACATCCCTGCTGTGATTATGCTACGAAAAAGGATTGGCGTGCACTGAAAGCAAATGAATCAAATTACAACGAACAGCTCAGGATTGAAAGATCCCCTAAATCAATGTTACTTCGCAGTCCGGACTGCATTGCAATTCAATTTTACATGCATGACTCAAATTCAAATTTTCACAGTCTTGCAAATACCTATGCCAATATACCTTAAGTCAAGCTGGACTTATTGCGGGCAATATTTTGCTTTTACCTTAGTAAATACCCATGAAATAATAAAATATGTATTTGTTGTTGAATTCGAAACATTTCTAAGTCATTCAATAAAAGCTGAATTTGCTAAAAATACATTTGAAGCCGGTCATGGATTCTACACTGTCTTTATTTATTATTTAGCATCAAATCGAATTCATTGGGATTTTGAGGGCGTAGGAAAAGATTCTTAGCCTGGCAATGATTCAAGTTCACTCTGCTTCACACTGGACAGCACGATTTGCAGCCCGAATCTATTGTTTGATAATTCGTCTATGATATGCATATATATAATGTATAAAAAATAATTGAAACAACTTTTGAAAGTTAAGATCGGATAATGAAGTGAGGTTTAAATATGTTTTTCCCCGACTAAATATAATAATTGAGCTATGATAATAATACATTTTTATTTTTATTTATTTTTATGATGATCATATAAATTACCTTTATTTTATACTCTACAAGTCTATTTAAAGCTTTATAACTTTAAAGTCTAGAAAATACTTCAATTTTGCAGCTCTTAAATGTTTGTCTTAATGAGAGTTAAAGCTGATGACGAGCTTATTTACCTGGTGCTCGTGCAGCGCATTTGTTTTTCCCTTTTTAAATTCTTACACAACTTGAAGTTTAGATATGTTTACTTACTTGCTTCTTTTGCGCTGCTCTTGCTCCGTGCTATCGTCCGTTCTAATTTACCTTTACGATTTTATGCTGGCAATGTCGTACTTCAGAGTCATGTGCCCGACAGGACCGATGGAAAGTGCCAACACACAAATGAAAGTTCGCACGCCCCCGGAACGCCCACAAATAGCAATTAGAAAACGCAACATTCCGGCTGAAACTTAAACTAACGTCTCCGAAATAGGATTTTGGCCTCGGTCCCAGAGCTGCAAGCGTACAAACAGCTACGAGCGTAACAATGTATAGATGTAAATGCTGTGACTGGGAATATCGCCACAGCAGAAGCAACGGCACGGCAACGGCAACTAGCAGACATCATGGTCAATGAATTGCTTCTCATTTGGCGCTTAAAAATTATGGCCACATGTGGGCAGCAAATGGCAGCAGCCTGTGCCCATTGCCCATTGGCCACTGGCCACCGGCCACTGGCCGTCCTCATGGCCAACATGTTGACCGAATTTCGCTACACTCGCTGCAAGTTTATCGCGCGCAATGGGCCGCAGAAGTGCAGGCGCCGCAAGGTTTTGCCTTCTTCGTTGGCAGTCCCTTTGCATCTGCTCATGTGTGGGAGTCGTCTATGTGTGTGTGTGTGTGTGTGTGTGTGTGTGTGCTTGTGTGGGTGGGTAATTTGTAAGCGGCGCGCGTCGTTCCTTACTGCGACGACGCATCAACGGGGAGCACAACAAATAAACACACCAAACGCCAGCACACACCTGCAGACACAAGCAAAAACTACAACACCTTTGATTGGTGTAAATAAGTAAGGCGCATACCTCGGCGGTCGCCGAGCGCTGGCAGCCAGGGCGTATGAGCACCATCACGGCGCTGGAACAGCCAAGCATATTTCATTGTTCACTTTAAATGTTAAGCAGCCTCGACCATTGTGAGCTGTTGTTGTTGCTGTTGTTGTTGCTGTTGTTGTTGCCATTGTTGTTGCTGCTGCAAAGAATGCTTGCCAGCGGCTTCGTGCAGCGACAACAACAGCTCAGAGCTGGCAGCAATTTTCACGCTAAAAGCTTTCATGAAAACCCTATAGCTAAATAATAACTTGAAAGGGTATTTAACAACAAAATTTGACTTAACAAAATAAATATATAAATTAAAAATAATAATTACTTGAAGCTAGAAATTTCTTATTTAGTTATCAAGCTAAAGTCAGCTTAAGTTTTCACTTTACTAAAATAAACTTCAATTTTATTTTTAATTAACTAATGAAAATATTTCAGAAAACTTTGAACTGTTTCAGTTTTCATTGTATTCGAATTTTAAACATAATATCTTATGTGACAATAAGATCTTCGAGCAATTCGTTCTATGTTACCAACAACATTTATTTCCACCCAAAATTGAAAAACAAATAAAAGCATTCGATACGCTTGCTAATTTTTACTAAATTGATATACATAAAATATATATATATGAAATTTGAATTTGAATTCGAATTCGAATTTAGCCAAAAATTTCGAATTTATTTGTTGACATCACTTTCAGCTGGCACCACCTGCTGCCCACCGTTGGCCATCCAAATTGTATGGCAATGGCTTTCAATTCTTTTGTGCGCTTTGTTGTTGCTGCTGTGTGGTGCGGTGCTTGAAATGCTGCACATGCCTGGGCGACCGCATGCCTGGGCTTAGAGGCCCGCCACAAACATTTTCGGGGCTGCTTATGTGCACGCCCCGCTCTGTAAATTTATGGCCAGCAAGCAGGCTACTGGCTGTTGCGATGCCTGCCTCCCCAGCCCGACCCTAGCAGCAATGAAATATTTTTTGCATTAAGCAAAAATTTGTTGAAAATATTTGCAGGCCTGCTCCTTGACCAAAAAGCCTGGGCGCGGCAATTAAGCCGGCGCGGAGGCGGGCCTCGGCTATTGCGCATTAAGCGCTTCATTAAATATTTAAGTTTGACCTGCTGCCGCTGCTGCTGCTGCTGCCTTGGACCACGCTGCGTATGCGTACTGCTTACAGTGGGGCGCAACAACGAGGTGCATTACGAAAGCTTTTTTTTTTTTGCAAGAGAGACCCGCTCGTGGCCGTTGTACTTGATGTTGTTGTTGTTTACGATATTGCACAAAAGAAGAATGTTGTTCTTGCTGCTGTAGCTGCATCAGAAATAATGTTAAGTGTTGCCGCGAGCATGAAACTGACATGCTTTTCAGTTTTGCTTGTAGTTTGCTACTGCTTTTGCTTTCTGAGCTCTGCTTTCTGCTTTCTGCTGCTGGTGCTCAACGAACCACTCGCGTGACGCTCGCAGCTCTTTCGGGGCTGGATTATTTTACATTGCTTGCGAAAGGATTGGATTTGCTGTGGGTCAGGTTCGTTTAATACCAGCGCTGCAAGAATTGCCCAACTCCAACAAATAGTTACTTCATTAAATATAAACTCGATGTATATGCAGTTGCCAGATGATTTGATATGCCATTAGCAAATTACATTTTGATTCTGAATATAAAAATAGTGTACTAAACCTTTATTATATAAACTCACATTGTTCTCAGAGGTATATATGGAGGCCACAACTTTTTTTATTTAATGCGCTTACCTATGCAATAATCTTATTTCTTCACATGTTTTCCTACCATTCGTAGAACATATTGATATTGAGCTAAGGAAATATAAACGTGATAAAAGTCAATTGATAAGTCATATTTAAATAAATGTTACTGAAGGCAAATTAAATTCAATATAACACAGTTTTATATAGGTTATTGATTCAAAATAAGTACACACATAAATTAAAAGAAATTAGAAAAAGTCTAGTATATCCAACCAAGAAATACTCTTTATTACTTTTAAATTTGTTTTAATTTAAAAAAATATAAATGTTATTATACAATTGATTTTACAGAAAAATAATAAAATGGAGAATCTATTTTTATGAACTAATACATTTCTAGAGCATATCTTGTGTATATATCAAAAAGTCCCTTGAAAGGGGTATATTTTTTGAAAATTAAATAAAAAATGTATTCACAGACTAAGATTGGAATACAGAACGATTGGCAAATACATAAGTTATAAACAGCTGTGCTGGGGTGGCGCAGCCTAGATTTATGACTTACTTTTAGAATTGGGATAATCATTAATGATTAAGTGAATCGCCCTCATGCGTACAGCTAGTGCTGCTCGCATCCGCACCTTTTGCTTTACTTGGCCTGTCTGTGCGGAGCGACAGCGACCTTTGCATACGGTTTGCAGCCAGAGGAAAAGTTATCACTTCTTTTTCGCAATTTGCATATTAAAATGCCTCTACTCTGGATTCGTTATGTGTGATTGCCGCTGCCACATGGCTGTCAGGTTGTCTACGTTTTACTTTGTCAACGTCCCGTCCCGTCCCGACCCGTCCCGCCCCGCAGGCAAGAGCTGAGGAGTGCTCCCACTAGCCATAACCACTGCAAATTAAAAACAAAACGACTAGAAAAACATAGTCACATTCACAAGTTTACGGCATCTTCGTCGTCCCGATATGACTTCAGTCGCTGGGTTGCTGGGTTACTGGGTTGCCCGCCGTGCGGTCTGACATGTCTCATATTTTGCAGAAGGCGGCTGGCAGGAATAACGCTCGGATTTCGACGCCAGGATGAACACTTAACCGGTTTTGGGTTGCTACCTCCTACATTTGCTCATTTGCCGCACTGAGTTTTTGGGTCACATCCTCTGGGAGCAATGCGTCAAAATCAGTGTCAACGCGCAGCGGCTGCCCTGGCCCCCCCTTGCGTTGCGCCACACTCTCCGGTCCACGTCTTCAACTCGTTCCAGCTCCCTCTCTCTCACGCTCTCTCGGTCTCGATCTCTCAGTTTCGTGTGCGTGCTAAAAAATTAATTTTTGCAGCCATGCAAAAGGAACATTACAGCAGGGATAGAGCGCGGACGCCCACTTAAAAGGCAGTAGTCTCAGCCGAGATTGCCATAGTGTCGCCCATTCTCTCCGACATAAACCACGAAGGCTGGCAATAAATTGTCGAAAAAGTCAGCAATGTCCTCGTTACCTTGAAACTGCGAGAGCGGCTGAACTTATCATAGACTCTGCCAACTATATAATGTCTTCATGAATATGCTGCATGGCTGTGGGCCATGGCAGGCGCCAGTTCAAGCTCGAGCTGCCGCGCGCAAATGGCTGGCAAGTGCTTATCTCGATATACTTAAGCCGCAGCAGCATCGTGCATAATACGACGGCAATGTCATCAATAGTTGCCAGTTGCAGCGCATCGGTTTATTGGCAGCGTGCTTGCTGCTTGCCGTTTGCAGCGGCACCGCGAAGGCCGCTCCCATTAGCGGCCCAGGTGATTAACGTTTGTTTGGCCTGCAATTCGTGCAGATAAATTTAATAGGCAGCCATCAGGTGGCGTCGCGCATTCGCTGCATACTTAACGATGCTGCATACTTCATAATCGTTCGCTGCGCTTCTTATTGCGCTTAAGTGCTGCGCGTCGGGCCCAACAAATACAACAATAACAGCAACAACTGCAACAAAACCAACAGCAAAAGCAAAAGCAAACGCAACTATGGCTCCTCCTGCTGCTTGCTTTATGGACGTAGCCGACGTCGCCGACGTCGCCGTTGATGACTGGAATAATAATCATAATAATAACAAGGACATGGCAGAGAACAAAAGCACACCTGCCAACACACACACGGACACGAACACTCACCCACAGACCCACACACGCACACTTGTGCACTTGTGTTTGTTTTTCGTGACGTTCTGAAAACTGCGCCCCGCGCCTCCCGCCTGCTCGGCACTTGAAGTGTGTTTAAAGATAAAAATGCAGTTTATCCTCTTTTCAGCGCAACAAACTGAAAGAGGGTACGTCTCTCAGTGTGTGTGTGTGTATGGCATGTGTATATGTGTGTGTATGCGAGCTGCTGCACGCTTTTGGGGCTTTGAGTGCTTTAGAAAGAATTTCGTTTTCTCTACTTGTGCGCCTTTCGCTTCTTGCGTTTCAGTTTCTGAGCCCAGCATTCAGTTAGGCATCGCTGGCAGATGCCAAAGCCCTGCCCACACCTATTACTTCGAATGCTATCTGCGCGTACAAGACCCAAACTTGCGCTTGAATACTTTTCAATAGTTCTTCAATAGTTTGTCGTCAACACTCTCAATGCGAAGAGACTGGAAGTTTCTGAGCCCCGCCATTGACGAGGCGTTGCTGCCACTGGGACAACGGCAATTTGTTAAGTTTTTAATTAAACCCGCACTCAACTCGATGTCAGCTGAACAATTCCAGCTGGTGAGTCTATATGGCTCTAGACGCCCTGTACTCCAGAAGGACTATCAAATATATTACTGTGAAACTATGTTCATGACTCAGCAAACTTCAATCGATTTTTATTAATAAACAATACAATGACTTGATTGGGTATAAAATATATCAATACAAGAATTTGAATATAGCAGATTGACTTCCTTTCAGATACTGCATTTTTAATTCAGTTACGAGTTCAAGTCAGTATCCAAGCAAAATAGTTCTCGGTTGACTAAAAACTACTCCTCTGTGCTGGATGGACTTGTCTATTGCGGGAATTAACTTCGATGAGCTCGAACTGAATTGATGAGAAAGGTAAACAGCTATTTTGTTGCTCAATTGCAGATGGCATTGAGGAGTCATTATTCACTCATTGAGCTCAGCGAGTGAGACAATCAGCAAATTTATTCAAAAATTGAGCTGCATTCATTGAGCGCTGATTGAGCTTTTGGCTGGAGCAAATAGAAAACATGCAAACAAAATCAAAACCAATGAAGCGCATCCTTGGCCACCATTTGAGCGGAAGTGTAATTTGTAAAAAAATAAAATATATATACATAAATATTCGCCTCCTCAGACTCGCTCAGACGCTGGCTGGCTGGCTGCGCTGAATTATGTATGTATGTAAAAAAAATAGAATTGATTCGTCAATTGGCCGTTTTGGAAGCTGGCGGTACTCATAATTTGATATGCTATGATAATTTTGTTTATGTGCAGCCGGCATGAAATTGTATAAAATATAAATAACAAAAGTTTGCTGCCCAAGCTCTCATGAATTTGAAATGAGGCGACGAGGACGACCAGTGAGAGAGATGGCAGAGATTGATGCGATACGCAATTTTAACAATCAAAATTAATATTTAAACAAAAACCGCTCGAGCAATAGCAGCAGCCACAATTAGCCGCCCAGCAGCCAACCACTGGGCTATCAACAATTTAGCTATATATATCTAAGTATATATATATTTAAATATATATAATATACTTGTGTACACTTTGTGGATAACATAAATGAAACTGTTGCCCAACATTCACCCTTGCCAACGGCAGCAATTGGCCTTCATTTGCAAATGAGCAAATAAGTGAGCTAACTGTAATTTTGGCCTAGTAATCATTAATTATTTATGGTCATCAGGCCCCCGACAAAGGCAGCAACACCAACAATAGCACTGCACTACACTATAAGCCGTGCTTTTACTTTGGGTCCGGTCATTCCGTCCAAAGCTCCTGCGCAACCGAAGCCCCCAACTGCTAGCCGAGTGCCTGCAAAATTGTGGAAACACGCGCTGGGGTTAAGTTCGACTGAGTGGCACTTTGTCGGCTGCTGTTGTCGACCACTTGACGTTTTGTGAAAGCAAATTTTAAATAGCACAAATACTCATATTGTTATTGTTATTATTATTTGCTGCTGTTGTTGTTGTTGTTGTTGTTGTTGTTCTTGCTGTTGCTTTTACGGCTGTTGTGTGCCAGTTTTGTTTGGCCTCCAACAATCGACTTGGCCTCCCCGTAACCCATTTCACGTGCCTACAAAATACTTCAAAGAACTTGCTCCATTGCCGTGTGCTCCAAAATACCCTTTTACTGCAATCTATTATTATTTTTAAAGAAAATACCAGCCGGCTGCCGACCTAAGCACTTGTGGGCTTCTTTTTTAAAGTCTTTTAATTTTTAACGAAATTTTTATTGAAATTATAAAAGACTGCGCATTCCAAAAAAAGATTATGTATTTTAATTATTTACACATTCCTTTTTAATTACAAAATATTTTAAATAAAATATATAATAACAATAAGTATTATAAAAATATATTTATTTTTATAATTATTTACATATTTCTTTTATATTAAAAAATATTGTAAAGAAAATAAATAATTATATTAGTTTTTAAAATATATATATTATATTTTTATATTATTTTAAAATATGTTCATTAAGCGAAGTTGAATATCCATTAAATTATATTGAGAAAACTGAAGAGACTAACTTTAGCTTCCCATTTTTTAATCCCAATTTTAATAGAAGACATCATTAAAATACTTTTGTATAATATTTTATTGAATATATGGCAACTGTTAATCCAGCATTTGCATTCGACTGAATAAATGTGAGGAAATATTAAAAAGGCAAAATAAAAGTCGAATTTATGAAATTCTTTCTTGGGCTAACGCATTCTACAATGTCAAAGCACTCGATACCCTTTTGGGGCTTATCTTTCTTAACGGTGGCACCTGCGCGAGAATGGGATCTCATTTGTCAGCTGCGTGGGCAGCTGCTAAGAATGAATGGGCTTATAAATAAGTTGTGGCAACAGTTTTGCCTTCGCCTCTTTGTCAGTTGTGATGGCAGCAGCTAAAGATCTGCAGTATCTATTTGATATTTATTTGGCATTTTGCTGCCATGGACAACATGGGCATTATTAAAATATGATTAGATGGGAAGTCAGCACGCCCCGGGAAATATTAGCAATTTCGAAGGCAGTGTCTCTCTCTGCTGCCCTCATCCAGCTTTGTTTTTGTTTTGCTTTGTATATTACCCTGGGATAGACATTAGTTACGTTCACGTTCTTCCTTCGCTTGACGCGTACGTGTTAATGCCGCTATATTGATAGAAATCCAGTAAATATCCTGTCAACACGCCGCATCAGGCGCTGCCAGCGCCAACGTAACTGTGTAACTTCAGGCTGTGTTATGCTGTTTTGGCTGTTCGTATTTCGAGACTCTCCCACAAAGAGCAGCAGCTCGGGTCAGGCTGGCACTAATAGCGGCAGCTGCACGTTGCCACCGACAACGGGCTACAGCATTAGAGTACTTTGAGATTTATTTTAAAAGATTTCTCACTTCACTTGGCGCCCATCTACTTACACTTCTCCTTATCTCGCTGCTGGGTTCGCCTGGTTGATGTTCGCCCTGTTCCTTATTCGGCAGCTTAAAATATAAAATTATGACAGCTTGTGGCTGCTTTGAAGGCGGCGTTTGGTTAATGTCTCTGGGTGTGTCGATTGGGCGGAGCAGCCACAGCAGTCAGCAAAGCAACTTAAAGACCTCGTTTATGCTGGATGCCATATTGAAATTAATTTAGAACAGATTTGATTCTCTTCTAATTGCATATGTAATATACATTCTTTGGGCATTAGCAGTTCTCTTCGATTCTTCCGTCTTCTTCTTAGTTTTCGATCTGCCTGAAAGGCTCAGCATGCCAACAATATGGTTAACTTTGTGCACATTTCCTCTTGATTAAAATGTATATTGAAGAAAACTCTTAAATTCAAAACTGCGCCGACTGCAGGTGTAGAGTGTCCTCCCGAGCGTATCCTGCTGCGAGTCGCACTTGAGCGATGTCAGCAGCTGAGCTAATCGAAAACGTGTTTAAGTAGCTACCTGAAGCATTTGATCAAATCAAATGAAAAGCGCAACAAATTGAAACGACAGACGACCCCGACGGAGGACACGCTAAGCGTAGGAGTGGCGTGGGCAGCCGGCCATAATCGCGTGAAGGGAAGAGCCTTACTTTCAAGACAATGGCCGCAACTTAAAGTTGGTTGCGCAGCTCATTTTGTTGTCACTGCCGCAGCCCGTTCAAGTTGTGCACGTGCGGTTGCTTTGAGGCTTGGCTTCTAGTACATTACGGGCTCGCTGTGTGTGGGTAAGTGTGATGCGTGTGTATGTGATAAACATTCTTATCCTTGTCCATGTGGGCTGCTAGGCAGGCAGGCAGTCTGGCAGAAGTATGCACGGGCTTAGTGTCTAACAAATGTGCGCCGTGTGACAACGACAACAGCGACAGAGGTACGCAGCCGGAGGAGGAGGGAGCAAAGGAAATCGGAGGTACATGGGCGGGCTAAAGGTGCCGCCTGCGGTTGCCTTGCCTGTGCCAGTATCTGTGCCTGCGCATCCGTGTGTGTTTCTGTGTAAACGGAATGAACGGTAATCCGTCGTGTTTTGAATAACAAAATTTCCCGTACGAGATTCTCGCAGAGTGGAGCTCGCAGGCAGCTAACAAACCGCAAGCCATGTCAAATGGGAGAAGCTGCTGTAGTTGTAAATGCAGCAACAACAACAGCAGCAGCAGCCACGCCCAGCACACACAGCTTGTTTTTAAAACACTCAAAGGATAAAGGATAACCAGTCCAAGTCGTGCACGCACATTTCGCACACATTCTCCTCGGGTTTGTCAATAAAAATAAACAGCGTTTCCTGCATTTAGGCGCCGTCATTGCGTGACAATCGTCACCTGACCGTAAGACACGCACACACCCACACACAGACACAGTTTTACATAAGATGAGTATTAGGTATAAGTATTGACTACGAGCTGCATTCCATGCTCAAGGGTGTTCAGGAAAGGAACTGCCCATGAGACGGGCACATCGAGAGAATTAAAAGTCATTTTTATTAAGTACTCAATTATGAGCGCGGCATATTTGAAATTTTCTAGATGACTACTTCCTGGGGGAAGAACATGCTTTAAAGGCAATATATATTATATATATATTATATTTAAAAAAATATATATTATATATTATATATATATATATATTATAAATAAAACAGGAACTGTCGCCTGTATGTGGAGCTGTGGCATAGCTCTGATGTCCACACTGGCTTTAAAGCTCTGTCTCTCTAACGAAATATATATTCAGTTTAATATATAGAGTTATATATACCTATTTTATTTCGCGAACAAGTGTAATGAACTAATGTTGTAGGACTGGGAAAAGTTTTCTTTTCAATGTTTTTGCCAACACTCTGGCTTAATTGGTAGCTCCAAAAGTTTGCCGTCGGAAGTGATGAGGGTTCGGTTGGCAAGTTCGGGGTCATGGAATGGCACCTCCAATTAACAAAGCGCTGCTCGCTCACATCTACTCGTTGGCTGTAATAAATTCAAATTTAAAAGGTAAACAAATCCGGCAAGAAGCAGGACCGAGTAGCTGAGCTGAGGTGAGTCGCATTCGGAATTGGAGACGAAGTCGAGCGTTTTATCGGGCGACTCGCAGCTTGGGCTGGACTGGAAATTAAGAAAAAGTGCCAGGCGCAGACACTGAGGCCACTTTCAGCCAGGTGGGCCAGGTGGGCCAGGTGCAAGGCAGGGCCTCAACTATTTAGCTTGCCGCTGTTGACAGCGTTTGCACTTTATCCTTGTCACTTGTTATCGTTTGTGCTGTTGCGCCATTTTTCGTTCTACGATGACGACGACAAGACATAGGACACGCGAGCCAGGGAGAGAGAACAGAGCGGAGCAGTACCGAAGACAAAGCGTTTCCCTTGAGAAATTGCGGCACAAAAGTCAACGTGTAACGAGAAAATAATAAATGCCATTAATACAAGCGCGTCGGGATACGGCAGAGTGAAATCAACGCAGCCGACAAAGGACAGCACAAGCGGGCACAGGATGTGGTGCTCAAAACGAATGAAGTATGAAATTGAAAACCGCACCACAGGTTAAAAAATGAACCGGCAAAAGGCGAAGGACCCCCCGCAAAAAAAGGTGCAAAAATCAAATGGTCAAACATTAGTTAGAGCCGGGGATCAGGAGCAGAAGGCACACCAAAGTTTACGCAGGTCGAACTAAATACTGGGTACAACAGCTGTGTACTCTTCCAGGTGCTTCTGCTGCCGCCATGGGCAACAGGTAAATAATTCAGACACTGACAACGATAAGCATAACAAGTTCTTTAATTAATGAACATGGTTTTAAAAGTCATTAAGCAAATGCTAGTTGAATCTCATTATAAAAAGATTAATGTTAAGTCGCCACTGATGTTCGTTAATTAGTTTTATTTATCAGATTAAACTGGAGCATGCTAACCATATTTAATATGAGCCAAAGTGAATATTTTATGCACTTGCAGCTCCTGAATAAATTTTTAAATTTATGTCAAAGTGGGAGTTTCATGTTTCCGCCTTTGTGCAATAACTTTCCTCAGCACTGTTTTAAAGAGGCTTAAAGGCGTGAGAGCAAACAGTGCTTCAAGAATATCAAAACTAAATCTGTTGTAAAGCAGCTTTCGTTGAAAGTCAGACAACATTGCAAAGAGGTTTTTTTTATATAGAAAATAAACTTAAACTCAACAAAGATCAAACTTATTGCAATTGTAAGTCTCAAGTCTTTTTCAATTATTCATTCATATTAATACATTAAAGAGATACAAATTTCCAATAAATTGATTATGCATCGAGCCAATGCAGATTTCCTTCTCAACTCACACCTCAAGGCCCCCGCATTATCTATGCCAGAATACCCAAACATATTGCTACTATTATGATGTAATTTGATACACAATTAAATATGAATCAGTGAGTATTTAGTATTAATTAGCATTTCGGAATGGCCAAACATGAGGAGCTGCTCGTTTTCTATTGTTGTGTTGCCACAAATTGCTTCGGGTGTATCTGAGCTGACATAAGCATACATAATACCAATCTAAATGCGGCTAGAAGGAAATCTCAAGATATCTTGGCCATTTTGCATATTCACAGCGAATTCAATAAACTCGCTTTCACGGAGCCAGCACGAGGGGGAATGCCAAGTGCTCGGCACAAACCAAAACAAAAGTGGCCGCTGCAAGGAGCCAAGGCGCATACAAATCAAGACGACGAGCATTGCCAGCAACGCCGATTGCAAGCCAGAGACACAGTCACATCCCAGAGTCGTGGGAATTGTGCTGGAGCTGGAGCTGGAGCGAAGCAAACGGTGACAAAGCACGGCCCAGGCACATGTCAGGCCAGGCTCCATTCCAAGGGAGAAGCCGAACTGCAGTCGGGCAAACACTTTTGCCAGCAAACATTGCAAAAACAAGGCTGTCGTTTGTTGTTGTTGTTGTTGTTGTTGCGGCTGCTGTTATTGTTGTTGTTGTTAGTTTAAAGTTGGGCTGTGCTGATCGTGCAATGGCCTTTCGGACACTGCTCCGCTATGCCGCCCTTTGTTTTCTACTCTACATACTACAGCGAAAGAGGGAAAATGGAGCAGGCGGTGGGTCCTGCCTGTGTCCTGGCGCAGTGCTGGCTATTGTGTGCACTTGCAAACTTCTTTTTTGCATTTGTTTGCCCAACGCGACAACAAAGTGAAATGCAAATGAGCGCAAACTGCCTGCTGCCCAGAGAGGGAGAGCGAGAGAGAAGGCGTCGTCTGATAGAAAAAGAGAAAAATATTAACTTTAAGCGAACGGAAAAGTAAAATATCGTAATGCGAAGACCCCGCATTCTCGAGTAAATTTAAGTTGCGTTTGTTATATTTTATTTACTAAGTGCAAATGTTATTTGCAGTCATTGAAATTGAAACAAATATACGTACACCCACACACACACACACACTTATGCAGCGACACACACGTACGCATACACGCATTCGCATAAAAAACCAACAAGCCTAAAGCCATTTGTAGCCCTTTTGCGAGATAGCCCCAACAACAAGAAACTTAGCTGCCTCATCATGCCACCATTAATGTGCATCTGTGTGTGTGTGTCTGTGTGTGGCTCTGTGTGTGTAAAAGTTATAGTAAAAGCAAGACGCACGTATTTTAATATGTGCCCCCAAAGCAGAAGAAAAATCGCACGTACGTGACTTCATTTGCTGTTGAGCCATTGTTGTTGTGCCCCTTTATCCCCCACTAATACTTTCCCCTCTATATTTCAAATATTGTGCCAACCAGTGTTGCCAGCAACGATAATGCCGTAGCCAGAGTTGCCACGAGCCGGAATATTGCCCAATTACATTAAAACCTAACACTAAATACAACTCAAACTCGAAGTTTATTTGCCAGAATATCCTTTGGCATAGAGAGAGCATTCCGTGGTTCATTTGTGTCACAGTGAAGATTGCAAAACCAAAACAAAAACAAATTAAACAATCGATTATCAATTATCACCTGCAAGAATATTTATGTGCTTAAGAACATACGCGGGGCGGTAGCCGCAATAACCACACAATTCATTTGAGATTGCCATTTTATAGGAGCCCCTCGCACGCCTCGCCGGCCCACCTGGCGTATGCGTAATGGCAAATCAATAGATTGTCCTCTGCGAGGGTGAATGTGCATATGTGTGTGTGTGTGTGTGCGTGTGTGGGTGCATGTTATTGTGTGTTTGTGCGAACGACATATGTTTTAATTAATAAATGCCATTGTTAAATCACCAGTCATTAGGAAAGACTGCGCGGACTTGAAAAATAGATATCATAAGTTATTTGTGGGGGGAACGCTGCCTTTATCCTGCTGCTGTGGGGCACCGAACCACGCCAAATTAGCGTCATTATGCGAGCACATTTACTCACCCACCATTCGTATATTTATCTTATATCAGAAACAATGGTTATTACTACGGCCAACTACCCATACGCCGTCCAGTCCGGCTAATGCTGATGATGATGGGCACGCACCGAAAACTAAATTGGTCCTGGCTCACGGATAAGCCCAATTGGCGGGCTGCGTGTGGCCAGCGGCTAAACAGCTGACAAGTGGGCAACATTGCCAAATACTTGACTAACTGCACAGTCCTACGAACAGGGTCCTTATTAGTATCCTGCACCCACTCTACCGACTTGCGGGACTTTTCCGCGTCTGTCTATTTGCACAGCATTTCCATGATACGCTGTTAGACTTTTCCGGGCCAGCTAGCTACGGGTTTCGCTCATTAGGGTCATACAAATCAAAAGATTTTTTTCTCACATTTATTTATTTAGCGCACCTGCGGTGCCGTGCATAGCAATAAACCAAAGCAGATTATGCGGCCCAGGCAAACAGGCACAGAGTGAAGGACAATTTTGCGGTCATAATCAAAGTCTCTAAGATTTTATAACCTACTACAGGTGTAGACCATAAAATAGGGCTCCATTGTTAGCTGAAAGAAAGAAAGACAGAGGGCTGCCAAGTTACAGATATATTCGTATATATATATATATATATATATATATATATATATATATTATATATAAAAAAAATTATATTCACACAGACTTTTTCTAATTTTTTTTTAAATTTATGCACACGGTAAAAGGACTCTGTGACTCAGATTATAATAATATTAATCCGAGCTATATTCATTTCTCAAAATATCAATATATTTATATAATTATATATATTATGCACAAGGGCGCCCGCCTCACCCGAAAATCATATTATATGAGTAGCGACTGCAGCAACCACACGCACGTACACATACGCAACTGTAAACAGCCATGTGAACCACAGAAACAAACAGTTGATTGAATATTTACTCGGCGCGAGCTATGAACTGTGCGTCACTCCAATTAGAGCCGCTGGCTGCCAATTCATAAAATGTGCAAATATCAATAACAAGCGCCTGATGAAGTCGGGAATATGCAACTCAAAGATACCCAGCATCCGTTTTAAAATAGTTTCTTATATAAATAAATATCATATATGACAGAGATAGAACCCAAATTGCTATTGATAATTATATCTGTAATGCGAATATTCAGCTCTTAAATTTATTTAGTTTTTGTGCATTTGCTATAGTGGGCTTGCACGTAATGCCGATTGCGGCCCGAATTTCAGTTCCGTATCTGTCGTTAACGTTTTGTTGGCTTTAGGCCCTTGTTGCCTTTACCTAAATTACACAAAAGCGTGCGATAAAAATTCAAAGAGCAAATACCGAAGCTGGGTAGCTGTAAATGGTGGACAGTTAAACAACCTCTGCCACACTTAGGCCCTACCCCGCCCACACCTACCGCCGCGACAGTGCAGACCTTATCTCCGCCCGCGTTCCGCATAGTTGTTCAAAGTTACTCGGGTAATGTGGGGCCCATTGTTTGCAGCGTAGTCGATTGTTTGGTTGTTGCTGCTCAGCCCTGCTGCGAGATGACATTTACCAGATATAAAGCTCAACGCACACACATATAAACATACACGCACACTTACACAGATGCAGATACGGCCATAGACGCACCAACACAGCGCTCAAAGAGACGGCGGCGCTTTGGCAAAAACTTTTGCTGGCCGTTTTTTATGCTTCTCCTTTTTGTGAGCAAAAAAGGACACAAGTAATTGAATTTCAATCGCAAAACTCACACAGGCTCAGGGATTGCTGGTGCGTATGTACATGTGGGAGTGACTATGTGTGTATGTGGTGCATAAAGTGAAACGACAAACAGTTCGTAATGCGGAATTTTCATATTAAATTCGCTTTTCAGCAGACGCTCAGCACACTCGCGAGCACATATACATATACATATATATTTATTTTTATATACATACATGCATGTATCTATTTATGTGTGTGTGTGTGGGGGGGGGGGGGGAGCTTGACTGCTTTCGAGTCAGTTAAAAATAATGACGATTTAATTCAGGGTCACTAATTTTTCTGCCAATGCACACATGAAGACGGTGTCGAGCGCGGGGCCAAGGCGACGCAGCTCATACGTCACGTGTATGTGTAGCTCTCTCTGTGTGTGTGTATTGATGTGTCTGTGTGTGCTTGACTTCTTAAGCCATTTAATCTAACGTAGACCTCTCGCTGACATACAAACCAAGCATTGCGGCAAATAGCAGCCACTTTCAACCACTTTCGAATTTATTTCCTACACTCATCCACTTTTATATGCATACAAATAAGCTGGCTCAGTGGATATGTATGTGTTCATGTGTGTGTGCGCTTGTTTGGTCAATAGCTTCTTCAACTCAGCTCGAATGAAGCGATAGTTCACCTTTCATCCCACACTCAAAGAAGCTTACCTTGCAACAAATCAAACACAAACCCAAATAAATAAGTTTTTTCTTAATCAAATGCTCTTCTTTCGAGCAGAGAAATATCTAGTTTATTTGTAAATTGCTTCTTTTTTAATTTTACACTTTTAAATTTAAGTTTTCATTTTGAACTTATTTAAGTACTATATCTAGTAAGATATCATAGCTTATGGCAAACGGCCTGATCAGTTTGTATGACTTGAAAACTTGGTGAGGGTATGCCAAAGGGCCGTTGCGCTAGAAGGATTCTGTCGGTCAGTTAATTTGCGACAACTGCGACCGCACTTTGATTAATATTAATAGAGCATTTTCTGCAGCTATCGAAAGCCCAATTCAGAGTCTTTCAGTGTGTTGTGTGTGTGTGCAGAGTGCCCTGAACCCATTGGAAATGAAAATTCAGGGTTGCATGTTTGTTTTAAAGTATGTGGAATTCAGATGGAGGTGTTGTCCAGGCCACATATTCTTGATCAGGAGCAACAGGCGAGTCCATATATCTCTCTCTCTCCCTCTGGTCAATCTGTCTATCTGCCAGTTAGATTACTTATGAAAAGCAAGTAAAGAGGAAACAGCAGCTCGACACAAACTTCGGCGTATCTTCAGATCCGCCCATCTCGAGGACTCCTACGAGTTTCCTTTGTGAGATGTGTGCACTTTAGTGTCACGAGGTGAGCTGGGTCTACTTCCGTTCGTTTCACAAATATACCATAACATTGAGTCTGCTTTATTTAAATCTGTTCAACTGTTATATTTGTCTGTCTATCCATATGTCAAGTAAACAGTCCCATTCTAAGTCACAGCACCATTGACAAGCGGAAAAGAAGTTTCTATTTGTTTCAAGATTTTATTAAGTGCTGCTTTGGTTTTTTGTTTTGCTGAATAGAGTTTCTGTCAACTTCAATACTCTGAAGCTATTGTAAATGTGAATTTAGGGTGTAATGGCTGTATTAAAATTTATGTAATAGGCAGATGGAGGCGCGGCTGCCGCCGTGGATACAGGTATTATTTTCTATTCAAAGTCAGCTGTCAATTTAGATACAGATTTACCACGGCGAAATGGCGATGCTCACATAGGCGGGTGTCAATGAGAAATTCCTGGAAAATAAAAGTTCAATTTTTCAGGTAAGGAACAGCCTTTGAATGCGATGCACGTACATGAATAACTGAATATTTTTATGTGTATGTAATATTTTAAAAAGCGTAGATCCGACGAGGCTCAAGGTATCTACTAGTCGGGCACTCCCGACCGCTGGGTTTCTTTTTTCTTGTTTTCATCTCCGTTTGTATTATAAATACATTAATATGCTACTCATTTACTTCCGGTTTCGGTTGTCAACGGCAGCGGAAACGTAATCTGCTTGTCATCAACTCTGTCTGCCCGTTGCGCGTATTATTTCTTATTCTCCGCTTGCACCGCTTTCTTGTTGTCCTTGTTGTAGTTGAAGTTGTCATCTTGGGCATTTCCGCGGTTCGGTGTTCTCTTTCAGTTGCGGTCTGCGTTTGGCTTCCTGTTTGCTTTCCATTGCTCTTCCGTCCGTATTTATAAAATACAATATGTCAAAGTTCGAGCGTCCTTTATGAGCGATTTATATGGATGGATCCAAGCTGCGGAAAATTAGCTATCGATACAAACAATCCACATAATAGGTGTGAGATTGACGTGTAAAGGTTACTTTTACTATAATTGAATTAAATATATATGCCACAAGGACTTGAAATAATCTTAAAGCTAATGTGTGGATCAACGGATTCGCATAGGACTTGCATGTTTTACATGCTAAAACTATGTTAGACTTAGTTCTAAGCAAGGCTACATGCCACGACCTCTAGTGCTGTAAATCATTCTGAATTAATTTTTTATATTTGCACAAAATTAAATATGCCTAAATGTATCATTTTTATTAGTCCTAAATGAAACGTGCATAATTGCTTTGAATTTATTTAAATAAATCATTGCATTAATACTAATTTTAAACAGTTTATCACTTTAAAGCGGTTTTTGGATAATAAATATTACAGCGTGTCATTAAAATTCGCAAAATAATTGCATAATTTTCGCACTTGCACATCCATTAAATATTCCCGGCTATTGGCCATCGTGCAATCAATCCCGCTCCCAAACAGTAATTTTTGATAATCAACAGTTCGTTTATCAATATTTATGCAATCGTTTGCAATTGATAATTGAAAGCGAAGTCGTAGGAGGCAATGCGAGTGTGAAACAGCAATGTAATGTGAATGTGTGAGTGTATTCGTTGTAGTTATGGGGATAATTCTCTGAAGCTGTAATGAAATTCAAATAGAAGCGTATATAAATTCTGCTGTCGCTCTCTACTCTTTTCAATTTCCATTTCGCTTCGCTTTAACTGGCTAAAACAACACTCATTTAAGCACAGCTGTATATAAGTATATATATGTTATTTGGCCTCAACAAATCGCTCACGTGTGCAGAGAGTAAGCAAAGGCTTTAGCTCACTGCCAGCTGGCAACGGTAACGGCAACTCGGCTTGCAATTACATTTACGCTGCCTTGTGTCCTTGTAGTTGCACCGAGGAGGTTCTATGGCTCTTTGGCTCTGTGGCTCTGGCCAACATTAAATTGTATTAGCCTAAAAACATGTTATTGGCCCAACTAAAGCAATCACATTGAAAGAGTAGTTCCAGATGCAAGAAAATGCTGCAGCACTCGTTAGACGCCCCGCCCTACTCCAGGCCCCCCTTTTCCAAGGGGCTCTTGTTAGCTGCTCGCTAATAAAACCAAAATATTATGCAACAAGTAAGCAGAAGTAGATGCAGCTCCATGTTTGCGCTTTATTAGCTGCCCAACTCGAGCCACCTTTTCATTGCGGCCCTCAACTTCTCCACGTCCCCGCTCCGCCCCTTGTCATAATCCGCTGTAAAATTGTTTTTCAACTGCAGAATACATTATGTGTTGCTGTTGCTCTTCACGGCGTTTTCCGCTTTTGCTTGTGATCAAAAAAGAAAGAAAATATTCGAACTGTGTGTTGGTTTGTGTAGTACACAGAAATAATTTCAATCATGCCACTGTAATGCCCGGGCACTCTAAGTAAGCCCGTGCTGAAGAGCGATTCATGGCTAGCTACAGTTACTTAATTGGCAGAGTGCGGCAAAGGCGAGCTCCTTCAATGCCGAGATGAGCTGAGCAGCTGATCTAAAGCGTTGAAAGCAACACAGTCCTTGAAATTTTATCAGCAGCAGCTCGAGTATTAAATGCAGGTGCATTTACGTGGATTTCTAACGGCAGCTGGATACTATGGCCCGCTGTTGAAGGAAACATAAAGCAATGTGAATTTTTAAAGGCTTATGCACATCTGTTATAATTGAAGTTCAACTATTTCCGCTTAATAAATTTCTATTTATTACACACGCTTAATTGTGGAGGGCAGAGGGCAGCAGCTCAAGAGTTAATCAACCATAAATTTTGTAGAGCCACTCAAAGCAAAGGACACCAAAGCCGCAGCAACCACCAAACATTTGCCATAATAGCAAAAACCAACCATGGCAACAGCAACAGCAACAGCAACAATCAATACCCTATAATGAATTTGCGTTTTCTACAGTTTCTATAGCCCTTTTCCGCCGCAGAACAATACAAATAATAAAACAAATAAAAACCAATTAAAATTTAATGATTTAGCAGTTTGTGTGCTATAAAAAAGGCTGACGAGACGTGGCACAGGAAAACTGCTCTTAGGACTCTAGTGAAAACACTTTATGTTCTCTCTTCTGATTATCACTCATACGCACTGTTGTGGGTTGAGTCAAAGACTCTGCACGCCGCCAGCGAGCACCTGCTCGGCTTAATGTTTACGTTAACTTTATGAGCGACAGTTTTAGTCAGCAAGCTCACAAAAACTTCAACGAAATTGAAGCAATTTGCAGCGCTGGCTGCGAAGCCAAACAATTTACAAGCGAAATATAGCCGCAAGCACACAACTCGCAATTCGAAGCAAGAGCAAGATAAAGAAGCCACGGCACATACAGCCAACTAACTGCCTAAAACTATATGCAACCAAAGCCAACAAGTTTTAAAATAAAAGCCAGTGTACACACAAACACACACACACACGCACTCACACAGATGCACAGCAGCTGATACACAGTCAAACTGACTGCGAGCGAGGGCCAACAATAAACAGCAAGTGCAGAAAGTATAAAACGGAAATTCTGCATTTGACATAAACGCCAAGAGCACGCATCCCGAATCGAGCAGCAGACAACAAGCAGCGCGAGCAGCCAGCTGAGTGCCTTGCTGAAATGTTGAAGCCAATATACCCTTTCGATAATAAGTGCATTAACCTCATTTACTCTCTACTCATTATACCGTTGAAGTGCACAGAAGCAAACGCAATCGCCATTTTAATTGAATTAAGAAATTGCCTTGTTATATATTTATAAATTTCTCCAATAAGTTAAAGGCTTTAATTAGTTTGAAAGGAAATTATAGATATATTTTATCTATTTAGACTGGACTATTTCATTGCAAAGTTTTAATCAAACTCATGTCAATAGCTCTACGCTCGGTAGCCCATACGATAGTAGACTTAAGTCAAGAGTAAGTGTTTATGCCTCTTAGTGGTTAGGGCATGTCAAGAAAGTGTTGGAAGTTTTGTATCAGCAGGCGACTATATGCACAAATGCCAAGTGCTTGGCAATTGCGAGCATGAGAACTGGCTGCTAAAATTTTCAAAGGTTTCGCACTGATTTTCATTCGGTTACTTCTGTGGAGCCAACAGAAGCGACGCCGCCATAGCTCAGTACGCATATCTGCATCTGTGTGGTCTCGAAATGCATCTGTGGGCTTTTGCAGCTAACTGCTAGTTGGTTTCATTTTGTATTTGGCAAATTCTTGGATTGACTTTGTGTTTTGCATTTTGGGTTTTGGGCTTTTGGTTTTGCATTCTGACTTTCAATTGCATTGTTCTCGATGCCGCTCTGTGTGTGTGTGTGTGTGTGTGTGTGTGCATGTGGCTGTGGCTGCTGTGTGGCTCTAGCAACTCGAGTGTTAGGCATCCTGCGGCTTCAAATACAAAAAATTGATGCCAAGCATGATCCCAGCTCACACACAGCCCACCAGCATCCATCCACATTGTCATTGCGATTTGTTGTTTTTTTTTGTTTGGAGTGCCTAATGGGTGTCAGCACTCGAATGCAATTTTAAACATATTTTGCGGTCCAGAATGACTCTTTCCTCCCATTTCGGGTATGGAGTTAGTCGGCCACTGAATGGATAAATGCAGCAGCGCCGGAGAGGAAGACAAGTGCAACCACATCTGGTTATCATATGTCACTCAATACGACTAATGGGCTCCGTAACTGGCAGAGCCGAAATCAATGTCAAGCCGCATTTCCAGACAAAATCGCTAGCAAAATCGATGTCAAAGCACATTCGCAAACAAATGACAGTCCATCAGGTCACAGTCTCACGAAAGAAACAATAAACATGACTGGCCGAACGATGGCTGATCACACTGATTGGCAACTGTATGACGGGGACTTAAGTAAGCAACGCAGACTCCAGGACACGCAATTACAACTTTAAGTTAAAGCTTATTTTTGCAGCTATATCTGCTGGTGCCCGACTTCTGTCAATTTGTACGAGTCTTATGATAATGAAGGACAAATATTGCAAGAACAAACGGCAAGAGGCAGGCGAGAGAGGCAAAAGAAAAATGAATTAAATAAAGCTTGGCCGACTGCACGAAGCTCTTGCTTCAGCTGCCGCAAGGACCTTAACGAAACGACGTAATGTGGCTTTAAGCCCTGCACTTGTCCGCAGATGTAAGCATTTCAAATAATATTCCTTGATCCTGCACAAATAAATCATAAGTTTTTATTGCATATACTTTTTAGGACAGGGTATCTCGCAGACGAGTGGAGGGACACGCCTCGCGTCGTAAGGACTACAACGTGGCGTTGCTAACAACAGAGCGGAAGCCGGAAATGCCGAGCAGCAGTGCCAAGGCTCACGCAGTCGCCCTAGCTAAAGTCCTTTCAATTGTCGGCCAATTTGTTAGCTCGCTGCAGCCAAGAAGGCGAAAAAGAAATGCCGTGGCGTGCCATTCATGAAGTTGCCAAAATATTTGCAAAATATAAACTCTTGAGCGAGCTCAAGATAATTTTCATAAATATCGTTTGCTCCTTAGAAAAGCACCGAGCAAACTTGCAAATTAAGATATAAGCTTTTCTGCATAATTAATTGGAATTCAATTGATAAATGGGCGGCTATAATTTAATTAATTTGTATATAAGATTCCTATTCAGCTGAAAACTCTCTTATTAGTGATATTTTAATACAGCTCTGCACTATTCTAAGTCAATCTCTCTCTCTCTCGTCCTCTTTATTCCCCTGAAGTGCGAACTCGTTCGTCAACAATTACAAGAAGCTTTATATTCAGACGCAAAAGTCAAATATTTATTGTCAATTTACCTCAATTGACCTCAACTGAGCATTGCCTACTGTGTTCTACCTGACGACAGATTGAGAAGTGATTTAAACGACACAGCTAACAAAGTTTCCTACTTATTAATTCTTACTGGCCTTTGAACTTAATGCAAGCAGATAAGTGAAAATGTATCGAAAATGAACTCTTGGCCAATTTAGCTGTCTTCAATTAACTTTTATCAGTGCATGTCCAATGACTCCACATATTTAAGCCTAAAATGATTGCCAGCGTTATAGCAAAAATCAATAGTTAAACGAGGACCTTGAAAGCCATACAAACAAATTAACAACTCATCTTCTGCAAGCAATAAAGTAAATAAATAATAAATATTGATATCTATTAAGTACAAAGATTGTACTCGAAATATACTACATTCTCAATGCACACACTTTGGGAAATCAAAGAAAACTCAAATATGCTGAATTTTCTGTGCAATTTAGTTACCTTCAAAGGAAGACTGATACTTATCTTTTGTCTGTGACTAACATTTAAATATTTATTCATTATAATAAGTATATGAATAGATATAATGAGAGTGTCAAAGAGAATGATAGTGATATTGATGTTATATATATATATATATATATATATATATATATATATATATATATATATATATATATATATATATATGAGCTTTACTTTTAGGACGAGCTTCAATTAATAATTTCCTTTTGATATTTTAAATGTGCCTATTGAGTAGCGGCGCCCGCAGCCTCAATGAAACTTGATTAGACGCAACGAAAATTGTGTTACGCATACGCATCGTAGACGCTGCGCAATAAACGCATGATTAGCCAGCCATACACAGCCAGCCGCACAGAGACACAGAGACACACAGACAGACGCACACACATAGATACGAACGCACATTTGTAACAGTTAATTTACTTTCGGTGTTTTGGGTGACTTTGGCAAATCACACTTTTGAGTCGAGTGAACTTTCGAATGCAGCCAAGCAACACAAAGACGCAGTCAAGGCACAAACGAAATGACGACAAGGATGATGAAGACGACGACAACGACGAATGCGATGCCCGGGCAGGGAGCGCCATAAACGTTTGGGGAGACTTGCGCGAATAGAAATGGGATTACGGATAGGCACGAGCACTAGCGCAGCCAGAGCCACTGACAGTGGCACAGACGCGAGCATGAGGAGCTGCCTACGATGACGAGCTTGTCTAAAGGCGAAAACTTGACAAAGTATTCATAGTAACACGCGCGCACGCGAAAAAAGACATTGAAACTTGTCACTGCAAAGTTGTTAAGTCAGACGCCTGATGACTTTACGCCGGCCTCCGCTCGCAGCTCGCAACTGTGTGGGCGTGTTCCATTGCTGGCAAGCGCTCGGGCGTGTCACTGGCAAAAAATACAAAAATAAATAATATTATATTATTATGCCTCGGCCATAATGTGGCAAGCAAATTAGTAGCAGATTAGTTTATGTGAATCTGACAGGGATGAAAGCCGCTTTCGAATCGAATTAAGGTAACAGTAATTGGGTAAAACTGAATTGAATGATCATACAGCTTAGCACAGCTAGCATTTTAACGTGCTTAACAGGGTAGTTCCTCCTATTTATAGAAAGTTAAATAAAACTTTCTGGCATTTTAAGAAATAGTTCTAGCCAACGTTCTATATCTACAAGTAAACAGAACTTATTTGAGTAAGAAATGCGATCATATTAATGAGTATCTTAGAGTTCTAATGAGCTTAATGACACCGACGAACTGACATATTATTTATCTATGTCCAATTACGCATACGCCTCGTGTGCCGGGCAAATTGTCGGCGATTGTATCGCCTGCCTATTGGTTAGCCTCATGTGAAGTGTGTGCAATTAATGATATCGCTTAGAGCTGGCAAAAACTATGCATCACTTTTATGTTTTTATGGCGGCAGCGCATCGGGCTTAAGGACGCAATAAACAAGCCGCCAATGGGCGAGTAATGCGCTGTCATTTTCGAGACGACTTGTCACTGCTCATCATAAAATGTTATCTACATTAATTGACAGACTGGCAGATGGCGTTGCTGCTGCTGCGCGGCTTTGATTTTGTGCCTCACGCGAAAATGCCATTAAATTGATGGGTCCTCCCACATTGAAGAGTGCCACGAAATTCACAGTTGACAAAAACAATTAAAAACGTTGTAAAAATGTTATGTGCACGTCGCTTTTGGGTCTGGCTCTGGCTCTGGCTCTAGCTCTGGCTCTGGCTGTGGCTGTGGCTCTGGCAGTGACTCTGAAGCTATTGAGGCCTCAATTCGGGCCTCGCTTTGCCGCTGTGGTTGTTGTGGACGCTGTTGATAAAAGCAAACGGCACTTAAACGTGTCAACAATGGCCACGACAAGCACAGCCCATGAATTGACGAACCAAACAATGCTCGATTGGGGCCTGCAGGGGAGCGGGTTGGCCGGACCCAATGGGCCAGATTTACAGCAATCAGTTTTATGTTGTTCAAGTGGCAAACGCTCATTGTGATTGGCCTCCCTGCCTGCCACGCCCGCTCCACCCCGCCAGTCCTCCTCCCCCACATGCCATACAGTTTTGTAATTAATTTCTGGCCAAACCAGCGAATGGCTTTTTTCCTTATTTTTTGGTTGCCACTGCCGCTGCTGTGGTTGCTATAAAAGTTAGATAAATTGCACGAGCATAGACAAAACTTTCGATCACGCAGCTACGCACGCTCTTTATAGAGGGCGGTGCTATAGAAGGTATGCGTGATGTGGGCCGCTGGGCGGCAACATGAGAGGTGAGAGCCGGCATCGCGGCTCTTGTCAGATTTTGAAGTGGCTGCAAGGGCAGGCAACCGAACCGAGCCAAGTGGAGCGACTGCCGATTATTTATAGTTGAGAAAGTTTTGTCATTTACGTTTGAAAATTTAAATTTTAATTGAGTTTTCTTGCTGTTGCCGTTGCTCTGCTCCCATCGCACCCACAGTGCGCGCCGCTGCTGCTCTATGTGCCCCGGTGTTAGAGGTGCTCGGGCGCTCGGGTTAAAATCAAAAAGTCACAGAACTATGAATGGGTGGCCACCGGACCCTCTATGCTGTGCATGCTACCCACTGAGCCACACAGTCGCGTTATCCCAGGTGTTTGCTTCAACTTCACTTCATCTGAGCATGATAAAAGCAGAGTTGTCCAAATTGTTTCGTAAACTTTGCTAATACCCTTTAGGTCTCAACTTGGCCTGAGAGTACACAGTTTCAAAATTGATTTCAGAACTTGATTATATAACTTTCTACCTACCTCACTTTCAATTAACGTAGATATGTGAATGTCGGGCTACCTATAATTAATAATTATAGAGTATAGAAGATATGATACATTCGCAAACCTTTCATGGGTATTTCATAGTCGAGCTACCCTGTGCTCTCCAAGTTCTATTTTGTTTTTGTTGACCTATTGGTGGCGACTGCATATAACAAATGTTTCGGTTTTTTTTCTCTATCTTTTTGTTGTTCTTATTGTTGTTGTGGCTTGCCACAGCGAAAAATAAAAACAAAACAAATAATAGAAAAAAACGCAGAATCAAAGTTCGAGTTGCAAACAAGCAAATTTGTTGTTTGTTATTGTGCCGCAGTGCTCGCATGTTGTTGTACTATTGATTGCTTTGTTATATTGCCAGCAATAAAATATGCGCGGCTGTGGATCATACAGAGCAGCATAACCACCACACACATACATATAAGTACCAGATGACTAATGAAAAAACTAAAATAGAAGCCACTATAAAACAGGGAAACGTCAGCCTTAAAGGGTCGCGGCCAGCAGCAAACTGTAAAATACATGCTTGGCTCATTAAATTGATTCGTAGTCCACCGCCCTTGTTGTTGTTGTGGCTCTCAGTTAATGGCAAGCTAAAGAAAACTGCTGATGTGACCAAATATTTCGATGCAGGCCCCGAGAGCAGCTAAAAAGCAAACGACGGCCATTGACCGTAAGCCATAAAACACACGCGGCTCAATGCCTGCCCCAATGACAAAGTTCATGTATCATTAAGGCATTTGCGGGGCACACTGGACACTAACAATAACAATAATAGCAACAGCACTCGCAAAATCAGCGCCAGCAGCCATGCCAAGCAAGGGGGTTTGAATATCACAAATTGTTGGCATTTAAATAAATAAAATAAAAAATAAATAAATATGACAAATTTTTGTTGGTTTTTGCTGAATTATTTATTTATATTTATGTTTGTTTCAACTTCAAAATAGTTCAAATATCGATTGGTTTCTCCAGCTCACGCATTCACTGAAATATAGTAGCTAACACAACTAACTATTATTTAATTTTTAAGACTTTTTTTTCTGATATACTAAGAATCAAACAAGTCTTTAAATTTGTAGCCATGCTGATCTATAATAAATATAAATTTAATAGCTTAAAAATTCTTTACTGTGAAGTTATTCCTCTCAGAATCGACAATTATAATGAAAGATATATTAATATATAAAAAAACTTAATATAAAAAACTTATAATTTAATCATGAGCCTAGATCCGAAGAACTTAACAACAAGAATTAAACTTTAATCAGAGCTCTTAAGTTGCTCAATTAGTTATACTTCGAAATAATTTCTGGAAATATAAGAAATTAATTGTGATTTACAAGTCTTGATTATTCTATATTTTGAACTCATTTATAACATTTTTACAACAGCTTAAGCTTCACGGTTTCTATTTGCGGAAGGAGCAGAAGCTGCCGTGTTCAGTTGTCAAAGTACAGGCGTCAACATGGAGTGTCCTGCGGTTGTAGCCACCGTCGTTGTTGTAGTTGTTGGAATTGATGTTGCTGCTGCTGCTGCTGCTGTTGCTGTCATCAGTCGGAACACATTACTGAGAAGTGAACAGTTTGGAGTGTGTGCTAGTTGCTGTGGCACAATACAGCCGCAGACACAACTCAAAATCGCAATATGACGACACATATGCGAGCGGGGCTCAACCGAACGGCAAACCAAACCCAAAGCCAAAACCAAAACTCAAAAACTGAGCATTGCCAACATTGCAACGGTAAACATGCAAAATTGTGTTGAAAGGTGTGTGTATAGGGTGTGTGTGCGGGTGTCTCCCTTGGTAGATATGTCCTAGCTGCATGTTAACGTGCATTTTAACGAATGTTGACAATTACGAAAAATTTGGTTTTGGTTAAACGAATGTGGAATATGCGATACACTGGGCGTATGGCTGGCCGTATGCGTATGTGTGTATGTGTGCGTGTGAGTGTGTGCTTTTTTCGTATGGCCAAAGTTCTGTTTGAAGTACTGGCATGAGCATTTTTTTGGGCTGTGGCTCGTTCAACAGCAGGAGAGCATCCAAACAGAGCGAAGTTGGAGTTGTAATAGAGTCGCGGGATTAACAACCGAAGAGAGGAGCCACCCACAGCGCGCACCCAAATAAAGAGCGAGCAAGACAGCGAGGGAGTGAGATGTGAGAGTGAGAGCGAGAGCGTGGAAGAGAGAGGGACTGACAGCATTGGGCTTGGCATACCCAACCGATTATACGAGAACACAGCCAGCACACACTGGCAGCCGGGACCTCCGTCGGCGGCACTCAAAAACAGGGTGAAGCCCATTGCGCAGGCGCTGCGCAGCATCTGCGCGATGCTGGCGACAAAGCTACAAAGCAATGGATGCTGGCGCCGCAGTCGCAGCGACTGCCTGGCTGAGAGGGCCAAGGCAGGCTACAAAAACAAAACGCACGTCAGTATGAATTCTGTGAATATCTATGCAGGACAGCACGGAGCGAACGGCGTGCAAAAGCTAGGCCGCAAGTGAAATAAAAATAATCTAATCAGTTAAATATTTAAATATTTGCCAGCCAGTGTATATAATAGTTGTTTAGTACTTAATTTTTAATTAGTAATATTTTTTGAAGATATTCCTGTGCCATTACCAAATAAATTTATTTACACAGTCGGCTCGTAGACAACATCAGCTGCATAGGTGCAGCTCAGAGCTAGGCACACGAGCTCTGCTCCAGCTCAGCTGCTCTGCCGCTCTGCTGCTCTGCTGCTCAGCTGCTCAGCTGCTGCCGCAGTCGCTGCCTTGGCTGGCATCGCAGTCGCTGCCACAGTCGGAGTGAGTGTGCCTCGTCTGCGCCGGCGCTGGCGCTGCGCAGCTGTGCGTCGAGTGGAGACTTATGCATTGGCACTTTTAGCTCATCGCAGGTACTAAAAACCGAGAGGAACAGGAAAACTCGACACTGAGGCTGCTCTCGCAACTACGTCACGCACACCAGGCAAGACCGAAAGGTAAACAAAAACCTGTGCGCGTGTTTTTAGTATCAATAAAACACCGGCCAAGCGCCTTCAAGGCAACTGCCGCTGTGACGTCATGTGGCGCTGGGCTCGGCCACGTCTGGCCGTTCTGCTGGACATTTGGCGGCACTGCAAGCTGCTCTGCCTGCTGCTGGCCTTCCTGTTTGTCTTCTGTGAAACGGTGCAGGCCAATCCGGATGCCAAGCGGCTCTACGACGATCTGCTGAGCAACTACAATCGGCTCATTCGACCCGTCAGCAACAACACGGACACGGTGCTAGTCAAGCTAGGTCTACGCCTATCGCAGCTCATCGATTTGGTAAGCCAATAACGGCGGAGCACACAGGCTCGAAAACACTCTCCAAATAATTAATGCAATTGCGAAACTTGGACGGAAACACATTAGTGTACGAGCTGAGTGCCCAGCTCTCTGCACGATTCTTTTTTAATTAAGCGCTTCAATGGAGCACTCAGCGACGTTGCGCTACATTTGCCAGCGCCATTTATCGAGTGTGGCGCAAAATGTAAACTGCCAAGCAAACTTTCAATCGTAAACACACAGAAATAAAAAATAAGACAGCAAATGAGACGAGCCCCAGGCCATGCAGACCACGTTACCAATGCCTAACGGCCGCATGGCCGAGCGCCTACCCAGTGAGGGCATATTTTCTACAGCTGTTCCGTTTAGCAATTTACGTAATTAACTTAATAGGATTAAAAAATTGTAGGCAAACTGATTATAATTAGAAAACAATCATATTTAGGCTCTTGTACTGAAAAGTATTTTTTTTTATATATAAATTTAAATATATACATTTTTTTTTTGCATTTTCTTTATTTTATTTATTTTATTTCATTTTATTTAATTTTTTATTTTAATTTATTTTAATTTTTTATGTTAATTTATTTATTTTATTTTATTTGATATTTCATTTAATTTTTTATTTTTTTTTTTTATATATATATTTTATTTTATTTTCTACATTTATTATATATTTTTTATTTATTTAAGTTATGATATTTATCTACTATCCGAATCAATTACAATTCTTTCATACTTAGAATATGTTCATAAAAACACCCGATCTATAGTCGCACTTCCCATTTCGAAAAGCCTTCTCTTCCCCTCTTTTGAGTTATAATATCATATTATGCACATTTCTCACGGCCTGACACACAATTTATCAAGCATTTCAACAGAAACTCATTTCATTTGCTCAAAAATAAAGTATTGCATACTTTTCGGAGCGGCAGCTTAAAGTTCGCGACTGAGCATTTGTCAAATGCCGTGCGCTGCAGCCCGAGCAGCCCGAGCAGCCCGAGCAGCCAAAGCACACACTGCAATTACTGCAGAATACTTTACTAGGCCAGAGGAAAGTTGCTTTGAGGGTGGGGCAGACACAAAGTGCCGCTACCACGAGGCTTAAAAGATAATAAAACAAGCCAAAAATCCAAAAACCGTAAACTGACAGCAAAAAGCACATTAGCGGCAGGGCAGAGTATACTCTGCCTCGTGCTCGAGGGTCGCGCGAGGTCATGAGGAGGCAGATAGGGGTAGCACGCAAGCAGACAGTCAGCCAAACAAACAGACAGACCCAGGGACATAGGACATGCCTCTCGTAGTGGCAGAAACCAAGTGTTAGCGGTGTAGGAGGAATAGCAGTAGCAGCTGCACCAGAAAGGAGTAGAGAAAAAATGCAAATCCTGCTTGATGCATGGTCGTCCTGTGTGCACTTGCATATCTAAAGCGCCGGCTTTAATTTTCGTTTGCACACAGAACCTCAAAGATCAAATTCTAACGACCAATGTGTGGCTGGAACATGAATGGCAGGATCATAAATTCAAATGGGATCCATCCGAGTATGGCGGCGTCACCGAGCTCTATGTGCCATCCGAGCATATCTGGCTGCCCGACATTGTGCTGTACAACAAGTGAGTCCACATCCGCCAAGTTAAACCAACCTCTGAACTACAGATTGCATTAAACTGCCGCAGCGCTGATGGTGAGTACGTGGTGACCACCATGACGAAGGCCATTCTCCACTATACGGGCAAGGTGGTTTGGACCCCGCCGGCCATTTTCAAGTCGTCCTGCGAGATTGATGTGCGCTACTTTCCCTTCGATCAGCAGACGTGCTTCATGAAGTTTGGCTCCTGGACCTACGACGGCGATCAGGTATGTCCACCCATATACTATCTCAGTCTATCCGTGTGCCTGTGCGTGTGAGTGAACAATGGGGCGTGGCATTGTGGATTTATGGGCAGCCATTTATATGAGCGCTGAGCGCGCACTTACAAGCCTAAGATGCCAGGCGAACATCGAAAGGGCGTCGGCTGCACTGCAGATTAAAATGTGAGAAATTGTAAAAGTGTAATTGAAACTTGTCTAACCGTTACCGTTACCGTTACCGTCACGCACACCCCCGTCCAAAAGCCAGAAATAGAAAAGAAACTCTCATGCCGACCCACTCGACTCTGTGTGTCTCTGTCATAAAAATGCGCGGCCATAAATTAAGGCAAAGTGCGACTCCCCACAAACCATTGCCGTTTCCGTTCCCGCTGACCGGACGTCGCACAGTGGTTGAGATTATAGAAATTATAAAAGCACAGTTTGGTAATATCAATGCAAAAGTATTATATATATAACAAATTCAAGAAATTAAACTGATGTCAATATAAATATTCGTTTCATAATTTTTTATATTTTATTTATTTATTTATGAGCTAATATAGTATAATATATATAACAACAAATTCAAGAAATTAAACTGATGTCAATATAAATATTCGTTTAATAATTTTGTATATTTTATTTATTTATTAATAAGCTAATATAGTATAATATATATAACAACAAATTCAAGAAATTAAACTGATGTCAATATAAATATTCGTTTAATAATTTTGTATATTTCATTTATTTATAAGCTAATATATTTCTGAAATCTTAACATCTAAGCTATATTTATTCATTTATAATTTTATAACTAAATAAAGATTCACTTTAAAGTCTTTAATTAAGAAGGTATATACTAAGATTATATTATACAACTTGGCTCATATAAATCATGTTAAAGTAGCGTTAGTGATGAGGGCTCTCCACTGTGCGACTTAGTCATTGTCAACGCATTTAAATTTGCTACTCTTTTAACAACTGCACTTGAGCCTCGGCTCGAAGCAGCTCAAGGCGGAGATGAAGATGTCGCCTCCAGGCGACTACGGCGCTGACGATGTGATGGAGAGAATGAGTTGGACGTGGCCGTCGACGAGCGTCACGCCCGCTGGCTCCAAGTGCCTTTAAGCTTTATGCGTTTTATGGCTCTTTCAACGCCGTTCTTTTTGCAGATCGATTTAAAGCACATCAACCAGAAGAACGATAAGGACAATAAAGTTGAGATTGGCATTGACTTGCGCGAGTATTATCCAAGTGTGGAATGGGACATATTGGGCGTGCCCGCTGAGCGCCATGAGAAGTATTATCCGTGCTGTGCCGAGCCCTATCCAGGTGAGTTTCGTAGAGTTTAAAGCTCAAACTTTGCTCGCCAATAACCGCACGCGAAAGCTCTACCCAAACTCACTACGAAAATCTTTATTCCAAACACAAATCCAAATATCTTGGATAACTGCTGCGTGGTGTCTCTCCCTCTCTCTCTCTCTCTCTCTCTCTTCTTCTTCTCTCTCTTTCTTTTGATATAATGTTCAGACATCTTCTTCAACATAACGCTGAGACGGAAGACACTCTTCTACACGGTCAACCTCATCATCCCATGCGTGGGCATCTCCTACCTCTCCGTGCTGGTCTTCTATCTGCCCGCTGACTCTGGCGAGAAGATTGCGCTTTGCATCAGCATTTTGCTCTCACAGACTATGTTCTTCTTGCTTATCTCGGAAATTATACCGTCAACTTCGCTGGCTCTGCCGCTTCTGGGAAAATATCTCCTCTTTACTATGTTGCTGGTCGGGCTGAGCGTTGTCATCACCATCATTATACTCAATATACACTATCGAAAGCCCAGCACCCACAAGATGCGGCCCTGGATACGGGCGTTCTTCATCAAGCGACTGCCCAAGCTGCTGCTAATGCGTGTGCCCAAGGATTTGCTGCGTGATTTGGCCGCCAATAAGATCAACTACGGAATGAAGTTTAGCAAAACAAAGTTTGGCCAAGCCCTGATGGACGAAATGCAAATGAACTCCGGCGGATCCAGTCCCGATTCAATACGTCGCATGCAGGGCCGTGTTGGCGTAGGAGGCTGCAACGGCATGCATGTGACTACAGCAACCAATAGGTAAGTTTCTCAAACGAGAGTCGCTCAATAAAGTTATGAAACACGAAAGTCAGTGCAAGTAATGAGAGTCGCCACAATTAATGAGTAGAAGCAGAAACAGCCCTTATAAATAGGGAATAATACAGAACAGAAGGGGAAAAACTCTAGTTCTCTAGAATACGGAAATATGAAAAGGACTGCGAAAAATATGAATGCAAAATTAAATGATGATAAATAAGGAGCCGTCTGCCAGTAAACAAGTTGATAAAGAGAGAATTTATACCCAGAAGAATTCAAGCTAATGGAAACAATACCAGAAAATATAGTCAAAAAGCGTAGGCTGAAATAAAAAACTTTGAAATATAAAGAGCCATTGCTTGATGAAGCCAAAGGATCCGAAATATAATGACACACTTAATGCGCGTCTTGAGTCCTTTTGCTTCCCAGTTTTGCCTCCAATTCCACGAACGTCCCCACATTGTGAGTTTTCGGTTATATAGTCGGGTATTAACTTTCTCTTGCAGATTCAGTGGCTTGGTGGGTGCTTTGGGCGGTGGGCTGAGCACACTGAGTGGCTACAACGGACTGCCATCTGTCCTTTCCGGCCTCGATGACTCCATGAGTGATGTGGCGGCACGCAAAAAGTATCCGTTTGAGTTGGAGAAGGCAATACATAACGTCATGTTCATACAGCACCACATGCAACGGCAGGATGAGTTCAATGCGGTGAGTTCTGCTGTAGCTGATTGAATTTTTAATTGAAAATTCCGTTTGGCCGGACGATGACGACAACGACACCGACAACGACAACGACAACGACAGCAACAGTAACGTACACGACAATGATGACAGGGACAGCCAAGTGCAGAAGCAGCTGGAGCCCGGAGTGACTATGGCTTGACCATATTGGCCATGGCCAAAAAAACCACAGAAAGTGCTTTGAGCATCTCTTCTTGCTATTTGTACTGGTTATCGATGTCTGATCAGCCCAACTATTAACGAGCCCGCCAGCCAGTCCAGTCAGAATCCTCTCTCTCTCTCTCTCTCTCTGTCTATCGCGCTGTCTACGTTTTGGTTTCATTTCTTTCGACTTATTTAAGCTTTGCGATATTTGCACTTTAAGACCACACAAAATCCACTTTTAATTGCTTTTGTTCAATTGACTGGCAATTGGCTAGCAAAGACTCCATCCCATCCATCGATTCAATCAAATCCAGCGCCCAGTGCTTTGTTCTCCGTTCCTGCCACTTGTTTTTTGATCCAGTTTTATTTGCTTTACTTCGGCTGTTCGTCCAGCGCTTTTTGCTTTGCTATTGGAAGTTCATTTTGATTGATAACCAACTGGGCGCTGGCCGTAAGCAGATTAAGCGTCAGTGCTTAATGAAAGCAATCGCTCAAAGTGTGGGCTTAAAACGAGCTGTAGTTAGTTTGCCAATATTGCTCATACGACCCTTTGTGCAATTTAAGCATACAATTCCCTCGCTCTCACTGATGAATATAAAATATTTTTTATGTATAATCTGTGTTTAAGCATCACGAAATTTCTTATTTTTATTGTACTCATTTGTGGTAATTGCATTTTTTGCTTTACTCAATAACAGGAGGATCAGGATTGGGGCTTTGTGGCCATGGTCATGGATCGCCTCTTCCTCTGGCTCTTCATGATTGCCTCGCTGGTGGGCACATTCGTCATATTGGGCGAGGCCCCTTCGCTGTACGACGACACCAAGGCCATTGATGTGCAGCTCTCGGATGTTGCTAAGCAAATCTACAATCTGACCGAGAAGAAGAATTAAATTCATAAAATGCAATCCGAAAATAGTTAACACCGTATATATATGTATGCCATGTCATGTAAAGCCTGCACTATGCAAGCCCTAGTTTAAAATGTGTTTTAAAGAAATTAATAAAAAGCAAGCAAAACAAAAATGCTAAGCCAACGAAGTCAGGCAATATGCTAAAATGCAGCTGTGGCTTTTCGACCACGGGCCAGCAGCTGGCTCACTCTAATGTTTTCAGTAATGCAAAAATAAATTATTATCTGCAGCTCGCCGCACTTGGCACACACTTCCGCAGCTTTGGGTATTCCAAAACTAAGCATATATAAATTTTCCAAAAAGAAAAGTAAATTATTTCTCCAAAAGCACATTTCGTTGATGAAGTCGCTCTGGTAAGTAAATATTGTGAGCCCCGCTGAAACTTGCTGACAGCAGCCAACTCAGACTTCAAGTTGTCATCGACTTTGCTGTGTAGAGTCCACAGGAGTTTCCATGGCATATGGGTTGTTATGCGCTGCCTTTCATATCATAACGGCGAAATTAAGCTTTTTGAAAATGCGCAACAAACGGGGCCAACCATGTGGAAATAGCTATTAAGGCTGCTGGAAAAGCCAAAGACTGAAGACAGCAAGAGCCCCACTTTGACAGAGTCTCAGGAAGTTGAGCAACAGCAACAGCAAATGTTGCTCTTGTAAAACTTATATAAGTATGTGATTTTCGGAGTTTATATATATTAAAATACTTTTCTTTTTTTTTGTATATATAAATCTATTTAAGAAGGTTTTAATCAACGGCTCAAATCGAAGGCATCCATCGAGGTAATATCTCCTTAACTGTGCCCAGTGTTAGTAGTAAAGAAACCAATGCTAACGATTTGAGGAGCAAGCATAGCTATGCAGCAAATTTGCAATATCCGTGGAGAGTTGGTGGCAAGTTTGCACGGGCTGTTGCAGCTGGCATTGTTGCTGGTTGGCCCCGAGGCGACCCCTTAAAGTATGCGGCAATCAAAAAATATCTGCACAACTATTTGTTAGAGCTGCAAAACTATTTCTATACAAATGTCACAATTTCTTTTCGTCCTTTTCTGTGAATGTCATTCAAATTGATGCTCAGCGAGTGGCAGGCCGAGTCGAGCTGAGTCGAGCTGGGGCAGGCGGCATGCCGCCCAATAACTATTTCACAATGCCAGCAGCCGTTGCCTGTCAATGTCAGTTGGCGAACAGCAGTTGCAATTTCTTATATAGCGCAAACTGTGAGACAACAACAAGGCACAAATTGATAAACCAGGCGCTGTGACTTAGCTCAACAAGTAAATTGCAGAAATGCGGATGCCGAAACGAAGACGAGCGCCAAGTCAGTGTGCGCATATATTTTGCATACTTTTGCCACCATTCGACAATCAGTTTACGCACACGCTGACTCTTATTCATTCATTCAGTCATTCGACTTGGTTCCGCTCTCCCAACATGTTGACAAGTTCAATCTGCTGTGCCTGCCTCAACTCCCCCTCCTTAACAGGAGACCTGACTAGCTGACTGACTGACTGCCTGACTGCCTGACTTTTGTCAGCTTGCCGCATATGTGCGCCATTTTTCTACTTCCCGTCTGCTTTTCCCAGTTCACAGAGCAGCAGGGCTTTTTATTTTCATTTCTTGGCTTCAATTTAAATTCATATTATTTGTGTTTCAAATAAGCACACACACACACACACGCACATAAATATAAACAGAAAATGTTAAGCAAGAAGACAACTGCAATAAATATGCTGCTAAGAAAACATAGCACATGGTATTAGATGAAACTTTAAATGTAATTGATGAATATATGGCAGCTATGATGACTGCGATGAGTAACTTAAATAAAATGATGGAATGAGTATATATCCGCTCAACTAGGAGTTATTACTCTGAAATGTGCTCTGTTAGCTTTAAAATGCATTTAGCGGACCTAAAACTGTAGAAAAAAAATTATTAATTATATAAATTTTCTCAAGAATGCTTTATATCTGAATATAAATTTATTTTAAAAATTCAAAAATAAATAAATAAAAGAATTCTTAAATGTAAAAATGATTTGTATTGAATTACTAGTAATTATTATTTATCCCTGCAGATTAAACAATAAAATAGAAAAATATTTTATTGTATTTAAATATTATTGTAAAGTTTTTTTGCATGCAAAGAAATATTATTCTTATAAAAAAAAAAAAATTAAACAACCTTTAAGTGAAAGTTTAATAACTCCAACGTTTACTGACTTTTATAGCATTTATTTTAGCATACTTTTATACTAGAGTAATATGAAGTAAAATTGATGTATATTTTACATCCTTTGTGCACTTCACACAACAATTTTAATGAACAACAAAACGGGCATAAAAATCATGGGATCCACTCGCTGCAGTTGTTGCCCTGCCATGTGCATTGATATTTTTTAGCTTTCCCAGTGGTGCATTTCCTGTTTGTATTTATGTATGTACATGTAGGTACATACATATTTTGTATATATTTCGATTTATCGCTGGGAGAGAGTCAAGTTTTTGAGTTTCGCATTTTTGCGGACATATAATTCATGGCGCACTTTCTGGCGTGCAATTTAATTTCCCGCTGACTGCAGAAGTTTTGCAATCTGTTTGATTTACCATTTATTTATGGCGCACGGCAAATTCAATTTGATTTCAAAATGGTACATTTTTTATGCCCCCGGGCGAGCGGAGCACTTCATGCGCAGCGTTCAACAGTTTAATGCAATTTCTGCAACGGTCAACGGTTCGGCTGACAGCCGGGCAGCTCTTCGGAGCAGCCTTGATATAATTAACATTGCTATGCAGCGGATGGCTGACTGGCAGCCTCTTAAATTGCCGTTAGCTGGAGCAGGCGAAGCCCACACGATTAGGGCGCGCGTGTCAGTTGTCTAATTTTATCGCAAAAACAATTTGTCGCGCAAACTTTTTGCTGACAGCCTTTTCCGTCTTTGTGGCAAATTTTGCAACGATTAATAAAAGCCAAAAGAATTGTGCAGCAACTGGCGACATTTGCTGCAGCCGTCGCTGTGGCCCAGTTAAAACTTGAACTGAATCCTGTGACATGTCACAACTTTGTGACTGTCATTTATTTATGAATTGCTCGCTCGTAAAGTTGTCGCCACACACACACACATACATACACACGCACATACAGATCACATCCAATTAGCATATTAAATTAAATAAATATTAAACTAACTGCTGTTGGCCTTCAGCCACATGCCACACACACACGCTGACACACATTACGTATACGACATGCAGTCCGGCGCTGTCAATACCTAAAGTGATCAACTACACACATACACATGGGCAGACTGTCATGCAGTTAGTCATTCACTCATCAAACATCAACCCTATGGCACACCGACAGCCCGTCTCTATGGATTACTTGCCAACGGCTTTTATGAGTCCTGGGCCCAGCCCCAGCCCCAGCCTCAGCCCGGGCCCTGCTCATAATTTATACCACTTATCTTAATAATTTTGGGCGGAAAACTTTACCAGCATGCATCGACATCGACAGAGGCAGCTGAAATATTTTAAACATTTACTTAGCCAGCAGTGAAAGGCGTAGGCCAGCACAAGGCCTGGAATTTGAGGTGTCCTTCGCTCGGCTTCTAGCAGAAAGGCTGGCTGCATTCGTGCCTAACGAAAAACTCTTAATTATTTAACTTGGTTATTTCAATCATTTTTCATTAAAACTAATATTTTACTGTCAATATATTACATAAGCAGATAATAAGCTAGTTTAATAACATAGTTGCTAAACTGATTCAGGTCATAAACTCGAGTATTTACAGCCCCATTATCTTATCTTATACTATTAATAAAACATTTATGCTAATTCTGTATATCTTTCATATGCAATAAATATTTAATATAAATATATAAATATAAAATTATAGCCCGCTTTCATTCCAATCCATTTGCCATTCTGATATTTCCTAATAAAATATTATTAATTTACTCAAGAGCACTTAAAATATCAATAAATTGGCCCTTAAAAAGCACTCGAACATGCTTTGAAGAACCAGTTTACCAATTCAAAGAACTGAAGCTACTTCCTTTGTCGTGACCCCAGCTCCAGCCAATTGAGCGCATCCCTGGAATTGTTACCTTCGCCTTGGCATGTTACATCAACTTGGTCGTCGTTGTGCCACACACACACACACACACACACACATAGATACACGCAGGCACACATATTTGCATGTACATAGTTGAAACGCCCCATGAGGCGGTTTTGCTGTTTGTTTTAGTGCCAATGTAGCATAGTTTTATGCATATCCTAGTAGTCCTGTGTGCAGCGTCTTTGCCATGGCATAACTTTCTGCGACATTGCTGTGTATGGCTCCCTCCGTGAGAATGCTGTGGCTGCTAGCAGCTAGCTGCTGGCAGCTCCAAGCAAAATTTACTTTGCTCTACTTGACTTTTCCCTCCTTTCTGTTTCATTTTGAGCTTTTCTCTTCTTCTTTTTTTGGAATTTCAGTTTTCACTGGTGTTGCTGCCTTGGCACAGCTGAACGCCCTAAAACGGTAAGCATATTTGCGTACAAGTGTGTGCGAGTGTGTGCGTGTCGACTACACTACCTACACTACACATTATTCATTCATGTTGGACATCTACTTGAAAATTGACTTATGTGATGTGTACGTACGCTTATACAGGCGGAGCATTTCGTGAAGGAAGCCAGAGATATCCTGGCAGATGATGCCCGCTGCTCCCACTGCGCTGACAGCATTTTGCGGTAATATGCATTAAAAATTACGTATACGATTTGCGTGTTTCGGAATGTTCAAACAGTGCTGGGCGCTAGCTTTGTCACGTAGCGCAGGTGCTAACGTGGCTGACAGATGAACACGAAGAAGCAGCATAAGTTTAACATAAGAGAAACTATATCGACTAGAATTTAAATGTTTATAATAAATAAAATATATATTTGTATATGTCTTAGGAAACTTATGGAAACTTATTGATTTACAGCGCATAAGGCAGCTTAAGTAACTCAGCAGATGGATAGAATGAGAAACGAAATTGAATTCTAAGTGCAAGCTGAGCTTTAGCTTTGCAAATTAACTCTCTAATGCATAAATATCGCATTATTTATGAAAATGCCTTTCAGCTATGACTAAATTCATATTTGGGCTTTGATAAAGCAAGCCTCCCGTCCGCAACACCCGTCAGCTGACAGGGAGAAAGGCCGCCGGTGGCTGAAATGTTCATAGCACTTTATCCAAATCCAATTAACTTGAACTGCAGCTTCCCGAGTCAACCGTGCACACACACACACAAGGAACAGAAATACGTTGTGGGCGCTTGGGATATTGTTGCACGCAAGGCGACTGCAACAATGTGGCAGGCAGCGCCTTGGACGGAAATCCTTTGGCACTGCATTTCGCGCATCAGATATTATAAACATTTTTGGTTGCTGCATATTTAAAGGCGCCGCCATTACTCAAAGCACGCCCAAATAACTTTGGCGACAGGAGGAAGGCGAAGAATATAATCTAAGGCCACCGCACAATGGCGCATAACAAATATCCTTTCGCGCAGCAGCTGCTACATAATAAAGCGAACGGCATCCTTCACTCAAAACGCGCGCAGACAAAGCGACCAGGCCTTGTCTGAGAGACTATGAGGCTGAACAGCCGAACGCCCGGGCAGCTAGCAAACTGGGTCATGTTTACAATTAACTTTTTGGCTGCACAGCCACAGCAACTGCAACAGCAAGTCCTGAGCTGGTGCCACTTCCTGAACTAAGCTTGCCACAACCGCATCGAAACCCCCGAATCATCAGTCTCATCCCGCATGCACAAAGGCGACTCATTATGCGCAGAGGGTTAACGTTTCCATTTGCAGCGTTTTGGAGCCTGGACGGACGACGATTTCCGCATTCAGGAGATCACCGCAATATTTTTGGGTTTGTCGGTGGTGCAGCCATGAATGCAGTCCATTGCTCATGCATTCAACAATATTAAGTGCTAATTTTCATTTGTAATGAGCTGCCGCTGCTGATCCTTTCAGCCTGTTCCATGCATAATGCAAATGAGTCAAGCAATTGCCCTAATTAATGCGCCCTTGATAGCCCGCGCAATGCATTTGGGGCACCTTCAAACACCCGCCAAGCCGCAGCCGCAGAGCTGTCAGCGTCAATTTTAATAAGCCTAATTAATAGCAGACCAACACAAAGGAGCCTCCAGCAGTGCCGCAAACAAATTCATTACTTCAAGCGAAATAAATGAAGTGAATAATTTAGGCAATTGCACTTCCTCCACGGCTAAAGGACTTGTCTGCCAAAACTCGTTTTTCTTCTGTGCATTTGCAAATAAATTAATAAATATCATGAAATTGATTTTCGTTTAGGTAAATATTTATTATCAATAAATAAACCTAGTAAAAATAAGTTTTCGTAATGCACTTTAATCGAATGACCATTGATCCCGATCGAGAATATATGTATACATACGAGGTATACCTCGTCTTCTGAAAATTATTAGGCTCGTGCATAAAATTTGATGAAATTGATGATGAGCTCTGTGGTCAAAACTCCAATATAAATTTTAAGTAACTCAGTTTAAACTTAGAGAAATCAGGTTACAATAAGAACAATACATAAATAATTAGAAACCTATTAATTAATTTTATTATTATAAGTACTACAAATATATCAACTTACTGAAGCTTCTTTAATTTTGACCTCTAGTCCATTGACCATTAGTCCAGTAGCCCACTGCATGCCACATTCAATATTTATGCTGCAAATGGGAGCCCAACTCAACTGCAATATCGAATTACTCGAAAGCCTTGAGCGATACGAACACAGTGCACAATTGAAGCGCTTTCCACCTTTTGTTTTATTATTTTATTTTATTTCGTTATTTTCGGAATTTTTTGTTTACTTTGCTTTTGTTTGGCTGTTGGTTGGGTTTTTGGTAACCAAAGCACGCAGCCAGGCTTGAAATTATGCTTCCTGTAATTTGACACGAAGACAAAACCATTTAACACCCCGCTGGCTGCATTGTTTGGTCTATGGGCGTTGTGGGTCTCGCAGCCAGGATGTGCGCTCAGTCCTTGGGGCATTTACTCAATCAATGTGTACTTAATGCATATTGCTTGAGAATAAACTCAAATAAATAGCTCACACTCAGACACGCAGATACGTAAACACACACACACACATATATATATATATACACACTCACACTCATGTCGATGGCAACTTCCTTGTTCCTTGCAGCGATAAGCGGCAAATATAACGATTTGTTATTGGTGATTAAAAATCCATTAAGCTTCGGCAATGTTTTAGCACTCCATACCCTTTGCCCTCCGCAGTGGCTCAATGATGACTAATTAAACCGTTTAGAGTGCAGTTTAATAAATGGATATCACCGACCTGATTGATACTCTGCCAGCTCAATTGACATCTCTACGCGATTCGCAAGGCAGCAGTATCATTATACCTTATATATATCATTAAGTATTATATAAATACTACAGTCATAGTCATCATAGTTTTGTATATGCCCTATTTTTTATTAGGGTATCGCCACAGAATAGTATGCTATATTTTGTTTCGGTTAGTATTTTATTCCTTTCCTCTTGCTGCTCAAAGCGTTCTAATTAACTTTTATTACAGTTTATTGTTGCGCTGCGGAAAAACCGTTTTCATATTTTAATTATGTTGAAGTGTCATGGTTTTTAATTGTAAATTATGGTGCAACACAAAAATTACATAAACCGCCCGAAAGCAACAACAACAAGACCAAAGAGACGACGCAATGAATGCGCCTTAACTACAGTTAGCACCATTTCCAAGCAATGGACACTCTACACTTTAAGATGGATGAGAGAGAGAGGGAGAGAAAGAGAGAGAGAGAGAAAAATGACAAAGGCGTCGTTAAGATCAATGTATTTCGAATACAGTTCATTGTAGTGTTATAAAAGAAATCGATTTTAAGCTCAATATAAATTAATTTTATTATATATTTACTGATTTTTATTTTTCTGTATATAGCGCCTTGTTTATTAGAACCTTGTATGAAATGAAATTAACTTTATAATTATTTATACTTGACCAGATAATGTTAACATCCTTTCAGTCATGGTATATCAGCTCTATCTAATTTATATAATCTATATAATTTATAATAACTTTAAAGTAAGATCCATTCTAAAACAAGCTGTTGGTTAAGTTTTTACTTTTTTTATCAATTTATTTTATTATGTTTTGTCAGTTTCCTTGCAGACTTTGGCAAAAATAATTATTTAAATGTTTTACACAATTAGTCCAGCAATTTTATTAAACTACGCCACTGGCGGTGCGGCGGCAGCAACCACATTGCCATAACCATGCAACCAGACCAGTTCGCCATCGCATCCGTCCGATGTCGGCTCCTTCTCCGCTTTTGGCATGGCTGGCCGTAGACCATGCTCCACCCCTGCTATAATTATGCGCTTCATGGCTCTGAGCTGGCAGCGATGATTACGTAGCCGCTTTTGTTGTTGTTTATTCATTAATGAGTGCAACAAGAAGCGTCGGGCGTCGTTCTGTCTCTCAGTGTGAGTACATTCCACAGCAAACACATACAATTACACATATCACACACACACACAGAAACACACTCTATAACTGTTCTGCAGTTGCTATGCCCTTTATGCGGGCCTTGTCACTTACACGCAAAATTTATCAAAGCACTGCGATAGCGACGTGTTGTGCTCGCTCCCCACCCGCATCTGTGTGGCCGCCCGTGTGAGCGTGAGTGTGTCAGTGTGTGTGTGGACACTCTTTGTTGCACTGAAATTGCATATTTTGCAGCTTGATGGCTCATTAAGCTGACACTTGATTGTTGCACGTACCCAAGAAGAGCAGCGACAAACGTCCTTTGCCACCAAGTTTCGCCAGTCAACAAGCCACAGCACATTCCATAATTAGGGATGTGAACTGTGGCATTTAAGGCAATTGTCAAAGAGTTAAGTACACTTATCTGACCTTAATAAGTAAAAGCAATATAAATTATATAGCAATATTAAGTTATATCTGATGAGCTGCCAGAGACATTCATAAGTAAACAGAGCTATGAATATATATATGTAGAAAAAAGGCGACTTAAAAATCATAATATTATTATATTATTATTATATAAGTTCCAACTTGAATATCTTATGACTCGCGGAGACAACTGCAAATATTCTTCAGTCTGTCATCACAACTTTCTCTACTTACTCTAAGCATGATTAAATGAGATTTTCTTCGATGTATTAAATCGGCTTTAGAGACAAAGAAGTCTTAATACAAAATCAAATTTAAAATTCTGCGCGCGAGCAGAGCACGAGCTCATCGCCAATCGTTGTCTTTTACCTACAAAGGCGCTTAAATGTTATTATTGCCCACACACACACACACACACATCCACACCCACTTCTATATAGATAAATGTACCTAGTGGTAGCCGTGACGAGAACCTTTGCTACGCGCATTTCCCTGCATTTTTCCCAACGACATTAAAAATCCATTTAGCATGACGCTCGATGCAGGTGCTTCTCGATGCGGAGAGGCGGGGGGAAAGCGGAAGTGGAAGAGCTGGTAGCCAGAGTAGCGCGTCATGGTGACTGCCAACTGAGGGTGGGGGGACAAAAAGACAACATGGAGCCAGCCACGCCCATAATAGACGATAGCGCCCCCGCACACTAATAACCCGTTGAGTATCTTCAGCTCTTGCCAGTCATTGTCACTCGAGAGGGATGCGTGGGGGACGGGTGGCCGTTTATTGAGTTATTTTTAAATATGCCACAGGAATTTGCTAGCCAAAAGCACTGAGCGCTAAACAAATTGTGCCTTTAGAGCGCAGTGCACTTTGCAAGTGGCCAGCTGAGAGCTGCTACCAGCTGCCAGCTACGATTTCATTAGCCAACTAATTGCAATTGAAATCTGGCATCGGCCACTGAAGTGCATCGTCATCTCTCCCACGGATCGTTGGCAGCCAATTGAAGATTTTCACTTGTGACTAGTCAGCGTATTTCTGCGTCTCTGATATGTAATTAAGCACTAACTGCGTCACACCCACGCCGGCGTGTGGTCCAGTGATAATGCTGTCCCTGATTAAGCGCAATTAACATGCTCCACGCACAGCGCTGACGTCGACATCAAAGCTGGCCATGCCACGCCCACAAATCCTATTCCCCACAGCCTAAAATGGGGCTGTGCGACAGGGAGGCTAATCAAGTGGTTTAATTGGAAAGCAAACTTGGATTTAATGGTCACACCATCGATAAATGTGACTCTGACTGTGACTGTGTTTGCGTGAATACTAAAAGGATTAGCAACACTTGCCAAGAGATGGTATCAGAAAATGGTGAAGCTTTCAGCATTAAAAATGTGGAATTTAATTAGAGAGTTCTAGACCTGATAGAGTTTAGTTCGACGAGCTAGATAGCTCGTTGCACAATGTTTGAGTTTTGCTTAAATATTTTGTTGAATGAATTTCAAACTTAATAAATAATAAAATGTCAATAGGTCTGTGTATTTTGTGTTAGTACCTGGCCACAAATTTTATTTGAATCTACACCCATGTACCCTTTCCGTATTCCAATCGCACATGTGTACTGCATCCGCCCACTGCAACTATTTCATTTTGATCCCATTGAGGCAACTATAAAAAATAAAGCATTTGGGAATGATTCTCTTTGACTTCAGGCATTTTTGAATACATATATTCGTCCGCACAGTCGCCTCCTTGCTTTTATTTAGACGAAAACTATTTCTAAATGCGGATGATATGCTCAAGTTAAAGTTTCATTTGAAAGTCGATGAACGTCGTGGAAAGGGCCCCAGCTGAAATCAAGCTGAAAGGTTGTTCAGAGTCCGCTCGGACTGTGTAAAGTTATCTCACCTGCTTTGCGCAATCAAATGCCGTACAAGAACAAAGGGACTCGAGTGGAGATAAAACGAAACGAAACGAAAAACTAGATGCTGCATTTATTTTGATTTCTAATACAAAAGTAAGAGAGCAGCGTTAAATTTTAAAACTTAATTTATATGCACGCACACACAGGCAGCGCTAGAGAGACAGCGCTGGAGAGGCGCCGGCGAGCAGGACCAAAGGATTCAGCTTACATCACAGGACCCCCATTCACACACACACACACACACACACATATTCACTGGGGCAAAGGCGTTTGTTTGAAGCCGAACAGCGCAAGAGTCCAATTTCGGACCGGCGTGTAATATTTTCAGCATTTTTATTTATTTCAACTTTTATCTTTCATGCTCCGTTTTTTTCAATTTATTTCAATTTTGACGCTGCTATAGTTTATTTTTTTGCGGCTTTAGTTAAAAATTTACAGTGCGCAAACAAAAACAAATTTATGGTCTGACAACCTAAAGGGTTTCGCTGTCTGTGCGAGGTGTCAAATCTAAGCTTGACGTTGGATTACATTCCGGAAAATGAATGCGCTCTAAATCAATTTATTCTCAACATTTCCTTTTCATTCCTTGAAAGTTGCACAGGAAGATCCTTTTAAATGTAAATATATAATTAAATAAAATACACTGAAAAGGAAATATATTTTATTATATAAAATAAAAGCAATGAATTCTATTTATTTTGAATTTAATTTATTTATTTATTTATTGTTTATTATTATTATTATACATTTATTTTTATTAGATAAATTCAATCTGGGAATGGAGACCGAGCTCCCAAGGCGCTGTTAAATTTATTTCGCATCAGAAATGGCACTGACTGGACTGCAGAGTGAGTGTTTACTTAACGGACTACGTTGCTTGGCATAATTTGATTCAGGATCCGCAACTAAAATATTCGCAATCGTGATAATCCCTGCGCACAAGCACACGGATAGACGACACACACAACACATAATTAGTGGCAGTCTAAGTGAAATAAATTATCATAATAATGTCAAATATTTGGCCAGGCAATTGCATTAGAGCAGCCAGAGAGAGGGAGGGTGAGAGAGACAGAGAGAGTGCGCAGCGCCTGAAAGAATGCAACAATAAATTGCAATTGCGCTGACAGCCGAGCCCAAGAAATGGCAGCCTTGCAAAAAGGCAAACTCATTACAAATGACTGCATTAATTTCAACTCGAGCGAACAAATGAAGTTTCACGGCACCATCAAATGGATGCTGGGCATGTCCTTGGGGAGGACTAAGACGAGGCAGAAGCAGAATCAGTTGTAGCAACAGCAAAGGCTGCTATTAAAGGGCAACAAAGGTAAAAGGCAGACGACAGCCACTTGAGTTGCATTTGCGAGCGCCTGGAAAATGCAATTAAAAGGCGCATCAAGTGCACGTCGGCAACTGCTGGGCGTGGCAAACGCCTTGAGCACCAGGCAGCCGCGCACTGCTAGTAATTTAATAAGCACCAGGACGACAAGGATTTCACAATACAAAGAGCATGACAAGTGACTTGCTCAAGATTAAAATTAAGTACCAAAAATGTGACTAAATGTAATAAAACCTAGTAACGTAATAAAAAGTAAAGTTTATTAATTATGTCGGCAATTATAAATTTGTTTTCCCTGCTTACTAGATTAATGTATTATTGAGGTCAAGTAAATAAAGTTCTTACTATATTTTTTATTATTTTATCTGCAGCAGATAGCAGACAAACGTTGTATTGTCATCTAATTTATTTCCATATAATTTCTATTGTAAAAAAATATCTAATTTATTGTCACATTATTAGTCTCTGGTATTTACATTACAAGCAACATACGCTAGAAGGCATCAAACGGCAGCGGCTGCTCATACCTGCTCGAGCCCACTGATCGCCCACTGATCGAGTCGACAACGAACAGAGTTCGAGTTCGAGTTGGCTCGCCCTACATAAAGGCGAGCGAGCAGCGGCGTTTCTTCAGTCGGATGCCTGATCTTCTGGTGGACAGTCGTGAAGTGGACCTCCTCTTCTTCAGTGTGTGGTAAGTGTTTAAATATTTAATAATATTAAGCAAATTTGATAATAGTATTAAGCAAACTATTGTAATAGTTATATGCATTGTTTTAAGGAATTGTTTTTAATAACAATTGTTAATAATCTTTATTTTAAATATATAAATATTGAGTTAGACACATATATAAATATACATGTTTGTTTATTTTTAATTTATTAATTTTAATATTGTGAAGAGAAAACATTATTCTGTTCGATATGCTGCTTCGTACTCTTAATGCTGTAGCGTGAACTCAGTCAGAGCAGAGTCATTGGCAGATGCAGAGTTGATCCACAACTCTCAGCAAGTGGCAGAGCAGAGCCCATGGCAGATCCAGAGTTGATCCAGAACTCTCAGCAAGCAGCAGAGGGAGAGCAGCAACAGTTCAGCCAGAGCAGAGCCAATGGCAGATCCAGAGTCGATCCACAACTCTCAGCAAGTGGCAGAGCCAGAGCCCATGGCAGATCCAGAGTTGATCCAGAACGCTCAGCAAACAGCAGAGGGAGAGCAGCAACAGTTCAGCCAGAGCAGAGCCAATGGCAGATCCAGAGTCGATCCAGAGTCGATCCAGAACTCTCAGCAAGTGGCAGAGCCAGAGCAGAGCCAATGACAGATCCAGAGTTGATCCAGAACTCTCAGCAAGCAGCAGAGGGAGAGCAGCAACAGTTCAGCCAGAGCAGAGCCAATGGCAGATGCAGAGTCGAGCCACAACTCTCAGCAAGTGGCAGAGCCAGAGCAGAGCCAATGACAGATCCAGAGTTGATCCAGAACTCTCAGCAAGTGGCAGAGCAGAGCCCATGGCAGATTCAGAGTTGATCCAGAACTCTCAGCAAGCAGCAGAGGGAGAGCAGCAACAGTTCAGCCAGAGCAGAGCCAATGGCAGATCCAGAGTCGATCCAGAACTCTCAGCAAGTGGCAGAGCCAGAGCAGAGCCAATGACAGATCCAGAGTTGATCCAGAACTCTCAGCAAGCAGCAGGGGGTGAGCAGCAACAGTTCAGCCAGAGAAGATCCAATGGCAGATCCAGAGTTGATCCAAAACTCTCAGCAACCAGCAGGGGGAGAGCAGCAACAGTTCAGCCAGAGCAGAGCCAATGGCAGATGCAGAGTTGATCCAGAACTCTTAGGAAGCGGCAGAGCCAGAGCAGAGCTATGTGCAAACGCGCATCAGTATTTTGTTGCTGAATTTCTCATACTTAAAGATCTGCTTGTATAACTATTCAAATTAGCCTTGTTGTTGGCATTGTTAGAGAGGCTTGTATATATAGTTATATATATAGTTATATATATAGTTATATATATAGTTATATATATAGTTATATATATAGTTATATATATAGTTATATATATAGTTATATATATAGATATTAGTTAAATATATATCGAAGATTTAATTGAATGCCTCGCATTACTACAATAATTAACTTTGTAATTGATTTGTAGTAGCGATTGGATTACATTGGGGCTTAAAATCTAACCAGAACTGCTTGATCTCGTAATCTAGCAGCTCAGAGCTCGTTCAACTGCCTCAGTTAGACCCACCAACACAGACGCCATGCACAATTTACATGGCCTGTGTATTGAGGGTGTGCTCGTAAACACGCAAAGCCTTCCAGTCTGGCTGGCTGCGAAAGGGTTAAAGCGACGAACAGCTGTTTTTGCTGATTAATTGCCCAAACGCAAGACACGCAAATTAAATTAGCCAATAAACGGCGGGCGGTCCGAGCCCAATGCGGCGCCCAAAAGCTGGAGTCCGTGCGCTCTGCGCAGCGTCGCCCCAGCGACCGAACCGTGAAAGTGCCAACTTAGAAATTTGGTTTTTATTTTCGCCAAAAGGTTACAACATTAAAAACAAATGAAGCCCTAATGGACTACGAATGCACAGGGCCCCAGAGCCAGAGGCAGATCTGACCAAGGCCAAGGCCTGTAGCAAGTTTGGCATGGATCCCGGCATGGCACAAATAATTGGCTTAATTTTTAATTGACGCGAAATTAATAGCCTCTGCCATCGAGGGGTGCGCGGCTAGAGGCTGCCATTGAAAATTAAAGGCGCAAAGAATGTTCATCGATGGGGCGCCGAAATATGCTTACAGAATGGGCAAAGGCAATATACTATATAATAAATACTATATAATAAATACTATATATATCAGATAAGTTATATATAAAGATCAATCAGGTACAGTATATATATTGTATCTGCAAGCAGCTAATATTGCAGATGTCTTCAAGTATTTATCATAAATACAAATAGATTATTAAGAGCCAGCATAAACGGCACAAACTTCATGAGGAAGCTATAAGGCTCACGGCTGTCTTTATATAATGTGGCTTAACTATATAGAAATTGAAAAACTTGGATATGGCCCAAGTTGGGCTGGCAGGTCGAAGCCGAAGTTCACTCGTGTTTGGCTCATTAGCGTTCTGGTCAAAATTATTAATAGCAATGGCAGACGCAGCAGCGTTTACGTACCTGGGACCTGGGAACTTGGCCGCGCCCACCGCGTGCTTTGGCAAGGCTGCAATTAAGCAGCTGTTAAATTTAATTAAGCTTCGGCTTGTCTAAGCCTTTGCCACGTAGCCGTAACCTTCCTTAATCACAGCCCACGCTAATCAGCATGTGTGTGTATGGGTAAAAGGTGCGCCTGGCCAGGTGCTGTGTGTATGCGCAGGTGTGTGGGTATTTACCTGTGCTCGTATATGTGTCTGTATGCTTTTCGGAGCAAACTTTTCAGCTTTGCGCGGCGCAAATGTTAAGCGTGAAACTTTTTTTCGCCAACAACTTGGAAGTTAGCTCAAAGCTCGCTCAACTTTTCGCATAACGGAAACGGAAATACGCGTCAAGTGTGCGGATAGGTGTCTCGCTCCCAGTGTCGAGTGCTTCATTTCTTTTCACAACATAACTAGCAGCAGACAACAACAACAACAACAACAGCAACACAAACAACGACAACAACTCGAAACAACTATTTGTTTAACTGCCAGCATTTTGGGCGCACGTCATCAAGAGTCATCAGATGATGCGCAACTTTAATTAGTGACAGCTGCGGACTCACCGTGTTTTCACGTGTTTAGTATGTAAAGGTGTTGCAGAGTGTGGGCAAATTTAGGCTGTTATCATATCTGCAAACAACTCAAGCTGTGTGCATACAAATATTAACTAGCTTAAGTTGTTTTCAAGCTTGAGGCCTACAAATATATATATGGAAAAAATCTTGGGAGGCATAATAAAAAATTGCTTAAACAATTTCATTTAGTATTTTATCTTAACGTTAAAGTAAGCATGATTATCTTCACATGATATTTAGACATTTATTTATATATATAAAAAAGAAATAGAATAGAGCAAAACAGAACTTTCTAATAAAATTAAATAAAAAAGAAAAATAATATTAACTAATTTAATATTTTGGGCTAAACTTAATAATTTATTTTATAATAAATAAATATATATTGTATATATTTTCGAATTTCTGCTGTACATATTTACAAGTCTTAACACCTGCAATAGCTTGCCTCAGTCTCATACCTGCCGTCATTTGTGTACCTAAGAACAATGATATTTAAATTAAACTTCGTTTAGACATGTTGCCTCGCAGATCTTAATAAAACGATTTTAGTTGAAAACCTAAACTTTTTCCATAAATATAAGCTGCCCAGTCTTAGCCGCATACAAGGCACAGTCCGCAATATATTTATGCAGTGCATATTTGAAGACTTTCAAAAACTTGTGTAAACTTGTTCAAAATTTATGTGATGCGCGCAGAGGATATGCTGCAGCAGAGCCCAACTAGCTAATCTTTAACAATTCAGAATGTTTTATTAAAGTGGATATGCTCAGATGCAGAGCATCTGCTAGTTGAGCCATTGTAGTTTAGCCAACCCTTGTTCAGCTCATTAGCAACCCTTGTCCCGGGGGGCTTTCATCTATCAACGTTAAGTATGCTATTTATATGATTATTTACATTTAGTAAAATCACATTCGCCTTCGGGGGGTTCTGGCTAATAAAATGTGGCTTATATACAGGGAGCCAAATGCGCACGATTAGATTACACTCAATGATGTTGTATTTACCTTTACCCCAGTTGCTGGCACGCCCTCGGGCACAGCCCCCACACACCCTAATGGGGAAAAGTGCAGTGCAGCCAAAAGGCATTTATTCCTGACAAGCGCCGACAAGTAGGAGATACAAAGCGGTATCACAACAGCCACTTAAATACATAGTTGATATATTTTACATACACGAAATTGGTTTTTAACCGAATTTCGGAGGACAAACGGAGCGCCTTGGACCCAGGGCCACGGTCTGGCCCAGCCCGCAGCCAAGACTACGACCAAGGCCCACAGCCCGCACCCGACTCCTTGGCCGGGCCTCTCGGGAGAGAGAACTGAGCAATTTCATTTTACAACTGTCGTTGTTTTTGCGCTCGCATTGCGCCATTTAATGTAAATCGTAAATTTAAAATGTCATGTAAAATGCTGCCTGTATGCTGAGGGAGGTGATGTTTTGTGGGCGTGGCCACTGCCATAGCCGGGCACTTGACAGTGCGCGCCACTTAAGCAAGCAAAAGCAAAAAAAAACGTACAGAAGTAAAGGAAAACCCAAAACAAAGAGAAATAAAAAGAAAACCAGTGGAAAATGTTATTAAAAGCAGTTGGCTGTGATTGCGCAAAAGGACGAGCAGAGCGACAGCGATGAGAACAGACAAGCTGCACTTCCATCATGCCACACTTTAAGTCTTGCCCCGGGAAATATCATTCCGGGCAACATTAAGGATAACCAAGCCAGCACTATCAAGTGCGCTCAGGTCGAATATTTGCTACTTCTGGTCGCACCTGACGCATTAGAGAGTAAAATGTGTTCAGCTCAGAATACGACACTATTTTAATTTGAATTTATATTGAGCACATTCAATTTTTGTCTGTCAAGTGCATGTCAATGGCAAATGGGTGATAGTTAGTGTTCAGGCAAGACCACTTGACATGAATATAAACTGCATATATCCGATAACCTATGCTGTCATCCCTTAGCTGCACAAATAATATAATAATACAGTATAAAACACATGGAGACATGCGTGCATATGCATGACGAATGCGAGCTTTCGACTTGCTGCATAAGGCTATATTGGCTTACTAATTAGTGCTGATCAAGAACATCGACTGAGTCATTACAGAACACATTTGCAACATATCTCATATTTCACTAACCTAAAAAGATCCTTCAGCTCGAAATAAGCACTTGAAGTTTAAATAATGAGAGAGAAATCTAAGCGTTTTAACAATTTCTATTTACATAATTAACTTTTATCAATAAATTTGCAAAGTTTACCTAATCTTTAATTTTATATTTCTGCAAAACTTTACTTTTAACAATTTCATCACAATTATGTTTAGTTTATTTTGATCATCAACTTGCTTTTATATATATATTTATCTTAATGCCTAATTTGTTAGCAAAAAGTTGTTCAAATCGTGTCGAATGTCAATTGCAGATCATAACACTTAGCTGATATTGGCGCGCTGCATGCAAAGAGGGGCGCGACTTAAGCCACGAGTTTGCTTTTAATAGAATTTTATGAACTTAAGTAAAGTCGTGTCCAAATCCCACGCAGCTTACACACACTACACACACACACACATTGGCAATGCAAGATACACATGGAGAGGACTTTTTGACTTACGCAACAGCAAAAAGCTTTCAAAAAGGCTAAGACCGCCCATCGGAGCCTTTGGACTGGAGGGCGAGAGCGACAGCGAGTGCGAGTGCGTAAAATGGCAGTTAATCGTGACCACGTAGCAGGACTATTAATAAAAGCGTCTTTAGGCTCTACGTTTTGTGGACATCTTGGCCTCCGTCGCTGTTGCAGCCCGGAGTACAACAAAAAATATATAAGGAAACCACGCAGACAACAACAGCAACAAAAACAAACACAAAACCAAGAAAAGCGGCGCATCATTAATTTCACGCAGTACAACTGTCGAGCCTCAAAGGCACACACACGCACACACACACACATGGCAGCTGTCTGTGTGTGCGTGTGTTGCAGAAAAATGGCAAAAGGCAAACTTAATAACAACAAAATGGCTTTTGCGGCCGCCTGGGCCAACTCACATTGCCATAGGCAGCAATTTTGTAATTTATCATTGCACAAATACACACACCGAGCGCCTAGACAAACACAGAGAAAGAGAGAAAGAGAGAGAGAGAGCCACGCCTGCATCTGTGTGTGTGTGCAGTTGTTGTTGATTTGTTTGTTCTTTTGAAATGAACTTTAGAGCTCTAAAAGCAACCCGAATTGACTTAACTATTTAACCTGGCCCTGGGACTCGAAACTAATAGTGTGTAGAGCTGTGGATTACTGTGCTAATATGAATATAATAAGTATGAAAATTAATCAGGCAGGTATAATGGCAATAAAATACACATTTATTTATTTATCTACACATAATAATAATAATCATAAAGTAACAAAAGAATATATAATAAAATACACATTTGATTGACTTTAATGCTTAGAAAACTCTCTTTATATTTCATGTAGTTCCGCTTATTGAGCTTTGTGTGCTGTCTAAATTGAATCTGTGGTCATATAGCTGCAAACAGCCAGGAGTTTGTAATGGTCGCAGTTTAGCCATAGCCGCCTCATTTTTTTCTTTAAACCAATTCGCAAGAACAGCCAAGTCAAAAGCAAATAAACGTTACGCTTAAGGTGCGCGCGCACGGCAAAAGCTGCGCAAGCGTCAGGGCAAGCGTCCGCGCAAGCTTATGTGAAGCTTGTCGCTGACCTTGATGCAGCGAGGGAGCTTGCAAGCGGAGCTTGATAAGCTTTACCACGTGCAAGGGCAGCTGTAGCTAAGCGGGTATGAGCTTTTGCCTCAGCTGATCCGCTGAATTGCAGGAAGCGCACCCAACTTTTGGGCCTTCCGAGCTTTTGGGTTTTTTTCACGCTATAAAAACAGCTCGACCGGCTCAACTCGGTCTTTTGGATTAGAAGAAAAACATAAAATACAAAGCGGATTACCTATATATATATACAAATACTTAGCGTGGCTGCCACGAAGAAAAAAAAAAAAAAAAGGTATGTAAGGAGGGAAGGTTAAAGATTAATAACTATTTATTATCTTTAACAAATAGATACTGTTCTGCCCGTATCAGACTGGGTTCTAATAGTTGGACAAAAATAAAAATTAATAACAGCAAAGAAAAAAATAAATCCAACGAAGATCAGCCAGTCTTGGTACGGGCACCACAGTTTGTTGGAGTCGCCAAACGCCAACGCAGTGGCCAACCCATCAATTAGAAGCAGAGGAACAGCATAGCCGGTCCAGAGGGAGCAGCCGCCAGCGTATACATATGTGCAGTGCAGTGCAGTGAACATTCAAAATAAAAATAATAATAAACAGAAAACAGAAAAAAAAAGACAAAGTACCCCAACACGCAAAAAAAAAAAAAAAAAGAGCATAAGTTAATAAGTTATAACTGTTCACTTCCTAAAACGAATAGAAGTCTCAGTCAGAAATGAAGAAATAATCTTTAATCTGTACATATATACAGACATAGGTTCAAGTACACTGAAAAATTTTTTGTTGTATAAAAAAAAAAAAAAAAAAAAAAAAAAACAAATAATAATAATAATAAAAGAAAGAACCATCTGACAGTAGAATTATATCACATCGCCAACCACGTGTCGAAATAAAAATTTTTAGTTTTAGTGCAGAACAAAACCATAGGAAATAGGAACTCATGAAAGTGCACAATTAACTAACAATGAACTAATGAAATATAGGAATACAAAAATATATATATAATATATAAAAAAAAAAAAATAAAAAATAAATAAATAAAATAAAGTTAAAAATAAACAAATAAATAAATAAATAAATAAATCACCACAATAATAATAATAAAAAAAAAAAAAAAAAAAAAATTAAATAAGTAAATAAAAATAAATAAATAAATAAATAATATTGCATGCGAAGATGCAAGAAGTTACAATTGTTAAACAAATCTAATTCAACTTAACCCTAATTTACCACACCACGAGGAAAGGCCTTTCACCGTTGGGAGAAAACAAAAAAACTCATAAAAACCGTAAGTGTTTACTTCTTTCTTCTTCGCTTAATTATTGGAAAAACAATTTAAATAAAAAAAAAAAAAAACAACCACAATAAAAAAAAAAAAAAAAAATAAAATAAAAATTAATAATAATAAAAATAATAATAATAATAATAATAGTAATAATTGTTTTTTTTTTCTTGAATGCAGAAAAAAAAAAAACCAAAAAAAATTAAATAACATATAAATAACATAACATGACATCAAATGAAATGAGTCCACATTTATTGAAATTATCTTATCATATACGTCAGCTATAAATCCTATTATATAGTAAAATTCTTTAGATTTTAAGAAGTTCTATTTTTTTCTTTAGAATGTATATCCCGAGTTGTATTAATGATTGAGTTTTTTATTTAAATAAGAATGTTATTGAATTGTGAAACGAAAAATGTATGGTCTTAGACATTTATTGGTGAAAATGCGTCGGTAAAACTCGACGATAGGTCAGTGTAATGGGGTAGTGAGTTGGTGTGTTTCGCTTTGGGGGTTTCCGAAACGGAAGAAACCAGGAAACCATGGTAGGGAGGGGCGAGAACACCTGTGCCAACCTCCATCTTGGCCACGGGTGTTAGTGTACTGGTTTTCTTGACCAAGTGTTGTGCCAGTCTTTCCTTGTGTTGGCATTTGTTGTTGTCCCCATATTTCGGAGTACACCTCCAACCTATCTTAGGGATCTTAACAATTTAAAATTTATGTACATCGGCCGTGAGGTAGCTAAGAACTCCCCCACACTCCCGAATGAGCTACGGAACTAGAAGATCCCGTTCAGCTACCTCGCGACCGCAGGAAGGTAACACGGCTCCCCTTTAACTTTGCCGCAATGTGCGAAGGAGCCGGAACTTTCCGTACAGAGGCATTCTTACCCAATGGCTCAAGTACAAAATGATAATTAAAAAAATGTTTTTTTTTTTTTTGTCACATAAATTTTTGGCGCCCAACGTGGGGCACTGGGAGTCGGTAGCCCAACCGGCAGTAAACTTTCAGCGTCCCAATTTGTTTCAATGTTCTAACAGTTACGAAGTCTTGTCTCTACTTGTAGGAGAAAGAGTCTACTTGTTAGAACACCCATTTTGGTGATTGTTAATAAGCTCAAAGCCCAGATTGCTGAAATAGGTTGGACCTGCTTGGTCGGCCTATCGCAATTGTGACTGAGGAGCTCCATCAATTCTTTGTGGGATCTACGAAGCTGTAAGATTCGAGCTGAATCTCAGACCGAGAAATCTCTTAGAAGGAAATAAATGCAATATTAACTCATAATAACATCTAGTCATCATTATTTTGCTCGTTTGTCTTCGTATGGTTGTTATTTGACTCCGATTTCTATTTTATTGTGTTTTGTAGGATTGTCGGATACAATTCCAGAATATGACATATTCGGCCCAGCGCGGATATCATACTGATTGTACTCCTGATAATTATGCTGAGCCAAATGATAGTGATTTTAGTAAAATTTCAACGCATACCTGTCTGTCTGTGAGATGTTGTCGGGCAGAGGTACTAGATATTGGGAGTGTTGTCTGGAACTAGCGTATATGCTGCATTGGCGTATCCTTGCCGAACACTCATAATACCTAGAAACGTCTGCATAGCAATAATCGAGCGGCAGATTTAAATTCAATAGCCCAATTAATTACTTGTTTCCCTTAATTGTCTAATCGGTCAAGAAAACCAAAAACCACACGGACTCCTACCCCAGTTAGACTGACCTTAATCTATCAATTTAGTTCTTCAAATTCAAATTTAAAAAAAAAAATCAAAATGCCCATTTCACGAAGTCCTCAAGATAGGCAAGCCGGGGAGAACCCGGTTAGTTTGTGTAGCATTTGTAACCAAGGGATGAGCAATACCGAGCAATGCTATTGTACCCCTTGTAAACACAATTTTCATAAGCCATGTTTGGATCAGTGGCTAGCAAATAAACCGGAATGTCCAGAATGTCAAACGGCATTGGACCCGAGGCAAATTAAGTTGGTCATTGGCAATTGTTCGCCGGACTTTTGCTCTCAGTAAATTTACTCACAATTATAATGCCAAACTGGCACCTCAATTTCTGAAGTGTAGAGTAAAAAAGAAACTGGGGAATTGTTTTTATATATTAGAAGATTTGCAAGGTAGAGAGATAGGTACTTTTCATGCCAAAGACATCAGGCAATAGACCGCCGAACATATTCCCGCTAATATTCCGTCTAACGGTGGTATATTATCGGGTGATGTAATGGTCGCAGTTTAGCCATAGCCGCCTCATTTTTTTCTTTAAACCAATTCGCAAGAACAGCCAAGTCAAAAACAAATAAACGTTACGCTTAAGGTGCGCGCGCACGGCAAAAGCTGCGCAAGCGTCAGGGCAAGCGTCCGCGCAAGCTTATGTGAAGCTTGTCGCTGACCTTGATGCAGCGAGGGAGCTTGCAAGCGGAGCTTGATAAGCTTTACCACGTGCAAGGGCAGCTGTAGCTAAGCGGGTATGAGCTTTTGCCTCAGCTGATCCGCTGAATTGCAGGAAGCGCACCCAACTTTTGGGCCTTCCGAGCTTTTGGGTTTTTTTCACGCTATAAAAACAGCTCGACCGGCTCAACTCGGTCTTTTGGATTAGAAGAAAAACATAAAATACAAAGCGGATTACCTATATATATATACAAATACTTAGCGTGGCTGCCACGAAGAAAAAAAAAAAAAAAAAGGTATGTAAGGAGGGAAGGTTAAAGATTAATAACTATTTATTATCTTTAACAAATAGATACTGTTCTGCCCGTATCAGACTGGGTTCTAATAGTTGGACAAAAATAAAAATTAATAACAGCAAAGAAAAAAAATAAATCCAACGAAGATCAGCCAGTCTTGGTACGGGCACCACAGTTTGTTGGAGTCGCCAAACGCCAACGCAGTGGCCAACCCATCAATTAGAAGCAGAGGAACAGCATAGCCGGTCCAGAGGGAGCAGCCGCCAGCGTATACATATGTGCAGTGCAGTGCAGTGAACATTCAAAATAAAAATAATAATAAACAGAAAACAGAAAAAAAAAGACAAAGTACCCCAACACGCAAAAAAAAAAAAAAAAAGAGCATAAGTTAATAAGTTATAACTGTTCACTTCCTAAAACGAATAGAAGTCTCAGTCAGAAATGAAGAAATAATCTTTAATCTGTACATATATACAGACATAGGTTCAAGTACACTGAAAAATTTTTTGTTGTATAAAAAAAAAAAAAAAAAAAAAAAAAAACAAATAATAATAATAATAAAAGAAAGAACCATCTGACAGTAGAATTATATCACATCGCCAACCACGTGTCGAAATAAAAATTTTTAGTTTTAGTGCAGAACAAAACCATAGGAAATAGGAACTCATGAAAGTGCACAATTAACTAACAATGAACTAATGAAATATAGGAATACAAAAATATATATATAATATATAAAAAAAAAAAAATAAAAAATAAATAAATAAAATAAAGTTAAAAATAAACAAATAAATAAATAAATAAATAAATCACCACAATAATAATAATAAAAAAAAAAAAAAAAAAAAAAATTAAATAAGTAAATAAAAATAAATAAATAAATAAATAATATTGCATGCGAAGATGCAAGAAGTTACAATTGTTAAACAAATCTAATTCAACTTAACCCTAATTTACCACACCACGAGGAAAGGCCTTTCACCGTTGGGAGAAAACAAAAAAACTCATAAAAACCGTAAGTGTTTACTTCTTTCTTCTTCGCTTAATTATTGGAAAAACAATTTAAATAAAAAAAAAAAAAAACAACCACAATAAAAAAAAAAAAAAAATAAAATAAAAATTAATAATAATAAAAATAATAATAATAATAATAATAGTAATAATTGTTTTTTTTTCTTGAATGCAGAAAAAAAAAAACCAAAAAAATTAAATAACATATAAATAACATAACATGACATCAAATGAAATGAGTCCACATTTATTGAAATTATCTTATCATATACGTCAGCTATAAATCCTATTATATAGTAAAATTCTTTAGATTTTAAGAAGTTCTATTTTTTTTCTTTAGAATGTATATCCCGAGTTGTATTAATGATTGAGTTTTTTATTTAAATAAGAATGTTATTGAATTGTGAAACGAAAAATGTATGGTCTTAGACATTTATTGGTGAAAATGCGTCGGTAAAACTCGACGATAGGTCAGTGTAATGGGGTAGTGAGTTGGTGTGTTTCGCTTTGGGGGTTTCCGAAACGGAAGAAACCAGGAAACCATGGTAGGGAGGGGCGAGAACACCTGTGCCAACCTCCATCTTGGCCACGGGTGTTAGTGTACTGGTTTTCTTGACCAAGTGTTGTGCCAGTCTTTCCTTGTGTTGGCATTTGTTGTTGTCCCCATATTTCGGAGTACACCTCCAACCTATCTTAGGGATCTTAACAATTTAAAATTTATGTACATCGGCCGTGAGGTAGCTAAGAACTCCCCCACACTCCCGAATGAGCTACGGAACTAGAAGATCCCGTTCAGCTACCTCGCGACCGCAGGAAGGTAACACGGCTCCCCTTTAACTTTGCCGCAATGTGCGAAGGAGCCGGAACTTTCCGTACAGAGGCATTCTTACCCAATGGCTCAAGTACAAAATGATAATTAAAAAAATGTTTTTTTTTTTTTTGTCACAAGTTATCCGAGCCTGTGGGCCCACATGTGGGTTAACTGACTGACTGAATACAGCCGAAATAACCATCAACTCAACTTTGAAAAAATGCTGTAACAGAATCGCCTGCAGCGTGGCACAAAGCAGATACAAAGAGCCGCAACAAAAATACAAACAAAACATTGCTTTGAAATTAAATAAATAACTGGCTCAAATGGCCCGGCAGGAGGCCGTTGGCAGTTGGGCAAAGGGCTGCGGGAGCGACACGTCAAAGTCAAGTCTTTCACACTCAGGCCCACGCCCCCTGCGAGGGTCTCAGTTTGCCCTCAGCTTTATAATGCATTGAAATGGAATCCCGTTCTAATTGACGTGTCTTTGGTCAAATGTAGCAATTTTCGGATTTCTTTCCCATCACGACATTGAGCCACAGGACATGCGACAGAAGCGCACGACTGCACTGCGAATAGACGTGTGTGTGTGTGCGATTAAGTGCTGTATGTATGTGTGTGTGTGTGTGTTTGAGCTGACTGGCCAAACTTTCCCTCGCACGTGCTTTGTTGCTCTCGAACGAGCACTTGAAGCAACTTGCTAAAGTTGACCCGAATCGTTCTTGACCAGCTCCACTCCTTCCTCAGCTGATTTGCCTTTGCTGCATTTCCTGGCCAGCGGCCCAAGCATTTCCTTTATTTTTTGCAGCTTTTCCTATTTTATGGTTTTGATTTCCGCTGCGCCGGGCTGTCGTTGTCTAATTAGCTCCAGTTCAAGACAATTGCTGTAGCTTATAATTGTCCGTGTAGGACGAGTTAAGTCTCTTAACAGATGCTTAGCACAGCTCGGCCAGCTGTCCTCGAGTGGGGCTTATGAAAAACCGCTTAGGCCGACCCGAAAATGGTCGAGATTCTGGCATTAGCATATTGTTTTGTGTTGGCCGAACTTTGACTCGTGCCCAAAACAAAATGTGTTGCATACTTCGCAATACTTATGCAACTTATGCAAATGCCATTATCGGCCAGCAGGAGGACACGTCCAGGGCGCTGAGCAGGATCGTGGCACACGCCAAGTTTAACCGCAAATAGAAATAAACATGCCATTCCAAGCATTTTGTCTAGCTCAACTCAGCGCAGCTCTGGGCTTGCTCAGCTTGCAAATGTAGTTGGAGTTGAGGATGGGAGAGGGGCAGTGGCGGGGACATGGACATGGACAGGGACAGAGACTGGCATCATTTTGGGGCACGCATATGACGCGCTGACACCAAAAACGACAAGGACAACAAACATGCAGGGCATGTCCCGTAGAAAATATGAAAAATGTAAAACAAAAATCTGGCGAAAACTTTTCTAATTTAAAACTGCCAACAAAAAAAGAGAAGCAAAAGTAAAAATAAAATAAGGACAGGAAATCGCAGCAAAGGGCAAAGAAAATGAACGAGGCAGTTGTGCAAGACTATAAGCAAATCTTTATAAGATTTACTATACCCTGTTCATAACGTGGCTGTTAAGGTTTATCCTCTTGTCAAGAACTGAACAAATTTACGTTAACCTGATCAAATTGATACTGGTAATCTATATTTTAGGCATCAGATATCTCTAGCTATATGATATATGATATATGATATATGTCAGGGCAAAGGGTATTTACAACTTTGGATACAGCAACACGCTGGGTTATCAGTGTCGCTGACATCTGGAAGAGTATTCAGTCAAGAAACTCGCAAATGATGTCTGTTGACAGTGGAGAAGTGAAAGTCTTTTGTTTTTTGCTTACGCCCTGGGTGGGGAGTGGCTTACTTGCTGCACATGTTGATGAATGCGAGGCCAAAGAGATTTCAACTTTCTAATTTAATGCGGCAGCCAGACGGATAACTTCAGTGACAGAGACAAAGGCGACTGGCGAATGGTAAACGAAGCGAGAGTTCAACCAACGAGCGCACAACCAAAATAAATTATATTGCAAATTATTAAGGCAGGCATGGCGTGCGTACATGGCGTATGCGTAATATCTGCTTCTCATCAAGCTCCTGCAACTTGTACCGTATTGTGGCAAAATGTTTTATACCCAGACCATATATACTGCCAAGTGAGTTTTTAATTGAAAACAAACAGACACAGTCGCATGGGGCGCAGACAATAGACACATGAATCCTTGTGCAATGTGGCGTATGCGTAATAGTAATTGATAAGCTAAATAAAACTAAAATAAGGCCAAACATGTGTTGTAACGAATGAATAAAGGAGTCTTACATAAATGTAGAACTGATGTAGAGATTTCAACCAAACACCTTTTTCTTTTTTCTATAATTTATATTTATTTATAATTATATAAAAGTTCAGCATGAACTTAATTTCGTGAATAAAAACTCTTTTATTTCGATGTAAAATTTAAATTGTTTATTAATATGAATACTTGTGCTATGCTTTCCACTTGACAGTTAATTCATTGACTGATTAATTTATTAGTAATTTATTATAATTATAATAGATTTATAATATTGCTGAAATACTTGAAAGCCGACGTAATTGTTCTATAGGCTTCAAGGGTTATATTTAAATGATTTTCAATTCAATTGGCTGCAAGCCCTTTCCTTATTGTTGACTTTATCTGATTTTCAATATTTTTTTGACTCGAATTACTCTCCTCTTAGAGACCTTTCGCACCTAATTAACCACCTGTCTGACGATGTCCGGCGGCAGCATGAAATTGCTTTTACGCAATGGAATCTCGCTGTACAGTCGGTCGACGGGCGCGCGCGTGTCGTAGAGTGAAGGCGATTGGCAGATGATGGCGAAAGTGCCAAACACGCAGGAGCACGTGAACAACCAGAGGAAGAAGCGATCCAGCACCATGGAAAAGAACTTCCAATCCTCGACAATCTGCGAAGGGAGATAAATCAGTCGGTTAAGCCACTCGAAACTAGGTCAGAAGTAAAACTGAAATTCCATCAACCAGAAGAATTTTCCTTTTTAATAATTTCTGGATTATTTCAGTGCTCGTAAAACATAGACGAGAAGCTCTCGAATTGCGCTGATAAATAAATTGATTTCAATTGAAGCCATAAAATCTCGTTTGCGTCTGTCTTTCAATAAACTTGAAGTGTAATAAAAATATAAAGTTATGATTTAATATTTTACAATTCCATGTTGCACATTTGACAGCCTGGCCACTTATTCCCACTCTAGCTCTCGCTCTCACTCTCGGTCTGTGTGGTGCTCAAACCAAAGTTTCGGGCAATAAACAATAATGCGAGGGGGGAAAGGCGCAGGCGGATAATGTGAACGGAGGAAGCAAAGTTCTGCCAGACGCCAAAAATATGACAGCCCAGCCTAAACAATAACAAAAATAACAGCCATAATAATTCGAATTCGAATTCGAATTCGAATGAGAATGTGAATGCGATTGCGAATTCAACACTCCTTTGTGTTGCTCAATAAAAGTGGGCAAGGCAAGGCAATAGCCAGCCCTGCACCCGTCTACCCACCTCGTTATCCTTGTCGGCATCCTTGATATGCTGCGCAATAAATCTGACCGCACGAAATGCCTGCAGCACTTCGGGTGTTAAGTTGCGTGGTATCACATTGTCGGAATCTGTCAAGACCCGTGGCGAGCGCATGGAAGTGCAAAAAAAAATTGAAATAAAATATTGGAATAATAAATAAATGGAGATGCCTGTGTAGCCCCTTAGGCGAGTGGCAACTCCAAATCTGCAATTGAATTTCTGCATGCGTGTGTGTGGGCATCCGTGTGTCACATGTATATGCATAGAAAAATATTATGGCCTAAGCGAAAAACAATCCCCACAGGCAACAGTAGCGCGCTCAACTTTAAGTCCAGCAGCAGCCGAACTGAATTATGGCTGCCAGTTTATGTTTATCATCAGCGTCTTCATGGCCGAGCATGCCAGCACCCAAGTGAAGCTTGTAACATTTTTTAGCCACGGAGCAATCAATTGGGTGTCCAATTTTGCATGCAAATCGAATTTCCTTTTATGCATTAATATGGCATAAACTGCTTAGAAGTAGGAAAAGGAAAAAACTTCTCAATAGAAAAATTATTTAAAATTCAATAAAAGATTCTCAATTATAGTATACTTATCTTAAGATAAAATAATATATTATAACCAAATAAATTGTCTTGATTAAAATATATAATAAATAGTAAAGAAATTATTCAATTGTCAAATAATAGAATTAAATTTTTAAAACATATTCATATTTTTATTCAATGAATCATTTTCACATATATTTTGCTATAAATATAAAATAAATATAATAATATAAAAATAAATATAAAATAAAATATAAAATAATTTTTTAAATAATATAAATTTGCAATTATATACAAAATGAATTTTCCTGTTCATTTTATATATAATAATACTGAATTTTTGTATAGAAACTGAAGAAATAAACTTTGCTGCAGCTCTCAAAGTTTAGTTTTAAAGAGGACGCAGCGTGCCTGGACCTCGATTAGTTTTTACTGTGCGCTTAGGTCATAAGGAATTCGTTCTTTTCATTTAAGCCGTTTTCACACATGGTTTGTTTTATTATCCCACACACACACACACACACATGTACTCATTCCACCCACATACGCTTACGCTGTGGAACCACATAGGCGTTTTTGTTTTTTTTTTTTTTTTTGTCATCAAAGCATCACATCATCGCCATCGTCGCAGCCATCAACAGTGTCCGGCGACGGCAAAGCGACGCTGCCTGCCTTGAGAATGCCCGACAGCATATTCGCTTCCGTTTTATTGCATTATTTGCTTATTTTTATTTGATTTCAATTTCGACTTTTGGGTCGCGGTTAGCCGCGAGAGATGCGAAAATATTTGTATTTTTTATGGACAGACAATTCCCCCCAGCAGAGGCTTGGCACCAATCATACCCCTATCCGCAACCCCAATTCCAGCCCCAGCCCCAGCCCCAGAAAATCTACTCAAATTCAAACTCACCCACTGAGTGCTGCATGCCATTATCGTAAGCGCCATCCTGGCTCTCTTTAAACTCGCTGGGAAAATCGCTGATGCTGTCGCTGAACCAAATAGATACAAAGATACACAAACACAAACACAGGCATGGCCAACGCGAAATAACGGTTAATAAAAGGTGAACTGCTCAGGGGGGCCTGGCGTTTACCTACCGCACATCGATCTCGTTGGTGTAGCCATTGCTGGGCGTGGAGTCGTCGTAGTCGGGCAGAGTGTACTGAGTGCGCCGCATCATCATCAGCTTGGGCATGATGTGCAGGAACAACTTGCGCACCAGCGGCGACATGTTGTGCGTCGAAGGGGACCTGATGTCAGTCGATTTGGTTTATTAATTAGTTAAATATTTAATACGGCAAGAGGGTATGGCATTAGGAGAGCGAGGGAATTAGCTGCAGATCGTTGAGTCGCCGCACTCACCTGAAGTGTATGTTGAGCACACAGACCGTTGTCCACACGGACAGCGAGACGAGTATCATGGTAAAGAGCAGATACTTGCCCAGCAGGGGCACCGCCAACGATGTGGGCGGAATGATTTCGGCCAACAGCAAGAAGAACACGGTCAACGACACGAGTATTGAAATACATAACGTAACCTGTCAACGAAATGTTTACACAGTTTCTCTCTCTCTCTCTCTCTTGCTCTCTCGCTTTCTATCGCTGTCTGATTCTGGCTCGGAGTGCCTCTAGCAAAGCCTTTTTCTTTCGTAACGCAACGATAACGACCACAACAACGAAAAACAAAACACAGACGCAAACAAAACGAACACAGGGACAAACGCTTTACCAATCATTATCAATTACAGCCAATTACATATAAGTTACGTATACGCCAGGTGAAACAATAGGACAAGTTCAACATATACATATATTAATTTCGTAATTTCTTCAAATAATAAAATGTTAAATAATTAAGACAATCAACGCAATTCGTCAAATCAGGCAAAGCACTCAGCCAAACTCTTTACTCAGGCCAACTCACTCGTTGGCTTCACTCTCACTGACTTCACTTGCCAACAAATTAACCATACTTCGAACAATAACAGTCAACACAACAAACAACAAAGCGTTCTACATATACGTACGCCTGCCAACTCTTCACATAATATAATATATAATATTTATTTTCGAATGCTTTTGATAATGAAATTTAACCCAATTTAGCCCTTTAGCTGATTTTGCTTGACAAAGGTAAGATAAAAGTGATAAAACCTGATTGAAATGCATAAATAAATAATTTGAATAAATGTATCAGCGTCTTTGACTCAGCTTTTTTTGTTTCCCAAATACTAATCATAGTAATGCTGAGCCACATACAAATCAGTTTTAAAACTAAGCTCAGATATTACATATTTCTATTTAATTAAAAAAAAACAGACATGAATATCAAGTTTTTCATATATTTTATGACTGTCTCATTATCTCAAATATCTCAAGTAATTCTACACAATTACCTCATTTAGTCGCCTAAACTATCTTCTGCGCAACTGCATAAAAGATAATTAAATATATTATCTTTACCTATAGATCAGCTTTTTTTATTATTTTTAATCATCTTTATAATAATTTTTGTACTATATATTCCCATATATTTTGTGAGTCTTTTTATTCTGCTTTTTTTTTTATAAAACTTATTAGAGCATATCTATAGTTGAAGTTCACCTTGAAATTGTTTATCAATTTATAGATCAGCCACATTATTTTCAATTTTTAATGTTTGTTTTTAAAAATAAAGACATCTGTATAAAACTATATAAAACTATATACAAAACTATTCCAATCAACGCTTATCAAAATATATATATATAAAGCTCAAAAACCTCTATTCAGATTTGGTCTGATCTGATCTGCTAAGATAGTTAAATATCCGAATGTTATCCAAGAGTTGGCTAAACAATTTGTTGACTAATACACAAAGCTCACCAAATGTGTTCTCAGAGCTTGCTTAAATTTATGAAATACTTATTTCTAGTTTATTACTCCAAGCAAATGATTGATTCAAACGAGACAAGTAACAAATATAATAACAACAATGAACATCACTCTTTACTGTGTGTGTGTGTGTGTGTGTGTGTGTGTGTGTGTGCGTGTAGGTGTAGGTATGTAGGTGTGTGTGTGTGTGTTGCTAGGTGCGTTTTTTATGTACCTATGTAGGTGTTCCAATGTTTACGTGTTAGTCAGGTGTGAGATTTTGAATGATGCGCCTAATTGCAGGACAGAACTTTTGAGGGTCGGAAACTTTCGTATTTAAGTTCGAATCAATTCGAGAAATTGATTCAAATTAAGTATCTTTCGTATGCATTCGATGAAATTTACGTTATGAGATTTCACTACTCTAGCACAGCACAAATGATATTCGGCGCGAAATGAGTGTGACTTTGTAGCGCGTGAATATATGTGGGCTGCATGATTGGTCAGCTTGGAGTGCCTGAAACTCTGTGACTTGAAGATGGATACGGTACTCATTAAATGTATATTTTGCAATTGCTATAAGCTAGTTTATTCTATAGTAAATTAGAGTGAAATGTAGAGCGATAGCAAAGAAGTAGACAGTTCTCAAGGAAATTATGCAAGTTGAGCTCTTCTGGTATATCTGGGAACTTTTCCAACAATATTTTCTGTTTCAATAGTGCCAATTGGTAGTAGCTAAACAACTAAAGAGCTCAGCTTTCAAAAGTTAGATGTAGCCGAAGGGGAAGTTGAGTAAATGATAGATTCTTTAAGGTGCATATAGAAACTTAAGGATATATATTGAGAGATGTTTAAGTGTTCGTAGTAGAATGTTTGTAGACAGATGTAGGCAAAATCATATGCTAACTAAATTAAATAGACAATGACTACGCTCTATAACTACTTTTAGCCTACTTAGGTGTAACAACATGCCACATGCAAGGACCTGGGACCCCAATCGAAGTCGACGGTCAAGATATTCTTTTGCAGCTGGCTATTTGCATCGTTGATGGCTTTGCGCTTACCTTTTCGCCCGAGTCGCTTGGCAGGTAAAAGACCAAAACGGTAAGGAAAGTTAGTGCCACGCAGGGCACAATCAAATTCACCGTATAAAACAACGTTTTGCGCCGCATGGTCAACTTGAAGGTAATATCTGCGGTAGACATCAGATTTGCATATTACAACGGCCAAGCAGAATAAAAAGGAAGCTAACTCTAGTGTGGCTCACCTGAGAAGGGCTCCAACGTGTCCGGATAGTATTCCTCGTTTTTGGTAGCCGGCACCTCGAGTAAGTCCCACTCCACGGACAAGTAGAATTCAGTTAAATCGATGCCAACCTGCACGAGATTGCTGCCAGGCACCTGTACGGGGGAAGCATACACACACACATTCATACAGACATACATATGACTCTCAGCCAGGCCAGGCCGGGCCGGGCCACGCCAGGCAATTTGTTACGTAGCATGTATTTCCGCCAGCCCAGTCCCCGCTACCCACCCCTCTGCTTGTGTCCGCATAAATTGCATTTTGTGCAGTGAAGCGCAAAGCAAATTTGCATCCTTCGGTCGCCGCCTAATCGAAATGCGGTTTGGCTTACCTGGTCCAAATGTTTTAGATCTACTTGGGCGCCATTGTAAGTCCATGAGCCGAATTTCATGAAGCAAATTTGCTCATCGTAAGGAAAATACTCAACGTTCATTTCACAGGACGATTTGTAAATAGCCGGCGGCTCCCAGAACACCTCGCCCGTATACTTCAGCGTGGCCTTCGTCATGAGAGTGACCTGAGGAGAAAGATTAGATTGGACGGGGCTGAAATGTGTGATGATTTGATAGTGAAGTACCTCATAGTTGCCATCCCAGTTGTTGTAGAGCACAATGTCGGGCACCCATATGTGCTCGGAGGGCACATACAGCTGCTCCACGCCGCCGTACTCCTCTGGGTCCCAGCGCAGTTTATAGTCGAACCAGCGCTATGGGCCACACATTAAAATGATATTCTGCAAATCGGACTGTGGTTAAGTGTTTACCCACCTGCTTGACCCACAAATTGGTGGTCATCACCTGATTCTTTAGATTGACCTCAATGAGCTGCGACAACTTGAGGCCCAGCCAGACGGTGAGAGTCTCCGTGTTATTCACCACAGGTCGTATCAGTCGATTGTAATTACTCAATAAATCATCATAGAGCCGCTTCGTGTCCGGGTTCGCCTCGAAGCTAACAGGTGCTGGTCGAAAGGAAAATACCCAAACAGAGGAAAATATCCCAAACATTGTTAGAAATTTCCCAAAACAATGGACTGCGCAGTCGCCGAGCCGTCGCTCTCTCGCACTCTCTGACTCTCTCGCTGGGCGCAGCCTCTTGGCAGCTGGCCTGCTCTGGAGATACAGCATCCGATTCATGCATACTATCGGAATTTTCATAGATTTTTCCAAGCCAAACTTTGGCCAACTTACGTGTAGTATTCGCCAACGGCAGCAGCAAGAAAAAGCCCAGCCAAAGCCAACGACTCATGTTTACACTCCTTCGATTGCTTAGCAATCCTGCGAACAGAGCACTTTTTATATTTTATATAATTCTAATGGAATTTATGCATGCTGTGGTGCGTGTCGTATGTGAAGCAAACCTTACGCGTCCGGGGTCCAAGCGCAACTGAGCAAAAACATACCCGAATGCTGCTGCGTCTGGGCAGCTGCCGTCAAGCGAGTGGCGAGCGCGAATGAGGCGCCAAATTTAAAATATTTGAAATTTAAGATAAGCTGCAAATCTAAGCATTTTTTTAAATAATATTAAATAATTAAATTATTTATTTATTTAATTAATTTAGTTAAATAAGTAATTATCATTAGTCTAAAAGTCTTTATTTTTATGGGGGAATTATAGTAGATTTCCTATACTCCTGGGGCGACAGCCGGCGAAGCAAGAGTTGGTGCAGCGGCAGCTAAGGAGGAGCCGCAGAGCGTCCGCAACGGGGCAACGGAGGCAGCAGCAGCCAGAAGAAAGGCCAACGGGACGGCAGTCAGCACATTGACAAGCAGCAGGCCACTCGGTGCGTTGGTAATGAAGGCAGCAGCCGAGGCCGCAGCCAGTAGTGCAGCCTGCGTAGATCAGCCGAGGCAGAAGCCATCTGTCCGCCTGTCCCTCCCACTACGATTTGGATGTGCTCGCGTCTTATTGAGTGTGAGTATTTTTTTTGGAGAACTTTAAAGAATCTTCTTCAAAATTCAGAAACTGCTCCTGGCCGCAAACAGCAATACCTTATCAGGTAAGAGAATTTGTACTTTACGACCAATGCATTAACTTTTTCTTTTATTTTACACGTTTGTTCTCAGGGGGCTCAACCTTGCTCAGCTGGCTTTCCTAGATTGAGCAGTGCAAAAGGCCAATGATCACTCGTTTAATGCAAATCCTTGTGACAGCTATGCTAGCCAACTCTCTACAGGCCAACATACCTTAGTGTCAGACAGGCACAGTAGCTTGGTTAAGTCGAGAATAAATTGTGTGAAAACCATTAACAAAAAATATATATTAATTATCTCAACATCTCCGTAGCTAAATGTTTATAGACAAACCAAATTCAAATCGATTCAAGTGATAATAATTTACGAGACTTCGCTGTCAGCCAGCCAGAGTTACTCAAATTCTATCAAATTGAGTTGCGATCAAAGCTAGCTTTACACAGGGTTGCTCTATTGGGCAAACCAACCCTATAGAGTTCCTTTCAGCCAAGTTCTCAACCAGCTGACAGCGTCAGTGGAGCAAGCTGTCAGCGGTTGCCAGGCAACCGAGCAAGTCGAACTAGACCGCACTGACAACAACAAATAAATAACGAAAAGCGAAAGCAATTGCAGGCGGAAACTGAAGTAAGTCGAAAAAAAGAATTTGAATCGAGACGGCAATAAATAACTTTCGCTTTCAGCTGTTGATGAGTCACAAATGGGCCACAAGAGCAACTTTCCGCAGGTGATGCGAGAGGCGGGCTTCAAGCTGCGGCAGTATCGGGATGGGCCACTGGACTGGCGTCAGATGGGTAAGTCAGGTGGTTAGTTGAGATGAAGGAGAAGTCTTAATTTGACTGCCCACCAGGCTCCTATGAGACGGAGCGCATTCTTCGTGAGCAAAACTTGGAGATCGTGGACGAGGCACTGCAGCATTTGTCCGAAGCGCCGCTGGGCACAATGCTGGAGACGCACATACTCGACGGCGGCATAGCCAAGTACTTTGTCATGTCGCAGTATGCGATCCAGTATCTGCTCTGCTGCCGCACATACCTGGACGAGAGCGTCGACGAGCTGCGCGAGGCGCACGAAGAGTCCCAGCAGGAGATTGCGAAGCTGCGCAAGTCCCTCAGCGAGTCAAACAACGAGGTGGTGCAGCTGCACAAGAAGATCACGCAAATCGAGGCCATTCGCGAGGTGGTCTTTCCCTGTCACCTGTGCACCAAGAACTTCATCAGCAACGAGGCTCTAAACGTGCACATCGGGCGCAAGCACCGGGTGGGCACTCCGTCGTCCATTGTGGCCGGTGGCGCGTCTGGCCGGGACAAGGACAATGATATGCAGCTAATCAACACAATCAAAATGGAGCTGGAGATCAAGCAGCTGAAGGAGCGCCTCAATGCCGCCGAGCGTAACATAAAGGAGCGCAGTGGCAGCTCCACGCTCCAGGATCAGGCAACAGCAACGATGCCCATGCGCCATGTGGGCGTACAAAGCAATCTGGCCGAGTACAAGGAGAAGGACGAGCTCAGTAGCGAGGCGGCCGAGAGTGAGGCCAGCGAACGTAAGCAGCAGCTCCATGGGCTGGCCGAGCGCTTGAGCAGCTTTGAGGCTTGGCAGGCACAGCTCAAGCAGAGTAATGAGGACTTTATCAAGGGCATTAACCAGAAGCTAGAAGACCTAACCGCAGCCCTGGAGCAGACCAAACGAAACTCGGAGTCCAAAGGTGCCGCACCAGCAACCGCCGAGGAGCGCGTGGCCACGCCATGTCTTGAGGATTTGGAACGTATACTCACCGAAAAAGTGGCGGAGATCGGAAAGGTCAGCGCCAATAAGCTGGAGGAGGTAGTGAACCAACTGGAAATGGGCTACAAGGAGAAGCTGGAAGCACTGGAACGAGACTTGAAGCGGCTCAGCGTGAGCAAGCAGCCCGCCCCGCAAGTGCAGCCAGCTGCATCCACATCCAAGATACCAAAACCGGTTCCCAAAAAGGAAGAAAACTTGGAGCGCATTAAGCGCCTGGTGGAAACGGAGTTCCTGAAGGCCAAACGCGACGACGACACCTATTCCGTAGAAGAGCCGCCACCACAGCCGGAGCTGCAGCCCCAAAAGCATCTGGTGACCCATGTGCCAGAGGTGCCCAGTGGCAACAGCTCCGGTAGTCATCCAACTTACACAAAGCCGGCGCCAGAGCCTGTCAGGGAGGAAGCGAAGCCCAAAGTTGGCTCAAGCCAGCCAGAGCAGCAGGAGACCACGGATATTAGCGAGAGCCTGAGCGGCGAGGACAGCAACAGCGATGAAGGCAGTGAAGTCCTGACCTCCGAACCGGAGCGACAAGTATTCCAGTCCCCAAAAATCAAATCCCTTCAAAAGACTAAGTGAGTAACCAAATCTTAATAAAACGAACTAATATAAGATGTTTCGAATGCTTTTAGACTCCCACTGAAGCCACTGACGCGCAAGGATGCCCGGAAGCTAATCAACCAAAAGCTGAATCCACATGGCTGCAATATGAAGTCAAAGGCCATATCCCACGCATCCGCCAAACGCGTGAGCGCAGAGCTGGCAGAGCAAAGAACCAGACTAAAATTGGTAAGCAACCAAGTCGAGAGTGCCGGAATAGGTATACGGACATCGGCACATGGACTTAACTCGTCGCCCTTAGCTCGTGCCATCCATCTCTCTATTACATAAATTTCCATCTTAATTTTCATAGGACTACCCGAATTTCTATACAACGCGCAATCGCATACGCAAGTTTGTGGAGAAACTTTGCTCGGTTAAGATGCCGGAACGTGCTCAGATTCTGTTGAAGAATAAGACTCCGCTGCAGCCAATGGAGGTGCCGAAGCGTAGAAACCCTTTGCTAACAACCACGGACGATGATGACGAGCTCAATGAAGGCAGTGAGCTGACATCGGCTTCACAGGAAGAAGCTGAGTTCGATGATGCATCAACGAGCTCCAAGCAGCAACAGAAAAATTTCAAAGCGCAACTGGAGCAACTGCTGGCCAAACCGGCGGCTCAAGTAATTTCCAAGCCCAAGCTGGTGCAGATACAACAAGCAAGACCTGTGCCGCTGCCACGTAAACGTGTTATGTTTAACACAGAAAGCAGCAGAACGAGCAATGAAGATAAACCAGAATAAATTAAATAAATCAAATTCAAATAAAACGATACAATTTTGTTTATTAATTGAAGCTGCCATCCACCCACACATTGCGGTGTGGCAACGCTGTACAGGTGGCTATCAGACCACTATATATCGATATGTGCACATGCCATCGATACGCGTTCGCGGCGAATTTAGATTGCGATGCGGCGAAGTGTGGTTGCGCGAAAAAATTTCTTGACGTCGCAAAAATCTACAATTGCTTGCAATAAATGCTTAAAAACGCAGTCGAACAATACGCAAACCAGTGACAAACGCTGAAGGTACATGGCGTAACAGTAAAAACATTGAAAATCCGTACCAGTAGCTCAAAGTAGCGCTGTTAAAAGCATATTACCTGACGACAACTACACAAACACTCCTACACACAGATATACTATACACACACACACACACACACGCAAGCATACAAAAGTGGCCCTCCGCCCCCTGTTGTCCGCGCACACATCGATGAAATAACATACATAACGTATACCGAAAATACATAAGCTTAAGCTAAAATAACGGAGCCACCAGTAGCAATCGGAGCGGTCGCAGGTAAACAGATAAGAAAACAGACGGAGACACAGAGAAATAGGCGCAGGTGTCAGCAGCAGCAGCAGCACCAACAACAACAACAACAATATCATTAACAACAACATCAGGAGCAATAACAGTGTAAAACATGTCCGACATCATTGACAGCATTATTTCGCGTCTGCTGGAAGGTAAATAAATTTAATTTATTTTGCACCTCAGATCTCCAATCTGTGAATTTATTTTCTCCAGTGCGTGGCGCCCGTCCAGGCAAGAATGTGCAATTATCGGAGAGTGAGATACGAACTTTATGTTTGAAGTCGCGTGAAATATTCCTATCGCAGCCGATACTATTGGAACTGGAGGCTCCGCTCAAGATATGCGGCGATATACACGGACAATACTATGATCTGTTGCGTCTGTTCGAATACGGCGGTTTCCCGCCAGAATCGAACTATCTATTCCTTGGCGACTACGTGGACCGTGGCAAGCAATCCCTGGAGACGATTTGCCTTCTGTTGGCATACAAAATAAAGTATTCGGAGAATTTCTTTTTGCTGCGCGGAAATCACGAATGCGCCAGCATCAATCGCATCTACGGGTAAGTTAAGATAAATGTATATATCTTTATAGTATATAGTACGACAATTCCTTTGAATACTGAATGAATTTAATATGAATTCAGAAGCTCAAAGTGATATCGATTTTTTAATTGGAAGCGAAGTGGGAACGTCGTACGTTCTTATTGGATTACACACTTCACTTACAGAGCACTAATATATGCGTTTCATATCAGATTTATATATATATTTTTAAATTGGCTAATCGCAAACCATCTTGTACTGGTTCCAATCGGTTACAAGCCATATCTATTCTGATGTAGATGAATATATCGTGATATTAGCTAATCGGAAGTGGCCTTTCGTGAGAAACGCTCGAGCGTTTAGCACTCATTATTTGTTTAAATGTCATGTCTGTTATCTTTATAATTCATGTATTTCGTCCGTCAACAGGTTCTACGATGAATGCAAACGACGCTACACTATAAAGCTGTGGAAGACATTCACAGATTGCTTCAACTGTCTGCCCGTGGCTGCGATTGTTGATGAGAAAATCTTTTGCTGTCACGGCGGGCTGAGTCCCGATCTGTCCTCGATGGAGCAGATACGACGCATTATGCGGCCCACGGATGTGCCCGATCAGGGTCTGTTGTGCGATCTCTTGTGGTCGGACCCTGACAAGGACACCATGGGCTGGGGCGAGAATGATCGTGGCGTAAGCTTCACCTTTGGAGCAGAGGTACTGGCAAAAGCCACGTGTGCCAATTGCAATATATATTAATCGACATCTCTCTGTGTTCAGGTTGTGGGCAAATTTCTACAGAAGCACGAATTCGATCTTATATGTCGTGCACATCAGGTTGTCGAGGATGGCTATGAGTTCTTTGCCAAGCGCCAGCTGGTCACGCTCTTTTCGGCGCCCAACTATTGCGGTGAATTCGACAATGCGGGTGAGTGATCACGAAACATATATATATATATACATATATATATATATATGTATGGACAGTGTGTATATACTCATCGATCCCGGACGTTGAACGACAAACAACGTGGGTGTTATCTCCATTGTAAGAGAATTGTTAATGCGAGCAAATACTGTTGTCGTATACTGTATAATTTGCGTAGATAATTTTTAGATTAGCACAGATTTTGAAGATAACCTTGCGGGCAGAGCTCAACAATTACGAAGTTGCAAGTAAATAAATAGGCTCATAGTTCACTGTTGTGATAGAGGTAATTTAGTGGAAAATCAGTGGATGATACAACTATAGAAAATGGAAACTGAAATGTAAACAACTCGTGCTCGAAAATGAAAAATTACTTGTCATCAACTGTGCAATGTTTTAATAGGAAAAGATCTTTCCATAAGGGTTTGTTTATATGATATATTATAAGTATTATATGCGTTTCTTTGTAATATCATATGTGACAGTTGACATATGCTAGTCCTATAATTCAATATTAGAGAACTTTAAAGAGACGATCCTATGACTAGAATCGTTGAAGACTAACAAATTTGAGTAAAGGTATTATATCTATAGACAGCGAGTGCAGGAATTTTCCACTCCAAGTAATGAAACTTATTACACTCGATCGCAGTCATGGAACATAAACAAAGTTCTTATTGAGAATCGCACGCTCAAATATCAGTTGTTTAGGCATTTAATAAAGCGGAAATTGTGATTGGGGCTCTAGTTACCGTACGCGAAAATTAGAATCATGTGATATCGTATTTGTATAATTTTTCTTCTGTTTACTTCGTAGGTGCCATGATGTCCGTGGACGACACATTGATGTGCTCCTTTCAGATATTGAAACCCGCCGACAAGCGACGATTTGTTTATCCAAACTTTGGTAGCTCAGGGCGTCCGTTAACACCGCCACGCGGCGCAAACAATAAGAATAAGAAAAAATAAGCAAAAAACAATAATTTACAACAAAGCACACAAAAACTCAATTCAATGCGCAGAAATGTTTGTTTTTAATCGAATATGTGTAATCGAATCGTGAGCAACGTTTTTAAGAGTATACAAATTAGCCTATTATCATTTGAAAAGCGCAAAAGCGAATACTAAAAAGCCAACCCATTCACACACACATACACAAATTGAGACACTTTAGTTCAAACTAATTGTAGTGTTAAACACTGCATAAGCAAGAATATCTCTTAATGTATTAATTTTATTTTGTTATAGTTTTTCCTTTGCGCAATGCAAACACAAACACATACAGACATACACGCACACACATACAGGCAGGCAGCAAGCTAAAGCTAACGTAGGTACGAAAAGTGTACGCACACTCCAGTTGTATTTATTGCATTTTCAAATATCGCACAGCATTTCTTTTCTTTATCACTGTCTTTTTTTTTTTCTCACAACAGCCAGACAGACATAAGATTATGTCCGTTGAATATATATTAATGTCTTTTAATATAGCAAATGGTATAATGTTATGTTTATAATTATTTGTGAATTTTAATCAATGCTTTTGATATGTGTGTGAGTTGAATGCATATGCCCCGCATAGGTATGTACGTATTCTTAGCGCGATTATATATATATTTTTTTAAACTATTATTCATCATTAAAATTCTACTACATGTTTACTTAGTTTTAAAGCAAATGCAAATTTAGCTCGAAGGTACATAAGTTTGAATTGTTTAAACCAAAAATATTGAAATAAACAAAAAGTTGTGTATATTTTAACATTGTATGCGTTGACGAGTAAATATAGAGTATGTGTAACACACAAAGCTGCATATGAAAATTTAAAAAAAAAAAACAAGAAAAATCTAAAAAAAAAAACACAATAAATATAAATAATTCAACACTGAAATCAATTTGCAAAAGAACATATTTGTTTAACAAAATATATATAAACAATGAACTGCTTAATAAAGCAAGAAACAAAAACAAAGAAAATAAAAAAGAAAGTTAAACAGCGCTATAAAAAAGCAGCATACTTTTGAGTGGCACTGTGTGCCCTCTGCTGACGTCAGCGACGCAGTAGATAAGGTTACAAGCAACAACTACAAATTACAAAAACAAAAACAATATATACGTATACAAATATATATATATAAAGAGACATGAAATTGTAAAACATCCGAGACATGCACACCCACACACACAAATACACACAGGTGCATGCACTGTGCAGATACATTCGCGTGGGTGTGTGCGTGCTCCGTTTGTATTTGCGACAAGAGTCGGTACATTCTAGTGCAAAGGCCGCCACATTCAAGTATTATACTTATTATGCATGTACGTACGTCCCGACGTGAATAGCCCCCAAAAGGTTTCGTTCGTATAATCCCCCCGCCCCCCACAAACAAACAACAAAATGAAACAAACCCGAGTTTTCAACTTGAATGTCCAGCTGCAGCCGCAATTCCCTTGTCGAAACCACTCTAGTACTCTGTTTAATGTTGTATTGAATTCTACGTGCATAATTACATGTAAAACAAAAATGAAAAAAAAAAACAAAATTATTTAATATTATAGTTGATATTGGCTGTTTTCAAAACAAACAAAATATTTAAAAAGAAGAATTAAAAACAACAAATTATAATGTAATATCAAAAATTGCGTCAAACAGCTAAAAAACAAAAAAAAAAATCATATATATTTAAAAAAGAACAAAAACATCTCTCGAAAAGAATAAAAAAGCGTAAAAAATAACGTGTAATTTTTTGAAAATTTGAAAAGACAACTAAAAAAACCAACACGCATTCAAAGCTAAAAAATGGCAAACAAAAAAAAAAAAAGAATACAAAAAAAATAAAATCAACATGAAGCACTTGTAACAAAATAGCACTGTTTTATTAAAATGAAAAAGAAATACATATTAGCAATAAAAATTATTGGCATCACGCAGTTTTAATTGGAAACCGAATTAGCTATGGAAATATGACGAATATATATGAGGTAAATGATATGACATTTAGTTAATCAATTAGTCATTGCCAGACGCATGAATCTGTAATACAAATATTTATATTTATTATTATTACAGAACTGCTCAGGTCATCTGGAATACTTTAAACAGGTTTCTTATGCTATAGCTAGGAGTCGACGTAGTTTGTCTCTCGACTATACTCCCAGTCAGATTGTCTCTATGTTTGGTTATATTTGAGCGCACAGCTTTTCTCCATGGGTGCGCACATGGCGCCCGAGCCTCGGCCAGCTGCCTGCTCCTGGCGTAGCTGCAGCTGCAGTAGCCTCTGGCGCAGCGCATAGGGCGTCGTGCCCGTTGCTGTTGCCGTCGTGTACTGTTGCCTGCACTCGTTTGCTTGGTTCTTCTCCCGCTTGGCATTGTGCGCCACGCCCAGCCTGTCGTAGGCTTGCTGTAGGCGCAGCTCATCCTGTCGCTGGACACTGAAGCAGTCACTGGCATTGAGCAGCCGGAACTGCTGTAGCGCCAACAGGCGCTGCAGTTCATTGCTGCCGTTCGCTGTGCTGTTGGGCGTGGGCGAAGGAGTGGCAGTGGCAGTGCTCCTGTTGTGAACCTGACCCTGACCTTCAGTTGCCAAGCGACTGGCGGCGCAGGCGCTTTGCTCATAGACACGTCGATTGTAGGTGTAGCCACACTGGGTGTTGTTGTTGTTGTTATTGTTGTGACCGCTGCAGTTGCAGTTGCTATGGTGATCTCCAGTGTCCCAGCTGAGTACCTTGACGCGATTGTCGCGCTGCTTTTGCGGTGGGGCACACCCACAACTGCTGCACCAGCTGGAGCAATGACTCAACGTGGTTGCTGCCGAATTGCGTCTGCTGAAGTTACGCGCGAGCTCACTCCTAGAGTGACCCAAGCCCAGCTCCACGTTTCTCTTCAGACTGGGCCGCTTAACGAACTGCGTGGGATAGACACTCTGCCTGGAGGATGACGTCAGCGAAACGAGATCACTGCGCAGCGGCTGCCGCGGCTGCAGCCTGTCGACGTGGCTCGTCGACTTTAAGATGCTGCTTCCACCACTGTAACCACAATAGCAGCGCTTCATTGCAATGCTGCGCTCTAAGATGTATTTGGTAATGACGCCTTGATGACCAAAAATTATCTGTGTGCTCGAAGAATGCTCGGCGTCGACTGCTGAGCGTTTGGGGCAACCGGTTTGCACGCACAACTAACGCCTCGACACCACCAGCAGCAGCAGCAGCAGCAGCAGCGGCGTCGGCGGCGGCAGCAGCGGCCCGCATTCCCGTTAGCTGGTTTAGCTGCCGGCTCGCATCGTTTGTTTATGTTTGAACAACAATTGCGACAGTTTCCATAGACACAGCTTGAGGTCCTCGTGCTGCTTTTTTCTTCGTTGTCTTGAAACGAATGACTTAGGCAACAAACTTCAATTACGGCCTTTTAGTGGTCTCTTGCGCCAGCGATTAGAACTAATTGGTTAAGCTCTATTGCCATGGGAACTGACTGGCATTTGAGTGTCGAATTAAAACGGGATTCTTTGGCTGCGGGCTTGGCGATAAATGATATGTTATTTTGAATTGGTTTCTATATAGTGAAAGGCCATGACTAATTACGCAATAAAGTGATATAAGTTACATTTTAACTGATAATTTAAAGCTATGATGAGTTCGTCTTATTAACAAATTGTTAATGAACTAAGAGAGCTCGAGTAATTAATTCGAGTGGGAGTCCCATTCTGATGCTTATATATTTAAAAATATATTTTTGCGTATCATAATAGAGCTTTGTTCTTGAAAGCTTTCTCTGAGTTGGCATATGGCAAAGTTTCAGATGCTTGTCAACGCCTTAAGCAACATGTAACCGACTTTTGTTTACTACCGGCTGTCCCATAATAACACCCCAATTAAAGCGTAACTCAACCTCTGCGGACATACGAGACTAGTTCAATGAACTTCCACGGCAATGGAAAGGGCATCCGAGGGTTGATGTATGGCCTGACATCGTTGGACACTCGTTTCCACCGTATTTACCTGCAACGAGAGCGAAGTCGACTCTGCCGCAACTTCACGATCACCAATGGACATGGATATTGGTTGCATTTTCCAAAGCGGTCAGGCGGAAAGCCAAAGTTGCTGCAGACGACATACATACACACAGGCGCACTAACATATGCATATTTATGGGCTAAAGCTCGGCTCGGCATTGTTGCTTTTTCGGGCAGGAAGCTTTTATGGGCCCGCGCAGCCGAAGCTCAGTATATAACTCGCACGCTGAAGCATCCCGCGTCCATTGAGTTGTGATAAGTCGTCGTGAAGAGCAGAAGCCAAGCAAAGCCCACAGCAGCAGCAGCAGCAGTCGAAACGCTTTTCGTGTGCTTGTGCGTGTGTGTGTGTGTATTCGTGTGTCCGCGTCTGTGCGTGCTGGAATTAAAGTCTTCAATTGGGCAAGTCCATATTGGCAATAGATTTCGCATTTCCCATCCGACTTGAAGCGTCATCATGTCAAAACAATCGCCACTTATATTGCTGCTGCTAATCGCTCTGGTTGCGCAGGAGACCGCTAAGTGTGTAACGGCCGCTCAAGATTTGCGTAAGTCAATTTTGGTAGCAACAAGTGCAAATTGTTAACAGCTTGTGGTTTCGTTAGCTTTGTTTTTATTATTATTTGCGCATGGGCCGTTAGCGTTGCTTGGGTTTGGCCTCTGGCCCACCAGCGCTGTTTATGGCCAAAACGTGATCAATATTGTTTACTTGTGGCAGCCTTTTGGCCAATGGCCCGAAGGCCGCTGTAATATTCTCTAATGGCTCGCCATGGGTGACAACTTGAGTATGCCAACCCGAAGAGCCGCCGATGGACAGTGCACTGCACTGCACTGCACCGATAGGCGCCAATGGAAATGTTATGCAATCGAAACTGGTTAGCATATCGATATCAGCAAACGGGTTTGCACTCAGTCAGTGGACCACTTCCGCTTGCGATGACACATATTTTCAAACTGATTATGCACGAATAGTGCTGATGGCGTTGGCTGCGACTATGTTGCCGTAGGTCATGAGTGGCTTTGTTATTTGGCCCCATCTCGAAGATCTCGACATTGCCATGCGCTGCGTGTTGACCTTGAGACCCATGAATAGCCGTCTCATTTGTCATTTTGTTGCTTCATTTAAGGCTTTGTGTGAAACTTGTTTTGTGGCCAACGAACTCTGGCTTAAGTACTGCTCTTCGATTTAAGGCTGGCACAATTACACTTCCTCGAGCCGTTTCCAATGTCATGATCAAACTATAATTCGTATTCATAAATATATATTTATTTTAGCCGAAAACTTCCTGAAATGCAAGCGCGATGAGAACTTCGACAAGTGCCTTGTGGATGCTGTAAACCACGCGATTCAATTGCTCAAGAGTGGTAACTATTGGTGCCCAACAGAAAATCGAATACAATGAAACTATTTCTACTAAATTAATGAAACCATCTAAACAGGCAACAAAGAATTCGGCATTCCGCCACTAGAGCCGCTGTCCGTGAAGAAACTCGTTATAGACGCCGGTAACGCACCTATAAATCTTCGTCAAGCCTTGAAAAATGTGAAGGTGCATGATATGATCTCGACTAGCAAGATTCATCGATATAGGTAATTAACAGAATCGCGACAAATTTCAAGCCAATTAAGTAACGTATTGTAAACGGCATTCTTTTCCTCTTCCTCTTCCTCTATTAGAACCGATTTGGATAAGCACCTAATAATCTGTGATAGCAAAACAGACCGCATTGAAATGCTAGGCGATTACGAAATGTCTGGTCGCATTTTGTTGCTGCCTATTACTGGGCATGGCAAGGCCAACATAACTCTAGTGAATACAAAGATCGAGCATCGTCTGATTGGAGAGCCCTTTGAAAAGGAGGGTGTCAAATATATGCGCCTTAAGGAGTATCGCGTTGCCATGGAGCCCAAACGCGTTTATTTACAATTTGAGAACCTTTTCAATGACAAAACTCTGTCTGAGGGCATGAATCGTTTTCTGAACGAGAACTGGGAGACGGTGTTTAACGAACTGAAGGTTGGCTATTCCAAAAGCTTTGGCCTGGTTTTCAAAGAGCTGTCGAACAAAATATTCGAGAAAGTTCCATTCGATCACATATTTTTAAGTTAATGCTAATATCCGATTGGCAAGTATGTATGTTAGTTACGTATTTTATAAATTAGTTAATAAATTATAGCAAACGGTTTATTGAATTTGAAAAATGTTGCTCACCTTAAGAGCAGTAAGTATCGATAGGCTTGTTTTTATAGGACAGCCTGGAGCTATCGATATCAAACAATATTGGTATTTTCTTTTTGCATTGAATAAAGTAAAAATGCTAAGTAATCCTAAATGGTTATTAAATTATTTTATTCTCCCAGAAACCCATTTTTAATATGGACTCACTTTTAAATTTGTAAGTTACAAAATTAATTGGTACCATTTTTACCGATATATTAGCCAAATCAGTGCACTTCGATTTATCGGACGCTTTGTCATAACTAATCTTGCAGTTTTGGCACTTTCTAAGCGCAAAAATAGTTCTATTTGTTTAAACAATTAAGTGTATACTTGTGCAGAGTGCACAAGTCGGCGTTTCACCTGCCTGCATGGCAGAAAAAATGACCAGCATGGATGTCACAGTGCCGGAGGCCAAGTACCAAAAACTAGCGAGTGAATACTCAAAGGTAACCAGCAACAGTTTACGCCCCATTCACAAACGCATTAATCTAATTTAATCCACATCCGCCCACGGTCACAGCTGCGTGCCCAAGCGCAAGTGTTGAAGAAGGCAGTGCTAGACGAGCAGGCAAAGGAGGCAAGTCTGCGCGAACAACTGCAGCACAATGCCACATCGCTGAGGCGAACAGAGCAAGAAGTCGACTCACTGGGCTTCCGCAACAAGCAGCTGGAGTCACGTGTCTCCCAGCTGCAGCAGGAGCTAACGATGCATGAGCAGGCTCGCAAGAAAAAGGAGACCAGCAAACGCGGACTTTTAGGTGGCAGCAAACAAGAGGCGCCGAGCGAAGCGCCAAATACAAATGCGGCGCAGGAAGCGCTTATCTTCGAGGAGCTGCAAAAGAAAATAATGGAAAACGCACAGCTGACGTCATTGGTAAATGGGGGCAGCAGACATGCAAACACACACTTACATGCACGTTTAATACCAATTTTACTGGCAGATAGATGACCGCCAACGCGACTTGTTGCTGCACACAGAACGCATATCGGAATTGGAACAGAAGCTAGAGAGACGAATTGGGGACCAGAATGATTTGGAAAAGCGCTTGCGGAAAGAAGTGGAAGCGCTGCAACTAAGAAACTGTGAACTCGAAACAAAACTGGTGGATGCTGCGAGCATGGCAAGTGCTAAACAAAGAACTGCGTAATAAAATATTAACTTTCTACTTATGACTACAGCTTGGCAGTGAGGATGCTTTGAGCGCCACTGGCAGCGATAGCACGCCGCTTCACAATCCGCAGCAGCACCAGCTTAACACCAATGTAGCCTTAACACTTACTGCCGAAGAACGAATCGCGCTACTCGAGAAGGAGTCGGCGCATTGGCGAGCCCAGTACGAGGTGTCTAAACTTAACCAGAGCTTGAACTCGAGCTCCAACTCGAACACAAATGTGGATCTCAGCAAAACGTTGATTGATGCCAGCAGTAGTTGTAGCTGCAGCTCAGCGGCAGCGGGCATCACCGTTAAGCCATGCTGCCTCGAAAACAAAAGTGGCCAACGAGCGCGCGATTCGCTACAGGAGCCGCATGAGCCGCCCACCAAAGAGCAGCTCATATATAGTGCGTTTAGCAAAAAGTATGAAGAATTATTACGACTCAAAGCGCTGGCCGAGTCGCGTCTGCGGTCGTTCGAGCAAGAAGCATTGCACTTGCAAATCTGCCTTGAAAATGCCACGCAAGAACTGAAAGCCAAGGACGACCAGTTGTCCAGCCTCGGAAGTGCCCTGCAAATGCTCGAGGAGGAGCTGGTAAGCCCATCGACCATTTACGACATGTGATTAATTATTAACTCTAAGTTCTTACAGTCCACGACTCGCTACAACTATGAGGAGCAGATTAGCGTGCTGACAGAGCAAGTGATAAGCTTAAGTGAACAGTTGGCTGCGTGCAAATGAGCTTCGGCCCGCCTCATTGCTCTCTATTGTATATTATATAAAAGAGCACAGCCACTGTCCAAATACCTAGATACTGGCTACGTTACAAACTCTGCCCTGTTTGTCGGCTGGTTGGTTACTGCATAAACAAGCCTTTCATGCAATCGGGAAGAACTCAGCCAGCCAGAGTTGATAAGCAGAACTTGACATTAAGATAAAGCCTTTAAAAAGCAATTAATCTCGATAGGTCGACCACTTACTTAATTAGTAAGCGAAATACCCCAAAACCAACTAACTGCTAATGGGGCAGCATACCATATTTTTTTTTAATTTACAATGCGATGCAGTGTGTATATAGCTGAACAAAGAAATTTATATCTGCGTGTTTAAATATTTCACTAAAGTTTAACAATCAACGTACATTATTTCACTATCAATTACAATTTAACCGAGAATGAGGAGCCGCATGAGCAGCCCTGCTCAGCGAGCGGATTGGCAATCATTCGAAATCCGGCTCGAATTAGCTCGCTATGGTAGTCCACGGTAGCGCCCGTACAATAATCCAGGGAAACTGTGTCAATTACCACCTTAGCTTTGTCCTCGCCAAACTGCAAATCATCTTCGTTGAGCTTGCTGTCCAGGTCGAATTTGTATTGAAATCCAGAACAACCGCCGCCTTCAACTGTGATGCGTAAAAAGCTGCCATCTCTGCAGATCTCACGCAAACGTTTCAAACAACTTTCGCTCACCAACAGCTGCTGTTGCTGTTGCGTTTTTGATGCAGGAGCATTTGCCGTTGTGTCTATGGCGGCTAGACGCATTGGGGTTGAACTCCCATTGAGTAAATTTCTGAAAAAATCTATTAATTTGTAATTGTCTTGCAGTTTATTAGTCACTTTGTCTACCTCATCAGAGCAGGTTTCGCTACCTGACGCAACATGAAAGCCATTTTTGTAATGCGATTTACACAAATAAATCTATTTGAATGTGTACAATCTCGTAATCAAAACAAAAGTGACAACAGCTGATTTTACTTTTCGCTTATCGATGATACGTCGATACATTTATCGCAACGCTGAGATAACATATCGATAGCTTCTGAAATACACCAGTGTGTCTACGCTTGCGCTTCTATTTGTTCGTTTGTGAAGTTTAAAACGTTGGCATTTGATTTTACAGTCAAAAAGTGTTTTTGTTAAGTGTTAGTAAATGTTTCAATTATTTAGTACAATTTTTTTTTGACAATGGCTATGAGAATGACTACAGGCGATAGGCTAGACACAAATACCAAGCACCGCTACAGATTTGCAGCACCCGAACGCGTTAAAAAAGATCTCGAAAACGAGCGTCGCATAACTCGTATACAGCAGGTAAGACGCAGTTACCTTTCTTCTTTGTATTCACATTGTAATATTACGAAATTGAAGGTACGCGAGAAATCGAACGTCTTGGCTCGCCACTTACGTCACGAGGTGGCGACGGAACAAGCACGTCAACTAAAAGTCCTGGAAGAAACCAAACAGCAAGAATTAGATGCTTGGCGCGAGCATGTTGTGGCCAAAAAATGTCACGACTACCGCACCTCGATGTTTCAGGTGGGTGCCGCCCATCGAGCCGCTCAACTTGAAACCGAAAACGCTCAAAAACTAAAGCAGCAGCGCGCGGAAAAGATACAACACTGTCGTCAGCTCGCATCCAAACGTGCAGTGCACCACAAAGCAAAAAATATTCTACGCTCTCCGGTAGCGCGGGGCCTTAATGTGCAGGGCCGCGTCACTGCAGGCACACAAACACCAGTGCAACCAGAGAGAATGACCGGCGGCAAGGAGAACAGATTGTTCAATAATCAAACCGGCAAAGGAGAGAACAAACATAATTCGAGCAAGCCCAAACGTGATCCAAAACGCTCAACAAGCAATGACCGTAAAAGAAATGAGGAGAGGCATGTGTTCGAAATAACATCCGATAGCAGCAGCGATGAGGACGGATTTTTACAAACTATGCAAGAGCCGCACAGTGGCTCAAATCAGCTGCAAAAGACGCCGCCAGTTATTTTGGACGTGGATGACGAAAGCGAAGACTCACTGGAGATCTGCACACGCAATGGCATCGAAATTAACGATCTATATAAGCGAAACAATCGCAAATTTAGTCGCATTGTCCGCCCCACTTCTGCAAGTGAATCAGGACTGCAGCCATCACTAGCAGGAGGTGGGGCCGCTGATGCAGTGCCTGCTCGGCCACGCTTCACCCAGATTAGCGAATTGGTGCAGCGTACAGAAAAGACCTTGGACGGCGCAGAAAGACCAGCAAGGGAAGAGAGAGTAGGTCGCACAAAGAGTCCTACAAGATCGTTATCCCGATCACCTGAACACACAGCGAGAGCTACTTTTCGTGCTGGGTCGTCCAATGTTTCACCTGTTAAAGCAGCAAAGGAGCCAATTTCTTCTAATAAAACAGCAGCAGCAGATAATCCTCAGCAAGCTTCCAAGCGTTCCTCGTTGCGAACCAGCAACAAACAGTCCGTTCCTCCAGCAAAGGTCTTAGATGCCGGCCTAAGGCGCAGCGCAGCATCTGGGAAACCAGCAAATAAAGTGCCAGCCAATGCTGAATGCCTGGAAAGTGTGGAGAAAGAAGCAATGACCGCAGAGCAGCCCCGTACGAATGCAATGCAACAACCGCCCATACAAAGTTTTTACATGCAGCAGGTACCAATGGATCCGATGCAAGTGCAACAACTGCATATGCAGCCTGTGCCCCCTTATATGACAGGACCAATGCCTCTTCCACAACCTATGTATGCACATCATATGATGCCACCCTACAATATGGTACCTTATCCGATGCCACCATATCCAATGCCAACCATGGGCCAGTGTCCAGGGAAATCCCAGCCTGTCCCTGCTTCGGCCACCAGCACTACTGCTGCTCCTTCAACCTTTGTGCCCTGTCAAGCTCCATGTTCTACGAGAGAGCAGACTTGTGCAACCAGTAAGAATGGTCGTGTCCAGTTCTATGATCACAATAACAGATACCATCGAAACTATAAGGCGCCCGGGGAGAACGTGCAAGTCAATCAGCAGAATTCGACAAACATGAATGCTATGGATAATGCACGCATTGAGAATCAGCAGCGGCAGCAACGCGAACAGGAACTGATTAATCTACGGTAAGATTGATTAGGATCAAAAATTGTTAGGCAGTGTAATTTAATATAATTTATTTTAGCCAAGTCACAGAAGAGCGTGGTCAGAAAGCGTTGCAACGCGAGCAGGTGCGTCGAGATTGCGCCGAATTGGAGGAGAAATTGGAGGCGTTAACGCAGCAGCAGCCACAACTTTTACCGAGCGATGTTAGCTATAAACTCATTTATCGTTATTCATTTGATAATTTTTAATTCCTTTTCCAAACAGGTAAATTTTATTCAAAGCCATCGCTTCGCAGATTCTGCGCTGCGGCGTGAACAGAAAATGAACGGAGCTATGGAGGAGATGCTTCTGCGTCCGGCCATCGTTACCTGTCCCGAAGTGGGAATAACAAAGAACCTTTCGACTCGCAAAGGGAACGACCGTTGCAAAACGAGCGTACCGGAGGCCGTCAATCTAGGTGATCCGCCGAAAAAGTTAGATGATACAGGTAGCGCGACCAGCTGCTGCTCCATTTTGCTGGAGTACGTTGATGATCAGAGTAAACAGCTGCGTACAGAGCTCAAGGGAATGCAGAGCAGTTCGTCCAAGTCCATGAAGCTAAGGAGTCTGCTGCAGCGCATCGAAAATATTCGATCACAACTGCTGTCGATGTTGCAGGCGGGAGATATGACTGATGATAATGCACAGAAGGTGATCGATTCAATACGCAAAGATCGCGCTAACATACTCAACGAGGGTGCATGCGACATAAGCCAGCGGGAGATGGAACTGCGGCAGAAAGAGGAGCTGTTGGAGCAGCGCTTGCGTGTGTTATACAAGCGGCAAAAAAAATCCTCAAGTCAGGACAGCAAAAAAAAGGATGATGGCCCTGTCGAGATTATTATCAAGGTCAAGAGCGATGGCAGTGTCAAGCAATATATTCCTAAAAGTAGTAATCGGGAGAAACTGGAAAACAAGTCCGAGAAGTCAAAGCCAACCACATCTTCATCAACCCAGTCCAGTGGAAAATCAGAGAAAGAGGTACTTGTACAGACCTATCGACAGAATTCTATAGAATCCACGTCTACTTCGTATCGTGAATTGCCACCAATTAGCTATATAAACACAAATCCTGTAGAGACAGTCAGCGCTACGCCAGCTCCATCTGCAGTGCTGCATCCATTAGTTGCTCATTATGTGGAGCGCTTGCTGAGCATGTCTCACAGGTCCGTAGAGCGGCTAAATGCCGCCTGCTCTGATTCGACAACTCCTGCAGAATCGACAGTCCTTAATGCTGGTTCCTTAGAAAATGCCACTTTAATTGACAATCAGCGTGTACAGCGAGTGCAAGCCATTATCCAAGACAATCGCAGTTTTGTGAATGATCTTGAGGACACGCTGCGCGGTCAGCAGAAGGAACATGACCAGCAGCCGGTAAATAAGGAGAGTTCCAAGAGCGAAGATGATCTGAGTTGGAATACACGCTTGTCCAGACCGCAAAACCAGCAGCCGCAGCAGCGAAAACCACAACAACAACAACAACTTGAGAAACCTTCGATCAGTAAGCCAGCAGCTGCTCCCGGACGAGCAGTAGCAGAAGAGAGAAGTGCGAGTATTGCAACTCAAAAGCCAACACAGCCGATGAAACAGAATCAAATAAGCACGAAGGAAGCTGCGACCACACCGAACATTGCCGGAAATTCGCAAAAACAACCAGCCGTTGAGACAACCATGAGTAAAGCGCCGAATTCTTCCGTGCAAAAGTGTGCAGCCTATCAAATAGAACGATATGCCAAGCTCACAGAAAACTGCACACAGCGCATTGCAGAGCTAACGGAACTAATAACGAGAGTGCGTGAAGAGAAGCAACGCCTAGTCGAAATCACCCTAACATCATGCAGTGAAGGCGAACGTCATTCTACTGAATACTTTGATTTGCCCCCGATGCAGCCACGTTCTCGCTCTGCATCTGAGCGCAGTGATAGCCACAATACATCCCAGTCTGAAGCTCTGCCGTTGCAGAAGAACAAGCCAACGGGTGCCAGTCTCGACAGCGGCATATCTATTTCACGACCTCTAACATCGCTGGGCCTAATGGAGCTCCCAGAGCCCGAGCCACAATCGTTGCCCATATCGACTCAAAGCACTGGAGCGCGTCGCGGCAAAGCTCCACCAGCTACAATACGTCGATACAGCCCTCAGTTGGCCGCGGAGGAATTGGCGCACGAGCTGTCCACCATAACGGAAGTGGATACGCCAGCGCAGTCGCATATTGTGCCTGCAGCTCCGGCACTCGTTCCCTTTCCCAGTTTCAACCAGTATGCACGGGAGATGCATCTTGACCTGACGCACTTGGATATGGATCAAACCACTCGGATGCAACACGAATTTGAACAGCTCATTCAAGCTATCAAATATCGAGGATGTGACATTGACTATCGCGAGTTTCCCAGTATCAGTGCTTATTTGCATACGATGCACAACTTTACAGATCAGGATTCCTTGCTGCTGCAGCAACTGCGTATCCAGAATATTACTGCACGTGAATTTCCTAATAGACACGAGTACTTGCAGCAACTGCTGGCGCGCGAGCCCCCCGAGCAACGCGAACTGATTGACAGCGCCAGCCTGGGCAGCAGCGATTCCTTGAATGTCGAGGCAGAGTTGCGTCACAGACGAATACTAAAATCATCATTTAAACGGGAAACATGCCCGTGTGATGTGCCTGACTTAGAGATAGCCAGTAGCACCCGTCGTGAAACCATACAGCCGGATGCCTCATATTTGCCCAATGAGAGTGGTATAGCGCCATTATCCAGGTTACCATTGACTGTAGACGTGCAGGTGGATATTGATTGCATGACTGCGCCACCAGTCAATCCGAGAGAGCATGCTGAGCCTACGAAAACTGGCGTCTCCAATGCATCATCATTAGAATCACGACAGAGATTTTTTGGCGGGAATGTGGAGCAAGCCTCGTTTGGAAGGCCTACGGATACACCACAGGATGTCAGTCAGATTGGGCGTTCACTTAATTTACGTGAGTTTCTCACTAATGAGCTGCTGAAGCACCGTGTGCCCGTTAGAGACAGCAGCTCTGACAGCAACGACGAATCGCTGAAAAATCACTTTCTGGAATCAGTGATTGGTTCTCTGACTCCAAGTTCGACAAACACTCCAGCGCACGGCCATGTCACCAATGGCACCAACGATAGACAAAAGACTTCGACACCAGTTAACTCGTTTCTCTCCGCCCAGGAGAAACCGGGTTCGGTGCACAGCGGCGACTCACAACTATTCTCTGTCGAAAGCCGCATCTCAGCGGTCGACTACGCGGATGGCACACGGCCGATGCGTTATGAGCAACAAATGTTCTCAGCTGGGAAAGCGTCAACAGGCCGCAGCTCCAAGACCGCAGATCGATTATCGACCATATAATTAATAGTTTTTCCGGTTCTTCAAATAATTCCTATTTCATTCTTGTTTGCATTGTTGCCCATTCTTTTGGGATTCTTTCTGTGCAACATTCCTGATCCATATGATTGTCAAAATGCAATTTTTAGAATTATTTATATATATTTTAATAAATTTATTTATCTTCGACCGTTATTAAAATTTTTCAAGTACAAGATTTCACAGTCGGTCAGATTATATTTAACTTGATTTTTATGTGGTTTACATTTATATAATATTTATTCCTAATATTCTTACACCTTACACCTAAAATGGGTTAAATGAAAAATCCTTACTCAGAATGTAAATTTTATCAAAAATATCAGGGCTATCAAAACGATTCCCAGAAAAACTATCGCAAATTCTGTTCTTTATAGATTGTGTTATACATGTTCAAAAAACTAATAGGATAATTCTGAATCGATATGTATTTGTGGAACACAAAGATTTTAACTCCCATATATGTAACATTATGTATTAGCTAGGATCTTTTCACTTAGCCCTTGAATTCTGCATTTTATGCTTTCATTTAATATGTTGATAAGTACAATGCATTTGTTCAAATAACTTATAGGCAGTATACTTAGAGTTTGTTTTAAGTAATAATCCGTACTGAGAAAATTCATTGATAATGAAATAAAAACAAAACAATATAAGGCAAGCAATTCTTACAAATGGACGCTCGTAGAAAATTAAATAAATGTATATTATTTTGGTACGGCTTTTGAGTATACCTAATATCCTATACAAATGATATTCAACTAACTGTAAAATGGAAATATTTAACAATTACAAGTTGAAATTTACTTTTCAAAAGCTTGTGAGTAAGATTATTGGTCCCTTCAAAACTTAAGTGATAACTGGGACAATATTAATGCCCCAAGCCTTATTGGTCATTGAGTAGCTTAAGTTAAACGCCGAGTCTGGGGTTAAATGCGAGTCTAATTATCCTGCTGGTCCTCGCTTGACCTTCTCGCTTCTCGCTCCTGCTGCCTACGTTTGAATGAGTTGTTGGCCATACTCTTAAGCGTATCAGCCTCTCCTCCGGTGGCCTCGACCATTTGTCTGAGTATTCCGTGCGATTTCTTTAACAGCAGATGTGGTACATCGAATTCCACTACAGTGCCGGCATCCATCACAATAATACGATCCGAATCCATGACTGTGTGCAGTCTGTGCGCTACGGTCAATACTGTGCAGTGCTGGAACTTCACACGAATTGTCCGCTGGATCAGCGAATCCGTTCTATAAAGATACATATATAATATAGCCTTTTAACAGATAAAGCGTTCTACTTACTGTGGATCTACATTGGCAGTTGCTTCATCCAGCACTAGTACCTTGTTGTTGCGCAGGATCGCACGGGCTAAGCATAGGAGTTGTCGTTGGCCCACGCTGAAATTGCTGCCACGCTCGGTGACCATAAAGTCTAGACCGGGAATCGCAGATCGCAACTCGACATCTTCGAGAGCGCGCCACAGCTCTGCATCGCTGTAGCGTTCAAAGGGATCTAAGTTATAACGGATAGTGGCCGAGAAGAGCACAGGATCTTGTGGTATTATAGAAATACGCGTACGTAGTGTCTCCAACGATACGGTGCCTGTCTCGATGTCGTCTATATAAATGCCACCTTCAATGTATGCCAGTCGAAAGAGTGCTCCAATAAGCGAGGACTTTCCTGCGCCAGTGCGACCCACGATTCCTACCTTCCAGCCTGGCTCAATTATTAGACTGAGATGCTTCAGCACAGGCGAGCCGTTGGGATCGTAGCGGCAACTCATATCACGGAACTCCACCTGCCCCAATGTGGGCCACTGTTGAGAGGGCTCAACGCCCTTTGAAGTCTCCTCCTGTTCCAGCTCAGTGTACTGCAGAACACGCTCCACACTGGTCATCTGCTGAAGTGACTCAGCCACCTGACGAACACCGTACTGCACCATGCCTGTTAGGATCATGGCCTGCGAAATGGCCAGGCCCACATTACCGCTATAAGTAGCTGTAAATATATATTGACGTTAGTAATCGGTTGCCAATTCCTTAATATTACAAAACTCACATTCACTGGTGAATATAAAACTAAAAGTCACCGCCGTAAGAAAGGCGCAACTGACGCAGTCCAACCACAGACCCAATGCTGTATTGGCCGCCATGGTCAGTTGCCAGACACCGCTGTGCACATCTTGCAGCAGATCGAATTCCTTTGAGACAACATCCTGTAGCTGACGCGAACGTATGATTGAAAGACCCGTCAAAGACGAACTTAGATGAGAGAATACAGGACTACGGCAAATACCTTCTAGACGTTTTAGATCTTGCGAGGGACGCAGATAGAGTTTTAGTATGAGCATATCTATAATAGCGACAACTAGCATTGCCGCCAACAGAATAGGATTCACGACAGCGATCACAATTAATATGCCAAACATAACCAGAGCCACCTGTATAAAGTCCATCATGGCACGCGGCAGAAGTTCATCAATAGCACCCATATCTTTGGAGAACCGGTTAAGAATACGACCAGAGGGATTCGTGTCGAAGAATCGCATGGTCGCGTGCAATATTGAGCTGAACATTCGATCGTGGAGCACCTTGGACGCATGCATGCATGTCTTAAAGAACAAAAATCCACGAAACGTTGTCATAATCACGACGCCAATGATGAGAGCACCATAAATATATATGCACTCAAAAGTGCTAACGCTAGTAGGCTCGCCCTGTGATCGCCGGTGTTCCTGCTGCGTCCAGATATTGGAAAAGTAATCGGAGCTACTGCATACCACCTGCGACATCAACATGACGCACACCATGAAACTAAAGCTCAAGCACGTGCTGCCCGCATGGAAGTATTCATACCAAACACGCGGCGAGATGCTTCCCGAGCCTTGAATCTCGGCCAATTCATCATCATCTTCATTAAATTCCGTTTGGTCACTGCTGTTCAGCTGCAATGATTATTGAAAATCGTGTAAGGCTTTAATGAAGTTAATATATTATATTATATTGTATCACTCACCGACTTGCTGCCATGTGTGGAGCTGCTCTGTTTGCGCAATGGTTGATAGCCATCACGAACGCCGTCAATATAGGGTATATCATCTTCCTCTATGTCCTCCTGTCCACTCAAACTTGTAACAGATGATGTGTCCAAATTATTACCAGAATTATCCGCTTCCTTCGGACGCTCCAGTAATTTGGCAAAGTCTAAGTCGCTGTTGATAAGCTCCGCATAAGTTCCCTGTCTTAAAATGCGACCCTGATCCACAATAATAATCCAATCGGCTTCTGAGAGAAAGTGCACCTGGTGGGTAACAAGAACACGGGTCGCCTTTTGCTGAGCCAATCTGCTGCGTGGCCCAATCACCTCGTCAAACAGATGTCGACCAACGTGCGCGTCAACCGCGCTTAGCGGATCATCCAGCAGATAAATTGATGCTGGTTTGTATACGGCTCGCGCCAAGCTAATGCGTGCACGTTGGCCGCCAGATAGTGAAGCTCCACGTTCTCCAACGACTGTCTTGTCACCATTGCTGAGTTGTTGAAAATCTGTACTCAAGGCACAACATCTGGTTACATCCTGATACCGCTTGCGCTCGTACTGCTCGCCAAATAGAATATTATTCCGAACGGTGCCGGTGAAAAGCCAAGGCTCCTGGGAGGCATAAGACAGTTCACCCTGTATGATGACACCGCCATCAACTATTGGCAGCTCGCCAAGTAGCAGCTGCAGCAGTGAACTCTTTCCAGCTCCAACCGGCCCAATGACCGCACAGAGCTGGCCTTTTTCGATCTGCAAATTAAAACTCTGAAGCGTGCGCTGCGGGCGTTCTTTGTCCCAGATAGCACTGACGTCCTTTAGGACGATTGCACGTGTCTCGCCGACATCCTGGTGTCGTTTGTGCGTTAGTCCTTGGACTATTTCATCACGACCCTCCAATTGAAGAAAGGCTTGAATGCGACGCAAAGAAACCAAAGCCTCGGCACCGAAGGTTACGGCCAGCGGATACCAAATGGCCGCCACCAATTGCAGGATGTTATAGTAGCTTGCAGCTGAGAAAACAAAATCAGCTGTAATTGTGTGTCCCATGAGAGCAGCTGCGACCAGGGTGATATACAAGGTGGAACGCTCTGTGAAAACCATGGTGCTGAGGTAAAATCCACGTAGGTACGATGCGTAACGAATCTGTTTTATCTCGCGACGTCTGGCTTCGGAGACCACCGCCTCAAAAGGTTTCTCCCAAGCGTACATCTTGATAACCTGTATACCCTGCACTAGTTCATTCATGATTCCAACGCGCGCATCCGTGCGCTCAGCTATACGCATTCGAAGCACTGAGGTTAGCTTACTGAATGCCGACTGAATAGGCACAGTTTTCAATAACAATCCAATGACGCCCACTAATGCTGGGATACCAATTCGAAGCCATATCAGATAGCAGGTGAGCACCGCTTGGAGTGGCATTATCCAGATCCAATGCATAAATATGAAACCATAATCCAGGCGATTAACATCATTTGACAGTAGATTGATTAGATAGCCAGCTGGTGTCTGGCCCGCTGTTTTCATAGACAGCCGCAAAGTCTTTCGGTAGATCAGAGAGCAGCAGGCTATGCGCATTCGAGCGCCCATCAGGCGTTGGCGCAGGTCAACATGATGAACCAGGAAACAACAAATCAGAGTCGAAATAACCAAGACTAGACCTAGACTGTAAATATCATTCCAAATATAATGGACGCTTTCATCCCAAGCATTCAGTTCACTCGCATTGTATACGTCATCGGGAAAATTACTTTTCACGTGCTGTTTGATTGGATCATCGCTCTCCAATGCATTTGGTGAATTGACTGTTAATAAAGATAAGGGCAATTAGAAGGCATAAATAATATAATTTGGGGTTCTACTTATCCGTACCATCGCCTGATGTTAGCCCCAATGTTGCCACAGCCCGCACTGTGCGATTAAGCGTACTGCTGAAGTTTTGTCCTTCGGTTTGCACCACTTTCGTTAGTGGATTAGCTTGATGTTGGAACTGCAGTAACAGCTGGGCCAGTACAGCAGGTATCAGCGTCCTATAATCAATATTATATTTTTTATTATTTTCTCTGAAATTTTTGTAGTCTTACTTGATGACGATATAGACAAGGCATATTAGGCCGTTGGCTATCGTGGGTCCCAGGAAACAACGAAACAAAGCATTGCGCAGACGAGGCTTCTTAGATTTACGGTGGGCGCGCCCCAGCTCCTTGTACCACTCACTGTTACAAATAGTTAATATAAATTATGATGTCGATTCAAAAGTCAATTTATTTACTCCTCTAGACGATCACCCAGCTGCTCCGAATTATCCTCCTTTAGACATTGGGTCAGATCATCTGTAGTTAAGCCCTTTCGTGATCCTCGATACAGCAAAGGTACCGCCCAGGCAAATATCAGTTGGGAAAGAAAATTTGCCCCTTGACGGGGATTCTTGCGTTCAGGTTTGGCGCTACTATCCATTCTTTCATGAAAACGCTGTTTGTTACCTTTTCGTCGAAGAAAATATAACAATCATATAAATTTCTCTGTTGATAAGCGTGCAACACAATCTCTGGGTGCGACATACACCCGGTTGGTCACATACATTCAATCAAGCCTGGTTGTAAACTACACTAAAATCGTGACTTTACGCAATGGTTCCTTATCTTTTCGCATTATCACATCCATAGTCGCTGTCTCAGCTGACGACCTTGTACCGAATTATTCCTAGCTCTCTGTGCATGCATATCTGCCAGCTTGTCTGAACATTAGTGACTAATGAGGCAGACTATACCATTACTAGGAAAAATTAATATATGAGGAACAAGGGACTTAAAAAAAATAATAAGTATATGTATTTAAAAAAAAAGTAAATATATCTACATATTCATAGTATAATCTTGATAAGTAAGTCATCGTGCTTAAATGTTTTTGTATAACAAGGCATAACATCTCCTGGAATAATGTTATAAAACAATCAATAGACAGTCAATATTCTAAGTCACTTGTAGAATGTTGTAATATAATATACTAAACTAGTTGTTTCGCACAGTTTTATCAACTTTTAGATTAAATTACGGATTCATTTTTGCAACTGTAAAGTTGTTTCATACGTCTTTAGTACTGTTGTCCTATAGCAAGTATATACAAGTACCATATAGACACTACAAGGCAAATAAAAATAATACATCAAGACTGAAGATACTGAAGTGGATAGTGTTATATTTAATTAATGCATTGACATCCACTCATATCGGTCGTTCACTTGATTGTTTATTTATTTGGTTGGCGTCTGCATTTGATAACATGCGACACTTGTGCGTAAATCAAATTGCATCTAGAGCGACGTTGACAATTTCGCAATTCTTATGACAATAATAATAATTTTTATTAATTGCCGCACATATCAGCCAGACAAAAGGCAAACGTATGTGAGATCTTAACATACGCGATAAGCAGCAACAATTTCTCATTTTTATGGAACAGAAATGTCTTCGACCTAGTTCTTGACAAGAGTAACTAACAATTTTCCACTTTGAGTGGCATGGGTGTCGACTATACATATATAGTCTATGTATGTACACAAAGATCTAACAGACTGCAAAGCTCTTTAGCTTCAGCCAATAAATTAATTACGTAAGTCCAGACTCTAGATCCGTTTATTGAAATGAATGTTCCTTATATACAATAGCCGAGTGCAAGCCCTTTATATAAGTGAAATATATGTATTATATATACATGTATGTAAGATTAAGGGTTGACAGTGTTTCAAGTTTAATAAGAATTCAATTATGGGTCCAACGTTTCTATAGACAAATGGCTCTCCACAAAGAAATCAATTAATAAAATTGCTGTCACGACAAAGCTGTAAAAACCAACTTATACATCTATATATGTGCGTATATATAAATGTATGAGTATACATCTGACCGAATACAAAAGAAGTAAGGAATATCTATCTACGTGTATCAATTATATGTAAGTATATAAGATTCGCACAGCTGGAGGTTCTGTAAAGACATACAGGTTCAATATAAATGAAATATAACAAAAATATTGTCACATAAATAATAAAAATCTATTAGATCAGTTAAATCAAAGATGATTTATTTTTATGTTAATAAGTATAACATATTAAACTCAATTTAAATACTTTCTAAAAACAGAGTATCCTTAAGCTTAAACAAAATCAATCATTATTAATTTTTAAAAATTTTCGTATACAAAACAAAAAACATACAAAAGCATATAATGCAACAATTTTTATAATTATAGGAAGTGGTCTGAAAGAAAAGACAAGTAAAAGTGCTCTAGTCGAGACTGACCGACTAGAAAACACCCTGAACTAAACCCAACGCAGAGCTACTCTTCCAATCATTCCACTTTTATTTTCTCCATATGTATATAACAAACAAACCATGTATACTCACATACACACGCACACAAGAATGCACTCTGCTTGCTGTACTGATTACGCAGAACCTGTGTCTGGAGTATGAGCTTTTCTATAGGAAATTATGTGTTCTATAACTTTTTTTACTAGTTGGAATTTCTTTATAAAATTTGCAGAATATATTATTGGTATCTTTATGTGGCAGATAGAAGTAAATGGCCCAAACGACTCAGCTCGTAGTCCTAATAACTTCGTCTTCCTACATACCGTTTCAGTAAAACCACTGTACTCTAAAGTTGTGCAGTGTACAACAATATAAATTCACCAATTTGGGCTCAAATACGAATATTTCACCACTCTCTCTCTCTCACACACAGACTGTCTCTCTTTCTCCTCTCTGTGTATCTCAGTCTCTTCGTCTTTCTGTCTCTATCTCTCATTTTCGCTCTTGATATCAACAGTTGTTCTAACAAATCTATTTAACTGTTGCTCGAATAATAAATAATTACAATGAAATAAAAAAAAATATGCCGCAGATTGCAAAATGTGATTAATTTTGCTTATAAAAAGTAAATTAGTGTGTGTTGTATACACAGGTACAAAACATACATACATCATTTGTATGTATTTATTTTAAACCGGCCTAATCACTGAAGTCTGGGGTGAAGTAAGGGAAATGTATATACATATATAAATGCCTATAAATACACATACAACGGCACATATTAGCACTGTAATCAGACTAAATAAAATATTGTCAGTGTTTAGACGTATAGCCGGCAAATGTCTGCGAGTTGCTGGCCAACACCTGTGCAGCTGCATACTAACGGCGCTTCAATGCTACGCCCCTAAGGCGAGGCAGTTGGCCATTGACCGAATGCAAAAAAGTGCTAAGAAATATCACAGCACACTATGCACAAGGCAAATGAGTATATTCATACATATTAACACATCGCACAGACTAAATTGAATTGGGCACATTTTATGACGTAAATCAGCGAAATAATTACGTCGAAACATACATTCATTCAAAACATATATTATAATATATTTTATTTTTAATATGTTTGTTTTGCTCTGTTTTCAAATTACTTGATGCTTTCGATGTTGTAACACGTGCATAAATTTCACCAACCACTGAGCTCCGACCCGCCGATTCGAGAAATCGCGAATTCACGCACCGACGCAACGCTCAGCTCGATTGTAACTGAGAACGAACAACTGCAACTGAATGAACAAACCATTGAACTAATGCCCGCCAGTTTCTTTTATTCACCCAGCGCGAGAGAGCGCCAGCGCTTTGGTTTGCCAAACAAACGGCTCGCAGAGCGCGAGAGTCTTATCGTTAAATTATATGAGTTTTGAGAGTACACATGACTACAAAAGTGTGTTATGCAGAGTCAGATAATTTATTAATGGAATATAAAGTCTTTGGTAAAATCAAAAATTTACATTTACATTTACATTTACATTTACATTTGTTTTCCAAATTTTTTACACTCGGATAAATTTACTTTCAATATTTATTAAATCTTATAAATATAAGTAAAGAATAAAGGTCTCTATCTACTTTGTACTTTATATGCATTTGTATTTACATATATTAGCATTAAGATAGATAAATAAATATAATTAATGTATTCAATATATCAAAGATTTCTGTCATTAATCCATTTGATTTAAATACATTTTTAGATGTATACATATATGTACATACATATGTATGTATGTATATTTATGCAAAACCAAAACAATTCTTAAAGAGAACTGAAGAACGCCAGAGCTTGGAGGAACGTGATATTCAAAAGAAGTGTGAGGAAGAATCGAGTCGTATGTTTGGAACTCTTGAACGATTGCCGAAAACCGAATTACCGGCCGCTCTGCACAATTTGCATGGCCAGCAATATCGAAGGCGAACGCATTTTCAGTCCACTCAGCGACTACTTTCGTTGGAGTTTCGTTTGTTGGATTTGCGCATACTATTAAGGCACACTGGCCTGAGGGTCGGTCAAATAAGCGGAAACTATCTGTCCGATAATATAGGCAGGTAGTCGAGCAATTTTGCCAAGCATTGCAACCAAGGTGCCGTTGATCTTATCGCGCCTTTGCGTACTCAGAAACTCGGCCTCTTCGTCTTCGTCTTTACTCTTCGCATTTTCTTTATTTCTTTTGACCGTTATCGGTTATAAGGCACAGGCCAGGCAGCATGTCGAATCAGTTCTGTGACTGGCCTTGCCCTTGTTGTGCCTTGGTGAGTTGGTTTCGACTTACGTGGGAGATAATCGTGTAGGTTCTACGAGTATTTCGCTGCCTGTCTGCCAGCTGCGTCGGAGTGTCTCTTGACCTAATCTGGTTTACAGGAGATGACCAAGCTGATGCTGCGCCGCGGCGGTTTGCTGCGTTGGGTTGTGCAGCTGCTCAGGACGCTGCTGCTGCGCATTATGTCCAACTTTAAAGCTGATATGCAGACCAACTACCCAAGTCCTAGTCTACAGATTGTGCCCAAATATGTGCCCATACCACGCGTCAAGGGATTGCCCATTGTGGGTACACTCTTCGATTTGATAGCAGCTGGTGGAGCACCGCAGTAAGTGTGAAGATGTGGTTGATCGAAAAAGCAGTTATCTGAAAGAATTCTTTATTAAGGCTCCACAAATATGTGGATGCCCGACATCGACAGTACGGAGCTATCTTTCGCGAAAGATTGGGCGGCACACAGGATGCAGTGTTCGTAGCTTCGGCCAATCTTATGCGCAGTCTCTTTCTGCAAGAGGGTCAATATCCACAGCATCCGCTGCCGGATGCCTGGACGTTCTACAACAAGCGACATGACTGCCAACGTGGACTCTTCTTTATGTAAGTGGCGCATAAAATGAATTTCAAATCGCACTTAAAATTCAATTTGGGAATTGTAAATTTGAGCAGGGAGGGTGCAGAGTGGCTGCACAACAGGCGTATACTTAATCGGCTGCTGCTCAATGGTAATTTGAATTGGATGGACGTGCATATTGAGAACTGTACGCGCCAATTGGTGGACAGATGGCAAACAAGCACTGAGCAGGCAGCATCAAATGGAAAACACTACGAGCTGCCGGATCTGGAAAGGCAATTGTATCGTTGGTCTATCGAAGGTGAGGCGATCAAATAATTCATTCGAAGACTCATCATTAACCATTGCTAAATCCTTCAGTGCTCTGCAGCATCATGTTCGGCTCTCGGGTTTTGATCTGCCCTCAAATGCAATGCGCCCTGGATGAATTCACACAAATCGTTCACAAGGTTTTCGAGCACAGCTCGCAGCTGATGAACTTTCCTCCCAGGTTGGCGCAACTGCTGCATCTGCGTATGTGGCGGGACTTCGAGGATAATGTGGGCGAGGTGTTGCTGCAGGGCGCATCCATTATTGACCTCTGCATTAACCTGCAGCAAGAGCAGCCACAGTCAGAGCAGGAGGAGGCATTATACCACAAGCTGCAGGCAACGGCGGTGCCCAGCAAGATGATCAAACGAATCTTCGTGGATCTGGCCATAGCAGCAGGTGACACGGTCTGCAGCTAAGCAGCTTAACCCAACTCTGGCTACAATTATTCCCTATCAATCCCTACAGACCGCCTTCAGCAGTCAGTGGGCTCTGTATGTGCTCTCCTGTGACCAGCAGCTACAACATCGCATTGCCCAAGAGCGAGCTGCGGCTGAGTCGCAGCTGTTACATGGCATGATCAAGGAAACCCTACGCCTGTACCCAGTTGCTCCATTCATTGGCCGCTACATGCCGCAGGACGCACAAATAGGTGGCCATTACATAGAGAAGGATGTCAGTTGCTCGCACTTTATACTCTTTAAAGTTTTATGTATTACTGACACATGTATTCCTTTGCAGACCCTCGTGCTCATCTCTCTCTACACGTCTGGCCGGGATCCGGCTCATTTTGAGCAACCGCTCAAAGTTCTGCCCGAACGCTGGACTCTCGGGCAGACGGATCAAGTGCATCAGCCCCATGGCACCCTGCCCTTCGCCATTGGACAGCGCTCCTGCATCGGACGCCGTGTTGCTCTCAAGCAGCTGCACATGCTGCTGGGCAAGTGCGCTTCACAGTTCAACATGCAGTGCCTGAATGAGCAGCCGGTGGACTGCACCCTGCGCATGGTTACTGTGCCCAATCAGACTTTACGTCTGGCCCTAACACTCAAATCCAACATGGCTCCACTATAAATTCCATTAATGATCACTTATAACACTCTTCCTATACAATACACAAATGCACGTGAGGGTTATTTGACTAAGCTTTTGCCCATATGTAGTTAGCACACATCATTGTAAACTTATATCTAATTTATCTTTCACTTAGTAGTAAAGCAAAAACTAATACATAGACTGGAAGTCTCCATAATGGCACTTATTTGTCAACGAGAATTCCCGCACTATGCTCCAGCAGTTTGAGTAACTGCCTCTCGTCCACTTCTTTTCCGTCAGCTGGCTGCAACATTCTCTGGAATGATTTACTGGCCAACTGTCGCAGTGAATCAGCCTCGCCGCCCGTTGCCTCAACCATCTGTGTCAGTACTCCGTGTGGCCTCTGCAGCAGCACATGTGGTATATCAAACTCCACTGCATTGCCGGCGTCCATTATTACGATCCGATCCGAATCCATGACAGTGTGCAGTCTGTGGGCGACAGTCAGCACAGTGCAGCTCTGAAACTTTTCACGAATTGTTCGCTGGATCATTGAATCGGTACTGGAAAGGCAATGGATTTTATATAGATAGACTTAGGCTGATTGACAGATATTTACAGTAGATCCACATTGGCAGTCGCTTCATCCAGCACTAGAACCTTGTTGTTACGCAGAATCGCACGAGCTAAACAGAGGAGCTGTCGTTGCCCCACGCTGAAATTGCTTCCACGCTCGGTGACCATAAAATCCAGACCAGGAATGACTTCTCGCAGTTCGACATCTTCCAGAGCAGACCACAGCTTTGAGTCGCTGTACTGACCAAATGGATCCAGGTTATACCGAATGGTGGCCGAGAAGAGCACAGGATCTTGTGGTATTATAGAAATACGCGTACGTAGTGTCTCCAACGATACGGTGCCTGTCTCAATGTCGTCTATATAAATGCCACCTTCAATGTAGGCCAGACGAAAGAGTGCTCCAATGAGCGAGGACTTTCCTGCGCCAGTGCGACCCACGATTCCCACCTTCCAGCCTGGCTCAATAGTTAAGCTGAGATGATGGAGCACAGCTAGTCCATGGGGATCATAGCGTAAGCTCATGTCCCGAAATTCAACCTTTCCGTGCTGCGGCCACTGTTGAGATGGTTCATTGCTATCACTGGCCGGCGGCTGCTCCTGCTCCAATTCCGTGTACTCCAGTACACGCTCTACACTTGTCATTTGCTGGAGTGACTCGGCAAACTGTCGGACGCAATACTGAACCATGCCTGAGAGAAGGATGGCTTGAGAGATGGCCAGGCCAACATTTCCGCTGTAAGTAGCTGAAAGTTGGAGCATTAATTTAGGGTACTTCTTGAAGTTTACAACGTGAACTGGTATTGTTACCTCCGTTAAGCACAATAAAGCTGAAAGTAACAGCTGCTAGAAATACAGAATTGATTGTATCCACCCAGAGTCCCAGGGCGGTGCTTGTGGACTCTGCCAAGTGCCAAACGCCGCTGTGCACATCCTGTAGTAGATCGAATTCCTTGATAGCTGTGCTCTGCATCTGGCGTGAGCGTATGATAGAAATGCCGGATAAAGTTGATGTCAAATATGAAAACACGGGACTTCGGGAAATCCCCTCCATGCGCTTCAGATCCTGTGAGGGTCGCAGATACACTTTTAGTATGAGCATATCCAGAACAGTAACAACAACCACAGCGGGACATAACATAGGATTGACAATGACAATTAAAGCCAATATACCAAGTATAACCAATCCATGCTGTATGAACTCCAGCATATTGCGAGGCAGCCATTCGTCCATGGTGCCAATGTCCTTCGAGAAGCGATTGAGTATTCGGCCTGAGGTGTTATTTTGAAAAAATCTCATTGTCGCATGCAAAATGCAGCTGAACATTCGGTCGTGCAAGACTTTGGAAGCATGCATGCATGTTTTGAGGAATAGGAAACCACGGAAGGTGGTCATAAGGACCACACCCAGAATAAGACCTCCATAGATGTACATGCACTCGTAGGTGGTTAGAGTCGTGGGCTCGCTTTGAGATCGTAGATGCTCCTGCTGCGTCCAAATGTTGGAAAAGTAGTCGGAGCCGCTGCAAACTATCTGCGATAACAACATGATGCACACCATGAAGCTGAAGCTTAACAAAGAGCTGCCGGCTCGAAAGTATTCGAAGCAGACACGTGCGGATACCCCGCCCGTTGCCTTAGTCTCAGCTAGGCTATTATCCTTTTCAGCGACCTTCAGCTGTTTCACACTTTCACTCTGTAATGTTAAACGAATTATAAGTATTTCTGAATATTGAACAATTATTTTTCGGCTTAAAACTCACCAAATGCTTAGACTGATCGTTATTACTCCTCCGACGCTTTTTTAAAGGCATCAAACCATCCGCAACGGCTTCAATATCCTCGTCCTCATCCTCATCGTCAGCTTCACGTTCATTGGAAGGTGAGTCATTTACTTTCTTTTCAGCGATGTCTTCAATTTTTGCTGGAGTTTCTAGTAATTCTGCAAAACCCACGTCGCTATTGACAATATCCTGATACGTGCCTTGGGCAACGATTTGGCCCTGTTCCACTATGACAATCCAATCGGCTTCTGAGATAAAGTGTATCTGATGAGTGACCAGAATACGAGTCGCGTTCTGTTGAGCCAGTCTGCCACGTGGTCCAATCACCTCGTCGAATAGATGCCGTCCAACGTGGGCGTCAACAGCGCTCAAAGGATCGTCCATAAGGTAAATAGATGCATTCTTGTAGACGGCACGCGCCAGACTAATGCGAGCCCGTTGGCCTCCAGATAGCGAAGCTCCACGATCTCCTAAAACGGTCTGGTCCCCATCGCGTAGCTGTTGAAAATCTGTTATCAGAGCACACGCGCTGGTTACATCCAGATATCGTTTTTGCTCGTACTCCTCACCAAAAAGGATATTATTTCTCACCGTTTCACTGAAGAGCCAAGGTTCCTGAGATGCATACGAGAGCTCCTCGTACATAACGAGATTACCATCAATGATCGGCAATTCTCTAAGTAGCAACTGAAGTAGCGAGCTTTTGCCTGATCCAACGGAGCCAATGATGGCACACAGCTGACCCTTTTTGATGATTAAATTCATATTCTGAAGAGTGCGCTGTGGCTGCTCCTTGTCCCAGCTGGCATTAATGTTATTTAGGACGAGGGAATCCGTTTCAATCTCGCCTTTTTGTGGACTTTGCAGACATTTTTCACGTTCCTCCTGCAACAGGAATGTCTGAACACGACCTATGGACACCAAAGCCTCGGCACGCAAGTTAATGGCGAGGGGAAAGTAGACGGCGGCCACAAGTTGAAGTGTGTTGTAGTAAATGACCACGGAGAACACAAAGTCCGCCGTAATGCTCTGGCCCATAAGGACGGCTGCAGCCAGGGTCAGAAATAAAGTTGTGCGTTGTATGAAGAATCTGGTCGTGCGCTGAAATCCATATAGATAGTTGGCATATCGCAGCTGCTTCACCTCACTGCACCGTGCACCAGATACCACGGTCTCAAAGGAGTTCTCCCAAGCATACATTTTGATCACTTGAATGCCTTGCATGAGCTCGTTCATTATAGCCACCCGCACATCTGTCCGCTTTGCAATGCGCTTCCGTAAAGCTGCAGTCAGCTTGCTCAGCGCCATCTGCACAGGCACGGTCTTCAGCAGGAGGCCAAGAACTCCGATGAGAGCTGGAGGGCCAATTTGCAGCCAAACAATGTAGCAGGTGACCAGCGAATGGATGGGCAAGATCCAGATATAATGCGCAAAGACCAAGGCATAGTCCAGTCGACTGACATCATTGGATATGAGATTGATGAGATGACCAGCTGGCGTGCCACCCACTGTGCGCATAGAGAGGCGGAGGGTCTTACGATAGACCAGCGAACAGCAGCCAATTCTCATTCGAGCTCCCATCAAACGTTGACGCAAATACAGATGGTGCCACAGAATGCAAGAGATAAAATTTATAACCACCAATAATCCACCCAGACTGTAAACATCGTACCAAATGCTATTCCACGTGCTATAGGACTGAGTCTGGTTGGAGCTACTAGCTAGGAGGAAATGATAATAATAATATGATAGTAATAATATGTAAATATTCTTACTTTTACTTACTATTCAAGTCACTTGCAGGCAAAGTTACATTGAAACTATCCGACGAGTTGTTATTAAGCAACTTGGCCTCCTCATTTATGTTGTAGATAACAGTTTCTGAAACTCTTTGTTGCAGCTGCACCAGGAGCTGAGCTAAAATTGCAGCTATCAGCATTCTACAAGAGATATGTATTCGTCAATGATTCAGCTTTGAGTGAAATAATAACTCACTTGAGAGAAATGTATACAGCGCACAGAATGCCATTGATTATAAATGGGGTCCAAAAGCATCGCAGTAAGGCGCTGCGAAGCTCAGGTTTTCTTGACTTTCGTTGGGCACTCGCTATTTCCTCATACCATTCCCTGGAAGCAAGCACATCTCAATTGGTCAATGTATTTCAATTATGATAACAAACACTCACTTCTCCAGTCGATCACCCAGCTGCTCGGAGTGATCTTCCTTTAGGCACTTTGTAAGATCGTCTGCATTGAGACCCTGCCGCGATCCACGTAATAACAATGGCACAGCCCACGAGAATGTCAGAAGAGATAGAATGCTGGCTTGCTCACATGGGTTTTGGCGCTTCGGCTTAGCACTACAATCCATTTTGGCAATCGTGGATCGTGCACTCCGCATCCACGTCCGATCGTTTTAGTAGTACTGAAACAGGTTCCGCCGTCACGTTTAGTTACAATTATGCGCCGAAAATAATCTTATCGTGCCTTCTGAATGTGCGCCGTCTCCACAATCTCTTGACCATAAATGCAATTTAATATAATCTTAAATCATAATCTAAATGCTAAGCGATTCACGAATGAGCTACACTCTACACTCTTCCGCAGTAAGAACTCAACTGAGAGCATATTTCGTTCAATCGCGAGAGCGTAACGCCTCAATCCATACGCTTGTTTGAACTAACAATACAATGAATACATTAATTTTATATTTGTATATATATATGTGTGTATATATGTACATATATTCCATGGATCTACGTAGTGTATACAGTCCGTGCAGATTTTGCATTTTGGCGAGTGCAAAATTGTATTTATAAATCAATAAATAATTGAAGTACGATCCAGTTTGCAAAGCAAAATATTAAAATCTCGCATACGGCAAATTTTCTATATTCCATATTATGCTTTCATACTATGCTCTTCAATAAATCTGTTTACTTCAATTTGGCACTGTCCATCAGGTAATTGAATTTAATTTCTTTTCGTTGATTACGGAATAGTAACGATGCACGCATGACAGGCAAAAATTCAAGATTTATCTTTATTTATTATTTATTAATGTGATAAGACGCGAATACAACAAGAATTTAAAAAGCAACAATAAATCTATGATGATGCGGTACATCTTGCAATTAGTTATCCATGTTAGCTTTGTCCATGTTTTCTATATTTCAAAATTCGAGCGCTTAAAATTAATTAAATATATAATTAAGAAAGAACTAATTTGATTGAATTATTATAAAATATAAGTTTTATAATCAAAATATATAAATCCCTTATGACAATAATGCCAACAGCATGAAATAAATAAGGAGCACAGCGCAGAGAACCAAAAGACCAACAATTGCCTCGCCGCACCAGAAGTGGCCAAATAACAATGCGGCAGTCATCAGGGAAATGGAGGGTACAGAACCCAGGGGACGTAGGCTGAGACGCGGTGGTAGATCCTTCTCGAAAATTTCGATGTTGCCATTTAATTTTTCGAACCACTTTTCCGTCATGGGACCGTATAGCACTTGGCGCGAAAGCTTTCCATAGAAGTCGTCTCGTTCATAAAAAGCTTCTATTCGGCTGCCATACTAAATGGATTTTATAGAAATTATCATCATTTGCGCTACACAAAAAAAAATATTGGAAACTCACTTTGTTGTTGATGGTCTCTGATATATGGTGCAGCAGTCGTACCAGCACTGTTATCTCATTTGACTTAATAGGCAGCAGCGCAGGATCAACAGTGGGCTGCAGGTTCGAGGTATTCAGTGACATTTGATGCGGAGTCAATTTCGAAGTATCCAAGCAATCATTTGCATCGAAAAAGCTGAAACTCTGCAACGCAGGAGAATCCGGCGGACTCGGTTCTGCAGGTAGTGTTTCATACATGGACAATGTGCTCGGATCCAACTGTTCAAATATAGAGATTTACTTCACGAAGCACTTCAAGTGCAACTAAGTACTTACATTAAAGGCGTAACAGAATGAATCTATACACAGACGAAGCACCTCGGGTATGCGACTCAGATCGCGTAGCGTTAACTCATCCTGGGTTGTCTCGCCAAGTATCTTCTTAAGTAGGCTTTTCAGGTAGCCCTCCGAGCGTTGTCGTTCTAAAATCTCTTTACGCAGCGAACTAATTATGTTTGTCAGCACACAGTTGCGGGCCATGCTTATCCCATACAGAAAGCATTGAATTCTCGAATTCATTTCCTCACTAAATAGCTTTGGTATATTGGAGCTCACCAATGGATTCCATTGCGCATTGTAGGAACTGTTGTGTGATTTGCTGCAATAGAAATAAATCAAACATGTTTTGAGCTCCAGCAAAAGATATCTGTAAGATAAACCAAACCCACTTTAACATATTGGCCTGCCGCTGAGGCGAATCAAACCCATAAGCATTTCCAGAGTGCACGCGCTCGTACCGTTGCAATCGCTCAAGCAAATCCTGCTGCGCGAACGTCTTGGCCAGGCGATGCAGCATGTAAGCATTGCGATAAACCGAATAATCAAGTCGCTCAAATCGAGGCAACAGCTGCATAAAGATGTGCGTATATACAATCAGATTGTCGATTATGAAGCCGTCATAGGATGACGTAATAGGCGGCTCATAGTTTATGCCAAAGCTGCAAGAGAAAGAGAGATATAACAGAGCAATTAAGAGTAATCGAATCCTGTCACTTACGGTCGATTGCTTGCGCCCATGGTGTAGCGCCATGGTTGAATGTAGCTCAGCCACAGCTCCAAAACGACACTCAATGAGCTATCCAGTGGCCAGCGATCGATCAAACTGCAGAGGAAGGCATAGATGCGCCCCTTAACCATGTTCAGGGATAATTTTCTCAGCTCACAGAGAGGACTTTGATCCATGCGCGCTGCATTGGCAAAGAAATGTATCTGCTTGATGAGCGTTCGAACACCTCTCACAAACTCGCTGCTGGGCAGATGGTGTTCCGATTCGATGTCGTAACGCAACCAAATATCAACGAAGAAGTGTACCACTGACTCGGAGCGCCAAGTGTAGATCCGGCTAGCAGTCGCACTGCCATCCGCCGACGACTGTGGCGACGTGTTAGCCGCCGATATTTCCTCCGTCTCTCCATTCTCATTGCGATACGTACTGGGCAGCTTAAGGTAACGCAGATGCCGCAGCGGCTGCAGCGACTGTGCAGGCAGCTGTTGCGGCGCCTTGACACTGGTCGCAAAATTCGATGGCTCTATGCTAACATTCGGATACTGGGGCAAGAAATTATCCAAATACTCAGCAATCAGCAGCTGATAGATTGTCTTCGTCCTTTCGCTGTGTATCTGCATAGCAATTGGATTGATTGTGTGCAGAGGCTGCACCGCGTGTAGCACAAAATGCAGCATGTAGAAATCGAAGGCGTTGAGGGAGAGCGTGCTCAGCTGATGCTTCATGGGATCAATGTTGATGAGATCAGAGTAGAACATAGGACCGCCTTGCAGCATGCTAATGAATTTACGCTGTTAATATAGCGTAATATATAGATATATATATAACGAAATACTTATAACACTATTGGATTAATAACCAACCGGCAATAAATTGATATCTATGTCAAACTTTGTTGTATCGTTGAGCAGCCGATGGCAAACGTGCATCCAAATGCCGTTTACAGCAAAGAACTGGTGCACTTTGCTGTAACCATGAACCGAATTCTCCAATGTGGTTATCCTTAATCCCCATCCTACCGGATTGCTATTAATTCCAAATATCGAGTGCACAATGAGCGGATAAATGTCCTGGATTTGGCGAACTGTGCAGCGATCGAATAATGCCTCTAGTTGTACCACTTTATCCACCAGAGGCAAGCTGAGCACCGCCAGTAAGTGGCTCTGGAAATGCAATCGTGATTTTAATAAGTCAACATAAGCAACTAAATACTAACGTGTATATTTTCTGGCGGCATCGGCTGAGACATGCTGTCGGCGCTTTGACTATGACTCTCAAACTATGTTTGTATGAAAAATATGAACAGCCAGAAAAGCGTTGCCATCTTGTTTTTCCTATCGAAGTCAAGGCGATAACTGATCTACAAAGCGAAGAAAGTTCTGCTACGATGAAAATAGTCACATATCTAAATGCAACTGCATTTAATATTGAGGGCTTGTTTATGTTAAACTTTAATGTTTGTTCCTGAAAGCAGATTTGACAATTATTAGCCAATAGCCAGGGCTACATACAATATTTATTTATTTATGTGGTATTTTATCGCTATCTGCATACGGTCATATTGTACGCAGCCGGCATTTGTTTTGTTGCAACTTCAGTAAACTGTTTATTTGTAGGTTTGTATGATTTCTAACCGCAGAAATGAAACGCCGCAGTCAAACAAAAGCGCAAGGCCCCAAGGACACCGATAAAAAGTCTAAGGCAAAGACGGGTGCGCTCACCTTGGATCAGTTCAGCTCCGATGTTATTTGGCAGGTGGGTGCTTCGCAAAACCTAAACGTTTACAAACTAAAAAGTTACTCTAATGATGATTTAGCTAGCATCACAGTACTGGTCTCCCGAATCTAAGGCCAACCATTTGCCGTACAATGCCGATATTATAGAGCGCATATATGCTGACGAAATAACGAGTGGAAAGGGCAGTGCCCGTCGCATTAACATGCTGGAATTTAGTCAGTACCTGGAGCAGTATTTGTGGCCCAACTACAAACAGGAGTTCGCTACCCACGCCCACTTGATGTCCATTGTGATCATGTCAAATGAAAAGTTTAGGGAGCGCGTCGAAGTCTGGAATGTGTTCGAGCAGCTGCCGGAAGAATATCCGGGATTCTTTCGCCACGTGCTGGAGAGCTGCTTACCCGACCAAGCTACTAAAAAGAATAAAAGCACAATGCGCGAGCGAACGGCTTTGCTTATGTTTCTGAATCACTGTTTCAACAGCATGGAAATCGAGCTCTGTCGTGAGCAAGCGAAGCGCCTCGTATCACTATCTATGTGGCACTGCCTGCAACCGCGTAAGTAGAGTAAATCATCGAAAAATGTATATATTACAAATTTAAATTTGAAATTTGTAGGTCGCCGCGAACAAGAGCTGCGGGACGTGCCCGAATGGCGAAAATACTGGAAACGCCTGCAGAAAAAGGAAAAGGATAATGCTAAGCCCGATGTCGTGTGGGAACGTCACTTTATGCAGAATCTAATCATAGACTTTCTGCACATATTGGAGCGCATTCCATTGGAAGGTGAACTCAACAATAATGTAGTTCATTACTGCGAGCGCTTCTTGGAGTTCATCATTGATTTGGAGGCTCTGTTGCCCACGCGTCGCTTCTTTAATACCGTACTGGACGATTGTCATCTGATTGTGCGCGCACTGATGAGTCCGTTAGTGCGGCGGGAAGAGGGAAAACTATTTGGTCAGGTATGTATCAGACTTTGTTTAATTCCATCTTCTATAAATTTGCTTTAAGTACAATTCTCAATGTTTAACATTGTTAAACTACAAAAACACTTAGCATAGCTACGAGTAGATCTTACAATTATTTGATAGACTAAGGCCCAGACTCAACTATAACTTGGCTTTAGAGCTTGGGGGGAGGGTTTTCAATATTCGTTCCCATTCATATAGTGCATTTCGTCGCCCCAGTCATTCGCCGACGGCGGCTCATTATAACAGCAGGACTTCTTGAGCAGATAAGTGACATGGCGCTGCCTTAGCACACAAATATAAAGCAGCAGTGGTGCCTGGAACGCATTCACAACGATATGTGCGTAGACTAGACCGTCCAAAGCTAGCCAAGACATGGTCAGAAACAGCCAGGCAAATGACATCACTAGCAACATTAGCGAGAACATGATGAAGCTGCAATACAATTAGGTTAATTCGTCGCCGATATGGAGAACTGAGGATAATGAAACTCACTTGGCCTTCAGCTTGTGCGCAATTCGCCCGTATACGGTGCGACGATTAATCAGCTTCCGTGTGGTCACATAGAAAAAGATGTTTACTATAATTGTGCAAGCAATGGGTGCAAAGAATATGCAAATCCCAAGCCAGCCGATAGTCTGCTGCTCGCCTCGCATGTTCTCCTTCTTGTATGAGTCCGCGTCGAGGAAGAAGTGCGCGAAGACGGCCAGCACAGCCATTGTGGCCGTGCAGCCCCACGCATAGACCGAGTAATAGCAATACTTACGTCCATCGGTGACGCGCAGAAAAACATTTCGGGATCGAAACGTTTTCCATATGTAGTAGCCGAAACTATTCAGCCAGAAGAATGCAGCCAACAGGCTGAAGCACAGTATTATGTCAGCCACAATGAAGCTGACGTGATTTGTGAAGTCTGTGAATATGCAGACCAGGTCAGCCGCCTGGCTGGCCATCAGACACATGGCTATCGTGGTCACTATATTCCCTACCAGATCTCTGCTAAAAAGAACAAGTACATAAATTAATAACTGACTATATATAGTGGTCAATATTCAGCCACAGTTCTCACCTTAGCGTGGGCAGTATAAAGTAGACAATGGCGATGATAAGTAAGATAATCAAAGATATAACGTGGAATATGGGATTGAGTATTTTGCGCAACAAGAAGTTCGAATCATTCCAATTGTTCTCCTTCCTGGCCAAGCAAATGTGCGCAAAAAGGCTGTGTTTATGTTCTGGGGAAATCGCCTGCAAGATACAAATGGTTGATATGAAAAACGAAATTCAATAGCATAAAAGTATAGTAAAAGTGCGCACCTTATCAAGGCAGTATTGGCCCTGCTCATAGTCATAGAAACGCGGCTTTTGCGCCTCAGCCAAATCTTCATCGTAGTCCGTTTGCACGCCGCGCTGCTCGTCAGCCTCATCCTCCGTGTTTGTATAGTGTCTCAGTTTGCCGTCATCCAGCAGGACCAGCTTGTCGTAGCTCTGTAAGGGAATAACATGAGTCACAGTAGCTCCATTTGTTGTTCCGCTTAGCTGTGCTTACGCCTGCATAGTCCAGAACAGGCCACATCTGTTTGGTGCCACAGTTGGGCAGGCCTATGACGAACTTGAACTGGGCCACTGGTCTGTTCTGATCGCCGCTGTAGCTGGTGAACATCGGCTCGAAATAGTCTATAAACAGTAAATAGAGATATACGAATAAGGCATTAGCGTCGGATCGCATGAATTGAACAAGAAGAAATAGAACAATGGGCAGGCGCAGGCGAACAAAGCCAATCATAAAACACTCCATGTCTATAAATATGTACGTGCTCAGAGGCAGCACAAATCCAGATTCTGTTGGCGATACAGATACATATACGCATACAGCTATACAGCAACGTGAACAGCATCAATTGACGCTCAGACAGTTTGCAATATTCTCTGCAATTGCGTTAATTTCTTTAGCTTTCATTTATGTAGTTGATCACGTTGCATGGAGGTCCTCATATTCCTCTGGATAGTCGTAATTGATATGTGGGAATTTGTTGTGAGATTGTCTAGTAAACATAATTGATACTAATAGGTAAACAAAGACATATTTAACAGATCAATTTTGATCTGCCTAATATCAAAATTGAACTTCAGCTGTTAATAAATTGAACAAATAATAGCGGAGTTTTAAGTTTTAAGAGCTTTGCAAGAAGAAGATAAATATTGATTGCTCAAAATGAAATTCGCTCAACAAGGCATAATCAAGTTAACTTTATTTGTTTATAAAAGAATGAAGTAAACTTTTGGCTAGCTGCGCCCATTTGATGGCCCTATTGATTGCCAGCTAATGTGGCATTTATGTTTAGCCATATGTTGCATGCCATGCCAAGAGCCAGAAATCCAATAAAGTTGAATGACCAAGCCGGCAGCCGGGTTGAACTAATTGTGATTGGCGTTGCCCTTGACAACGGTCGATTGTTTTGGTGTATTCCCAACCAGATCTGTTGGGTCTTTGACAACTTACCCGTCTGGTTGACCTGCTGACACGTACTGTTCACGTGTATCTCGAACTTCTCACAGCATTTGTTCACCAGCACCAGGTTGGGATCGTGGGCGGCTGGTACTGCCGCCTGCATTGAGCTGTTATTGGCCACATGAGCGGAGACCGCAACGGCTAGCAGGGTGGAGAGCAGGGCCAGCAGAAGGCAGCTGCCTTTCGCCAGGTAGGGCAAAATTTGCGCGCCAAGCGTAAATATGAGCATCATGCACAAATACGTCAGATATACCTACAGATACACCTACAGCTACAGACAGATACAGACACTGACACTGACACAGATACACGTATTCGTGGTGAGGCTCGTAATCGAATGCGTCATCAAAGCTGAGGCTGGTGCCGGTTTCGAGCCAAGATCATGACTTGCATGCCAAAAACTAAAACTACACCAGACGAGCGACAGTTTCTTTTTTTCGCTCTTACTTCTTTGTAGAGTTCAACACAAATGCAAACACACGTTTAGGGTTTCCGGATAAAACTGCAACTTAAGCTAGAGCCAAACGTATCTGATCGTTTCACATTGTCCACCGAAGATACTACACCAGAGATACTATAGCTTATTTGCTAAACAATTTTTGTTTGCGTTGCGCACAAATTTCCAAAGACAACCAACCGCTACGAACGACAACTGACTGAGACTGAGACTGTGGCTGGGAATGTGAATATGACTCGAGTGTGACTCTCGCGCTCCCTCTCTCTTGGACTCGCGTTGGGTCGCGCTCTTAACTTCTAGTTACTAACTCAAACAGATTGAAAGAGCAGGCGTTCGCTGAGTGTAGAGTTTGCTTCCCCTGTGACTCGTCTCTGCCGCTCTCAACATTCCACAACTGCAACCACCGAGCACAACAAAGCGTTGAAGCAGGGCTTTGAGTCTTTCTCTCCCTCTCAAGCAGTTTTTCTTTTGCTTTGTTTAAATTGAAGAACGGAAATTATCAATTTGAGCAAAACAGGCGACTCAAAGAACCGGCAATTCCCAATGTGTGTCTGTGTTGTGTGTGTGTGTGTTTTGTTTGTTTGTCTGTCCGTGTGATGATGTGATAAGACACCAAGACACTCCATCTATAGAGCTCGTATATGGCTGGCATCTTTGTGCATCCCAGCACAGAGCAGCTGCACCAGCCCCTCATTGCAATTGAAAACGCGTGCCTTGTCTTTCATTACGTCCCACTTGTCAGCACTTGGGAGCAGCAGGAGAAGCGGGACCCCAATATGTTTGTATGCAACGCCCTAAGAGAAGCGCTCCTCATATCACACTTACTATATACATATATACACACATGCACCATATAGCTTCAGTTTCTCTGTGAAGAGAAGAGATTTTATGAAATCAAATTGTTATTAACGTGTTCGTCTCTAATATATTTTTATATACATATTAATATAAAAAAAAGGAGTTCGACCATGATATTAAATATCCTTCATTTTTCTTGTACCTCTACCAGCCTAATAAGGACTTCCGTCAACTTTGGACAAACCGCTTTTTGCCAACTTGTTCGTATAATTAGGGTTCTCCACTCTCCCAATGCCAAGTCAAAGTTGACAGTTTGTAGACTTTACGACTCTCATAGCTCTTGGCGTGTTGTCCGAAATGGTGACGTAGCGAAGTTAAGCGGCTGTTACAGACCAGCTCCGTAACTTACCCAACTCTCTCTCTCTCTCTCTCTCTCTCTCTAGAGTCATGCTACCTGTGCTAGCGGCTCGAAGAGAGCATTTCTAAATGCTTGTATACGACTCTCTGTGTGCTTGTAGAGTTTTTAATACAGGTAGTGGTAATAAAAAATACGTTCCATTCAATGCACGCGTTTACGAAGCATCACAGGAGCGGTTCAGTTAGGGGCGCCTTCTTTTTGATGGATTTGTTTAGTGGATCTGTGACAGAAATATAAATTTAATATTTTACATGTATTGCAAATAGTAAATTGACATAAAATAAAAGATACTTTACATATTATACTTATATATAGGCATATAGTATGTGGTAATTTGAAAGACTTCAAATATTTCTGATTCTGTTTAACAGCTACTAAAAGAGTTCAATAATTATTATCAGTAATAATGATTATTATTATTATCATTATTATTTTTTAAATTATCAACTCTATATTATATTCATCTAATTCTCTATGTATAATATTCTATATAGCTGTTGGATATGCTGAAATTTTACACCCATTTCGAAATCAACGATGTGACGGGCAACTCGTTGACTGATCATGATATGACCCAGCTGCATTATAAAAAAATTACGTCGCTGCAGCGCGCTGTGTTTGCGAAGTTCTCTACGCTGCGCGTATTTGCATTGTCCAATGTGGCAACGGTGGACACTCGAGAGTCGCTAGAGAAACATTTTGGTGCATTGGATGCAGATGGTCTAAAGCAAATAGCCTCCTTTCTCAATCTTGTGCCCGATGATGCTGTGGAGCCATTCGAGTGGCATCGCTTAGACGAACAGTTTCTGCGTGAGTTGCTCATCACGCGACATGAGAAGCGGTGCTCGCAGCTGGAGGCGCTGAACGAGATGCCGCTCTATCCCACAGAGCAGATCATTTGGAACGAAAATGTTGTGCCATCCGAATATTATACGGGTGAAACTTGTCTCGCTCTGCCTAAGCTAAATCTGCAGTTCCTCACGCTGCATGATTACCTGCTTCGCAATTTTAATTTGTTTCGACTGGAGTCCACCTACGAGATTCGGCAAGATGTTGAGGATGCCGTTAGTCGCATGCTGCCGTGGCAGTCGGAGGACGGCGATGTCGTCTTTGGCGGTTGGGCACGCATGGCGCTGCCTATCGCTAGCTTCGCTGTGGTCGAGGTCTCCAAGCCGCATCTGGGCGAAAAGAAGCCATCGAGAGTGCGTGCCGATGTGGGAGTAACGCTCTCAGTACGCCGCGAGATCAAAGAGGAATGGGAGAATCTACGGAAGCACGACGTCTGCTTCCTTATCACAGTTAGACCCACAATGCCCTACGGCACCAAGTACAATCCAAGAGAACCGTTCATACCTCAAGTGGGCTTGGTTAGTGTGCGAGGCTGCGAGGTGGAGGGCATGCTCGATGCTAATGGCCGTGTCATTGAGGACGGACCAGAACCACGGCCCCTCCTGCAGGGCGAGCAGCGGAGCTATCGAGTGTGGCTGGACTCGAATCAGTATCGCATGGACATGGATGACTTACAAGAGGTAAGCTTTAGAATTAGCTTAGTCACCAATCCTTATTGTGCCTAATCTTAATTTGATTTATACAGGGTGCCGACGATGTCTATGAGACCTTCAACATTTTGATGCGTCGCAAACCAAAGGAAAACAATTTTAAAGCCGTTCTGGAAACCATTCGTCATCTCATGAACACAGAGTGTGTAGTGCCTCCCTGGCTACACGATATACTGCTCGGCTACGGCGATCCTGCGGCGGCACACTACAGCAACATGCCAAATCAGGAACGCACGCTGGAGTTCAATGACACCTTTCTTGACTACGACCACCTAAAAGCCAGCTTCCCAGATTACGAGCTCAAGTGCGAAGCGCCTGAAGAAAACAGGCCACCGCCCTATCGTCTTATATTTGAGGATGTGGCTGAGCAGCGTGACAGCGATGCGGAGCAAATGGAGACGGATCAGCCATCAGATTCAACCTCTAAATCAATTGTGGTGCAGCCTTATAAATACGAGGCTAGGGGTCCATATCCAAGCGACAAACCAAAACAGTAAGTGTGTCAAGCAAATATAAATGAAAATCATATTCAATTTTGCTTTCCTAGGAATTGCATACGCTTTACGCCTACACAGATTGAGGCGATACGCGCTGGCATGCAACCGGGTCTTACCTTGGTGGTTGGTCCTCCAGGTACGGGAAAAACTGATGTCGCAGTGCAGATTATCTCAAATATTTACCACAATCAGCCCAATCAGCGTACGCTAATTGTAACACACTCGAATCAAGCTCTGAATCAGCTGTTCGAGAAGATTATGGCCCTGGATATTGATGAACGGCATTTGTTGCGTCTGGGTCATGGTGAGGAGGCGTTAGAAACAGAAAAAGACTACAGTCGCTATGGTCGCGTCAACTATGTGCTGGCCAAGCGTATGGATTTACTCACTCAAGTTCAACGATTGCAGGAGGCGTTGGGAGTCAGCGGCGACAATGCCTACACCTGCGAGACGGCAGGCTACTTTTATCTATACAACGTGATGGCACGATGGGAGAAGTTTCAAAGCCAAATGCTGGCACATAATAAGGATACTGATATAAATAAGCTGAGTGCGTTGTTCGAAGTTGAATTTCCGTTTAGCAAGTTCTTTGCCGATGCGCCACAGCCACTCTTTAAAGGAAACAGCTTTGATGATCTTATGACCATGGCGCAATCTAACTTCCGCTATATTTCTGATATATTTACGGAACTAGAAGAGTTCCGTGCGTTTGAGCTACTACGCACTGGTTTAGATCGGTCCAAATATTTGCTTGTCAAGGAGGCCAAAATCATTGCCATGACCTGCACGCATGCAGCGCTCAAACGCAAAGAACTTGTGAATCTGGGATTCCGCTATGACAATATTTTAATGGAAGAATCAGCGCAAATCTTGGAAATTGAGACATTTATACCGCTACTTCTGCAAAATCCGCTGGACGGACTTAATCGCCTGAAGCGATGGATCATGATTGGTGATCATCACCAGCTGCCACCCGTTATTAAGAACATGGCGTTCCAAAAGTACTCGAACATGGAGCAAAGTCTATTCACACGTTTGGTTCGTCTGGGCGTGCCAACTGTTGATTTAGATGGTCAGGGACGTGCACGTTCCAGCATTTGCTCGCTGTATAAATGGCGTTACAAAAAACTGGCAGATCTGCAGCACATCTTTGAGCGTGATGAATATAAAACCGCAAATACAGGCTTAGCCTACGACTATCAGCTAATTAACGTGGATGATTTCAAAGGCGTAGGCGAAAGTGAACCGAATCCATATTTCTATCAAGTAGGTCTAAATTGCACTTAATATTCTTTGTATATTGTAACCTAGTTTTGTCAATTAGAATCTTGCTGAGGCGGAGTATGTTGTGGCTCTCTACATGTACATGCGACTGCTTGGTTATCCAGCTGCGAAGATATCAATTCTGACCACCTACAATGGACAGAAGCATCTCATTCGTGATGTTATTAATGCTCGATGTGGCAACAATCCGTTAATTGGATGGCCGCATAAGATCACCACCGTGGACAAGTACCAGGGTCAGCAGAACGACTTTATCCTAATTTCCCTGGTGCGCACAAAGGCTGTTGGCCATTTGCGAGATGTGCGTCGCTTGGTCGTGGCTATGAGTCGTGCTCGTCTGGGACTGTACATCTTTGGACGCGTCTCATTATTTAAGAACTGCCTAGAATTGCAGCAGACGTTCAAGCTTGTAAGTGAAATAAGTTAAAAACGTTTGACACCAAAACTAATCCACTTCCATTACAGCTCATGCAGCGCCCATTAAAGTTACGCCTGGTGCCAGCAGACGAATATCCAACAAAACGACTTACCAGCGATGTTCCTTCCGATGATATTTGTAAAACAGTAGAAAACATGTCCGATATGGCGCATTTCGTCTACGAGCTATACATGACTAAAATGGAGGCCCTCAAGAACACGCTGCCCACCGAGGAAGAGCTGCGAGCTATGCGCAGCCACTTGCCAAATGACGATGTGGATGACTTTGATGTCGACGAGTCAGCGAATGCAACGGAGGAAAATGAAGAGCCGCCACAGAAAAAGGAAGCAAAAGACACTAATAAAAAGACGGCTGAACCATTTAAACCAACGCCAATACTTAATGAGATCAACGTTGATGAACCAGAAATGGAACAAGAGCAGGAAACGGAGGGTCAAGAGGCTGACCGTCCCACTACAGAGCCTGAGAATGGTGAAACTAAACCGGAAGCTTCTTAGCAGCTGCTCAGAACATTTAATTCCAATAATCTTAAACAATTCGTTACATGCGACAAATATAAATAGACGCACACACATAATATGTAACTTTTATTTCTTTGGTGCCGTAATACCCTCCAGTTGGGCCTTGAGCTGCGCATTGGTTTTCTTAAGAAATGTGATCTCCTCGGTGAACTTCTTCTCCTCGGAAGCGCGCAATTCGGCATTGCGACGTTCTGCTTGCTCCTGTTTCATTTTCATGTCGGAAATTATTTCCTCCAGTGCTTCCTTATCGGCCTCTAAAGTCTTTACACGGTCACGGAGCATTTCCTTCTCTTCGTGCGCCTGTAGAGCTTTGCGCATGCCAAACGCCACAGAGCTGCAGTAAAGTGTTTCGTAGGCTTCCATAGACATTGCAATCTCGTCACGAATGCGCAGCAATAGCAAACCGCGCTCCGAGCAATTGATGGTTACTTGGCGTATAATCTCATCTGCATTGGGAGAGCATTAGTAAGAGTATTTATTTAAGCAACTTCAGCCAGCAGCTCACCAAAACACTGCGAGTACAGTTCACGACGAACGGGACAGATGCCCGTCTCGCGGGCCTGTGTCTGTTGCAGGCGGGTATCGAGCATTTCCTGTAAGTTGATAACATCCTGGCGAGTGGCCGGTGTGCTGGACACAGACTGCTGCCACAACTGGCCATCCTCTTCCCAGCAGCGAGGAGGCAATATAGAGTTCAATATCTCCTCTGCCTCCTTCTTGGTATCTAGCAGGGCTCCTGCTGTTTGGGGGCGCTTCATTTCCATCTCCGTCAGCGGAGCCCCCTTCTTGTCCGGATGCTTGACAACAAGCACCGGATTGTTATAACGGACCAGGGTCTGGAAGTGGCCCACGCTAGCAATTTCCATTTCATCCATCTTGCTGGCTTTGGCGTTCCTCGATCAATTACAAATCAAAAAAAGAAAATTTATTAAGCAATTTATGGAAAATATTTTTATGTGTATTCGTTTCGACGTGTTCAACAATTTTAATTGATTAGAAAAGCTGTAATGCCTGTATTTGGGAAAGTCCGAAGAGGATTGAGTTTGTTTACTGTTCCTAGCAACTGACAGCCGAGCAACAGGGAAAACATTTGCTTACCAGCCAAATATCAACAGGTGGAGAGGCTATGGCAGCCGAAAAGGGTTTCTCTTAATGAAACACATGCTCTTTTTTTATTTGATCGTTTATTATATCGTATTCATACTGTAAATGCAAGCAAATGAGTTATGACTCTGTTCTAATGGATTCCATAGAACAGTTAATCTCGCATATACGTCCTCTATATATTTGTATGTTAATATCTTCAACTAAATATACATAACTTAAGTGTATGAGCAAGCGTGGCTAATTTAACTTTAAACTTAAGGACTAACAGTTAAAGACCGAAAACTAACGTAATACGAATTGGAAGAGCAAATAATTTAGTCTTTTTCTAAACGGTATAACTTAGTAATACATAAAAGTGAGTGCGAGTTTAAACTAATATCGCGGCGTTATCAAGTCGAGTAAACCAATTATATTAATCATAACTAACGCTTACATATTACGCTAGACATCCGTGTATTCATTAGACATATAGATAGGTATATATTAATATATATGTATATGTATGTGTGTTTTCCTCATATATATTATTGTCATTATTTATGCGGGAGAAATTCCTCTATGGGGTATAGTTTGTAGCCGTTCACGCAATTTAATACGTATGTATTATAAACTTTAATTTGTTTCTTGATTAGTTGAGCTTTAAATATTCGATAGTATATTATATACCACTACGCTCTATATATGTGTATATATCTTTATATATATATATATATATATATATTTAGGTATATGATCATGTCTGTATATGCACTAGTATTGATTTATATTTACGCAACTGCAAACTCGGAAAATGCAAAAATTAGTCGAATTGAACTAAGTCGTATCTAGGGGATCTCTATATAGTTAGCTACTACAAAATGTACACTTTAGATTTTAGCTGCAGATTACACTGCTTAAATAAGCTCGGCTACGGCGTCGTCGCCATCCCGTATTGGTGCCTGGAATGTGGAGCCAGTAAACTCGTACATCTGCAAAGAGAGACACGAATAAGTTGCATTCTATATTCATTCGATTGCTCAAATACTTACAGAAGGAGCTCGATTGTTGCGGAGTGTTGCATAGTCCGCAAAATCGTTCACATGTGGATCAATACGGGTTAAAAGCAGACCAGCACCGCCGATTCCACCGCCACTGGCTGCACCGCCGCTTCGCATGGAAATGGAACCAGCACCGCCGTTGCTACCAGAGCCGGCGGTCAGACGATTCTGATTGTTTCGTGGCTGGATGGTAGCGTACGTATTATCTACCGACTGGCCATGATGCACCTGCTCCAGTGAGCTGCGATGATCCAAATGCCCAGGAGCATCTGAGTTAGATATATGATCCGGCTCCGAAAAGACCTGCATGGTCAACTCTTGTTCTTCATATAGCTTGAGTTTCCTATGAATAAATAATAATTAAGTAAATAAAAGGCAAGTAGTCAAAATTATGGAGATCGTACTGTTCAATCCAGAGCGGATTCTCGGTTGTATTCAAATCCTCAATAATTTGCTTTTTGATCAAGGCCTCTTTGCGACGCGTCTCCACGGGCACTGAGAGATTCCAATGTTTCAGGCAACAGCACAGAACAATGAAGCTAATGACACCCACAAAGAGCACTATGACCAGTGCAACAAGACCAGCCACGGCCAAGTCAAACTCATCCTGCACAATGGCTATATAAGCGGGCACGACATTCTCAATAGCAAAGCCTGCATAGTAATCCTGGAACGAGAGATGGGTGTGGGGGGTATTATTTTTGATTTTTGACTTATTGAAATATAAAATACCTTTAGGTAATCATAGTTTCTGTCAATATCCTTGAGAATTTCATCAACGGGCGCTATTTGCTGTGACTGCGGCTCCACGGCATGGAAATACAAATCACACCAATCCATGCGAATGCGTCCTATAGAGTCCAAATGGAAACGTATTTCGTCCACAATGATGTGGTGCTGTGTGGCATTGCGCAACTCGGCTATAATCTCTTCCTGCTCCTGATAGACTTCCTCAGGTGGCCGGGATAGAATCACCCTAACTAATTGGGTGCCATCAAATACCCAGATCTGAAAAGCAATAGTTCTTAGATCTAATCTCTCAATGTATCTCACAGTCTGTCAACTTACATTAACTTTGGTGTTGGCCGACCGTTGGGGTTGCTCCAGTTCTCTTGCCACAATCTCCAACTCAAAGCGGTCTTGGTTGTACTCCGCCATTATGGTATTGGCTGTGATGCGGCCATCTTGCGATATGGCAAACGGACTGGGCACAATGGAGCCCGTTGATTTCGTGGCTCCGAACTTGTACAAATTTGAGGCAACAATCATATACTCAATCTTCGAGTTTTTACCTTGATCCGCATCGGTAGCATTTACCAGCGTGATAGCTGCATTCATTTTGGCATTGGCATTGACGCCCGCATAGTAAATGGATTTTTCAAACACCGGCGCATTATCATTGACGTCCAGCACGGTGATAGCTACCTTGGCCACAGTATTATCTCGATTTAATGTCTTGATTGAAAACGAGGCGCGCTCCTCTTCAGATATGTGCAAGTCCGCCTTGATGCTGGCCAATATGTACAGAGTATACGCGTCAGTCTCCTCACGATCCAGGCTCTTATTGGTATAAATATCTCCTGTCAGTTTGTCCACATAGAAAGCGCCATCTTCGTTACCCAGCAACATATAGTAAAATATGTCCCGATTGTGTTTGCTTCGCGAGGCAGCTTGAATGTGCCCGATCTTGACATCACGGCCGCTGTTTTCATTGATTGAGACTTTGTAGGGATTGGAGGCGTCCGGGAACTCTGGTCGATTCTCATTCGCATCCACAATGCTGACGGTCAGTAGGCGTAGCGACTCGAACGGGGGATTGCCAGCATCACGTGCCACCAATATGATATCATAGCTGCAAAGCAGATAATGTGGAAATCTTAATAGGAATTATCCTTTTGAAATAATCCATTTCTGTAACTTACTTGGCGCGATTTTTGCGATTGAGCTGCTGCCTGACGCGTAGCTCTCCGCTGGCCTCGTCGATCTTGAACTCAGTCGTCTGCTGCACGTTCTGATTATTTACCTGAAGATGATAGCTGACCTTTCCAATTCCATCGGTGTCGTTGTCCAGCGCCTTGACGGTCAGCAGCAAATAATCGGGTTGCACGATGTCGCCAGGAATTTCGATTGTTGCATTTGACAGAGCGGGAAGCACAAACTCTGGCCGATGGCGATTCACACGCAGAACTGTGATCACGGCCTTTGCAGTAGTCTCCATGGTGCCCGACCCCTGAGTGTCGCGAGCTGAGATCACCAGCTCGTAAACACCATGCTTACCAGACAGACTCTGAGCCGGATAAATGATGCCCGACTGTGCGTCAAGCTTAAACAGTGCTAGATCATTGCCTGCCGTTATAATATACCGCACATCGCCATATAGGCCCTCATCTAAATCAATGGCCTGCACCTGCAGCAGTGCAGCTGGCGGCTGATAAGCCGCATTTTCCGAAACTGTTGCATTGTACACGGGTCGGGTGAAGACTGGAGCATTGTCATTCACATCCAAAATATTGATGTGAATCTGTAAAGGGAAGATATTATTAATAATGGGACTTCGCCATTTCCTATATCTGTGTGAATGATATATATATATATATCTTGCATCATGTCTATATTATGCCACTTACCGTTGCTGTCGCCGATTTTTGCACAGTGGCTGGTGCCTTGTCCTGTGCCACAACGGAAAGCGTGAGCTCCTTCAGCTGTTCCCGATCCAATATGGATGCATTCGCCACCATCACGTTGCCCGTGTAGGCATCGATACTAAAGTATTTATTATTCTCGCCTATCAGCGTGTACGTCAGCTCGCCAAAGGCGCCCACATCGCTGTCGTGGGCCTCCACCTTGCCAGCAACTGTGCCGCGTGGTGAGTTCTCAGTAATATTGAAATAGTATTCAGACTGGGTGAAGTGGGGCTCGTTGTCATTCAGGTTGATAATGTCGACGACAATGTCAGCCGTTGCTGTCAGTGCCGGCACGCCTGTGTCGCTGACTGTTGCCGTGAATTTGACCTCCTTGACGGCCTCATAGTCCAGCCGGGCAGTTGTGTAGATGGTACCCGTGGTGTGATTGATGGCAAAGAAATCATTGGACGTTATGTTGAACTCGCCAATGCTAGAGTCCTCGTCGCTGGCCTGCAGTGTGGTCAGCACAGTGCCAACTGGCTGCTCCTCGACTATTTGCAGCTTGATCACCGGCTGCTCGGGACTCCAGGGTGCATTGAATCTCTGTGTGGAATGAAAGAATGTGAGAGCGAGCATGTTGTTTATGAAAATTCAGTCACATATTATTCGGAAATTTAGCTGTTCTCAGACGTTCAAAATGGTGCACGATATGCCCTATGGAAAGCTAAAGCTACTCTTCATAAACATTGTTGCTGTATTGCATAAGGCTACCTCCTTGAATGTCAACCGGTTGCACCTGGATTTGCGCGAAGTCAAACTAGTAGTCAATGCCGCCAAGCAGGAGATCTGGATACAAGAGCTTTTCATATTCCTTATATCCGGCTTGATCCTATTTCGGTTCCTAATGTGTTTTGTTGGACTAGCATCAAATATCGTAGCAATGTAAGTTCTCCAGTTTCAGAAACATGCAAAGAGTATGCCAATGACAATTGGAAGGAAACCCCCAACCCAGAAAGAATTATGGTCTTGACTATGTCCGCATGTCTTGGCCTCTCGACCTTTTGTCTTCCCGAAATTATTGTCAAAATACCATGAAAGAAGGATAGCACTAGCTAATATTTATATACCTAGTTTTCCTACGCTTTAAAACTTTATTATATACTTTGCGAACAAATTACAGCTCTACAGAACATTATTATTGATCTTGAACAGGTGTTAGGGTATTTTATGTGGGCATTAAAACTTCAAACTTGTATATTGATTTCTTCTTTATCTTTCGCCCCGCATGTATTTTCTGAATGAAGCTATCCAATCCTGACAAATTCCCAGCCAGAACTGCTGATGCCTACAATCATAGTGCAGGTCCTTGATAGCGTGATATTAAACATCTACGAAATAATTTTGGGATATGCCTGTATAAAGTACTTATACACTCAATCCATGTCGGTGTTTGTGATATTCTTCGTCAAAATGATCATTAAAACCATCTGCTGCATATCGGTACTGTAAGTGAAATTCGATTTATTTAGGCTGGTTATGGTAATGCCGGACAGAACGAGCTTGGTTCCTGGCACATCATAGTCAGCCTCAGAGCACCTTACATTTGACTTCTCTTACAGAAATATTTACTCGGATAAACAACATCAAATCGTGTCGTCACATGTGACCTACGCCGAGAATGGAACCCATCTTGAGGGCGAAAGCAACGAAGAATTTGAAATAGCCCATCTACACTTTCGGCCCATCAATTCATAAATAATAAAGAGTAAGAGTAAATTAGACAGTGGAAAGGAACTGACCGGTGGTATTTTATTCACATCGATGATCTGTATGATGAGCAGGCCGCGTCCTTGCTGCACATTGGGCGCCGTGCTGTCCGTCACGAGTACGTTGATGCGCATTACCGCAAAGAGATTGCGATCCAATTGCCGATTGACCAGAACTTTACCATTGCGGGCGATGGCAAAGTACTCCTTGAACTGTTCGCTATGCGGCAGCTCCTTGCCTTCCTTGTCAATGGCCGTTATGTCATCGGTGGCAGCGAATTCCAGAGCATTGTGCGTAGCCACGTCGGGATCGAGCGCAATCAGTGTGTACACAAGGTGGCCAGTTGGAGCATCCGCACGCACCTCGGCATGCTGCGTGGCGGGCACGAAGTAAGGATCCTTGTCATTGCTGTTCTGCACATTGATTGTCAATGTGGCGGTGCCCGTGAGACTGGGCGTGCCCAGATCAGCAGCCTGCACCTGTAGGTGGTAAGTGTTGCGTCTGTCGTAGTCGAGTTTGCGGGAGACAAACACCTCGCCAGTGCGCTCATCAATATCGAAGTCGTTGAAGCTGCCCTGCTGTATGCGATAGCGTAGCTCGGCATTCTTGCCCGTATCCAGATCGGTGGCCTGTAGTTTCTCAACGCTGGTTCCAATCTCAGAGTTCTCCTCGACGACGGCGCTATAGTTCTGCTGCTGGAAGTTGGGCACATGATTATTGACATCGCGTACCGTAATGTTGACGCCGCAGTTGGCCGTAAACAGTCCATCATTGGCCTCGACCACAAATATGAGCTGCTCGCTCTTCAGATTCGTTACATCCAGGCTGGCATTGGGCCGTATGCTAATCTGACCGCTTCGCTTGTCAATGTCAAAGATGCCCTCGATCTGTGGTGAGCCAATAATCCGGTAGCTAATGCTAGACATTGTGTCCGCATCGCGCGCCTTAACCACCAGTGGCGAATCAAAGACCAAAGCGCCTTCGTCCACGCTGGCCCGATAGAGGGGACTCTCACACACGGGAGGCGAGTCGTTGGCATCGCTCACTGATATCCGTAGGGAGACCACAGAGGTCTGACCTTGTCCATTGTCGTCGGTGGCCTGCATAGTAATAAAAATACAAATCAGACCGTGTGAGAAACATATCGATAAAATACTTTTGTAGATGAAGACACCTAAATACCCTAACGACATAAAGAAGTTCAATCAGTTTACCAATTATCACGGGTTGCTTCCATTATGCACACTTAGTATAGAACTAAATGTTCCAGACTTTGAACTTAATAATTTAATTTAATTATTTATTTATTTTATTTTTTTTTTTTTTTTGTAACTTGAAAGGAAATCAAATGTATATTTGGGCTACATTGTGTTCACCAACGGCATTACATAGTTAAGTGAGCCCGATAAAAGCCAATGAATGTCATTGTTTGTCAACCTCTTCCCACACCCACCTTGTATGACAAGAAGTACGTGGTCTCCGTTTCATAGTCCAGACACGTCGTCGGCGCCTTGCTGCTGGCGGCTTTGTCGTCATTAGCAGCTGCCGCCGCTGCCGCTGACATTGCCGCTGCTCCCGCTTCTTCTGCTGTTGCTGCTGCTGGCTCCGACTGCAACGGCGCCTGCGTGATTAACGTGTACTGCACGGTGGGCTCTGTGTTAATCTGTCGCTGGTCGAGGCTGTGTTCCGCCTCCATGGAAAGCATTTCGAGTGCGTGACCATCGCCGTCATTCTCATGGAGGTCACGTCGCTGGCGCCTGTTGCTCTCTTTCTGACAATCGCCCAGGGTAATGACGCCCGTTTGCTCATTGACATGAAACAGTTCGGCCCCAGTACCGGAGAGGCTGTAGCGTATCCCTGCATCACCAAAGCTGCTCGAATCCACATCCTTGGCGGTTATCGTTGTTATGTACTGTCCGGGTAGGGCTGCCTCTGAGACTACAGCCGAGTAGCTCTCCTGCTCAAAGCTCGGCTTGTTGTCATTAGCGTCCAGCACGCTGACCGTTATGGTGGCTGTAGAGGAGAGCTTGGGATTCGTGTCCGTCTCCTCCGCAATTACCAAGACTATAAACTTGCGTTGATTGGGATTCTCGTAGTCCAATGTCCCATTGGCAACACGTATGTTCACCTGTGAGTAGCCTGTGACTAGCTTAGGCTCCACATCGAACACCCCGGACACATCCTCCAAGCGCAGCGCAAACTTCGAGTTGATGCCCACATCTGCATCACTGACACTCATGTCCAGGGCCAGAGGAGTACCCTCTGGCGTGTTCTCAAGCAACGACACCTCGTATTCCTTCTTATTAAATTTGGGCGGAGAGTCATTCACGTCACGTATGGTCACTGTAGCCCTAGCCGTGGCACTGGTTAGGGGGTCGTCACTGGGCACATCATTTACCACCTCTCGGGCGCGTATCACCAGCGGAATCAGACCAGTAGAATCTGTCAATGCCTCACGATCTAAGGGCTTCGCCGTGCGAAGTTCGCCACTGTTTGCATCCAGAAGGAAGTAATCATTGGGATCTGAATGGATTTGGAAAGACGACAAATAATCATAAGGATGTTAAGCATACAGAAAACAATAAATTAAATAAAGCTGGTATTGGGTTATTCAGCTCTGTGCCTTCGCTCTACTCACTGCTTAATAAATCGTAGACTATCTTCCGAGGCTCCCCTTTGTCACCATCACGAGCTTGGACGGTGAGCACCAAAGTGTTAATGGGGCTGTCTTCGTCAATGACTGTTGAGAGGGATCTCTGGAATACCGGCGGTTTATCCTGCACATCCTTGACGCGTGCCTCAAAAGTTGTCTGGGTTTTGTGCACTCCATCGCTGGCCTCGATTTGGAAATGATAGATCATTCGTTGGTTGTAGTTCAGAGTGTCGTTGACCACCACAGCGGCCGTCAGTACCGTAGCCTCCCGGGTTAGCAGCTGCAAATGGAATCTGTAAGGACCAGTTAGAGTTTATAAGTCAGTTTTCAGCAATGTATGGATACGACTTACTTGCTGCAAGCCTCAGGACTTTGCTGCTGTGGTACACATTTGAGATCAAGGCTGTCGCCGATTGTGTCGCGATCCTTGACTAATATTTTATCAAATATTGTGGTGCCCACAGCTGCGTCTTCATTAACGTCCGCTTCGTAAGGGGTCTACAGGGTAGTAAAACCAAAATAATATTAAATTGCACAGCGAAGCTCCGAGCTCCTCTTTCAACTTACATTTTGAAACTCTGGTGGATTATCATTCTCGTCAAGTATGATGAATGTAATGGGCTGCTCCACAACATTATCCTGCTCGGATTCACCTTTTGGATCCACGCGATCTCTGATCGATACCAAAAATGTTAGGCTATCCGTTTCCTCGCGATCCAAAGGCTTAACCAGTGTTATATTTCCAGAAATAGGATCTACGCTAAAATGATCGGAGCCAATGGATCCAAAGGTAACATTGCTCTGCTCAGGATCATAGCCTTCCAGTCGAAAGACCACTGATCCCACCGGCTTATTCTCATACAGCACAATATTGTTGAGGGTTTGTGTAAAAACAGGTGGCAAATTTGTTTCAGCTGCATAATATTAAAGGGTTTTTATAGCTTAGTGAGTTTGCAAAAATTATACAAATAAATAATATAATGCTTACAGCTGACTAGGTGCGATGCCAGGCAGATTATCAACAGCGTCAGCGTCCACTTCATTTTACCGACTGAAAATGAAAACAAATGCGTTTTTTTATTACTTACGGGATAAAACATTTAAACAAACTAAGCCAACAGATTTGCCAAATTACAAAATAAGGGGGAGAGAGAGAGAAAGAGAGAGAGAGCAAAGGAATGCTGTTAACTTGTTTCCACTTTTGGATTTGCATTTTTTCGGCCATTTGTTGCGCAAACAAACAACAAAGATAAATTAAATTTCATGCTGAAAATTCAATTAGCTGACAACACACAAACAACAGGAAGGCGTACCATGATAAAGTAGGGGAGGGCAGGCAGGAGAGTCGAAGGGGATAAGCGAGTGGCGTCAACAACAATGGCCATAACAATATAACGATGCTGATGACACGCAACAAAACAACAACAACAAGAACTACAACAACACCCAGCAAACAGCAACCAGCAACATTGTTCCAAATTGTGCACTTTAACTGGAGTTGAAGTCCGGGGTTCGGGAATCGGGCAACTGCCGGTAGTTGTCCGCTTAAAGGCGCCAGCGTTTTTAATGTCCCCGGCACGCACGACTGGAGCTTTGTGCATGATGACCAGACTTTAAAACGTATCTTCCAGCAGCACCAGCCATGACTATGCTGCTGCCCGTAATCTGCCGGTCAGAAGCAGAGCTGACCCACGGGGGCTACGGCCAGGTCCAGATGCAGGGCCCGCTTCTGAGCAGACAGACAGCCAATTAGTTTTGCATAAAACTCCACTGGAAATGTTACAGTAAAGCCTCGTATTTTGTGTTTTATTTGCACAGACTACACTGCAAGGGACGTACCGACCCGACTTCGGGCCGAATGCCCGCAGGCTTATGTGGTCCATAAATAACCTATTTACCTGCCCGTTACCATTGACCATAAAACGAACATTTTAAGGCTTTGCCAAAGCTGCGGATTGTTCGGCATTTCAAGCTATGCATTAGCACAGTTCCAATTAGTTAAAGTCTGCTCTTTGGATGTATTCGATTTTAAATTTATAGAACTTGTTGTTTCTCTTAAGTATAATTTAATGTTATAAACCTGTCAATTTAACTGCAGGCAGCAGAGTTAAATCATTTGTTAAAAGAATTTATGAACTACAAAACAAACATCCAACATGTAATTGCCGCTTACACTCAGCATTTGACTGTTTCTCACCAGAAATATTTAGTTGGAATTCTATTTATTTCTGCAGACAGGAAAATTAAAGCTTTTATGCAACTAGTTGCTGCTGTGACTGCAATATTTACTCTCATGTTTATGCTTGTTGTTCCTCCAGTTGCAGTTGCAGTTGCAATTTTGCCGACTCCACATTTATGTCCTGCTAAATGGTATTTAGTGCTGACATGAATAGTTTCTTGTTTTGAGCCAGGACAGTTGATTACACTTGTAATTTAGGGCTGTTTGAATTATGTAGCCAAACACTGAACTGACACATGTCTATGGATTGTAACCTCGCCACAGATATCTTTGGATATCTGTTAAAGCCAGCAGACCAGTGCAGTTGGCCAAGTAACTAATAACTAAGTACTAATTGCTGCATTGTGATTGCTTCAATGTAATTGTCAAAGTTCGTTCATTTATCTCAAATAACGAATCCTGGTTGAACAAGAATTCTGTCGCAAAAAACTATGATACAAAATAATTGAAGAAATATGCAAATGAAACTGTCGGACATATGTTTCCTGACCCTTCAAATGGAATTTTAATTAATGTAAATACTTTAAAGCCACACGTTCGTGGAAATTTCAACAAAAAGAATTTTTGAATTTAAGATAAGAATTTAATACGCTTTATATAGTTACAGCTCAATCTTAAGTACTTACAATTCATGTGCTCAATCTAAATATTCGATCCCATCCATCAAAATTATCAAATTTCAATCATATAGTAAAATTTATGTGCTATATATATATATATATATGTGTGTGTGTGTGTGTGTGTGTGTGTGTGTGTGTGTGTGTGTGTATTTTCCTTTTCCTTTTCATGTTTGTCAATACTCAAACCTGTTGATGGATATTTGCCTCTGACTTGCCCTTGCCTTTGCACATTCCCTGAGATTTAAGCCTTCGATGGCAATGTTATACCTTTTATGTATTTTTTTGGCTGGCTTTTCTTCATCTTTCTAAGTCATCATCATAAAACGCAAAATCTACCTTGAGTCAAATTTGCTTTATACAAGGGTAGGGTTTGTGTACGAGCCAGGAGCTGGGGTAGGAGCTCGGGCAATCTCATGTTCCTATTGCGTATCGTCGTCGTCGCCGTTGAGTGCTATGCAAACTTAGCGTTCATGTCCCGTAATCCTTCATGCAGATTGCCTTTCGTATGGCGGCAAGGAGCAAGCCATGCCAAACATAATAAATCATATTTATTTAAAATAAATTGTATTTCTTCTGTTCTGTTGCCAGCACGGACCGCCAGGCAGTCAGACAGTCCCAGCCAGCCACCGGGCTAGCCAAATCGCTTTTCTTGAGGCTAAGAGTAATAATAATTGAATTATGTGCGCATCAAAAACTTCTTAGCTGCAGGGTTGCCGTCAGTTGCGACTAGTTGCAAATCCATTTTGAACTTTTTGTTGCCCACTTTTTGGGGCTAGCAGAAGCTAATCCCAAAGCTGATGCAGCTAGCAGCTTGCAAGTGAAATCTGGATGCACTAATAACTTTTTTGCTTCTCTCTCTCTCTCTATCTCTCTGTCTCATACACACTCACTCCTCACTCCTCTTGTTCAGTCTCTCTCTCTCTCTCTCTCTCTTATGTGCTGGCGGCAACATAATAAAAATGTCAAACTCCTTATGCTGTCGCTTGTAATACATCTTAGTCAAAATATGTTCTTTATGTCTGTAACGTCCTTGGCAAGCGTAGTTCCCTACTCTGCTTTTGAACTGTTCTGCTGTCTAGCAGTTTTTTGTGCAACATTTGTTATGCACCAAGATGATGATGATGATCATGATAATGATGATGGCGATGGCGAAGACGATGATGATATCGCCTCGTGTCGTATGCGAGCTCACAAAGTGCTCCACTTAAATATGCTATGTAAATCACCTGTGCGAGCTACAGCTCAACTCCAATTGCTCATCCAAACAACCCCTGCTCCACTCTAGCCCATCGACCATCCCACCTGGCATCATTCATACAGCTCTGAGCAGCGTGCCAGTGCTGACATTTTCTTTATGTCCTGCCCAGACCAGACCGTCACCAGATTCTATTTAAACGGCATTATCTTCAGTTGCTTTCTTATCTTCTCTCCACTGTTGCCTCCATGGCTATATCTAATACACGTAATCAATTCCTGCTAAGGGGTATATTGCCACTGGATAAGGCCGTATATCCTTGTACTAAGTTATTTCTATTTTCTATTCCTAAATGACAGATGATGACATTACAACTTATTTATTTGGATTCTGCACATTCAACTGTAATTAAGCTTAAGTAAAATGTCATCTGCGTACACTTTCTATGCCATAATAATTAGCAGCTTTTACAGGATATCTGGTACGTCACTCAGTGTCGTGCTGCTCGTGAATCGTATTTAAATTGCCTTTTTTATACACGGCGTGTGTTTTATTTTCGAGATGCTTTCGCATTGTTGCCACAGCTACGCGCTTGCCGCTCGCTGGCCCGGTTTGCAAAGCGGCCTTTTCTTAATTTATTCATAAGCCTGGTGGCACCGGCACACATCTTGAGTGGAGGCAACAACATTACTATTACTCATGTGGGTGGCAGCCGCACACCCGCTTAGACACACACACCTCCACAACCCACCTGCATCAACAGCAACAGCAACAACGACAGCAACAGCAACAGCAACAGCAACAGCTACAGCAAGCTGTGGCAACCACGTGCGTGCGGCATCGTAATTCAACGCCGCTTGTTTGTTTAGCTCCGGCAAGCCAGTTTGAAGCAATTTCCTTGGCTTGTGTCACCTGCAGCCAACTCCAGCTTGTCAGCCACCCAGCCAGAGTGCTGTTCTCCACCTATTTTTAGCGTCCTCATATAATTATGCTTCGCATGTTGTGAGCCTTGTGCTCATTTCGCATTCACAGCGCTTGTGACAGTTTAACAAATTTGGAATTTAAATTGCACCTTGCATCGCGCATCGCCAGAGAGCCTAGCGCCTAGAGCCAGGCTAAGAATGGGGCGGGTCGGGACTTGAGGACCCGTTGCCCGCACCTGTTGTTACTCAAGCCGTGCATAAATCTGTGCGAGCGTTAATCGCTATCACAGTGGCTTCATACTCAAACTTGTCTGGCAGTCGCTTACTTAATTTCCAAAATCCACATAATTATGAGTGCTACGTGCCGCATCGGTAAAGTTGCTTTCCCGGGGCTTAAGGAAAAAGCCAAAAAGCAGCGCGAGCGCAAGTATTATCAAGTTTTCTCTCGCGGCACCATTGTTGCTTTTCCCACGCGTATTAAATCGTAGCCACCCCGAAGCGGAAACAGAGCAACCCACAAATCTTCACCCGAGACCCACTCAGGTAAGTTAAGAATGAACTTTAAAATGCTGCACAGAAATGAAATTAAAATTGTTGATTTTCGCCTTTTTTTTTTTTTTTTTTTGCTATCTCTTTACGTAGGGTAGTTTGTTGAGTGTCTGCATATTGGGGAACGCTGAACAGCGGAGCCGCGTGTCGATTGTTCCCCAGAAGCGTCTACCCCAAGCTGCAGAAGTTTAAATTGGTTTTATGTTAAAGCCAAATGAGTGACTCGAGTTGTGCCTGGTTTGAGATCTGCTGGTGGGTTTCTGGTGGGTTGGACTACGCCAGTTGAGTGCCAGGAAATGAATTTTCTTGCGCATTCCTTTTTTATTTCATGTTTCTCTGCTCCACATTGCAAAGCTTAATGGAATGGTAACTGCCATTGGGGCTCCGAGACTGAATCTTGTAACTGTGGAGCCTCTGGGGCACTGTTTGCTCCCGGGACCCCTGTCACTTGACGAGTGGCCGCTTAACTTTGACTGCTTGTCAAATACAGAAAATGTTTTGAAATATTTCATGTACTTGACAATATGGTAGCCATCCCCTTGAATAGTGACCCGCTGTGCTGTGCCGATTTACCCGCACCACTCAGCAGCTCCTACAAAGCGTTCAAAATAAATCACAGTAATGTATTGGCTGAGTTTACTTTGACAAAGGCATTTCAAGGCTTTAACCTTTAGAAGACCCAGTCATTATGTAATTTAACAAGATGGAAATTGGATTGCATAAATAAACACAACCAACTGGCAGAGAAAGGGAAATTATTTCTGATCGAGTACCGAGTAAAGCTAATAAATATATTTGAATTCCTCATTTCAGAATTTTATTCTTCAGTTTATTATCAGCTCAAGCACCACATTGGTGTTAAATGTTTGTTTATGGCAGACTCTAATGCGACGCAATAAAGTTAAACGTTGTTTTTCCTTATTCCATTTTTTGCTTCTACGCCTATGTAACGGCAGAAGTTTTTATACGCTTATTGTTCTAACGTTGGCGTAACTTTTCCTTCAGCTAACGCAAGGATTTTCGCAGCTTTGTTCAGGGAAACGACTACCGACTGCACTTATCATCGCACAGCCAGTGCCACTGCCATTATCACCAACAACAGAGCACGACAAAATAGGCGGCACAAATAATAATAATCAGCAGCTTAACTCTAGCCGATTCAACACTCTCGCTTGGGTGTTGCCACCGAAGCAACTGGGCTGCTTACCTCGTAGGCCTAATGCATTCCCTGGCCTGGGGCGCATCCAGCACAACAGCGGCCTGCGTGTGTGTACGCATGTGTCTAGTTGCATTTAACATATATTTGTATTGAACTAAGCTTGTGGGTTGGGCGCCCATTATCAGTGGTGTGCAGGCTGCAGAAACAACACGATATTCAGCTAAATACATGTTGCCAACCCTAATTAACACAGCATTAGTATACAAACTAAGTGGACCAAACTTGAATGGAAGTAATTAAGCTATGTAGTGTAATGCAGATAAAAGATAAAATAGATTAAATTGACAATTGAATGAGACAATTAAATCAATTGTGTAATTGACATTCGCCACCTGAAAAAGGTTCAATTTCCAGTTTATTCAGTTTGCATTAATTTATAGCTTAAATTTTAAAACTCTAACTAAAATCACAGTTGCACAATTATAATGCAGATTTCACGCTGCTTGTTATTTGCCATGCTGCTGGCTATATTTTGTACTTATTGCTTATATTGATTTCAACAGCAAAATGCAAGTGGCCGACGCTGCGAATGCAATTGCAAAGCATTATTGATAATATAATATGAGAAAGAGCGAGAGCACGAATCGAGTACTCAAGTATCTATGCTAGCTACCACTTTGGCCCTACGGCACGCACCTGACGTCGAAAATCGAATTGCGTTACGATATCCTTTCAAATTGCTCTCGGTGTATCTCTATCTCAGCAGCAGTATCTGGCAGACATATCAGCAGCCAAGCAGGCAGGCAGGCAGGCAGGCAAGCAGACAGGAGGCACGTTCCAGGAAGCACTTAAAATATTTGCGTACGCATGACTGATGATAGCTGCGGCCACGCCCACGCAAGCACGTTGCTACATAGAAACACCAACGAACTTCGGCTGCACATGTATCAAGAGTATTAACAACAATATTTCATGCACTTGTTTGCTGGAGGTGTAGGCACTCTAAATACTCCCCACAATATTATTGAGCCTAGACTGTATTCGGCGCGCTCGCCTCTCGCCGTGCAGCTGGCAAATTTATTGGCATTGAGTGCAGAACATGATTACACAAATGACAGAAATAACACTGCAGAAAGCTCAAAATTAAATAGGTCTCTAATACGAATCAAATGGCAGTGCGAACGTGATCCGCAATGTGTTTGCAGGTCGGAGCATTAAACACAGTTTGATATATATGCAACGGAGAGATATATATTTAATCAACAGCAGAACAGAATAGAAAACCTGTCCTTGCAAGCAAATTAAACAAATGGAACAAATGGTAATTCAAGCATTAATTGCTTGTAATTTATTCTAGACACTCTGTCATAAGCAGCGCATTCGTCTGTTGTTCTGAGTGTCGGGTCGTCAACTATGGACAAAATTAAATAAAAACAGATAAATAAATATATGGAAATAATATATCATTCAAAGAGTCAATACAAAGTACCTGAAAACAAAGAGTATGCAATAAAAAATTATTGTCTGCACTACAGAAAAAGAGTTCATTCTTAGGGTCAGAGTGCACAAATTCATGGTCAGACCAAACTAGTTCTTAACCAACCACGATCTGGGTTGATGGTGATGCATAAAGCCCAAAAGCCACTGCGAATCAGTTCAATGATTAAGTCAGGTCATATTCGTGTTGTCTTTATTAATATCGAAATAACACGTAAATAGCTGCGTGATTCTTGACTTGAGTAAAAATAAAAGATGACCATGATATAACACACGTTCCCAACTGATGCGATTATAATTGTATTAAAATGCAGAATAATATTCCATTTTGTCCAAATTTATGACTTGTAATTTGTGTTGTGTGTTGCTTATCAGAAAATCAGTTAAGCGCATTTGATGTCACAGAGAAAAATGAATGATAAAAAATAATAGAAAATAACAACAATATTATGACAGTAAGAGAATTATATCATGACAGCCACAAAAACAAGTCGAGAAGACAAAGCTGACAATTCGTATAGAAACCAAGTACTCAGTTGTGTGTATCTGAGTTTGCGAGAGTTGAGGCGAGCCCAGACTGAGAAGTGCGGAACTGATTCAGAGCGTATATATATATATAAAGAAATGAAAGAAATAAGGGCTATTATCGTTATTACGTGAGCGAAATAGCCAACAAAATCAGCAACAACAAGCATAAGAACAAGAAGAAGAACAGCATCATGAAGACCAAGTGGAACTATAGCACATATTAACAAACAATAACAACAGCAACAACAACTGCCGGAAAACTGAAAAGAATGAGAAAGAGAAAGCGAGAGAGACGCAGACGATGATGATGACGACAAAGTCACCAAGTGCAGAGTGAATGATGCAGGGTAGGGCACAAGGCGCCGGAACGGAAGTTAAAGGATGTGGCAGGAGCAGCAGGAGAAGCAGTCTGGAAGTGATTTCAGTAAGCACTTATGACACAAGTAGTTTACTGCTTATAGCCTTAAACATATATATAAACACATACATATACATATATATATATATTTAATAATATGTGTGTATGTGTGGACGGAAACGTGTACACGTAGTTGCAACCGGACGGGATGTCCACTTATCGAATAGCCAAACTACATATGTCGAATGTTATGTATATATATCAAATCAAATCTGAAAATTCTCCACACAATTGTTATAGTAAAAGCTTAATTATGCATATTTGTTGCAACAGAAGCCAAAAGGAAACATATTAACCATAGCCGGGAAACAAGCATACAACTAATTGGAGCTTTCGATAAGTGACAGCAAAATACACTTGACTAATGGACGTACATTTATTGAACTTTAAACTTTAAAAGGTAAACTAGTTGAGAAGTAAATTGTATTAAATATATAAAAAAAATTACTTTTATATTAAATATGATGCATATGATAATAAAATTTCATATCTACTATACATAATAATAATAACAATAATGATAATAATAATAATAATAATAATAATAATAAAATATAAAAAATATCAAACATAAAAAATATAAAATAATTGTAGATCAGTAGATCAGAGCAAAGCATGATATTTACAATTTTACTTGAATTGGAAGACTCCTCCACGTTGAAGGGCATATAATGCTGCCATTAAGAGGATTTGAACAAATCGCGAGTCTGGCACATGTGAAACACGCTTTAATTTTATTTGTTTTGCAAATTCTATTCAAATTACGAGGGATTTGGTGGCATTCAACATATGGCCGTATGCCATTGATGGGATTGGATATGGGATTGGGATTGGGGAAGAGGCGGGGCCAAAGCAAACGAATTTAAACTGCTTACTCTGGGATTTAGATATAAATATGCTCAATGGCACAGGCCATTCCAAACAAGCCCAACAAAAGTAATCATGTATGAAAAAAAAACATATTTGAATTGAAATTTAATGCAAATGGAAGAGAGCGTGGATAAAAAATGTGTTGCATACTTGTGGGCGCCCCAAAGAGGTGGCATATTGCGAATAGGCGTGGCATTAGCATTAAATATCAGATTTTTTGCCTTTGCAGCTGTTTTTTTATTCAATTTAATTCAATTTACACATCAAATGTTGGCGGCACCCCATACAAGTGTTGCTATATTGGCGATGGGTTCTGGCAATCCTTTAAACATTTCTGTTGTTCATTGTTACAATTTGACACAACGAGAAAAAAAACAAAGCAGAAATAATGTCACATGCCGCCACCGCCGTCCTCAGATTACAAAAAAAATCGGTTACAATATTGAAATATTTTATGAAGGGCGAACAATCATTGAAATATCCTCCCTCCCCACTTTATTTTCGCAGCACATGCCACTCCCGTTCCACATAGAGGGATTGCCGGCCGATACGTGCGTTACGTCCTTTTCCTGGTTTTTTTGTGAGCCCACTGATTGTTTTCCTTCCTTTTTTTATGTTTCGAGAGGCGTTGCGGCACTGTCGTCCTGCTCTCTGCTGCTGTTGTCGATTGCGCCGCAAAAAGTCAAAATCTATGCGCGGCTTTTCTTTTATTTTGCTGGCGGTCGGGCGTGCCACGCTATAAACTCATTTTACCATCGCCAATAAATTGATAAATATGATAAATAAAATTAACTTAAAGAAATGAGTATAAAAGGACCGTTACAAATATTGGATTGGTTTGTGCATATAAGCCAACAGGTTCCAAACTATCACGTTGTGTAAGCATGCATGCACATTAATGTTATTTCAAATTAGCTGATATCAAAAGAGTATACCCATTGCCTGCATGGCCAATTTATTTCCCTTTATATATTTTTTGTAGCTATCATATTCATATCAATTTTACCAATATTGCAAATTATTAATAATACAAAATATTTCCAGGTAGATCAGATTCAGTGAAAAAAAATCAATTTAACATAGTATTTGTGTTTGTACAATTTACGTCGGAGAAGCCACTTCGTCTCTCCAGTTGAACATCCTCTGTCCAGGGTTTTAAGGAGAGCACTTGGCGCCTAAAGCGTCTTTAAAAACAAATTTATCTGCCATTTTCTTAAACGCCTGTCCAACAAAGCCATCCGCCTACAGCACAAGCTGTCATCTTGACTGCCAGAGCTCCATTTTATAGACAATTGCATTCGGGGCCTTAACCCGTCAGGCACTCAAATATTGATTTATTGAGTTGCTCATATGAACGAGTATGTGGCTCGGTGTCCTTGCAGTTGATGCATTTTTTATATTTGGCCACAAAGTGTAGAGCAAATAGTGGATCGAGTCGTAGGGATGCGACTGCTGGCAGAAGACACAGAAGCGGCTGCAGTGGCATGTTTTAAATTACTTTAGGTTAACCTCAAGTTCTCTCTGGCACTTTAACACAGTAAACTTAAAGTATAATGTCTTTTATGGATACTTGAGAAAGTGTGTGTTTGTGTGTGTCTGGGGTGAGGTGGGGCTCTGTTCGCCTGGGTTGAAGCTGGTTGGAAGCTGTAGAAGCTGCTTAGCAGCTTAGAGCATTGAACTTGACAGTGGCTAGACTGGGGTAAAGAATGTCAGAGCTGAAGCAGCAAAGTAGCTGTATGTCTCGCACTATAATAGAGTGTAATCCAGGAGCACAAAAGCCAAAAGCTTATGATGTAAGAACGTAGGGGGCACTTTAGTATGAGATAATATTTAAATGGTTCAGTGAATCCTTTTACAGTACAAAATTTGCTATTCAGAGCAGAGCCCAAATTAGCCACTTTACTTAAATAACTTAGTTGATATACAATGTGCTTAAGTCTAGAACTAACAGGTTTGCTATCTTGCAACATTATATTCACCTATCCCACTTGCCTAGCTCTCTTTCACACATAATCCTTCGCACCCACACAATGCTAAGTGCAACCTCTCGCATAATACAATTCAGGCTGCCCTAAAGCACTAAGTCGATGAAGCCAACCCACAAAATGGCCATTCCCGATTTTCAGGCAGAGCCACACCAAACTAAGCCGCGGCGAGCACACTGATCACCCTTGGAGCATATATCATCCGTACTTTATAACACACTCTCTGGCAGTCTGGATTTTCGCACAATAGGTTCTGAGCTGGCCGTGGTTGCTTGCGGGCGGGCTATAAAATTGCCGCAAGGAGTGCGATTACAAATTGTCAAAAGATGAGAAGGAGGAGAGAGAAAATCAACTGGATGAGTTTTATAGTCGCATAAGTGCAGTGGAGAAGTTTAATTTAAAACCACTAAGATGGGAATTTTCTTTTTACGGCTCAGCGCTCTTAAAGGATTTCAGCCGGGCGCCATATATGAGATAGGGGAACCATAAGAATATGCACTCTTCATGTAGTTAAGCAGGTTGTAAATGGCAAAGAGAAACAATTGACAGCTTTTAATGAGCGGCAAACACAAATAACGAGCACAGCAGCAGCAAAAGCAGCAGGAGCAGACAGTCAGCTGCCATCAGCCAACAGCCAACAGCCAACAGCCAGCAGAAAGCAAATTGAAATTGCAAAGTGCGCGTATTCGACTTTTATTGCATTGCACAGGACAGCCAGGATAATGCCCGCCAGAAAACTGCTAGCTTACTCGCAGAAATTGATGGGCTACAGACTTCGACGCTTAATGGCAAAATGTAAGCGAGTGAGAAATATCGCTGCCTTCGCAAGCTAACACTTTTAATGGCAATGGTAAGCCCAACACAGTTAGGCAGCAGTATGCCATTGGAACAGAGCTTTTAATTAACATAAACGTCGGGATCTGGTCATATGTAAAGAGCAGTTAACCAAGTCATCAAATTTAATTAATTTAACTGATGTCTCATTTAATTATTTTATACACATTGTTTCGAAACTAAAGTTCATAAATAAAAAATTGAAATATATAAATAATCCTTATTGATTTATAAGCGTATTGCATATTAAATACTTTATTGAAAATTAAAAAGGTGTGTATAAAAAATTTAAATATTAAATGAAAAAATCATTAAAACTTTTATAGATATTAATAGTATAGATAGATAGTTTAGTATAGATAGTAATGTGTTGTTTGGCAATAGCGAAAAAGAGTTCTCTGTATATATAGGTAAAACTGAATGTTAATTGTATTCAGTCCAAATATTTATAGACAAACCCTCTTCTTATGGATTACTCCCCTATTTCTAATACTTCGTAACTTCGTTTAACAACTGTTGACATTTTGTAAAGGCTAATATTTCTGAAACTTTGCATAACTTGTAGTCGCTGCTTATGTATACTTCAATACTGTTGCATTAAAAGTTAATATTACATATTTCTAGACACAGCACTGATAGGGGAAGCAAACAAATTGTTGGCAACCTTTTTTTATAGTGTTTGTCCCTTAAGTTAAACTCGATTGCCATTTTTTTGCAAAAGTTATGCAGCGAATTGTGCGAAAACTGCAGCAAGCTGACAAAAGTGCATAATTCCATAAAAGGCATACAAATTGAAACACAAACAGAAGAGCCCTCATCCCTCTATCTGCATCCGCTGTGCTTCCTTCTACAATATGGCCCAGAAAGAGGACTGAATATGGGACTGGGGCTGGGACTGGGACTGCCACAGCGACTGGGACAATGCAGCAGTGGCTGGAAATTTGCGAAAAGAAAAGTTTTTCGGGCGTGGAGAGTTTCTATTAAAAATATTGTCAACTCAATACAAGGCTGCAGGGCCAACAGGCAAGCAGGCAGCCAGTTTGAAGCAGGCATGAGTTGATTGTCGTAAACAAAGTTTTCATAAAGAATTTTTGCAATGCCACCAAAAACTGCCAGCTGACAAATTGGCATCCTCGCAAGCAGAAGCACCAACTGCAGCTTCTGTGGCTTGCTGTTTATGTTGTTGTTGTTGTTTTTCTGGAAAACGAAAATCGCAGTAAATTTCAAGAAGGCATAAAAAATAAATTGACAATTTTGCTGCACGTTTTTGCCAGGCCACAAAGCTCACACACATACACGCTTATTTGTATGAAACCACAGCCAGAGACACTCATTTTTCGTACTCAGGCCTCAAAGCTCCTACTCTCAGTTTGCCTCCTGCAATTTGAGGAATGCAACGCGGCGGTTTCTCCTCGGTTTGCCTTCTGGGTTACCAGCAACGATGAATTTTGTGGTTAGTCCCATGACGGAGCCAAGGTGTTAAGGCTGGTGGGTTCTCGTTCTGGCTGTGCTTCTGCTTTTGCTTCTGCTTCTGGTTTTGCCACTGAACCACAAATTAAAATGTGGCCAAATTTCCACAAAATTTATTGTTTGTGTCAGCTTGGCAAAAGGACAACGACAAGGCTCAACAGAGGCAAATAAGTTAAATGACTTTTATGGCCAAATATTTAAACACCACAACAAAAACGAAACAAGCTAATGCGCGACTAACTTCAGCTGCACATTGTATACGCTTTTTCATGTTTGCAAAGCTAAATGAGCACAACATGAAATCAACAACACTCTATAGACATACATATATATTCAAACGCAAATCCCTGGTATATAAGTTGTCTTAATGGATTTAAATTCTAGTCCATGTGGAAGCTATGGAAATATAAAATGTCATATTTGTCATGCGCAAAGAAGCTAGCTCTTCTGGATCGCAAGCAATAAATATTTCACTATTATATCATCATAAAATATTAACAATTAAATTTATTTTATAGACAGTTAAGACTGACAAGACTTTATAAATCATATTACCGAAATTTGAAAATGATTTTTGTCATCTCAAACAAACTCTTGATTAACTTTATATTCTAAATATAATGATATATAAGGATAAGCCCGCACCATTAGTAAAATGTATGTGTATATGGGTAAATAAGTGACTTTCATTGTGAATAACCAAAATCAATTTCCAGAATAGGTTCTCTGTGGTTTAAGTAGTACAAATCCAATCAATACATTTTCATTATTGCAAATCGTAGTTCTTTTTTAAAATGCAAATGTAACAGAGTTTGTATTCGTTAAGTTTATTTAAGAATTGTAAATAGAATATTTAAAATAATTTCGAAAGTAGTCTTTTGTGTTTTTTAACTTTTCATTAATTTGGCCTTGTTTTGCCTTTCTGCAGCGTAAACATTGCAAACTTTATTGGAAGTTTCGAAAAACTTGGCGAAAAGAATTGAAAGGAGAAACAAATGTCCGTGGATAATGTGCTGCAACGCCGACAACAATGAAAAGGATAATGCGACAAGTTGAAAACGAGCCAAGGCGACCGAATGACCGCCATTTTGTGCGAGCCCGCAAAAGTTCGCGCGGCCCAGAAATATATAGCAAAAAGTTGGGCGCATTTAATGAGTTTATTGAACCAATTGCACAACTGGCGAACTGGCGAACTGGCGTCATTTGCCAGCTCTCAGTGAAGTTGGCAACCGTTTGCTTTGGCATCCAGTGGCCAGTGTCCACTGGCATGTCCTGTTTATATGCTGGGGCACAATGCGCGCAACGGCCACCGTTGCACTCGCGCTAGCAAGTGGCAACAGAAAGTAAGTCTGTGTTGCAGGCGTCTGTGACTCTTGGCAACGGGACAACAGGAAATATTCTTATCTTCCGGCAAGAAGAAAAATGAAATTTTATTTACGACAAAGGATTTAGTGATTTCCCCTAATAGTTAATTCAGCCTGTGCTTCAGCTTCAGTTTCAGCTCTAGATTCAGCTTCGCTGTAATTCTTTTCCTTTTCTTGGACTTTCTCAGACGTGGAGCAAAATTGCGGCAGACAGAAGTCATTTAAGGAGAATTTATGGGATTTTAACTGACATTTAAACAGTCGCACAGCCAGAGCCCGAAGCAGAGCCACAGTCGGAGACGCAAATGCCAAAGGGGGCGAGAAGGCCAACTTGTCGGCCAAGATTAGCGTCGACTGTGCAACAAAATGTTATGGACAGACCCAGATAATGGATGCTGCTTGGAGAAAAATGAATTGTAATTACATTTGCAAGCTGCAGAAATGTTTGCACTAACTGCCGAGTTAATGGCCAGTTAGTTAGCTGGACTCAAAAGTGCTGTGCAATTGACTGCACAAAACTATTGAGATTTAAAACGAAATGCAAAAACCAACCTGGTACTTGCAGCTTAAGTATATCATTTAAGGATCTTAATTTAATGGGCCAGCTTAACATAACTTGCTTTAAGCTGCAGAACGCACATAATTCTGTCAGTTATTTGTATATTCGTTTACATACCTTTTAAGCACGTCACGTTGAAAATGGAATAGTTTCTGAAAGAATCGAAAACAAATTGATGAGTATAATATTCCTTGGGCATACAAATTGTAACTATAGTACATATTTGAATTGAATTTCACATAGTTTATACATTTCTTTTTATATTATATCAGCTTTCATTGCGAAACCAAAAATCTATAAGCCAGCCCTATTCCTGATTCACTGATATTTGCTACAATGATATTTAAGGAATCGCATTACCTATTTATAGGCACAGTGCACACACGCACACATACACATATAAGCCTCATAATAAATAATTAATATATATTCGCAGTGCAGCCACTACAAATCGAAAAGCCTTTCGACTGAGTTTTTACATCGTTGTCATTGCTAACCGAAACATAAAGAATTGTGAAGAATAAATTTTGAAAATACATATTTCCGCTATGCAGTTGCAAATTATTAAATAAGCCCATAATACTGCCGATTATATTATTACTTAACTTGCTTTACCGAAAATTAATTTTTTGCGTTTTTATTACATTTGTTTTAAAGCATATTTTCAACTTTAAATTATTCAACTGCCGGAGGTATTCTGAAAACAAAGACTCTATGAAAATGCAACTTACTAACTGGCAGACTCTAGTTGCCAAACATGACCAACATGTCAGGCCAGTAAATTGTGAAAATTTTGGCCTTTGAATTGTTAATGAGAGCAGCTAACACAATGTCAACACCTGAGGAGGAGAACTGGCACAGCAGAAGCCAGAGCAAACTCTACTGAGTTGCCAATTACAGCACCTTCGATAAGTGAGCCACAACTAAAGCAGGTCATGCTAGAGGCCCTTTTCTGATAGCCAATTTTTGTAACTTTTTTGCAGTTGGCTGAAACTTTTCCCACTTTACTTGCCCTGGCCTGGAAGCAAACTGGCTAGTGCATGTAATGCGGCTGATGTGTCGCTTTTAGCATATTTCCATAATTTTCTAAAGCTTGTTGAAAGTTCATTTAAGCACAGTCGGCAAACGGCAACACACAATTTGGTACTGGAGTGTGCTCATTTTGATTTTCTGCTCTTTTCTTGGCTTCTATTTCACATCGATAGTTGCAAACTTTTTCCAAACTGCACTTGTAAGTTGTTGTGAGTGCTCGGCGTGTATTTAGATGTTGCTGTTCGCTCTTCTTGTTGCTGCAACAGTAATCGAAAAGTTAATTCTCCGAAAAACAAGGTAATTAGTGTAGCAGTGCCCATAAAAAACAAACGAATGTGCAAAAATAACGAGAAAAGTTTGAAAAGTGCATAGTGCGACGAGAGTGAGAGAAGGCAACAGCAACAGCAACAGCAACAGCAAGAGCAACAGCAACAGCAACAACAATGGCGACGGCAACGGAAAGGCAAAGGCAAAAAGCAACAAGAAAACTGTGTGGCATTGTTGCTTGCAGCACGTTGTAGTAAATGGCCATGCCGAGAGAGCTTCATAACAATAACAGCAACAAGAACAACAGCAACATCGACGACAATGCCCGTGCGACTATGCCACAGGTAAGAACTACCTGAGAAGTAGAAAAGAACAAGCCAAAAAAAATAGTTTGTAATCGAAGCAATGTGCCGCATGCAGGTGCCAGGCGCTGCACAGAACGTGTTAATATTGCCAACCGAGTAAGTTAAATACGTATCACATTTAATTAATTAATTTATTACACATTTAGTTGGACAATTAACTATTGCGCATATAATGAAAGAACTTAGTGATTCTTAGTTTTAATGGGTATTGTAATACTTTTTGAATAACTTGAAGAAGGGAGTGATTAATAAAGTGGAGTAATAAAATACCCAAAGCCAGATTGAAATGCATTTATTAACAGTGCATGTATTATCATATGTATCCTGATGCCGACAGCGTGCGAGTGAACGCCCCTAGCACATGCACGAACCTTCAATTAATTAATAAACAAAACTTTTAGTCGCTCAAGTGGCGTAAACAACTTTGCCGACTGTCATTTGTTACGCCAGCAACTTGAGACCTTTGCCACCATGTGGCAGTCGGTAAATAAGCCGACCTACATATTTATGTGTACATGTGCCAGGCGAACCCTTTGCAAACCCACTGCCCTTCTCGCTCCCCTTCGCACAGTTTTGCTTGTGCCTAATGACAGCATAAAGTTTTTGTCACCACATCAATCAAAAGTTTTTCATCAACGTCATCAGAGTTATCAACATCGCCCGGAGGCGGCTACAAACTACACCAACAACTAGGAATATATCAACGCCTCGATTTCGCCACGACCAGTCTCTGGCTCTGGTCATGCTGATAAACAATAACAACTAAAACAGCCAGAACGACAGCAAAGGAATCATATGTGTAGCTGGGAGTGTGCACGCCTCGTATACGTAATATTCCGCTGTCCAGCAGCAAACGACAACAAATCAGCATCTGAAACGCTCTGACCCAGCTTAATGTCCACATAATTTATGCTTAACAACAACAGCAGGAATAGAGTTGACCGCGTCACCGTAAGACACCCAAATAAGTTTGCATCTACCTCCTCAGGAAAGAAAAATGACAGCATAAAGCCTTCAAATAATAACAATAAGAACAACAACAATATCTGGCATTTGAAAATACCATCAACTAAATTGAGGCTTAGCTAAACAACTGAAATGAAATGAAATGCCAGAAATGCCTGAAGTGCCGCACAAATCTTTTTAAGCTGCGACCCCCTGCGTATACGTAATATTGATAAGCCAGCCGCACTTCATCTTCATCATTGGGCCACATAATCAGCATCACCATCTGTGAACAAGCGGTGTTGGAGGCATAGGAGCATATCGTAAGCTACATTAGCACACCTTCGCCATTATATATATATATATATATAAGTAAGAATGTCTATATAGAGAGCCATCGTGACACAGCAGGGATCAGCAACCTTCTTACTGCGCCCCACTGCCAGGACTCTTCAGGACATCTTCATCTTTGAAATGCGTTTAATTATGTCAAAGCTGCATAGTGGAACCTTTTTTGCTAGGTCCCTTCACTGGCCTCAGGACAGTGACACACAGGCAGATGTCATCTCCTAACGAGATGCGAAATGCGATTGGGAAAGAGAAGGCAGGAGCATTGAGGAAAGTGGAGGAGAACATTCAACCTGACGTACATATATACTGTATATACCTTGAGCCATCACATTTTACATTTGTTTTATTTGCGCGATGTTTCACATTTAGCTCACTCTAGCAGGCTTTGGCTACTGTCCCCACTCTCCGCTCGACCATCTCCATTCCCATTGCCGATTTCGTGAACGTGTTTCCAGCCACTACTGCTCTGACTTTTACTGCGGTGTTTCAATGGACGCCCTGACTAAGAATATAAGCTAGCAATTACCAAAGTATTTTATTCTAAAGCTGCTGCAGCAGTAATTCGTCTGCTCCTGGAGAACTGACCTCGGCATCCGGTAAAGGAATGTCAAGCGCTAATATTTATTTAAATTTCAAATTAAGTTTATCCGACCTGTGGAGCTACATTTAACCAGAAATATGATTAAAGATTTAATCATGTCTCTTGAAATTAATTCAGTTATTTATATGACTATGTTTATTTATTTTCTACAAATATAGAGATAGAAAAGACATCAACTTGCTAAGCTAGAAAATTTAGTTTACTTTATGATTACTATATTTACCTATTGAGCCATAATTAGGTTAACACTCTTATTTGGACAACCGGGCTTAATGATGCACATCGCATCACCCTGACGATCATCTACTGCCCTACTTTAATCAAGCAAAAAAAAAGAGAAACTACTTCCGCCATTACAAACTCTATTTCTACCTCGCTATCTCTGTCTTTTAAGTATGTACATATGTTGATATAAACGTATGCCCAGGTAGCTGTCAAGATCAAAAAACCAAAAACCGTAATTACTGCATGGCGCTGTCTACTTAGTAGAGAAGAAAAGCAAATGAAAATGTATAGAGTGTGCGCGACGGGTATATATTTCGTAGTACTCTTATATTATTCAGCATGAGTAAGACAAAAGTGTAATTTATTCAACTTGCAGAATGCAATATTTCTTACGAGCTTAGCCACAGCAAAATTACATTTGGATTGATCACAGATTCCCTATGTCTGACATACTCGTTGCACAAATATGCAGGGTATTCAGTACACAGACAGCGCACCAAATTCAATTGGACTATTCAGGCTCAAAGCACAAGCCGTGCCCATCTTATTAGCATTTCAGATTTAATTTCGTCAAAGTGGAGAAGTCAACAGCAGAGGGCGACCAACGTAGCGCACATATGGGCGGATAGCTGCAACAACTCCGCCTCCTTGGTCCATCGACAGAGAGCACATCTGTACCTACGTGTGACCCACGTATGTCATGAGTATTCGACACATATAGAACGGAATGCTAATGGCATTTGCTATCTTTCCATCAACCTGTCCCTTTATTCGACTTTGGCTGCGTCAAAGGGTTCGAAGCACGGCTGTCTGGTAGGTTCATTGCTATTTCAGTTAGTTAACCGTACTCGACACGTTCCGCTTGGCTGGGTCAATATGCGAGTTGCTGCCGTCTGTCTATTCAGCGATTTAGTCTGTAATTAAACATTTTTTGTACGCCTCTGGAATCTGTGGAGGCAAAGGTGAAGGCGAAGATTTCTATCTGTTTAACCATCTGTCGCTCCACCTGGCTCGGTCTCTGTGGTGCCTAACTGTTGCCCTGTTAGCTGGCAAATTAATGATTGTCGTCCGTTGCCTGGAGCCAGTTCATTCACATCCACCTGCCAAGCTTCGCCATTGCTGTATAAGCCCCAATTAGTCCTAACGCTAGTTTACAGACCCAGTTCTGCGGCCCATCGCCTTAACGCAAATTCGAATTTAATTGGCGACTCTTAGCTACCTACAAATTGATGAGTTAAGACCGTTCAAGTATTTTGTTTTGCTGCCGCTGGTCTCGCAGCTTAACAAAACAGATAAATAAAGCAAATAAATAAACAAGTGCTCGTAATTGACTTAATGAAATCAAAAGTCTATTGCATACCCTATAGCAAATAAATAAATAAGGAGACAAGCAATGTTAAGGAAAAATAAAGAGAAAATAATATCCTGGCAGACAAACAATAGAAAATCCTTAACCCAATTGCTGGAATTTCAGTTTGCTGTTGACTTGCGGAGAATTTTACAGTTCATCAAGTAGGGAATTTTTTATTATTGGACCCGGCTTCGTTTTTTGCAATTTGTTGGTCCAATAAGCCATAAAGTGAAAATTGCATTTCCAAGCACATTTCGAGCACTCAACTCTCTTCTGTGTAACACATAAAATTCATAAATACAATTTGAAGAGCACATCACTCAGGCGGAGTCCAGCACATGGGCTGATGGACCATCAACGTTGCGTTGCTGTTGGCACTGTGAAAAATCGTTGCTGGATTTATGCAACGCAATGAATTTATATAACACACTCATACTGTATCAGCCCTTTTGTTCAACAGCACCAAGTGAGACAAGACATCAACGTCAACGTCAATGTCATTCACTTTTGCGTATCTGTCCAAACACAGTTTGGCAAGAGCGCACTGTGTGTGATATTGTGCATTTTGAATATTTATTATAAGCCCTCAGCACCCATGCCATGCGCTTGACCTACACGATATATAGAAATACAAATGATGCCATGCCCTATGGCAGCTTGTATGCTGCGGCTCGACTGCCCCCAACGCTCACCCCCCATTCTAGCATATTTGAATCGAATGCAAATAATTATTCAGCATGATACCAACTGGCCATTGGTTTAGGAATATCATGATTGCCCTACCCCACTGAACTAATTGCATGAATGCGAAATTAACAAATTACGCATACGCCCATACATGACGTACACACTCCCCGATCTGGCAGTGCGCAGTCCCTGTTTGAACAAACATGGGTCTGTTAGTGCGCTGTTCTTTGTGCAGAAGAACAGATGCTTTAAATAATTACTGGCTGGCTGCAGCCCATTGAAATTGCATTTTACGTCCAATCCAGCCTTTGTTGTCAAAAGTATCACTGCATCTATGGAAATTAATTTGGTTTGGTCAATTCATTTGAAAATGAGTTGCTATGGCAATAACAGGTTCCTGGCTATATTGATTCTTGGCCGACAATGAACAACGAGTATTAGCTGTTATCAAATATTCTAGTTTACACTAAATTTAACCATATTGATACGGGTTGAATGAAATGAAAAGTTATAAGCTACTTAATTAATAAAACCCTGATAATATTATATTTTTCTTCGATTAAGGTTAATCACCCAGAAATTATAAATCAATATAAAGTTTTCTAATTGTATTATTTATGTATGTATTATTAATTTATTATTTATTTAATATTTATTGCATATTTCAGTAGTTAAGTTCTCGCCGTTGATTAGTAATCGGATTTAAGTTCACTTTAAAAGAAATTCTTTCGAAGAGATTCAGTAAATTCATTGGCATGGAAAACGTAGGTATTGTGTCAATAAAAACCCATATGAAATTGGCGCGCATTTTTATTATTGAACAAAAGATTTACGCCCAGTTCCAATATGCATTTGACAGCGTTCAACTCTACCGACTGAAGTACGATACTTTTGTGTAGCCCATAACGACAATATATATGTATGTATATGTATAAATCAGAGCACTTCACTTCATATGGCCAACAGAAAACGACAAACTAATTCAATCTCTGGCGTTTGTGCACTCTTTTATCACTCGACGGCCAGCCAATTCCCATCCAATTCCCCCAACTGGACGCTTTACAGGCCTAAACAAAAAGTCCATTCGTGTGAACTGCATTTTCATTTGTATAGAATTTTCATTGCCAGTCCGAGTGTTACTCTTCGCTTTTGGCTTTCACACATGTCCCCATGGGATGCAGACTGACTTGAACATGGGGTCGGGCATGGGGAATAGGTCCATGTCTCGTGTTGCTTTGACAGTTTTTTGGCAAACTGCCAGACAGCCAGGGGCAACAACGCCATGCCACTGCCACTGGCGCTCGCGCTGGCACTGGAAATGGAGTGCAGACTCCCTCACCAGACTATCGAGGAATGCGTGTGGAAAATTTAGCACGTTCTACGTGCCATGGCGACAAATAAAAAATTGAAGTAAATTTGGCAACTGCCTGGCTGCAGTCGTTAGGGTACCAGATCCATGGCATCAGGATTTGGTGTCGTCAAGGTTTTTCAAATAAAATTAAAAAACGAAAGACGAAGCAAATGCAGCAATGCGACAATGCAGTTAAACAGACAAACAGAGACAGGCAGAAAAAACGAGGTAGGGTAAGAGAGATAGTCTGATGGACTCATCAGACAGACAGCCAGACAAGGCGTCGCCAGCCAGCAGACAGGACCATAAAATAGGTGTTAAGTTGTCCAGCTCAATCTTGATCGCTTTTAAAGTATTCTGGCAAATACAGATTTTATCACATAATAATTTAAGTAACTGATTTATAGCAATAAGTATTATTTCTCTTCTATCATATTTAAGTTCAATCAAAATCATTTTGATAATCCCAAAACCTCGACACTTCAATTACTTAAAATTTAATGCGTTTTGCATGACTTTAAAGACATTCGCGGCTACGTGACGTATACGCAATGTGCACGAACGCCTAAGCGAAATTTGAAAGAAGACTTGCTTCCTCGCGGCTTGTTTTTACCAACCAGGCTCGCTTGATCTGGTCGTTCTGGGCACTGTGAGGACCAGGAGCGCGCACTGAGTAATATTTATTATGGCTGCCGTGTCGACAACCCCACTTATTAATATGCAGAGCAGCCAGGCAGGTGTCTTTGTTGCCGTTTTATGCCACAATTTGAGCCACGTGGCGTTTCTACCGCCACTGCTACTGCCGCTGCTGCTGACAAGGCTTTAATAATGTGGCTATAATCGTTGGCAGAGATTTTCCCAGCTGTAGCTAAAAATTAACAATATCTAGGCAACATTTTGGCAGGCCCGCAACTCAATTTTGGCTGAGTTATTGGCAGCAAGTTGAACAGGCGGGCAGACACAGTGCATACATGACAGTCCTGAAGCTCTGTTGTATGATGACAAACAACTACTGTATCCTGCGCAGGCAAGCAATTTTATTAGCGTGCAACAAACACATACAAGCACACAGATGCGCGTTACCCACATGAGCTGCTCATCAGCAGCTTGTTAACTGCTCGTTGTCAAGCATTCAAGGTAGCTCCTGCCATCGCATAGTTGCCCACATGGAACACGGCAACTAGTGAGTAAGAGCAACAGCAACAGTGGGGCTGTTGCCCAGTCCAGTGCCTAGTTGACCACAGCCCGCACCATCTGACAGATAAGGGCTCAGTGAAATTGTATACAAGCAGCCAACATGTTCTAGTTCCAGTCGAAGCACTCCGAGTCCCAGCAGACTCACATAGCCACCACATAGACGATACTTAAATTAAGAACTGTGGATGTTGGCCTCGCATCTAACTGATTGAAGCTCCATGTTCGATGGCACATCCATTCGTTCGCTCAAACGAAGGCCTTGTCAAGTTTTCACTCGCTTGATGCGATGCAATGGCAGTTGTAGGTTTATTCAATTACTACTCTAATCCATCACTTCAACTGTTTGTTGAGTTTGTCAATCTGTAATGGTTCTGAGAACGACTCTCTATTGTCGCTTGATGATGTTCTTTTGAACTGATTTGCCCATACAAAACAAATATTTAAGCACAAATAAGAACTAACTTGGAACTTTGTACTTGAAACTTTCTCTGCGATTGACATGGCCTGGCAACAATGGCCATTAGCTTCGATTTGTAATTTAATTGCATGCGCAGTCAGCTGTCAACTAAAGCTGATTCTGACACAAATTGAAATGTTTGATATTATATAAGTTCAATTCATAAATTTAGTCCTAGACGTTTTTTTTTTACTTTTGATTATAGTTTAGATTTGATAAAATTTAAATTTGATAATAAATTAAATTGTTTATGAATTCAAAAAAGCAAGTTCTAACTAGCAATATATAATATGGAAAACCATAAGACCAAGAATTAATATCTTTAAAAAAATGACAAAATGTTCATTTATTACCTGCTTCCCTTTTACGAAACAGTTGTGCATTTTTGTATTAACATCAACATATGTCGAGAACAGTTGTATTCCGGCATATCAAATGTCATGCGGGGGAGGGTAACAGAAACTACGAATGCTTCACAGGTGAGTATTATTTTTCATGTCTCTACCATTTATACCCTGCACTTAAAATACGACTAAAAGGAGTAGCATCAACTTGAGAGCGTTTCTTGAACGGCCAGGTGAGATCTCTAACACACATTAAAGAAAAGTCTGTTTGCCTGGCCACAGCGTATCATCTATTTCGGCACGATAGTTTCATATTTTCGCAGTTGCTTTTCTTAATTTTCCGCATACAAATCGCCTGCTTCCTCCACTTTGTGCTGCATCCAATGTAAAACATATGCATACATTAATATCATTACGAGCATTGCAAACATTACAATATTGCATTTGCGGAAAAAATCTGCTTCTTTCTCTCTCTTTCTCTCCCAGTGTGTGTGTGTGTGTTCCGTTACACGAATCCGAGGAGTCCTGTGCTGCTTGGCGCTGTCTTCTTGCCGCATACCTTCGTTAGCTTTGAGAGCTGCGGGTTTCGTTTTTGGAGAATTTGAGCATCAGTTTGGTCTTTGGCTACGGTTTGACATCGTTTACACTGCTGTCTGTATACCTGTGTGGTAGAGTCCCCCAGCTTCAACGCCATCTCCACCTACATCCCCACCTCTCCTTGACAGCTGCTGCTGCCGCTGCTGCTCTTGCTGTCGCTTGGCTCTCACATAAAAGCTGCTCCAATTACTGTTTGCATAGTTGAGTGTCGTCGGCGGAAATTTGTTTATTTTACGCGCGTTGCGTTTTGTCTTGCTTTTGGCTCGTTGCCTTTTTTATTGGCAACCCAGAACTAAGCAAAAGCGACAGAGAAAGGGCACAACAAGGATAGACTTTCACATCCTTTGCTGCTGCGTCTAAAACAAGCTGACAGCTAAATGCGTCACAGTCTTCGCAGATTTCATTTGCGCAAATATTTCGATGTGTTTTGCATTTCACCCCGTGAAAGTGCTCTGTACACCTGACACCAATACACCCCAACACCTTCCTCAATTTTGGAGTTGGATCACTCTTGAACTCCAGCCGTGAACAGTCTATCCTTACTTGTTTATTTCTTAAAATTAATTGAAAGTATGTCGACTCAGTACACATTAAAAGAAAAGCAAAAATAAATAACTCATATATTATTTATATTATATTGTGAAATGAACTGAGTAAACTAAGCAGCTTCAACTACTTTCTCATTATCACATTTTAAAGAATTTTACAGATATTTTATATAACTGCTTTCAAATAATTATTTAACCTCTTTGCTTCAGAGTTTCGTAAGTCTATAGATGCTTAAAACAAATATGTAATTAGTAATATCGCTTTAAAGTTCATAGTCCGCATCTCATGAATAGAAGTTATTTACGCGAACTGAAAATTAAACCAAACAACAATGATTTAAACCCCAAAGTTTTGTCTATTTGAGAACAATGAATACCACTAATTAAGGGGAGTATTGAGTATGACTAGGAAATGTCAGAGAGCACGCCAAATATTCCATTTCAATTTCAATCTAATAAAATATGTTGGTGTTGTCATGTACTAGCCGATTCTAACAGTTCCATTAGGCAAAAGCAAAATGAAGCCAGACAACGCGAGTAATTTATGCATGATGTTGTGTTGCAAGTAACTCGGTTAGCCCCACGCCCACTTTGCCTAGATAGTTGGCCTGATCAGCCACACCCACAAACATGCATAACGCCGGCCCCAAAGCTGAGCATGGGCGAATATAATTTAATTAAAATGAAATCTCACACGGGCGCTGAACTGTTAACTGCGAATGCAAATTATTATTAATTACAGCAGAGCGACGACAGCGGAGCAACAAACGGCGACAAATGTTTATAAGAGACATATGTACATGTGCACATATGTATGAGTGTCTGCATGTGTGTGTGTGTCCGTGTGCTTATGTGTGCATGTACGGGTTTATTGTGTGGCTGCCCGGAGTCATAACGACGCCACAATTGTCGCCAGTTCATTGCAACAAAGCAGATTTCCAGGTGATATGACCATTTGTTGTTGTTGTTGTTTTGTTTTTTTTGTTTTGTTGTTTGTTTCTCTGGTTGTCTGTTTATCCCAGTGCAACTGGTAAATTAAATTAATAGAACTTCAATTATATCTCCTGTCCCTCGTACCGCTCCATTAAACATTTACTGTTTGTTGTTTGGTATTTGTCTATTAGCATTGTTGTCAGCTGCCAGATAAGCTTCTCACTCTGCCTGTCTGTCATCTGCATAGTATATTGCAGCATTTTGCTTAAGTAAAACTAATCTCAACCCTAAATACTACCAATTATTGTTTTTGATTGTTTTCCATTACTTTATATTTGAAATTTAATTTGTTCAATTAAATTGATTATTCGTATTCAATTCTCTATTAATTATTTGTTATATACGTATATGTTATACAAATACATATTTTTATTTTTAAGATCAGATTTTTGTTTACTTATTTATTTGTAAAGCAGAGATATAAAGATAAGTAAATGAATGGACAGATATCTATTCAAATTCTATTGATAGAATTTATGTATATATGTAAATGTATTACGTCTCACTCTCTTTTTTTCTCTATGCAAATTTGAGAAATTTCAAATTTATTTGTTGACAGCATTTTGTAACACAAAAAAATTATACTTCGAAGCTCGACAAGTCAAAATAAATAAGGTCATACCTTATTGCTAGCTTGCAAAGGTAGTTAATGAAAATTGAATACTATTCTCTATTATTTGTAGTGTACCAACTATCAGAACATTTCAAATGTTCAACATGGTAACCGTAATCAAAGCCATTTTGGGCTGTTAAGCAGCCAAATAAAGTGAAGCCGCAGCGACTGGCACAGCCACCGAATGGTATTAGGCGCTTTTGACCGGAACTTGCCGTAAATCAAGTCACTTTAATTCAATAACAAAATGGTCCACAGACTTAACAAAGTTTGTCCAACAGCACTGCACAGATGTTGCCATTTTGGACAACTTCAGTTCTTGTTGGGTTCCATTGCAGCTAGATGGGTGACCCACAACACAGCCATTGATTATGTTTATCTGTGATGGCAAATTATTCATTTGCCGGGCTGCGGCCCACAATGATATTCGCAAGCCGCAGTTCGATGCGGCCGTAACTTGGCCATTTCATTTCGGGCCGGCAGCTACTTCGATTACACTAACACTCACTGGCCAAGTCTGGAGCTTACTTGATTGACTTGAGTTGAGTTTTGAGGCCGTGGCTACGACTCCTCTATTGCTATTTAAATGCTTATTACGCCATTTACCATCTACTATTTATTTTCATTTAAAGTGCACACAAACACAATAAATACAAAACTAATTCAACCTTGAACATTTTACACAATATTAATATATATGAAGATATATTTATATATATATATATATATATATATATATATATATTATGCGGGGGAAAAAAGTTGCTCTGTAAAAGTTTGGAGCTTGGAGTTTGGCAAATGTCAAAGCAATTGCCAAATTTATGTTTGCTTTGTAATTTTATTGTTGTTATTCTTCTCCTCCAACTTCATCTTGTTCTCTTGTTATGGAAATCGGCAAACACAATTAATGGCAATTACGCTCCATTGGTGATGTAGAAAATTGTCATTTGAAATTTGTCTTACAAATTTTTATTATCAATGCTGAAAGATTTATATTTATGTATTTCTTTCGTCCGTACTTGGGCTATTACTTATTGAAATTTATGCGGGAAGTTATATGCCAGGTCAAAAGGTGCATAAATTAAATAAATGAGAAGTTTACGAATGCATAAATTACAGCCGCAAGCGGCAAATGGACGATGAAAACTTCCTCCTTAAGTTTTCTGTCCCTTCAACAACAATTATTCATAATTACTCAAATCCAATTAAGCATCTCACAAAAACACACTCATGCTTATTGAATTACGGAGGAGAGTCATTTGTTAACTTAATGTCGATTAGAACCTTCTCTTGAGATGCTGATTCAACAGCTTTTTATATATATAGATATCGAACATGTATACAAAAGCCAGACGATTTCATTTGAACAATAGTTTGGAGAAAAGAATCACATTCTATTTATTTGTGCTACTGAGTTACGAGTTGACTCAATTTATAGAGTCAGCTTTAGAATGATTTTGGCCTTCAAGTATTGACTCAGATTTCACACAACCAGCTTACATATTACTTTTAAGTCTTTCAACCCATAAAACTGTCAATTTACACATCTTTTTGTATAAAAGGCAGATTTAATCAGCTGATATGCAGTGGCACCAAAATGGGCGCCACGTTGCAGCGTTGCCTAGTAGCAGCAAAGAGCTAAGTGCAATTGGTTTCCGAGTTTTGCTCAGCTGCGAAATATCAATATGTTACCAACATGCACACACAGGCCAAATATCAAACCACATACACAAACAAGCACACAGTTCAAATATATTTGTATGCAAATTGATAAAGCAGATGTCGGCAAGTTGTGTTTGAAATGTTCGTCTAGAAGCGTCGGGCACAAACTTTACGTTTTCATATTCTGTATGATGTTTGCATAAGTTCATATCCTAGCTATAACTAATTGCCTTCTCTATCGTCGAGAGCCATATTTAATGAAATCATTGGGTTCATGTTTTTAAAAGAGAGCGTGACAACTTAATAGCATTCACTACAAGTTCAAACTGTCGCAGTTTTCTATTTATACTTATTTTATTAATTTATTTTAATTTTATATATTATAATCTTTCAACAATTAAAATCTGCATATTACCTGAAGTCATACATCTATTTAACATAACTGTGTCTACGGGGTATAACATCTAATGGAAAATGCTTTAGAAAATCAGTGGAAATTTTCGGTCAGTTGGTCCGCACTACGAGTTGCTGTGCCCAACCTCCCGCTGAACATTTGCCCATTGGTCATTTCATTTTATGGGGCAAATAGGCCAAGTGTGGTTAATACTCTGTCGGCGACAGTTCGATTAGCTCTTTGTTTGATGCCAGTTTGGCGACAATAATTGATTTCAGATCATTTTCAATGTGGTTAATCAGAGGCTATCAAACGAAGGCAATTAAAGGGATGAACAGTATGGATAAACTATTATAACTACAGAAAGCCACAAATATAAGTGATCGTTAAACTCTTTGAATGTATTAACATTAAAGTTCGGATAACATTTTCTGAATAAACTAAAACAAATATTTATTTTTGTTATAGTTTTTCTTAGTCTGGTTAGTTAAAATGGAATTTAGTGATGTTTATTTTTCTAAAGATATTTTTCATTTAATTTGAATTATTAAAAGTTCAGTAAATGTTTTATGTTATTATTCCCACGCATTCAATTCACCCTTCGGTTTTATCAATAATCTATTCGAATTGGAAATGCGCAAACCAAAAGAAATTTTTGCAATGTAAATTAACAGTGAAAAAACCAAACTATGCAATACGAAGAACAACAACAAACAATACACACAAAAACATGGCACTCACAATACACACAATGCAATGTAAACATTCACACACAGACATAGACTTGCGAACACACATTTATTTTTTCTAGAGCCAAAGCGTAAAATTCTTCTATGAAATAATCCGCAACGACAAATATGCGCGATTTTTGCGTCTCTCTGTCTCTTGTGCTCTCGCTCGTTCTCTCCATGTGTCCATGTTTATTTGTGTGGCTTGGCCAGTTGGTTAGCCAAGCCTCGCACAAAGCACTTTTAAGCACACCAAAATATACACTCACACAGACACGCGGATTGCATGTACGTATGGGTGTACGAATATTTTGGTGGAGCCAGTTACCAGACGCCAGCGAGCAGCAACAATAGCAACAACTCTCAAACCACCACATACATAAACCGGTTCAACGAAATTCCTATCAAACCAGCAACAGCAAAAGCCAACAGCCGAGCCAAGTCAGAGTCGAAGCCTTCTATGTCGAAGATTCGGCCTGAAGTGGCAAAAGCGGGAACAACAATGGCAACGACAATAGCAACAGCAACAGCAACAGCAACAGCCGGCACTAAATGTCAAGCGAGTGAACGGTTTCTGACGAGGGAGGTGGGTTCGCTGGCCAGTGGGTTGGCGATGGAAGATGACCGCACACCAAGTACAACGGTGCAAAAAGTAAAGAAATCCGCAAGCTTAGAAACCAGCAGCAATAAGAGATGTAAAACTAGAGCTGATTCGACCGACTCTGATTGGAGATGACAGCGTGATGGCAACCACAAGCAAAGGAAGACAGAAAAAACAGATAAAAGCATATTTGATTAGAACAAAGACACGTTCAGCTAGACTTCAAAATAAATGCGATACAAAAATCTACGGGCCAAGTTCCAAGGTATTAAATCTCTATTGTTTCGAATTGGATATTCTGGAAATTCTGATTAACTAAGCTTATTGTTTTCTGATTCTGCATATCCAATTGTCTATATATATGTAGCTTTCACCTTTTATTATTACCAATTCTAACAAGTTCAAACTAATATTCAACAATAATAATAATTACAATTTGATGGTAAGGGTTAGAGCGTAACGCGAAGGTTAAAAGAACAAAAAGTGTTTCTTGTTGGATGAATTAAATATTAAAATATTGAGTAAGTTTGCATCCGTATATGTTGTTCCACCTTAAACGGTGCGTCAGTTTCCCGTCAAATATGACATAATCTCTGCAATCCAAAAAGTAAATAAATAAAATATCGGTTACGTGTTGCATGGGTTTCCACTTAAGCTTCATCTCTAACTCCTCCAATGACTACGACGAAGACGAAGACGACGACGACTTCAACGACAAAACGGCGACGGAAAATTTGTTGTAATCAATATGAACTGGCGACTGGCGGCTGCCGCAGATATCTGCACACACACAGGCTATATATCTTCAGTGTGTGCCTGTGCGTGTGACTGTGTGTGTGTGTGCGAAACAGATTTGTGAAAAATGCGGAAAATGGCAAAAATGAATTCGATGAATTCACGGCAGACATTGCGTACCCGCCGAGTAAGAGTATTGCGAAACTCGCTGCAAATGTACATATATTGGGATGCTGGCAATCGCTGTGAATCGGGTGATTATGGGAATAGCAAGCTCCTATCTGTGACGTCCTCTGGGGAGGGGGCCCTAAACCCCTCCCCATCCCTGCCTCCCAGTCTGCCATTATGATAAATCGCACCTTTTATTGCAGCATCAGCGCATGGGTAACTGATTTATAAACGCCCCACCCCGCGCCGCCTCCATTGACAGTTGGGTTAAAGAAATAGACAAAAAAAAAGCTGGTAACATAGAGCAGGGAGCTTAAGAGAGAGAGAAAAAACATTAAGCAAACATGACATCATTCGACAGCTACGACAACGATGCCAACATTGTCGCTTTTCCTCAGATTGCGTATGGCTGCAAAAAAAATAACAGAAAGTGGAAAAAACCTCACTTTTTCCAACCGCCCAATTTGGCATCCCCCAACCCATTAACACGCGCTCAATGAAGTTCGCAGTTGTCTGTAGGCGAGAGTGGGGCGTTGGGGCATGCCACAATTATGAGCGCATATTTGCGATGGACTCGCTGAATATTTCGTATACATATGTGGGCCTGTCGGTTGTGCATTCATAAAAGCAGTAATCACCATATGAAAATATGCATTTTTAAGTACCGCAAAATTTGTACAGTTTTTCTTATTTCGCTGCTGGAAAATGTCAGAGTTAATGATCGTATTGTTCGAAATTCTGGCATATTTAGTCCATGGGTATCAAAAGTGAATATATTTTCTTTACCAACAGAAATTTTATCATACTTAAAGTGCACCAAAAAACAAACAACAAATGTGAAGTGCTCTCTGTAGATATATTAAGCAAATGAACATTTTGTTAGATATGTGAATTGTTATTTTCTCAAGAGACACTTGAGACCCAATGGACACTTTAAAAACTATTGAATAATCACAGCGAATGTAGAGAAAGAAAATGATAATTAAAATAGAAAACTGACTGAATAAATATATACATGTTATTCAGTAATTCAACAATTATTAAATAAAACAAATATATTATTAATATGAACTAAAATAGTGAAGCTCCTAACTAAGTTTAATTTTGTTAGTTTTTAAAAAGCTAAAGAAAGCACGTATCATATTTTTGCTTTTCAGATTTATGTTGACCTAAAACTGTGTCACTATCTCACTCACACACAGTCAATCCGTTATTATATGTGGCAATCGCTCTAAAGCCACTGCCCGGAAGCATTTATAGCGGAGCATATGTTCGTGTCCCCATTGGCCCATTAAACATTCATCATTTTTCGTGGCCATTCGTCATCAATGCGTGCAAAAGTTAACGCTACCCACAGACGGCAACTGCATATGGCACCTCTACAAGTATATACCCTTTACTAACTGTAGTAAAATATATCAGTTTATCGGTTCTATGGCAGTTATATAGGGTATCAACACATAGAAGCAGGCTTGCACCTCTCTCTGTCTCTCTTTCTCTTTCTTTATGTCTCTATTTGTCGACACAACTATTTATAATATATATGCAACTATATATTTTTGATATGGCAGGCAAAGTAACGCGTTTGGCTGTCAAACGCACGAGTCGAAATATTTCAGATGCATTTGAGCTGAAGAAGGAAAATAAAACAAAAAAAAGTTAGCTCCAAACGGTAACTAAAGGAAATGCAATGAATGTGTTAAAGGCGAAAAAAATATCAAATGAAAATATGTATGCATATTGATGGACTATTCATTTGGCCAACTATGAACGTGAAATGGTAAAGAATATTGAGACACCTGCAAATAAGGTCAATTGAGACGAACGAAGCATAAAAGAGAGACCAAAAGACAACAAACTGATGGCCCAATGTCAGTCATCAGTTTATTTGCTTCTGTGGTTAACAGCAGCAGCAGCAGCAGCAGCAGCAGCAGCAGCAGCAGTGGCAATAATCAAACGGCTCTTCTGCTTCGTTCTCTGCCCCTCAACTCATTATCATACAATGAGCAAGTGAGTGAGTGTGAGTGCAAGAGCAAGATGAGCGAATAAAAAGTGAGACAGAGATTTCGATTGAGTGTGATCTGCTGACTGGCCAGCAGAGTCACAAAACCGGTTGCTCAACCGACGCTAATGCAGAACAAGAACAGCTAAACAGTATTCATTGGGACATGCAGCGAAAGTGGTGCTATAGAAAGTTTACGCAAATGAGCCTGGCATGAGGTCTGACTCTGTGTCTGCCTCTCAGGTGTGGGCCAACTTTGATGTCCCCTTGTACATTTTAGTAAAACTTTTAATTAGACACCAAACTGCAACAGTCAACTGTAGTCTGAAAACTCTTTGACCATGATGACATTAAACCATTGCTCTCTTTACTTTTAATGGAACAAAGCTGAAACACGCTATTTAAGCTTAATAAAAACCTTGTGTACGTGGGCAAGAAGTTTTTATAAAATAAATAAGTATTTATTAATTATATATTATTTAAAATTAAACTTAGTAATATTATTTTTGTTAGTAAGAAATCAACAAATTTTTGTATGCTTCTTAATTTTTGATACTTTCTAGAACTTTTTTAAATCTCTTTAAGGCAATATTTCAAAGCTACTCTAATTTCCTCTTGCTTTTTTACGTTTGCTCAGCATGATTTTTCTTAAAATAGTAAATTCATTGAGAAAATTCTCTCAAGTTCATTTTGAAGCGCACGTCAAATTCGACATGCAAAGAATATCCGGGATCTGAGAGTTTTTATGTTATCAGGTTACTAGTAACTAGAGCATCTCGACGACTGAGAAGCGCCTGTCAGGCAAATCTTGTCAGGATGGAAAAAAAAAAGGAAAAATATAAAGTGCAAAAGTGCTGAGCACAAAAAAAGTTTAGCAATATTATGCTGAGCCAGCGACAAGAACATGAAAAAAGGACACGGCAAATTTTAAAGCGGAATGGCGATAGACACCTCAAAGGAGAAGCTGCCTGCTATCCTTCAGTGTAGCTGAGCGAATGGTTCGCTGAGTGAATAGGATCAAACAATTTGCTAGTTTACACCTTGGACGCTTTTAATTATACGCATTGTGCCAGGACGCCGACGCGCCGGCCTCATTAGTGGCCTCCACTAGAGTCTGGAGTGCACACCTAACCCTCCTGCTAGACAGGAAGCTTCAACGGCGAAAACAAAAACAACAAAAACAAGTTGATGTCTGTTGCGAAAACTTAGGAAATTTCTTGAGCAAGTGACCTATAAGTTGGTTACAAGCATAACAGCAAAAGCAACAGCAACAGCAACAAAAGCAAGAAGTTAACAAATGCCCACGCAGGATATGCCCGTGCGTTTATGTTTGCTTGTTTATATATCTGTCTGTGTGTGTGTGTGTGCCGCTCGCCTAATGAATATGCTGCCCCGGGGGACCGTCCCGAGCGCAACGGCGTTTACTTAACAAAGTTGGCGTTGCTGTTGTGAGTGTTGATGGTGTTGGTGTTGGTATATCCATGGATCTAATTGCTTTGTTAGGCACCGTCGCGCTGGTCTAAATTATGATGGCGTCGAGTCTGTGACGCAAACGTTTGGAAGCTGTGGACATACCGTAACTCGATAGTTGATCCACATTTTCTGAGCTTCAAACTACGTATTCTGGCACTAAATAGGGTGAAAAACTATCTGAAAATATTGAATATGAGAGAATTTGCTTCCCAGCAATGCTTTCTATGTCTTTAAAGACATAAAATTTGCTTGGCTCACTGTAATGTGTTAATAGTTTATGGATATAGCTTAGTTTTACATTAATTAGATCTTAATACATCGAGACGTGCGTCTGCTGTAAATGAGGTGCTGTAGAGATTACGTAATTTGTGACTTCCCGCTGCCGACCCAATTACTTAGCATGATCCGCAGTTGAGCTACTGCTCTTTATCTGATGTTGCAGCAGAAAGTGGGTTAGTGGCACAGACTGTGATTAAGTTTCTTTACATCTCGGCTAAAACTGCAGTGATCTACTCTGGAGATCTTTAAGCGATTGTAAGCTGATGCAAATGATTGTGAAAACATATATTAAGCCTTTTCACTGTTGTCAAAAGTTACAGGTTTTAGCTGTCGACCAAGTTTGTTTCGAATTAATTTATTTTAATAAAAGTTTGTTTATAAATCAACTTTACCATTCATAATTTAACTTTAAAAAAACTTTGTTTTGTGTTTTGTATAGCTCATTTAGTATTTATGAACTTCTTAAACTTTTCACACTGACTAAAAGTTTCATTATTGGTATTTTTAATTTATTTATAGCTTAAGCCAATCAATATTCATTAGCACATCATTTTTCTCACATTTTCCTACTCCCTTCCTGCAACTTTTGAAACGTTCCAAAGTTACTTTCTAAACATTAGCCAGCCCCCACAACCGGTCGGGTTTAGGTGTGCCACCCGCTTGCCATTATGTATAAATACAATTTTTTTTGTATTTACCAAGAAGATTCCACAGAGTGTTTGACTTATCTACAGATGCTCGGCCATAAATAGGGAGAGAGAGATACGCCCTAAGCGTGTTGTTTGCACCCTTAGCCCAGTTGCTCAGGCTTGTTGCAAGCAATCTAACTTCAAAAGCGACTTCATTTGACAAGTTTAATGCAGTTAAACAACAATTTGAAAATGTAAAAAAGTTGTTTATTGCATTACTGCTGCTCGCCGACTAAACTTTTCAACTTTTCAACAGAAGCCAGCGGTCAGATACCAGTTGTTAGCTGCCAGGGGTCAGTTAGCCTGGCCCACTCCAACTTCGGTTTACCCTTGTACCCGCTGTCACTCATAAATGTTAAACAAATCGCCAACCCAACCAGCTATGTGTATTATTTTTGGGCTAATACACTTGCAGAAAACGTGCTATACAAACTTGGTAATGATGTTAGCAGACTTTTTAATCCAACTGAATTATAGATAACGTACAGTATTAATTATACAGTATTTGTGACCATAGCCTATACACATCATTACACGCTGCACAGGTAAACGTGTTTCCATTTCGTAAGGGCATATCTACTTCAATAGGTTTCTAGCCTTGTCGGTTTCTAATTTGTCAACTAAAAATTAAGTTAAAAACTTGTTCCCATATGGATGGAGCTGTGCGGCGCCCTACTGATGCGACATGTTGGCTCGCCACTAAGTGAAATTAGCGGTTGTTACTAATGAAAAGTGGTTTTAGGACGCCAACGAACTTTTGCTATGTTCGGGCATAAGCACGGCGATAATGGAGCGCTTTACACTTACCCTCTGCACTATGCAGTGAAAAACTTTATTGTGAATAACCAGGGCCAAACAAATTCGACTTTTTTATGAAAAGGAAAATGGACAAAAATGTTACTGTTTAAAGAGGATTACTGAAAGCTTAAACATTTTCAATAGACATTTTAATATATTATAGATGAAAGTTTAGATAAGCTGCGATGTGTAAACAATTGTAGTCAATATACTACATAAATTTAATATTTTTAACAATGCATAAACTTTTTTGTAAACTTTTAAGAATCTCAAAATATTAGACAATATTGCAAGTTTAAATTAAGTTTTTGCCAATTATGAATTATTTAATGATTTATATAATCAAAAACCATTTACTTAACGCATGCAACTTAAATAAATACGCTGTTTACTGTGCTACTTCAAGTACAGGGTATTTAATATTCGAGTTTAATATACTACTCTATACCCATGTTTAAAACTTTTCAATGCTACTATTAATTTTTTGGCAGCTTTTTTGTTGTTACTCAAGGCACATGGACGCAAGGTCCTTTGGAAAAGTGGCATAGTGATAATTGGCACTGCCTTTTCGACCAGAATGTGATGCCAATAATCACATTTTTGTTGTTGGCATCAAGCTTTCTGCACGTTAAGCGCATAATTAAAAATTACTTGGGCACACGCTCTCCCTATCGCTGGCCATGTGCCTCGGCTGGGTCCTCTTAAAAAGACAACGCGCTGCTCCTTCACGTTGCGTTTTGCTTCTTGCATCTTCTTCGACGAGAAGTGAAATTAATGGCTTTTCTATTATTTTGCGCAAAGTTTCGAAGCGCATTTGACGTTGATTGCATTTTTTGCGCTCGCAGCAGCAGCAGTAGCAGCGGGAACAAAGACTCCACGGACGGATTCACAGCTGCTGGGAGCTGCTGGCTGGATACGGATACAGATACGGGCTGCTAGACGCTTGATTAAAAATTTAGTGTGTGCAGCTGATGCGCTGCCGGCCATTTGCACCGCGCACCTCTCACCCACAAACCACTCGGACTCACTTTTGGCCATTAAACTGCATGGAAAATATCTTTCAAAACAATTGCCAAATTGTGGACACTCACAGCTCACACCCCCACACACAAAAGTGTTTCTATCCTTCAGTTAGACGGTGTGTGTGCCGTGAGGTGCAAATGCTTTTAATTGATACAATGCAATAGACGAACGGAAAGTGGTGCACCTGCCTAATGTAGTATTTATAAGCACCTCTTTAAAAGGTACAATTTACAATAGTTGAATAAAAAATGCATTAGTAATCTATGAAGATCTTTTATTTTGTATGTTTATCTCCAATGCGAATGCCTTTGATTAGTCAGAAATTCATCAATTAATATTCCCTTTGCTACGCTAAAAATATTTTTAATTTTGAATGCAGCTCTGAACAAAAAGGAATTTTTATTTATTATACTCTGAATCCATTGAAAATGGGAACTCATTTTAAAGTAGATTTCCATATAAAATGTTTGAAGCATCAACAACAAAGGGTAAATAATAAATTGCGCTTCATACTTCAAAAATCTAATTTACAAAATCCTTTGAGTTCGCGTACACTGAATACACATGTCTTTATAATGGATAATATAAAAAGCTGGTAATTATCTAGACAAAAACACAGCCTCGACTTTTTGAGTACTTACAGGAGAAAACCTGTTTATATTATGGATATTTCAGCAACTATCCAAAGACAAAATCGCTATTCAATTCAAGCTGTTAGCCTCGCTCCAAATCTATTTTTCTTGTACCCGTTTGCCGGCGTGTTTTCGTTTTGGGGTATGGGGCCAGACACACGCCAGGCTCAAAGAAAAGCGTTAAGTTGTACAAAATCAACTTCCTTCCTCGCTTTCTTCCTGCGCGGCTAAATGGTAGACTGCCTGCCTGGCTGGCTGGCTGGCTGACTGGCTGGCTGACTCGGTGGCAAGCTGACTGGGTGGCTTCTGGCGGCCAAGTGTAATCCAGCGTAGCCGCCCAGCTTGGGCCACAACTTTGAGGCAATCCCAGACGGGGCAGTCGAAAACTTTTGAGCGCATTTCGGGCCTTTAACATAAAGTTGTCTGCACGGCGGCGCCATCGAACAATATAAAATGAATGCCGACCAAGGTGGATGAGGAGTTGGAGCGGACTGGTTGAGACAGCAAAGACTCCACATGCACAAGCAACAGCAGCAGCTGACAAGCAAACAACCAGTTAATTTCCAAACTGTGCAAAAGTAGCCCCGAAAAGTGCGACAAGCTGCACAAAGGGGGTGGGGCAGAGTGTCTGCTAGGGTCGTTTCGTGGTCAGACTTGATTTGATACACCGCAACTAGTTCAACACAGCAGTAGGGGCCAGCGCAAAAAGTGTACTGGGTGTGGGGCTGGGACTTAAGCTGGACTGGTTTTTAGCTGGGCGCAGTTTAGGCCCGTCCCGGCAAAAGAACTACAACAACAGCTGTGCGGAGCTCGATGGACTGCTGGTCAGCGTCAGCGGAAAAACTATAAAACTTGTTTCTGTCCAAACACGGAGGCACGTTCGGAACCACTGTCCAGCTCTCGCGGCCCCTGCTAACCTCGCTCACTATATACGTATGTTTATATATGTATAAAAGCCCGCCTCGCTGCAAGCCAGTCTAAAATATCTTCCGGCAAGCAGCAACAGCAACGCAAACAACAACAACAACTGTGCAACACGCCATTTGGACGCAGTTCCGTCGACGGCTTTCAGAGATTTTCTATTGTTAAGAAGGCGGTTCCCAAAAAGCCGCCGCCGCCGCCGTCTGTTTTAGTCTTTTCTTGTCTTTTTTCTTCTGTGTTTCACGCCGTTCGCATTTTTCCCATTGTTTGTTGTGATTTGGAAAATTACGAAATTCTCTAGTGAACGAGGCTACAGCGAGGTGGCTGTAGCTGTAGGGTAAGAGTACGCGATATGCATCTTGTGTAGTTTCGCAATAAATTTCATAAAAATAGTTGTTTTAGTGCTTTTACAACTGGATGCTTCGATCAGTTGGCAATAGAAACGATTGATAAGAAAAGCAGGGGATATCATTTCAACTGGACAATAGAGTTTTGGTACTAAGAATGCAACTTAGTCGTGGTTTGGCGTTTTAGAATAAACGAAGTTGCAAACAATCATCTCATCTCTATAAATATTTCTTAAAAGTCATCTAAAGCCATTTAATTCTGTTCTGTGTTAAACTAACAATCTTCGGCTTATTGATCAGTTTCATAAGTATCATATATAATACATGCTCACACTTCCCACAAATAATTGTTTCCATCCAATTTGAAAACAATGTTATTATATTCCCCTCTCATCATTATGGCAGCAATAAACTTACGAAATGATTGAAAGGTCAACAGAGTGACGAAGTTCAATGCCATAGATCATACTCTCTCTTTTTCTCCTCTCGCGCCACTTGGCTGTATCTCTATTTCGATTTTTTCTTGTTAATTGATTATTAAAAGATCGTCCGAAATAAAAATAAAAATAAAAATTAATTAACTGCGCGGTTAAATTGGAAATACAAATAAAAAAGCCTTGGTTCAATTTTGAAGTGATTTCACACTTAACAATCACAAGTCTGAAAGAAATAAATCAGATAATCATTTACGAGCACATACAACATACATATGTATATATAATAGCTTTGTATAAATCGGTGATCTGTTAGCAAAGAAATTACAACTAAATGAAGATGAATATATATATATTAAATATCAAACATAATTATACAGAAATTATTAATAGTATTTGTTTATTGCTTGTTTCGATCCAAACATCCTACTAAAAAAGTTAGATATGTGTCATATGATGAAAACTGTCAGACTATGTTACAATTTAATATTGGTAGCATCAAATCCATTTATTTCACACCTTAATTCACCCAGTAAGAGGCGATTTGCATTCGCTCACTTCATATTCCATTGGCACCTCATGTGCAAATTGCCTTGGCAACAAAAAAGATTTGCTCACAATTCACGTACCTCCAACTCCCATAACCCCAAACCCCATTTACCTCACAAAACACTCTCTGCACATTACATTAGAGGCAATAGCCATTCTTAATTAACATAATTAAGTCAGTTGGGTGGAATATGGGTTTTTTTTCTGTTTCTTTAATGATCTGAAACTGACATCCTATTGGTGGATTCGCTGCTTGAGCGGGAAGTAGGAGAAGAAGACCCATAAACAGCAAACGGAGAAAAGCTAAAATAGCGAAGAGGTAAATTTGCGACTAGCTGATGCCCTGTTTTTTGCCGCTATAAATAAGAAAAATGTATTCAAACTTAGTTGTTTTTTTAATTTATGGAAGGTAATTTCATTTCACCTGTGACCTATCATCTATCTATTTCGCAGAATCTATGCATTTACTCTTATAATTATGTATCTGCTTGCACGCAATCCGAAAAGGGTATAGAACAAACAAATATTAACAAATACATGGGAGCGATGTGAGTTTGAAACAATATGTAATTTCTACGCAAAAATCTCTTTACATCGGCCGTCGCGACGGCAGGCGTAACAGCGCAACAGAAATAATAACACGAAAGGTTGAGGCCGAACGGGGTGGCGGGGGAGAATAACTCAAAAGCAAAAAGACGTGGCAGCAGCAGAAAATTGACGTTGATGTAGTTGACTTACCCACTGAGACTGATGTTGATGCTGGTGCAGCTGCTGTGCGAGTGAGAGAGCCGCTGGGCGGCTGACCTGAGCTTTGGGGGCCGCTCGCTGTCGCTTGGAATGTGGCCGCTATTGCGTTTTTTTTTTTTGTGTTTTGTTTATTGCTTTCAAGCCAATGCCGGCGTCAATTGTTGTTATTGTTGTTTCTCTTTTGCTGGGCAAAAAATGTGACGGCACTCATTCGCTGCCTCTCCCTTCATTCGTTTAGCTCTTTCTTTCGCTGCAATAAACCACAGTTACTTTGACTGAAGGGCAAAACACACACTTGCACACTTATGCTCATACACAGAAACCACACCGCAAATATTTCAAGCATTTACATTTTGTTTTTTTTTTTTTTTTTTTTGCGCACTGATTCATATAAAAAACAGGTTGGATTCCAAATTATTTTCTTCTTTTTTAAATTAAACAAATTAATAATACTGAATAAATAATATACGGCAAAAGTAAATAAATTATTATATTTCGTAGCGCAAAAGAAGAACAAAATAAACAGCACGCGAGGCACGTATTGCTGCAAGCACCAAACAGCAGCGGGCAGAGACGCGTTGGCCTCTGCTACCTCAATGTCAACGTCAACGTCGACGTCGTGACGCGTCGGCAACCGCACATTGACTAAATTGAATTTCTGGCCTGCAATTTGCGCTTTTAATTGAATCATTAAAAAGAGGGCAAAAAGATTATGATTACGCCATTTATGCTCCTAAGTCTAGCCCCGCCACTCAAATGCCCCTTCCACAATATCTGTTGTAATTTTGCGATTGCCTTTTGCTTGTTGTATGTGTATATGTATATGTATATACAAATATGTGCTGTATGTATTTGCCTATCTTTTGACTGTTTATTTAATGCCAATTACATTGGCAACTGAAATATTTAATTACAGCCCCAGGCGCAAATGCAATTTAAAGCAAATTACATATTTGTAATTGCTTGTAATTGAACTGTTTTAGTTCACAATTAAATTGGTGCTGCATACAAACACATATGGGCACACATGCAAACGGATACGCAGCCTCATGCACAAACAAAAACCAGACAGACAACTATTTTTACAGCCTACGCCGCCGCCTGCTGCGATGCTGGTGCTGCCGTGTTTGCCGCTGTAGAACTCTTCGACTAGCTAACTTCATTTTCTTAAAGAAAAAAAAAGCTGGCTGTTTTATTATACATTTGCTCTTTCACTATGTTCTCAATATTCATTAGCGATCAATTGGCGGCATTTCGAAACTCACATATAAACAACGCGCTGAAGAACTTTAACACAAACACAAACGCGCGAGCGCTTCTTGGTGAACTGATTTTATAAACAATGCCGCCGACGCAATTTAAACCGACGGCCGCGACACACCCGCACGCGACCAAAGAAGAAGACAAACTAATAACAGGTGCTCAACAGGTTACGAAGCTGCCAACTGTACAAAAATGTTAATGGTAGTGCCAACTTGTTTTCGGAACAGTGCAATTTGAGTTTAACAGCAAAGAAAACAGCTGATTATGTAAATGTTAATGAACATAAAATCCCTATGCTACAATAATATGAGGAATTTCAAATTTTTATAAGAATCTCATTTTACATACATATGTAAATATATAATTTAAATATATATATCATATACTAACCAATATATATAACATATTATATTACTTTAAATACTATTTTAAAGTTCACAGCAACTACCTGTTGCTTTATAATTATTTGCCATAGAATATAACTTCTATGTTAAAATGCAACGCTATAGTCAAGTTCCTCACCTAAAGCTTTTATTGCAAAAATGAAACTTGACTATCTGTAGGATTTATTACCAAAATCGAAATGCCAAATATAGATGGAGCCACTTTAAGCAGCAAAGACTTCAACCGCAATTTTGAGAAGTGCATTATGGGCCAATACTTTAGATGGCGCTAAGTTTGACATCAATTTAGCACATACAACTGTTATCTTCTATTAAATATAGATGGCGCAAATTTACTTAGCAAATACCCTAACCATTATTTTTTATAGATGGCGCAATGCCATAGTTTCTTTTAGTGGATATAGTATCTTTTAATACGTGTAGATGGTGTAAAGTCATTTTTTCTCACTTAGCAAATACATCAACCTTAGTACTTAGTTCTTAAAGTATACTGTAGATGGCGCAATGCTTCTTGCACTTACTGAAGACTTCCATAAAAATTAAATAAGCTCACAATTTATAATTTAAAAAGCTGCAACTACAACTGAAACTCCACTGAAAGCCCGCACAATTAAAGACTGTATTTTTTTGTAAACAAATTCTTTATATTTGCTTGTATTTTTTGTTTTGGTTTTCAAATATTTTTTTTAATTTTTAAAATTTTTTTTTGTAAAACTTTGTTTTAAGATGTTTTTTCATTTATCTTTTTTTTTCTTGTTTGCATTTGTATATAAATAATAATACTTATGGCTACAATATAGTAAACGTTTTTCGATTTTGTTTGCTGTTGTTTTTGTTGTTCTTGTGTACCAAATTTCACTTGCTGTGTTTTGTTTTTCTGCAAAATGGATATTCTTCCAATTTCTTATGATGTGGGTGTATATTTGAGTGTTACGTGAGTGTGAATGTGTGAGAGTGTAATCGAAAAACTGCAACAATTGCAACTAACAAAGCTAAAGTTACATGTCATACGCGCTAATATAGATATATTTATCATATATATACTATATATGTATATATAATTTTGTTTTTGCTTTTAACTTAGATGCTAGAAGTTGTTCTCTTCATTACATTTGACATTTTACAATATATACACTTAAAAAAATTTGCTAATAGTTTTCATTTGTCATACCATTTTTTTCACTTAGTTTTTTCTTCTCATTTTCAATACAATTGCAATTATCTGCGCCCCCTGGCGGCGATTGCTTGTTGACTGGGTTTTTGGGTAAAGTGGGATTGGGCCGCTTTTCATAGGGGGTGGCCGGATAGGGGGAATCATTAGGGTGAGGGACGGGGCAACATGCACGTTCACAACCTGAGCATAATTCGAAATTACGTTTACAGTGTTTCTGCTTCATTTCTTTGCTACAACAATTACACATATTGAATACTGCTTGGAATTGGGCTGTGGCGCCACCTAGGCGGGCGTGACCCGCACGCTATGCCCAACGGCTACCACAGCCAACGTCTCCGGCGCAATCAAACACCTACAACTGATACTAACTGCCGACCATGATGTGAGCGGGCTGTTCCAGCTCGTTTGAGCTGGCGACGTTTGCGCTTAAGCCACTCTTGAACAGGTCGTCGGAGCTAAGCTTGCAGCTGGGCACAAGCTCTGTGAACTCCGATCCCAGACCGAACTCCATGTCCAGGAATCCGTACTCCCACGTATTCGCACCCGCCGACACATTTGAGCTGATGCTGCTCACGTAGGAGGACGTCAGCGAGTGCGTCGCGGATGAAATGGTGGACAGAGTCGTGAACGTGGCTGTCGTGGAGGAGGCAGATGAGTGGCTGCTCTGGCTGGCGCTCGCCTGCACTGTGGTGAAGCTGCCGCTGAAAGCCAGAGTGGACCCACTGCTCGCTATGCACACGGGCACAGCTGTGGGTGTGGCGGCGGCTGGGAGTATGTTAAACAGATCGTTGTTGTTGAGCGGATCCAGCGCCGACTGCGAGCTGAGGCTGAGCACCGAGCTCCAGTTGATGGAGCGCGTCGAATCGTCGTCCGCATAGCCCGAGTCGCTCGAGTCACATGCGTTGACCGTGCTCGTTGAGGAACTGCTCGGGCTGCTGCTGTTGCTGGAGGAGGTGGCGCTGGAGCTGATTACGGCCTGCCCAGTTGTAGCTGGTGCGGATTCGCTGCTGCTGCTGTTGCTGCTGCTGATGCTGGAGCTGACGATGGCAGGGATTACGCTAGCACTGCTCGCATTGGCAGCGGGCGGTGCAGTGGCGGCCGCTGTAACTGCCACTGGCGTCGCTGTCGTCTGACAGGTGGGGAAGGGCGTGGCGCGACCCGACTGCGATTCTCGGAAGGGATAGTGATCGTAGGGATGCAGTGTGGTGCTGCAGGACGTATCACAGTTCGCCGAGGTCGCCGAGGCTGCCACATGTCCGGGCTGTGCCACCGGAAAGCCAGCCGGAGCAACAGCAGAAGCTGCCGATCTGTACGGCGGAGGCGGCGCTTCCAGACGCTCATGATAGCCCAGCGGTGCCTGCGGCTGAAAACTGGGCGCCTGCGCCAGCTGCTGATAGTGATCCATGTTGGCCAGCCGAGCGCAGTTCAGCACGGGCGCATAGTCTTGGTGGTGCAACGGCGCTGGCGGAGATTGCTGCTGTTGCTGTTGTTGCTGCTGCTGCTGCTGCTGCTGCTGCTGCTGCTGTTGCTGCTGCTGCTGCTGATAGGCTGGATGATATTGGGCGGCCTGTGCGGCGGCAGCGGCTGCTGCGGCGGCGGCCTGCTGGTGGTGCTGCTGCGCCGCGTGGTGCAGCTCCTTGGCCTCCGTCTCGATCTCCCGATCGATGCGCTTCAGCGTGTTGCAGATGAGCACCGAGCGATAGAGTGACTGCTCCGACACCTGGCGGAAGCGTGAGAGCTTAAACATGGACAGATTGCGAATCTTCAGTCGCGTATCCTTGTAACAGCTGCGGTTGGCGCTGCACCAGCCGCCGCGTCCGTCGCAACAGCGCTTCAGCGGCAGCCCGTGCAGCGGCAGCGGCAGCCCACCGGCCACAAACGGCGCCGGAGCGGCCACTCCATTGCTACTGGGCAACGCGGTGGTCGGCGTGGCTGTGGCCACATTGCTGCAGCCCAGGTCCAAGTACGACTTGCCGTTCTCTGCGCAGCGTATCGTCTGCTGCGGCGCTGGCTGAGCGTAGACGACGCCGACGCCGCCACCATTCTCATAGAATTGCTGCTGCTGCTGCGCGGAGCTGGGCGTGACCGCTGCACTGCTGGGCGCGCCGGCTGAGCCTGCGCCTGCTGCGGCGCCCGTCGTTGTCCACTGCGGCGCAGCGAATCCTCGCGGAGCCATATGCTGCGGGCCGCCGGTACGCGAGCAATTCTGCTGCGGGAACGGCTCCGAGTAGTAGGAGGGTCGGCTGCCATAGCCGGGAGGATAGCTGCGCTGCTGTTGCGCTGCCGCTGCCGCTGCCGCAGCTGCAGCCGCCTGTTGCTGATGTTGCTGCTGCTGTTGCTGTTGTTGTTGCTGTTGTTGCTGTTGTTGCTGTTGCTGCTGCTGTTGCTGCTGCTGTTGCTGCTGCTGTTGCTGCTGTTGCTGCTGCTGCTGTTGCTGCTGCTGCTGCTGCTGTTGCTGAGCAAACGGATGATAGCGAATGGGACAGTAGGTGGGTATAATACTCTCCTCCTCCTCGTAGTCATCCTCGAAGTCATCGTCGTCGTCGTCCAGCTCGTCCGCGCTCAGCAGCGTGGTGGCGAGGGTCGAGCGCGTGGCTATGCTGCCCCAGGGATCGCTCGGCACGGCCACCGCCTGCAGCTTCGAGATGCAGTCGACGGGCTCGCTGTTGACTGCCGCCACGGGCGACGCCGCCGTGGACCAGGGCTCGCAGGGCACTGCGGCAACCACCTCCAGCTTGGCAATGTTGTCCTCGGGTATCGCCGCACTCGCCGTGGGCGGGAGCGGCACCTCCGCGGGACTCTTGATGCTGCTGCTAATGGTGGTGTTGGTGGTGGCGGCGCTGCTGCTGTTGTTAGTAACTTCATCACCGTTGCTAATAATACTATGCGCCGGCTTCGCGGGCTCCACATTGTTGTTGTTGGACTCCGTCAGCTGCTCCGTGGGCGTCTTTTGCTGCTGCTGCTGCTCCTCGAGCGATTCCAGGTAGTTGTTGTTGTTCATGGCCCATTTGTTGGCCTTCACCGGGGGCGGGGCACAGTTGCCCGTGTACGTCGTATTTGCATCCTTGCTGTCAAAGGTCAGCTCATGCTTCCGCTTGGTAGCGGCTGTTGCTTGAAGACCCATTGCTGAATTAACCTGTAAGCAGACAATGGAAAACGTCCCGATTAAAGTTTGCCGCCAAAAAAGGGGATAACTGACTGCCAAATACCCTTTAGCTTAGTCAACATGCATTCATTCTCAGATACTATATATATATAGAAGACTACCACACTTGCAGTCTCATACAGCTCAATGGCGAGCAGAACAAGCATGCGAATGGTCTCATAAATTGTGAGCCACTGAGTGAGCCACCCAGAGCCACCCAACTCTAGCTGGCGACTCGCAGCCAATGTCAGGCGCCTGTCTACGTGCCCAGGGCCCAGGACAACGACAAAGGGCACAAAAAACTTATCAAGAAAATGGAAGTCAGGCGGCAGCCGAGCGACAACAACAAGCAGAACTCACACCCACTCGAGCTCATCGCAGCCACCACCGGCAGCAGCACCACCAACGCTGCACCATAATGAAAATGGAGAAACAGACAGCCAGCCAGCCCGCCTGCCACCCACCCTCGGCAGCAACTGGCTGGCATTGCTCATCAGTGCTGCTGCTGCTCGGAATCTTCTTAAAATAAAACGAGGCAGCAGCGAGGGGAGCGCTGCAGGGTCAGAGGCATCAGCGTGGGACTGAGACTGGGACTGCCAGCCGCTGAGGCTGATGGCTTCAATGTCTTCGTCGCCGTCGCCGTCGCCGTCGCCGTCGCCTTTGCATTGCCTCGTTCATTACTTCCGCCTTTTGCGCGAGTTTCTCGAAACTATTTTTGGGGGCCGCGTTTTCATGATTTTGGAAATCCACAATGAACAATGCCACAGCGACTGGCAGGCGTTCCATTTCGTTTCATTTTGGATCAATGGGCATAGGCTGATGCCCTATCAATTAGATCGACTCTCGATCTGCATACGATCTGCATATGATAGTCGAAATAAACTCGAATAGAACTCAAAATATACCTGAAGCATTCTATATAGAATTTTAATATATGAGATAATCAAAAACCCAGATATAGTACATCTATCTATTAGCAATCTTTCATAAAAATTTTAAAAATTTTTATTTAAGCTCTGAGATCAGCAAAATAGAAACTATTACTGTATTAAATATATATATTCTTATTCATAATGCCGTATATTCTCAGTCAATATCAGATCATTGTCCGCTCGTTTGAAATATGCTGGCAGTGTTGCCACCCTAGCTCCATTTTTAAATACTATTACTGTATTAAATATATATAGTCTTATTCATAATACCTTATAATGTCAGTCAGATCATTGTCCGCCCCTTTCGCTTCAACTATGTTGGCAGTGTTGCCACCCTAGCTCAATTTCTAAACACTATCCCCTTGCAATGCTCAACAACTCTGCCAGCCGCGCTGCATATGGAACTTGCTAACAGCACAGATGTGTGAACGGGCCTTTGTCGTACTTATAAGGGTTGCCATATGCTCGTATATTTCTGCATTCAGAGGGGGAATGCGCGCCTGAGCCGCAGCCGCAGCCGCAACAAAACGCATCGGGGTGAGTTTTCGTTTCGTTTTCGTTTGCAGTTTCTTGTTTTTTCATGTATATATATATATATATGTATATATGTATGTATGTATATACTTTTTGTTATCGTCATCGAGGCCGTCGTCGCATGTGTTTCACATTTTCCTTGCCCTTTTTCCAGCCCCGATTGGCCTGCCCTCTGTCTGCTTGTGTTTGCCTGCCGTCTGCGAGCTGGTTCGCTCTTCGCATCGGCTGCTTCTCAGTGGCGGCCGCATCATCGTCGCGTTTCATCCCTCGCGCATTGCAGCTGCATGTGCGGCATAGGGGCTGCCGGTCTGGACTCGTGACTAACTGCGTCGAGCAGCTTGCGTCAACTGTGTCGCATCTTAAGGCGAACTGATCGCAGTTCCTCATAATCTTTGTCATCGGTTCGATGTTCGTTGTTCGTTCTGTGTGTGTGTGTGTGTGTGTGTGTGTGTCTGTGTGAGTCACTGCTTGTTGTTATCTACATCGCTCATTGCTCATTGTTTGCCATTGTCGCTGACCACACGGCGTATGTGGAATGCTTTTGAAAAGCGCATTGCGCATACGCCTCGTGCGCAAGCTGAAAAGCTGCGGCTGCGGCTGCTGCTGCTGTTGCTCTCCCATTAAAAGCTCAGCTGCCAAGCTTGCAAACGGAAATCAAAAGCCCAAAAACAACAAACAAAAATAACTTTCTACGCTAATTTGCCTTCGAAAAAAGTTGTTACAACGGCGAGCGGAGAAATTGTTGTTGCCGCAGCTGGTGCGAGCTAAAAAGTGTTGCTATCATTATAAGCAACAACAGCAACAACAACACCGCTGGCCAGCAATCAACGGCCGAAAGTCATCTTCAAAACATCCGAGAGAGCAGCAACATGATTTGAGCTGCGTTCGCTGAGATTGCAACTGCGACTGTTGGCAGTTGAGTTTTATTGCCACACCAACACCAACATCAGCATCAGCATCAGCATCAGCATCAGTCAGCCAGCCAGCCAGCGAGTCGGTCCGTCAGCCAGTTCCAGGCACAGCCACAGCAACAGCAACAACGGGGCACTCACGAAAGCCAGTCAGGCAGCCCCGTCAAGCGTTCGTTGCTTTTATACGCTTCGCCAGCAACTCGTTTCAGCTGCCGGAGACGAAGACGGAGGCGAGGACGGAGACGGAGACGGCGACGGCAACTGGCTCCAAATTGACGGCTGACTCGAAAGCTCGCACGCAGCGGTGCAGTTGTTACTGCTGCTGCTGCAACGACAACAACATCGTCCGTCGCTACCTTCAAATTCCACAATATTCAAGTTTCAGGTTATGAGCCAACCAAACGAACCAAATGAACGACCAAGCGACCGACCCAACGACCGTCCAAGCAGCCAACCAGCCAGCCCAGAGCCAGTCATCGTCAGCAACAACAACGGCAACACGAAATGTTTGCCCGAAAGCCAAAGCCAAGCCGAGAGCCCCAGAGTCTCAGAGCCAGGCCAACAGTTGAAACGTCCGCTTCGCTGCACAGTGGCACGAAAGCCAATGAAAACTGTAGACATTTTCGAAAAAATTATAATTAAAAATTAAAATTAAATTAAACTAAACTTTGGTAAAATTTACCATATTTATTAGCTCAGTATTTAATTCATAAACGAATAAAATTAAGCTCATATTAAATATATGATCTCTGATTAAATATCTCTTTTACAGTTAAATATATCATTTTTATTAATTTTTTATGATAAGAATAATTTTACATAAACCTAGAGAGAGGGTAAAAACATGAATACTGAAATGTTTGCAGTCTGGTCCCACTGTGCCGGCCTTGCTTGGCACAACTCAAAAGTCGACTTCAGCAATAAAGTCGGTCGCTGGCTCGACTGCCTGCCCGTTCAGGGGTCTGGGCCTAGCTCACAACTCTGGCTCTGACTGTGGCTCTGTCGTTGTCTCTGTCTCTGTCTCTGCGGCGCTGTGTTTTGTGGCCACTTTGAATTCTTTAGTTGAAACAACGTGCGATAGCAGCAAATACGAAACGAAACGCAACAACAACGACATCCAACGGCAACGGCGACTGAACAAAAAAAACCCAAGTTTCAGCTTTCGACAAAGCCAAACTGCGGGCCAGCTCTCGGCTCTGAGCCGCCGATCTCACAAGCAATTTAAATACACAAAGCGCAAAGAGGAAGAAGAAACTTTATAAACATAAAAAAGAGCGATGAAGAAGAAGAAGCAGAGCAGAAGAAAACTAAAGAAACAGACAACGAAGAAGCAGCAACAGCAACATAATAAAAACCAGCTCCAACTGTTCGAGAGCGAGACCCGAGTTCAACTTGGAACTGGCGACGGCGACGGCGACGGCGAATGGCGGCTGCTCATCATAATAAAAATGAATTGAATTGAAGACGGGCTGCGGAGTTGGTCGCCATGGTTCGTGGATGGTCTCTGGGCGAGGGCGTAGCGCTCAAGATGACGGCGCTGATATGTGCGGCGACTGCCCGTTGCCGTTGCCGTTGCTGTTGTTGCTGATGTTTCCCATGCTGGTTGTTGGCATCGGCTCTGGGTGAAAACTTGGCTCTACACCCACAACGAACAATGCGCGAGCGAGGGGGAGGGGCCGACGGGGCACTCGGGTACGCAGTTATTTGCTTATAGCGGCACATGACGTTGTGGGAAAGCAAAGGGTTTGTTTTTGTTTTTTTTCCGCCTTTTTTGTAGTTTTCAAATGAAACTAGCCTAAATACGAAAACAATCGCAGTCGCAGTCGCAGTCGCCGTCGCTGTCGCAGTCTTGATGATGTTGTTGTTGATGATGATGATGATGATGATGATGATGGTGATGGTGATGGTGATGAGGCTGCTGCAAGGTTAATACGCTTACAAGGCGGGCGGAACGGTGGCGGGCAGTTTGTTATATGCGCATATTTTGCGTCGGCCATTTCATGTTGCCGCACGAAGTGCGCCGCACGACTGCGAGAGTCCGATGTGGATGCTCGATGGCGGAGTCGCCGTCGCTGTCGCCGTCGCCGTCGACGTTGTCGTCGCCGATTGGCACTGCAGGAAGCGGCGCACAAAAGCGAAATCAGCTGTTTTTGGCGAATTTAGAGCAATTTTCAATGCGGCCGCTTTGGTGGTTTTGGTTTTTCGATATGTATATGTGTATGTGTGTGTGTATGTGTGTACGTGTGTGCGAGGGGGACTTTTTTGTTGTTGTTTCTTTTTTTGCTGTGCCGTGTCGAAGATTTATAAGCAGCGACAGCGGCAGAGAAGTTGGCGGCGCGCAATTGGTGACATTGAAAATTTGCAAGGCTCAGCTGACGGACGGGGAGCAGGATGGGACGGGTTGCGGACTGCGGGTTACCCTGTCAGTATGTCCACGCACGTACATACATATGCTTGACAGTCAGCTGTGGCCACTCACACACGCGTTGGTGGCTGCTGTGTACAAGAATGGCGCCCCAGTCACGGCTTTTGGTCAATGAACCGAGCTTGCTCCTTTTTTGCATATGTATAAACAAAGAAACGCGCGCCGGAAATTGAAAACGGAATCAGCTGTTTGGCCGAATTCGTCGCAAGGACATGCGAGTATTTCTTGAAAAATGAGCTGAGCACTCGACAATCCTGCGACCCAGGGCCTAAGCTATGCTGCATTGGAATCTACCTAAGGTCGAGCACTAATCCTTACAAAGGATGCAGCGCATTAGCCACGCTGAGGCCTCGGGGTTCAGGGCTCGGCAACTCTCTTGCATTCCCAATCGGTCTCTACCTGCGGGCGATCGATCAAAATCGCAACTAACTGACACTTTTCCGAGAGTTGGGAATAAAGATAGATAGATAGAAGTATGGGATGGATGTATGGGTTGTTTGCGGGGCACTGGGGCAACAAATCAATTTGAAATCAACCTGTAGCGGGCGCCTAATAAGAAACGGATTAGCGCGTATGGGAAAAGATATTTATTTCTATAATGTAGGTAGAAACTGTAAGCATTGTCCTGGTATAATGTACCAATAATTCGATAAGCATACCGAGTTACTAATTTATACATACATATGTATATGAAAGTACCTCTTATATATTCATATTCATTTTATATGTAATTCCCCCGTTGAAAGTCTCAAGCGATAACGTTCAGATTCTATCCTGGACCCATTGACAACTGGTTATCTATCAACAACAACAACAACAACACCTTACGTCATCCGCTAATTTGCCAAAGCTAACTGTGCTCCAGCCCTGAGGACTCGCCAGCCTAACTGACTGATTGAATGATTGACTGGCTGACTGCTTGACTGATAACTGAACACCTAAGCGCACTGATCACCGTATCCGTACATCAGCATGCAAATTGTTGCGAGCGTGAAAAGCTAACGGCAATTGTTGTTGTTGTTGCTGCTGCTGTTGTCGCTTATCGCGAGCAGCTGATAAGACAAATGCGAATCAACATCGAGCAGCGGCAAGTGCGCGAATTGCTGCGAACCAGGGCTGGCCGAAAAAACAGCACGGCACACAGAACGAAAAAAACGACAATTGCCGTTAACAATCGTCATCGTCATTTTCGTACACTGCGCAAATTGCACAGCGGCTATGAAACGCGGCCGTGCCAGTGCCACAAACAACAACAGCAGCAAAAGCTATCAAGGCGTACGTTCACCAAGCCGCTCGCAGCGGCCCGCTTGGTAAACACAAAAATACAACAACAAATACTATTGAAAAAATGTCTGTAAATATGTATGCATGTGTGCATGTCTGTATGTGTGCACACAGAAATATACAGCCAGGCCCGGCCAGTCAGCTAACAACGGCAACAACAACAACGTTGACGTCGCTCTACACACAATTTCCACATCGCAGCCGGGCCGCGCAATGCTGACTCGGCGTCAGTGTGGAATGAGAGAATGCCATATAAAAATACACACAAACACACATACATGCGCATGCATACAGCGAGAGCGAACGAGCGAGTACAGTCGCACAGTTAAAAATAAAGTGTGGGTCGTAACGGAGAGCGGGGAGAGCTGCTGAGTAGCAGAAGAAGAAGAGTGAGCGTGTATGCGTGCGTGTGCGAGTTTCTGTATGCGAGTGAGTGAGGGTAAAAACAACAAAGCAGCGACAGCGACGCTGCTGCTGCTGGTAAATAATGATGATGGAACAACAACACAGCGCTGTATTCGAGTCTGTTGTATGTGTGTGTGTGTTAGAGAGTGTGTTCGTGTGTATATACTTCTGCTGTTGCTGTTGCTGTTGCTGTTGATAGCGAGGGACGTAATATCGCTACGTTGCCCGTTCAAACGAGCGAACGAACGTTCGTTCCGAGACTCGAGTTTAATTTTGTAGTACGTAGCAGAAAAAGAGGCAACAACAACGACAACGACGAAAAATAAATGATGGCGGCAACGACAACGACAGCAGCAACGGCGACTGCCTGTGCGACTGACTTGGCAGTGTTGCGTTCCGATTTTTGTTTCAAATTGTCGTTGTTGCTGCTTTTGGGTTTCGAAAACACTTTAAAGCGCAAGAAGAAGAAGACGCACCAGCAGTAGCAGTAGCAGCAGCAGCAAACACCGTTTTCTAGTGCATTTCGCTTAGAATGGCAAAAACGGTTGGTCAGACTTTTATTGGAGGGTGCTTTGCTGTGAATGTTCTGCTCCTCGCTCGCAGCGCTGGTGAGCTCGATCACTCGCATTGGCATTCGTAATCATGCATACGTATACACAGACATATCTATGTATGTATGTATGTTTGTGTGACGTGCATGTTATTTGTTTGTGTGAACGTATAGCTGGCCTCGCATGTTTGCTGATTTGCCAAAGGTTGCCTCTGTGGTGGGTTATTATTGAGGAGCAGCGCGCGTAAATTGACTTATTTTTGAATGCGCAAATCTAACTTGATGTTACTTGTGCGCTTTGGATGCCAGTAGACGACTTTACTTTAATGCTGGAAGATTCAAAGCGATCTTGTATGGTAAAATCTATTGTTTGTAAACTTTCTGGGATTGTATTATATAAAGATAACGTAGTGATCAGATCAGAAAATTTATTTAGTTTCCACCCTCTTGATCAACACTATCAATATTTACTTTCTACATTAGCAAGCATATGCCACAGTAATATACTTTACTTTAATAATAATTTTTCCAGCTTATTACGGTTGAGCCGTACACCCAATAAATCTACCTCGATCCTCAGCAAAAAGGTTCGAAACTTTGACAGACAAGCTTTCAGTCCTTCTGTTTCTTAAATCGGCGTATCATCGTCAACGTGACGGTTTCCATTGCTTTAACGGTACTATGCTACAGCACAGGCCGAGAACCGAATTCCCCCCGCCCGCTCGGATCCACATTCAATAAAGTAAAGCACAGAGCAACAAAAGCAAAAACAACAACTGTCGCTTTAACCATAACCGCCCACTAGGTGGGCGCCCAGCCATGACTATGACGGCGACGGCGACGTCGACTCCCGCTTTACCAAAAGCTGTCCACACACACATACACATCCGTGCACACTGTGCAGAGCTGCCATCAAGAGCGAGCGCAAAGGGGAGAGAAGGATAGAGATAGACAACCCCCAACACTCCGAACTGTTTATAAAATAACCTTATTTCGCACATACAACACGTACAAATATATATGTGTATATACATATATATTTATATAAGTATAAGTATATAAGCATATATATATACATATGTATGGGTGTATGTGTTAGCCGCCAGAGCTCTAACGCCCACGGGTTTGCCACGACCCCCTTGCCTCCTGCCTTGCGCTTGCCGTATCCTGTTTGTCCTCTACGTCTCTCGTGCTCTCGTACTTTATGCCTGACATTATAATAATATTATATTCCTTATAATATAATGGGTTGGCAGACAAAAACCACCTACACATCCAAATGCAACCACCCAACCACCCACTTTTATGTGTGGGTGTCCATGTTCATGTGCGTTTGTGTGTGTGTCGACCCTGCGCACTAGAACCGACCGAGCGAGCAAGCGAGCGAGTCAAACCGGCTTTTATACCGAACCCAAGCCCGAACACTAACCTCCACAACCGACCCCGACTCAGAGCCTGTGCCGAAACGAAACGAAACGAATCGTTAGCGCTGGGCTGGGGTGGCTCGGTGGTGGATTCTATGCGAGTGTGTGTGGTGAAATATGCCATGACGTATAAAAGCTAAAAACGTTGGCAAATATAATGAAATTGGGTGAAATGCGCTCTCGCCCTCTCGTTGGGCTGACATAATAAAGCCTACCACCAGCCCGCCAGGATGGCACGGACTACGGCTCGGTCTTCGGCTCCGGCTCTGGCTCTGGCTCTGGCTCTGCCGCTGGCTCTGACTCTGTTTCTGGCTCTTGCTATGGGTGGGTGATTGGGCTGTGGTGGTGGTGGTTTTTGGGCCATGATGCCATGAAAACCACTTTTCGAATTGCACGTTGTACGTGGGCAGAGCGAGAGACGTCCTCGTTGATTGTCAAACGTGGCGCAGGCGGTTGGCGGCGGGCGCAACGTAACGCAACGCAACGCAGCCCAACGTAACGCAACGCATGAGAAATGAAAATGGAAGAGCTTTGTAACAGCTACGACAGAGGGGCGGACGGACGGAGGGGTGCATGGGCGGCGCGAAGACGGGGCTGCTGTCTTCGTGCTACTGCGCTGCCGCCGCACGATAACTTTAATTTGGCTTAATGGAAATTTTAGCTGCGAAGCGATTTAGTTGATTGTCGTTGTAGTTGTTGCTGGGTTATCCTTTGGCGCACTGCACACAGCAACTGGCCGACTGTCCGAGTGGCAAGCGCAGGTGACGCAACCGCAAATCTGCGGCGGGCGATTTAATAATGTTAATTGTGAGCGTGCCATAAATGTATCTGTATCTTTATATGTAGCTGATGCTGATTGTTGCTGCTGCTGCTGTTGTTGTTGTTGCTGTTGTTGTTGCAACTGCACGTCACGTCATCGTTGCCGTCATCGTCAGCAACGCCGCACCATTTACGTCGCCGGTAAATCCCCCTCCGGCGTGTTACTTAGCCAGTGCAAACAAGTGCAAGTGATGCGCACTCATTGATAAGATTTTGTGCAACACACTGGCTGCAGCTACAGCTGCTTGTTGCTGTTGCTGCTGTTGTTGTTGTGGCTGTTGCACGCTTTGGGCATACATTAGCCGTAACTCTACGGTCGCCTCTCCACTCGCGTAGTAAATCCACCATATATAAGCATGTGGCACGTTTCGAGTTTGTAAATCTGTTAAGCAGCCCCGTCAATCGGTCAAGCGCGCCTCTGCCGCTGTCCGTGCCACAGCGATGGTCAATGTCTTGCGCTTGTCAATTTGTCAGCTGCTTTTGAATGGTTTGACAAATTTGTCCACTCAATAGTCGGACACTAGGCAAGGACGCCGAGGCACTTGCGACGGCAGATTGTGGATACATTGAACGGAAGAGTTGAGCTAACAAGTTATTGATACCTTGTAGATACTTTCAGCAGAGCAGTTAAGATACCAAATTATATTTCCTAAATGATAATGCAATTGAAATATAGGATCTAACAATAACTGTTATATGTGTTATATAATACAGCACAATATATTATCTGTTTGGGCTTATAATTGCAAGCTTAATAAAAAGGATTTTATAGAGAGACTAGATAGTTCTTGATGAGTTCTTACTCTTCAATTTATTACCATCTCAAAGCAATTATAATCACTCTACTCTTTCACTAGTTTTTCTATGTTTCAGAATAAGTCGGGATATACTAAAATTCGCGCAGATCTTAAGTTTAGAACAGCTTAAGCTCTAAGAGCTGTTAACGTTATTAGTCTATGCCACACCTATAGGTATAAGTGGAATTCCAATTGATATACTTGGGTCATTGAAATGATTTTTTATATTTTAATAATAGGTGCTATTTAGAAGTATTTTGAATTCTTGTTAATAAAAGCTGAATAATTGTCTTGGGCGATCTCTGCAGCACTGAAAGTTTCGAACACGACGTTGCTTTTCCGTTTAAAGTCGTGACTTTAGTCGATTACTCATGCGCGACAAGTTGGGCGCCCTCTTACCTACTGATGGCTACCTGTGCATACCTCTCTCGCTCTCTGTGGGTGTTTGTATGTGTGTGTGTGTGTGTGTCAGTCAGTTTCCCAAATGGCCATGCGGCATTTTGTTTACATTTTTGCGTCAAGGCTGTGCAAGCGAACAGACTTTACGTGAAGGACAAAAGGAGCAGACAGCGCGTCGAAAGGATGGGGAGGCCAGGGTGCAACCCTTAAACGGCTGCTTCCCTTTTTATTATTATTTAAAGTTTATCATTGAGAGCTTTTCGCTTTCCGTGGTGCACTTGACCGCCAAGCAACAAGTATAAGAAGCAGCGAAATTAAAAAGCCAGCAGCCAGCCCAAATGGGTCGCAAAGGATAATAATGCCATTAATGGAATGGAGCCCACACACACACACACACACATAGGCAACACACATGTTGAGGGCGGGGATGGGGATGGGGACGAGGACAATGACGATGACGACGACAACGTCGACGCGTCGCAAGTCGGGCCCCCAAAGGCATTTTTATGGCAGCAGACATGTACAAGTGTGCCTGGGCATGTGTGTGTGTGTGTGCATGTGTGTGTCCTGCCTGCCACATGCATGCAAATAAAGCAATGCAACCAAAGCAAGTAAACCACAACGAGCGAACGACCAAGTCGCGTTGCGCCTTCGCGTTTTCATTCATAAAATCGAAGAGCAAAGAAAATGGCACAGGAGGCTGCCTACAGCCCGCCTCCCCCGCCCAGCTCCATTCCCCCAACCCGAAGCACGAGCTGTGGGCTGTGCCACAGCTACCAATAACTCAAAAGGCGTGCGCATGCAGCGCACTTGTGTTAATGTATCTGAAAGTGAAATCAAATGCCCAACAACAGCAGCAGAGGGCAGAGCTAGAGCCGATGCCGATGCCGATTCCGGCGTCGGACCCGGGGCCGGGTCCGGGTCTGGGTCTGGGCTGGGCCCGTGCCGGACCGACGCCAATTTTAAACTATTTGTGCCATAACAATAGCAACAGCGCTGTCAGCGTCGACGTCGACAACGATGCTCTCAGCGCGCTGTCAACGTCGCTGTCGCTGTCGTCGCTGCTGTCACGGCGTCGTCGTCGCCGTCGCAGTCGCTGCTTGCTCAATTAAGTGAATTAAGTCTCGTGTCGGAATTTGCACCACCCTAAAAAACAATAACAACTCTCACGCACACACACACACGCACACACTACGCCAGCTATGAAGAACAATTAAAAATGAGAACGAAATGAGAATTTTTGCGTAAATTTATGCACACTTGTGCCGAAGCTAAGATGCCCTTCTAAAGGACTAATAACTACTTAAGTGATTAGATATATCTGACTATTCAAGTATATATTTTTGAGTACTCCTCTCTATAATTTCTGTAATACGAAACAATATTCTCTTCAAATGCATATCTAACTCTGTAACATTTAGACTAACAGTATATAAATTCATAATATATAATATATGTATAATAATAATATATATCTTATTTATAATATGCTTCCATTTTCTCAGCAAATTACTTAACCCAGTCGTCATATCTTGCCTTACAGCAAGTGCACAAACGGCTGCCGCATCGGAACTAAGAAATTAATACAAATCTGATGTCGACTGCGACGGCGACTGCGACTGCGACAGAGACGTCAACTGCAAGCGACGCTGGCGTTTTACAGCACGCTACTTTAGCTTCTAACGAAAGAGAAAACTTAATGGGCAGCGACGTCGACGTTGACGGAGGTTGAGGCGACGTCCACTAAAAGTTTGTTGCTGTTTTTCTTATTATTCTTCTTTATTTATTTATTTACTTTTTACTGTGCTTGTGTGTGTGTGTGTGAGTGCTCTGTGCCGAGTACTGTTGAGTGTCTGTAATTAATTAAACAGCCGCAAAGTCAGCTGTCTGCGACGCGGCAGCGACGTCAGCGTCCAAACAATTGTTGCATTAGACAATGAAGACGTCGACGCCAGCCTAGCCGGCAGCAGCGACAGCAGCTATTTAGCATATTGCGTTAACGCAAATGTGTGCCAATAGATGGCGCTGCATGATGGTAGCGCCAGCACGTGCAACTTTTTGCATTGTTTACATGACAAGGGAGCTCGCCTGCTGTTGTTATTGTTGTTGTGCCTGCTGTAGGAGTGCCTGTGTCTGTGTCTGTGACTGTGACTGTGCCTCTGCCCGTTATTATCCTGCATACAACAAAGGCCAAGTTGTGCACATGCATACGCATATGCATATGTCTATGAAGTGCACACACAGATACTCATAGAGAGTCGTAGTAGACCCATAGCCAGCCAGCCAACCAGCCCACAAACCACCCACCCACGCACGAGCAACATCCACTGGCAATGCCAATAAGTGTAGGCGGCGCAGAAAATTCCGTATTGAAACCACATGTTGAGGCTTCAGTCAGCATTTACGCGCATTTCTAAGTAAAAGGTGCAACACACACGAAATATGAAAGCTAGCCGCAGAGGCGGAGAGCGACAGAGAGGGGCGCCTCAATGATTCACCAAAAATGGAAAATGCTTATGAATGGAAACGTCAGCTGTGGTTTGTTTAGTCGGCCAGCCGGGGAAACACAATCTGTTATCAGCGGAGACTGAACTTGAGACAAGTTCATGTTGCACTGATAAGCCAGCCCAGAGGCTTGATAAAACTAATTGCAAGCTTCAGCGTAATTAGATAAACGGGGGCTAGCTTAAAAGCTTAAAAGCTCGCGAGGTAAGCTTAAAAGCTAGTTGGATTTGTCGTTGAATTCGTAAAGTTAGGGCTTGTCAAGAAGCAGATCTTACTCTAGAGTAGAGATGCATCTCAGTCAATCTGGAGTTCCTCAGTAGGTATAAAGAAATACTCTTTATTATAATATAATCATTGCGGACGACTCTTGATCTATCCGTAATATGAAAATTGTGAAAAGTAAATATGTTTTCGCTATGATCCATTGGGACAGTGGGAAACCTTTGCGCCAGGGCAAGTGGCAGGTAGTACAGGTAGTTCAGACACAATTCTCTGATTTTTGAAGCCCGCCAAATTGCAGATCTGATTGGCACTCGATGGCAACTGTCTGTTGGCCAGTCTTTGGCTGATTTTTGATAACTGTATTGATATATATGAAGGTAACTCAGCCCTTGTGACTGATCTTTGATCGTTGTGGACTCACCTCTGTGCACATTTTCGGCTGAGCCGTTTCGAGAGATGCGTGATTACTGCGTTTATCCAATTTATCAAAATAGCCAATGGCCGTAGCAATACGATAACTAAAAGATAGTTGCAGCAACTAGCACCTGGCACTTGGTCGTTGTCACTTTTACCAGTTTATTATTATTAATTTCTGTGTTAGATTTAAGTCACTTGATATAATATCTTCAGCGGTAATTCACAGGGCAGCCAGCAGTAGATGCATGGAGCCTGCCGCATGGTCCACCACATCACAGGGAACAAATGACATTTTGGTGGCACGATTAGTACGTAGAACTTCTTATTGTTTTCTCTCAGATTCACTTTTGAGTTGAAATATATATATATGTATATTTATATATATATAAATAGTATTGCCAATTAAACTAGTTTGGTATTAACTGTATGCACACACTCTTGAAATTGCAATGTTATTTGGATGAATATAATCTGTGGCTTGTTTTGATAACTTTGAATTACGCGCGCTGCTGCTAATACGGGACCAGAAATTTACGAATTTTTTCGTATCGTTTGCGTTCGACACGAGTGCAAGAGCGACGTGAACCTCAGTCTGCCATGCTAAAATCACAAATAAACTGGCCAGCGCTCAAGAAGCAAGCAGCAGGCAGCAAAACCAGCAACGACGCACACACACAGAGATATAAGCAGGCACGTATACGCGCGCACATACACAACCGCTAGCTACTTTTAGTAAATGCACCCCTGTACAGGGTACACTCACACAGCAACATGAACAGCCGAGCGAACGAACAAACGAACGAACGAATGAGCTAGCACGACAGTCGCTCTGCTCGCACCAGGGCAAGCGAACGGCGCGCACTTATGTAAAAAGCATTGAAATTGAACGAGTTTGTCGGTTGTCAGCGAACGGGGAGGGTAGAGACAACAACACTTTAGCTGCTGGCATTGCCAGCTGCATGGGAAACGTACAGCATTGCCAGCATTATATTTTCAGTGAAATACAGACAGCCAACAACAGCAGTAGCTGCGAACCCAAAGCCAAAGCCAAAGCGATATCGTAGCGAACGTTGTGCAAACGGCCCCGGCTGCCGGTCGTAGGAGTGGCAGTGGCATCAGCAGCGGCTGTTATTTAAACCCAGCAGAGTTGCCAGATCTGGTGTACCGTTGAGAGGCAATATTTGAAAGCCTTTCGATTGGATTGTATAACTATTTAGCTGGCAAAACAACTTAAAGGCATTCGATACAGTTCAATATTTTGGCTGACTTGGCAACTTAAGTTCCTAAATATTAAAACATATAGTATTTTCATATTTTCATTCAAATACAGCTAATGATGTCGACCATTACAAATTTTACTACTATAACTATTACTACTTCATCTTCAAACGTGTTTAGAGATATTTAGTAGTTTTCATTTCTAATAAAAATCAGAGTATATCAAAATAATATAAAAACGATATTTAGGACTAGTCCCAACCATTTTTAAACATATCTATACATAAATCTAGATTTGCCATTTAAATATAATTTTAGTCAATTGTTATATTTAAAATTTATATTTCATGTCAATTAGGCTGATAGCTACAAAAATATCTTGATATTCGCTCCTATTGTCTTGCTTTTCGATTCCCATGATTTGACGATTCATAACAGTATGGCAACTCTAACACAGCGCTGAGTAACTGTCTACACACACAAACGCACACTCATACAATATATAACTTTATATATGTATATATAAATGTGTGTATATATTTTTGTGTATGCGTGTGTATATAAGCATGTATTGCGTTTGTGTGTTGGCAGTCTTGTCAGTTGGGATTTCGTGTAGTGTTGTGCTGGGTCGTCGTTTATATAAAGGTACATTTCCACAGCGCGCACACACACACACACACAGAGCAGAGACTGACGCATGCATGTGTATGTGTGTATGAGTTTCGCTGTGGTATGTGCGAAGGCAACGCAAAGTGGAAGCAGAAGCAAAACTGAAAACTGCCGTCGCAGTTGCCGTTGCCGTCGCAGCGAAAACTAAAACTGAACTCGAGCTGTGGCTGTTGGGCGGACGATGGTGCTGCTACTGAGGCCGCCGCCGCTGTTGCTGTTGCTATTGCTGTTGCCGTTGCCGTCGCTGCTTTGTTCAACATTTTTGTTTATTTCAGCGCTGTAGCTGTATCTCTCTGTTCGCTGCATTTGTATCTGTTTCTGCGAGTGCTTGGGCATTTGGGCACGTCGTCGTCAAAGTCGTTGTTGTAGTTGTAGCTGTAGCTGTGCCGTGCCAGGTACTTTTTGGTTGTTGTTTTTAGCTCGTCGCCCGCTTCGTGTGCGCTCTGTGCTATTTTATGCGACGAACTGACTAACTGACTGGCTGGCTGGCTGGCAGGCGAACGTTGTGTGTTGTTGTTGTTACCATGACGCAGCAGCAGAGGCAGCGACGCTATCTCTATGCGAATTTCGCCTTGAAACATTTTTGCCGTTCGCTTTGCTACAGCAGCGGCTGCTGCTGCATGAGCTCTGCTCTGTGCTAGCTGATTTGGTTTCTTCTTCTTCGTATTGCTTGGCCAGTTTATCTTTTGGCCCTACAAAAAATTGCATTTATCCAATCGGAAAGCAATCGCGCGCCAATTCTAATTCGCTTGCCGAATTTTGATTGAAGGTCAGCGCGAGCGGCGCTAGCAGCGACGCCAGCGTTCGACTCGCCATCGCCGTCGACTTTGACTTCTTCTGCAGGCTGTGGACAAACGACGACTGACTGCGCGGACTCTAAACGGGGTGCCGCCGCCTGAAACTGAACCTGAACCAATTTCTCGGCATTTGTATTTCGCTTTTGTTTTTATTGTCCCATTGTATCTGCCTCGGCCTCTGCCTCTGCTGCTGCTGCGGCTTCGATGCGTGCGCCTTTGTCGCCCGTTGGCTCACATGATGTCATTATATTCGGCAAGTTAAAAAACAAACGGCACTTCTGGCAGCCTTTCTGCCAAAGTACCCTGTGCCACAAGGCGACAAGTGCATGTCAGCCTCTGACAAGACTCGGATGTGATGTATCTGATGTATCTCAATTCGCCTATAAGCCTCAGTGATCGAATTGTATAATGTTTTAATATTTCACAATGAGCTGATTATGTTCGGCAATGTTGTTTACTATATAAACATATAAGGATATTTGCTTATAGATATTATATTATATGCTAATAGATACACAGATAATCAGAAGTGCTTTGCAAGGTATTTGGCAGTCGGGCATGCAACCTTGCTCCTTGCTATTTTTTCGTATTTTTTGTAATTTTTGTTTTGGTTTTTTTCAGCCATGTCGGGTGGTTGTTTAGTTTAATTCGTGACGGCGTCGCTGAGCAGCAAACTTTTCACGTGAGAGTAAAAGCAGCGTCGCATGGCGCTCTAAACATTGACGTCGACGTCGCGATGCGACGCGACGCGTCGCTAGATGCTGCATGATGTCGACGTCGCCGTCGCTGCTGGCGCCGACGGCGCTGACGATTTGAATATGTTATGATGTGTTGCATGTTGCTAACTGGTTTGCTTTATACTCGCGTATTATTCTCTATTGCGTTTACTTCCGAGTTCAATGCAAGCGGCGTTGGCGTCGACGTCGCCGTCGCAGTTTGACGACGGCAGCTGCGTTGTGCAACCGCCCACACGCGTGTTCACCCAACGCCGCTTGGCGCACGAGTGTGTGAGTGTGTGTGCGTGCAAATATTTTTGCTTTGCCAGCACTTGCACCCACTTAGCGGCAATGGCAACCCCATCGAACCGCCTTTAGCCCCCGCCCACACAGCGCCCGCTGCGATTTGCCCACATCTGTCTCCATTGAGTGCTAGCCGCTTTGCCGGCACTCTCAAACGCACACACATGTTGCATCGCTTTTAGATTTAGACGGGTTTTTCAGTCACAACCACAACAACAACAACAACAACTGTAGTAAAACTTGGGCATAAAAAGCGCGATCGTGTTGCAAAACAGGTGGCAAAGGCAGCGTCCAACCAGGAACCATCCTGCATATTATTTTTTGTTATTTGCTCACCTCACGACTTGGACTTGTTGCGACTGAAATCCATTGAAAGTGGTAGGACATTGTTATTTGTTGTCTTTAAGCAGAATGTTGCAAGTGCAACATGGCATACTTGGAGTTGCAATAAGTCGATCAGATGTATTTGATAGTAATTAATCCTATAAATGTTTTTTTCCTTTAAATACTGTTGTTAATAATTTAGCATAATTATTTGCTTTAGTAAAGAATTATTACATAGTCCTAGAAGACCTAGTCCTAGTCCTAGGCCTAGTCCTATCTTCTATTATTAATTGTGTGTTTATTATTTACTATTTAATATCGGGAGGTTTCTATATTATAATCTGTAACTCAGATATCATATAGCTTTGTATTTTGTGTGCATGTTATGAGAACAGAATCTTTAGAAATCGAAATTTGAGGCGCCTTCAAATAGCCTGAGTTCCTAACATTCAATGATAAACATAATTGGGTGGATTGGTTTGAACAATCTATAAACTATCTATATCTATATATCTGTACAATCAAACTTGAAATAACTACACCTAAACCTTATATTGAAGATTACAATTGGCTTTCCCATACTTCTATATAGAATGCTCGACCTATCCGTAGACTTATGTAACGCTAATAGTATTCTAAATATGTATATACATATGTATCTTTTCCTATATTTCTTAAATTTTTCTTAATTTTCAATTCCAGCAGATATCATTCATAAAATTCTACAACTTATCAAACTATGCTTGAGTCATGAATCTTCAAATTTGGAATGATTCCACAAATTCCTTTTATTTTTTATTTATTATATGCAATCCATATACTCTTTCATTACAGACATACTACGTACGTATTTACGTATATAATATTATTATATTATATTTTTGGTACTGTACAGACGCCTTTCTTCAGATTATGAAAGTAGGTCCCATTATCTTAAGTATTGCCAAAACAGAAACTGTGATTATATGAATAACGCGTCTATAATTGATAAGACAGCACGTGCTTTGAAACGAAATGAATTTTGAGAAATCGCAATGCTCAGAAAACGTATTAGAATTGTAAGTAAGCAGAGCTTATATCATAAGAATTCTATTAGCTCACATAGAGAAATATTGGGTAGTTAGGCAAGGGTGGTTTCGTAATGTATATTACCTTTATAATTATATATGTCATGTCTTGCGGGTTTCCCCAATTGAACCGTAACAATGCGACCCATTAACCTGTTGAGGAGACAGCTCTATGACCTGACCAGCTGTACGAAGCGCTACAAACTGAAACTGATAAGAGGAGCATTCAGAGTCAAACAGGAAGCAATTGCCGCTGGCAGCGCAGAGAGATAGAGAGGAGGCCAGGAGCAATCAGCGAGAGAAGGAAGGAAAACAAACATTGGCACGGCTTGAACGGCAATCGAACCCGTAGAGAACACGTTCCAAGCAGCGGCTGCACTTGTTCGAGAGCGAACCACTCGATCTCAAAATCTCGATTGATCGCCTGCGATGGCTTCCCGTTCATTTCCGCTTTGCTAGCGACGGCAACGGCAGCGGCAGCGGCAGCGGCAACAATAACAGAGAGATACTCGTAAACAAAGATAGAAGGCGCCCAATCGGAACCGAGACGCAAGCACACAGCGATCATCGGAGCAAAATGAACAAATATTACACCTGATTGCCTTGAAAAACCGAAATCAAAACAAAGCAAAATCAAATGTACGGCGAAAATCGTACACACACACATACAAATGTATGTACGTATTTGCGGCGACAGCTGCGGCGAGGCAATCAAACAGAAAAGCGATCAGCCAACATGTTCTAACTGCGTCGCCAACATCGCTGCTAAATAAATGCCTCTCTCCTGCTCTCGGCCGCAGCGCACAGCATACCCAGCTACTTCCTACTTCGCTTCGACTAGAAAAAGCTGCGCTCAGCTGTGCCAAAGACGACAGCAAGTTTTCAAAGCTCAATTGCTGTGTTGTGTGTGGCGGCGGCGGCGGCACACAAAATTGCAGAGAAATTCCTTTGGCTTAATTAGCCTCTTTCGTTCGAGGCGAAAATATTTTCAACAGAGCAACGCAAGAAAGCGGCACAGCGGGCAAAGCAGCGACAGCTAAGCAACAACAGCTTCAATAACTACAACAATAACTCTGGGCAGCGGGCAGGCAGGAGGGTAAAAACAACTCAGAGCTCAGCTCGGCTCAGCTCTGTGCGGCTCAGCGCTGCAGCGCACAAATGAAACCAGTTTAGTTCATTTCGTTTCGTTTCGTTCATTAATTCAAAATTTCCATTTGAAACTTTTTTTGTGTTGGTGTGTGTGTGTGAGTGTGTGTTCCGACTCTGGCTCTGGCACTGGCTCCGCTCTGCCGCAGTCGTTGCTGCCAATGCCCATGCTCTCTGCCCTCTGCCTCTTCTTGCTCAACGTCATCGTCATAATCAGAGTTTTAACATTTTATGTACAGTGAGCTACAGTCAGCACTCGACTAGCCATGCACAGCGCACACAAACTGCTGATATAACACACAGCAACGTTTTCAGGCAGTTCTCACTGTATATACATGGACTTCATACCCTCGCACAGCTATTCACACACACATATATACATATGCGCATATATACAGAGAGCCAGAGCCGGAGCTCGTTTCGTTGGAACGACGCAACGTTCGTTCGTTCGCTCGCTCGCTCGGCTGCCTCTCCCACAATCGCAACGCAATTGACTCACACTGCTGCCTTTGTTATATGCACATAACCTACAAAAATATATAGCTACAGCTCTGGCTTTGGCTGTGGCTCTGGTACGAGAGGCGAGTAAATGCGATACGATATTTGTGCGGCGCATCGTGTGCGCTGTCAGGCGGTTCGTCGTTGTGAGGGGATATTTCAGAGCAGGGGCCGGGGATGGCAGGCAAGCAGGCTGGCTGGCAGACAGGCGGCATAACATCAGCAGCAGCAGCAATATAAGTACACAGGGTTGTCAAGCGTTTGAAATGCCTTCGGCATTGAACTCACATGGTGGGCGTAGATTATTTAGTGAATTTGGTAAATTTCATATTTAACATGATTATGTACATATAATTTTTGATTTATGATTATTTTAGATAATCTTTTCAGAGTTTTGTTTGCAAATAAATGAAAATTATACTCAAAAATACATGAAATTGATATACAATATTGTGAAATAAAAATATAAATAAATGTAAGTCGCAAATAAGAAAATTTTAAATTAACCATGTTATAAAATAGAATATTTAAACTGTTCTCTTATTAATTTCATTTGTATTTCAATCTAAAATAAATTGCACTGGAGTCTATTTTTGAATCAGCGATACGCTTGACAACCCTGTTACTATCGAGTTTTATATGTCTGTACATGCGCTGACGCTGTCACGGCCTCTGCCTGCGCCTCCGCTTCAGCCTCTTGCTCTGACTGTGCCTTTGCCATTGCCTCATGCCTTGCCGTCGCTTGCCTGACTGACTGACGCTTGCCTCGGCGCGTATGTGGGAACGAAATAATACCTATAAAAAATTCTTTTTTCCCTCGGTTTTTTGCTGCTGCTGCTTGTGCTGCTACGACGACGAAAAAGAGAAAGACTTGTGGGTAGAAAACCAACAAAGTAAGACTATAAAGTACGGAGCAGAGCGCACAGAGCGACGAGGGCTTGAACCGGTTGCGGGGGTGCTGCCATAGGGGTAGATGAGAGGGGTTGGCGGCGGCAACAGCAAACAAAAATTTAAGATACTTTTTCGTTTGAATGGATGTGCAGCAGCAGCAGCGGCGGCTCTGGATGCGAGATCTGCTAGCTCTTAGCTCTGGCTGTTGCAAACATGTTGAAATGAAATTGGTGAACGACGGCGGCGACGGCGACGGCGACGGCGACGTCGCTGGCCGAGTGCCGGTTCGGGTAATGGGCTTCTGCCACGGGGGTGGTGGCCAAGTATTTGGCAGCATTTTGCTATTACATTTTGCTACTTGAGTGTGTGTAAGTGTGTGTTGTTGATGTTGCTGGTCGCCGTCGCATCCGAAAAACTTTGAACATGTTCGGCTGCTGCGCTGCTGCTGTTGTGTGCTAGTTACTCGAAAATATCACTAAAAATGCTGCAGGTTCGTCGCAGATGAATGTGGAACGGAACGCCAGCCGCCAACAGCCGCGGACGACCCGAGGCCCGAGACAAGAGACCAGAGACCGGGCCGGACAGCCCGACCAGCTGTTGGCCTTGTGCTGTTAATGCTTTGCAGTTGCTCTACAGTTGTGCCGTAGCTGGCTTTGTATCTGGCATTATTTTTGGAGATGTCGGCGTCGTCGGCGGCGGCGGCGGCGCTGTCTGTTGTTGTCGTTGTTTCAGCTCCTCTGATGGATGACTCGGCACAACGGTTGACTCGACTCGCCTCGCCTCGACTCGACACTCGAGTTAAAAATTATCAAAACAACAGAATGTGTATGCGACTGGCTATTTTTGCTCCGCTCTTTGGGATATTTCAGTCTGTTGAAATGATCGTGCGCTTGCCTGCTCGACCTATAGCATTCCAGTTGGAGGCGGCGGCATAGCGGATCATCGATGACTGCACTCAGGTGCACAAATAAATCTAACTGAGAACATGGACTAATATATTAGAATGCATACCAAGATATTCCTATAGCCCATACTTAAGTACTTCACATGTCACAATTGTGTCGGTAGTCAAGTTGCTGAAGTGACCCAGTCACAATAAGAATCTGGTTGGGGTTATAGATACATTTATAGATATACATACATATGTATGTATGTACATATGTAGATATTCATATGAAGCAACGCAAAATTATGTTAAAGCTTATTGAATCAAGATTCCATTCTAAATCTATTATTATCTCTAGATTTTGTGAATATACCAAATTGGTTGAGTTGCTATATCACCTTTTATTATATTATTACAGACAATTTCTGAGTTATTCAAGTGGTGCGTAGTCTATCTGTATATAATATAGTCTCATATATGTACCTATGTATATCAGGATAAGAGTTTGTGTGTCTGTATTTAATTTGAAATACTGAGCCTGGTTAATTCATATCGCATTTGAAACACAATCAAATATGATGGGATTTATTTCTCCATATTATATACGCATGTGAGTTTAAATATTAAGAATTCTCACATACTACGCAGAGTTAATTAAAATCTGGAGAAACTAATGCTAAGTGGACCATCCAATGGTACTTTAAGCTGTGCACCGGAGCATGCAGATCCTCTTTGGTGCCTCCCTTGTGTTGGCCTCGATTTTAATTTCCAATATTCAACCCATCTACTACTGTTATATTCCCATTCTGATTGCCTGTCCTGCATATCCCGGGCGGATTAGAGTTGGCCAACAGCAAAAGCTTCTGACCAGCAACAACTTCATTCTGCAGTTGTGAGCAGCAGCAGAGCAGCAGCAGCAGCAGCAGCAGCTGCAGCAGTAGCTTTGATGATTTTACAGTTGCCAATTACGCTCCTTTGATGCACTCATACATACATGACCACCCACTCTAGCTTCTCGCTCTCTCTCTCTTTCTCTCTGTCTCTATTCTTTACTTTTCTTGCTCTGGTCGTGCTTTATGTGCGCAAGTAGCAGCAGCAGCAGCAGCAGCGTATTATGTTGCGCTCCACTCGAAGGAAGAAATGCGATTGCCGATTGAGGTTATAATGGATTTCGACAGTCAAGCTGTGCCAGTAACGGCGTCGGCGACGGCGACGACGACGTCGCTGCCTCTGCTGGAAATGCACCGCTGTATCTTGCATTTTACTTTATGATTACGTTCGTTGTTCCTTTTTCGCTTATTAGTTTAATTTGTTTACGCCTCTGCCGCTGCTGCTGCCGCTGCCTCTGCTGCAGTTGCAACGGGATGTGGCTGCTGGCTGCAAGCCTCCTGCTGTTTGTTGTTGTTTTTCTTGACTCCTTATTGCATGCAACATGCTGTCGAGTTGTGTTGCTGTTGTTGCGGCGAACTCACGAGTGCGCGAGTGCTCTTGTCGCGCGCTCGCCTTGCCTCTCTCTTTGGGCCAAAAAAGACTTCAAACAAGTTCGAATTCGCGACGTTGTCGTCGGCGTCGTCATCGTCATCGTCATCGTGCAAGGTGCATTACCAATCCGATTATATGAGTGTGTGCGCCCGTGTGTGTGTGTGCACGTTTGCATTTGCATATGCAAAATATTTAGCATGGCAGCATGGATGCAGACGCTGGCGCAGACGGCGACTGCGAAGTCGCGCAGCATCAGCCGAAAAATCTCAGACAGAGTCACATGTTGCATTCGACTTTAATTTATGCTGATTGCTCTGCACTTGCACATGGCGCTCTCCCTCTCGCTCTCTCGCTCGCACTCACACTCGCAGTCGCAGTCGCACTTTTGCTAGACCTCTTTATGGCTTTTGTATAAGTTTACAGTTGAAGCTATCAATGTCAACAAGCAGAGACGCTAACGACGGCAGCGACGCAAGCATTGACGCTGACAGACAGGCAGACAGGTAGCCACCGTGCTGAGCAGGGGTAGGAAGTTGAAGGTCGTTCGTTCTCACACAAATATATACAGACAGACACACACACACACACCAACATACAAAACATGCTCACACTCATATTTATTTATTACTTTTTATGTTGTTTTAATGATGACGGCGACGGCGACAGCGACGTCAACCACGGCGTCCGTCTCTGCTCTACGCATATGTGCATCTCTGTCTAGCACATGCGTCGCCTGCCTTTGCTCCTCTGAGCACTGGCTGCGATTATTTCGGGTTATTAAACCAACCACAGCAGCAACAACAACAATAACATCATTAACAACAAGAACAACAACAACAGCAGCAGCAGCAGCAGCAACGACAGCCACTTGCAGTTTTTGAATTGCTGATTAATTTTATTGCCTTTGCCTTGTTGTAATTGTAATGATAAATTCGTTTTTTCGGTTTTTGTTTTGATCACTGGTTTCGCGTGCCGCCACTACAGCATTGCTTCTCCTCTGCTCGCGCCCCTGCGCCCACACTCGCTGTCTCTCTCACTCTCGCGCTACACGTGACGCTATGTTGGGTGGCTGCTTGTGCTTTGCTTTGCTTTGCCTTTTGGACAATGTCTGCCAACGCCGTCTATAATTTATTAATTGTGCTCAGAACAGCGACGTCGACGGCAACGGCAACGGCAACGGCGACGCTGACTGCGACGCGTTGTTACCGATGCCGTTACCTCTGCTGCTGCTGCTGTCGTTGCCTTTTTTGTTTTGGTACGCGATTTCGTGCGCCGCAGCGTATGAATGGCAAGTGGTTAAGGAGGTGGGCGTGGGCCTGGAAACGAGTTGCAGTTGCAGTGCCTCTTAACAGCCAGCTCCTTGCAGGGGCAACAACAACAGCGCCAATGCAACAGCTGTTTAGTATCGCACTGTTTGCATAGCAGCAACATCATGATTAATGCAACATTCAACAACTGTGCAGGTGAGAATGCTTTGGAATGGGCTGGACTTCAACTGTGAAAACTATATACATATCTCAAATATTAACTTCTTAAAATGTCAAAAAACTCTATTGACCTTAAGCAGCAGCACGACGTAGACTGAAGCACCCAAAAAGATATTTCAATTTCAAGGTCTAAGATTTGAATGGTTCGCTCACCTACATAGCTCTACTCGGAAGTGAAAGATACAGATGTATATAGTACATGGATAGTCCTGGAACCCTATGATTAGGACTCAGAGGGGATTCCATGATATTATTTTACCTATCAATTGAAGTGGTAGAATAAATCTATAATATAAATAAGTTAGCATTGTTGGCCAAGTTCTTTCAGCTCTAAACTGTTCGCATTGCGTCAATAACTTGGCGCGGTTTGATTTCTCATTCAATAGAGAAACAAAATTACGTATGGGCCGTCGGTTCGTTCGGTTTCGTTTGACAATTTGAATGGTTTTTCTCACGCTAAGCAGCGCGGCTGGCGCTGGCAGCGACAGCGGCGGCCAGCGACTGCGACGGCAACTGCGACGGTCGCGTCGACGACGGCGTCTGTGGCGCCGGCTTGTCTTTTTTTCATTCATGCCTCGGTCTCTCGTTTGTTTGTTTGTTTTCATTCATATTTATTTATTTAGCTAATAATATAAGTCAAATCGAAATTATTTATGATACCGGCATCGCCATCAACGTCGACGTCGACGCCAGCGCCGGCGACCCGGTCACGAAACGGGGGCCCAGCTGTATGTGCTTGATTTTTTTTTTATTATTATTATTTTTTTTTTTGTTTTGATCGCTATGTAAATGGCTGTGAGATGAGTTTTATTGCTTTTATTGCTCTTGGTATTTAGCTGTAGTCGTAGTGCTAGTAGTAAGCTATCGGGGCATATTTTATTGACTGCGACTGCGACTGCGACTGCGAAGCGGCTGCGGAATGCGAGCAATCGCCAATTGTTGATTGGGGAACACCTATGCGGTAGTGAACAGAACTGCGGATCCAATTAGACTTTCGTTTTCACTTTTACAAGTGCAGCTGAAAAGCTATTTATAACACGCATTTAAATCTTTTTACTCAAATTGAAATTAACATTGATGATCATTTGACATAACATAAGCCTGTTAAGCTATTAACAGCTGCCCCCATCCAATTGGAACACTGTTGCACTTGATGCTGGTCCAATTAGACATAAAGCATCTCTTTCAATGTATGTATGTTTTGTCTTATATCTATCTTCTGAGAGGAAAAAGGATTATGAGCGTAAGCAATCGCAGATTGGAAAATCCCTTTTAGTTGCTCTGAATTATGTACTCAATTGCCTAAACACACATACACACACATATATACACAGCTAAGTATGCATGTGTTTGTATGCTTGAGCGTGTGGCAAATGCCAAAAGAATTAGCGAGTGCCGAAGCGGCCTGACAACAAAGTCATTCAGAGTCATTCAGTCACTCAGTCAGCTCGCCGTTGGCGTCGCCGTCGCAGTCGCCGCAACGGCAATTTTGCTTTTATGTATTTTCTCTTGATTAGAAACTGCAAAGCAAAACAAAAAACCGGAAAAAGGGTTATTTTTTATTGCTTACTTTGGCCTCCATCGTTCGACGCTGCCGTCACCATGTCTCCCACTGTGTGTGTGTGTGTGCGTCTGTGTGTGTGTTGTATTTTCTTCTTAACTTTTGGCGATTCGCCTCTTTTTTTATACCCTGAGCCCATTGAAAATGGGAAATCAGGGTATAATGTTTTTGTGAAAATGTATGTAACAGGCAGAAGGAGACGTCGCAGACCATACAAAGTATATATATTCTTGATCAGCTCGATGAGCTGAGTTGAAATAGCCCTGTCCGTCTGTCCGTCCGTCCGTCCGTCCGTCCGTCCGTCCGTCCGTCCGTCCGTCCGTCCGTCCGTCCGTCCGTCCGTCTGTGTGAACGCAGCGATCTCGTAAACCACAGAAGCTAGAGAGCTGAAATTTGACATGTATACTCCTGAATACCATACGCTATACGAGTTTTTTTCAAAAATTCGATAACTCTTCCCGTTCTCTTTTTATCGATAAATTTCGATAACTTTTCGTCTCTTTTACGTACCGTAAGAGCTAGAGACCTGAAATTCACTATGTAGATTCCTGTTGTGAATGCAGACATTTTGTAATTTTTGGTTTTTGGATGCCACGCCCCCTTCGCCCTAAATTTGCAAAAAACGCATTTCAAATACTAGAGACTTGTGCTTCGGCACATACACACATATGATTAACATAGTCATGCCCTGAAAGTTTGAATCAAAAAGTCCTGCTAGAAAAAAAGTTATTAAACATTTAATTTCCACAACATAAGCCTCTTGCAGCCCAAACGCTGTCGCTACGTCAACTGCGCAGTTGGCAGAGCGTGTGCTTGAGCATGCGTCTGTGTGTGTGTATGTGTTGCTTGCAGTATATGTATATGCAAACTAAGCATACAATATTTGAAGTATCGGCACTTCGCAGGACTCAGGGTATCTCCTAGTCGAGCCGTCTCGACTAGAGCATTCTTACTTGTTTTTATTGTCGCCGACTGCGCCGTCGCTGACAGCGCCGCTTGCGCTGGCGTCGCCGTTGAGCTTTTAGCATTTTAAATTGACGTTTATTATGCGCATTTATTGTTGTTGTTGCTGTTGCTGCTTGTTTTTTTTTGGTGTACTCATGTTGTGCGAGTATCTCTCCTTGTTGTTGTCATCGTCTCGCGTGGCACTGCCGGCGTCGCTGTCGACGGCGGCGGCGACGTCGCTGCTCGTTTCTTTAGTTTGTTTTGGTTTTTAATTTAATCGTTTTTGTGCCCCCCGCACCGCGACCCACTGCTGGCGCTATCGTTATTGCTCTTGTTATTGTTGTTGCTGCTGTTGCTGCTGCTGCTGTTGTAGTTGTCGTTAAATGTGTTTAGCACGTGCTGCCTGACCGGCCTCTCTAGTCTCAGCTGTTGCCGTCGCTGTTATTGCTGTCGCTGCGTCTGTTGTTCGCTTTGCTTTTGCCCTTTTGTGTCTGCTCTTGATGCTTATTAGCGAGTGCCATTCAATGCTCGCTCCTCACTCCGTTTGCTCACTCGCTCATTCACAGTACTGCTATGTACATACATACATGCATACGTGAGCCTCGCTGTATGTGTGTGTGTGTGTGCGTTGCTGCTGTTGCGGCAGGTTGCTACGACTGACGCTGTCGCTGCCGCTGCCGCTGCCGCTGCTTAGAAACAAGTGGCCAATAAATTATGGCCAGCCGCAAAGAGCAGCCCCCATTATTATTGCCCATTGAAAGCCTAATGGTAAATACACATAAAACCGTTAAATGCCTTTATATGTACATGTATATTTTTATGTGCGTATTTGTGGGGCTGGCTAAAAAAAGGGTTCTGCTGCGGCTCGGCTGCGGCTGCAGCTGTTTGCTTTTTTATGGCACGGAAACTGACCTAAGCTATGCAAACTCGGGAGGCATTTGCATGAACGACCCGGCCACAGGCACCGATAATGAAATGTGCTCCGTCTCCATTGGGGTGTGAGAGATGACGTCGCGTCGTCTCCCGCCGTCGGCGTCGCAGTCGCCGTTGCCGTTGCCGTTGCCGTCGCTGTTGCTGTTCAATGCCCAAGCGCAAGTCATGCTTGTTACAATATACATACATATTTAAGCGAGCATGTGTGTGTGTGTGTGTGTGTGCACTTTGTTGTGGTTGCCTGTCACTGTGTCAAGGACAAGTGGCATCTTTGTTTATGACCACTTTAGAAATCAGCCAAGCCAACTTCCCTAATCAACGTGGCTCGCTTTATTCCAGCTGGAGTTCATTCAACTTGTGGCAAATATACTCATATACATATGCGCGTATGTGTGTAGTTATCTAGGTATATGATTATAAAGGAAATAGCTAGTTCTTATGTGCGATATGAATCAAGTTAGGCACTGTCGAATCGAGTCTATAGCACATATGGAGCGATTTATCATAAATGTCAGAAATGTTATCGATTTACCTTCCAATCAAATTATAGAGCTTAATTACAACAGGAGAATGCTTTATACTTAACGGTTCTTGCAGATATATGTAACATGCATATGGCTATGTATATGTATTATAATATATACATATATAGTTATTAAGAACACTACATACCTATGCTTGATTCTAGGTTCAGTTGAAGAGGATTGTTATTATTGTTATTTATTTAAATATAAACAATTTTTGCAGATTAATTACTTTGGGAATTGGGAATTGGGATCGACTTCTAGCTGAATTGAACAGACCTTAAACTAATTTTTAATAAATAAACTGAATTATAATATACAAATAAACAAATATTATACTCAAATATCTTAATACTGCCTAAAATGTAGCTTTATATGAAACTGGCGAGATTAGTCAATGGAATTGCCATATATCATATGTTTTTATTTATATGTATGTATCTATATGCTTATTGCCCATTCTGACTATGTCCCTAAGATCCTGTGGGTAAAACTAAAGCTGAATACCATAGAATAAGCCTTGGGAGATGTAGAGCTGAAGAAGTTGTTAAGATACGAAATATATAAAGGTAGCACATCGTAGTGGCTCTTGACTCATTGAAGCAGTACCTAATAATCCAATCCATAACATATTATAACTGAGTTGCGTATCTCAAAGTCAGTTGCCGCCCATGCAGAAGCTAGAGATGCTGACATTTAAATGCCGATGTAAGTGTGGGCGTGGGTGTGTGTGTGCGTGTGTGCAGACTGTGCCTACACCCCCTGACCCCGACCCGAATTGCAGCCTACCCACATAGGCACGCTCCTCCGCCCACACATCTCACCTCACCGCAGTGCAGAGCACGCACACAATGGACGACGTATGACATTTTTGCAGTTTTTGTTTTGCTCGCCGGCTTCTGCAATGTGGTGCCACCCCCAGTTGGCACCGCTGGCCCCGCACGACCCCTGGACATTCCATGGTCGCACCTCATCGAAAACTTTCATTTAATTGCTGAGAAGAACAAGCAAAAACAAGTTGAAAGAAAAAATATTTGCCGTTGGCTTTTGTTTACATTGCTTCGATTGTGCCTCGGCGGGGGAATGAGGAAGAATGGGTGAATGGTGAATGGCGAACGAATGGTGGAATGAGCATGCGAATTGATAGTGATGTCGACTGCGACGGCGACTGCGACTGCGACGGCGACGCATGCTATGCGTGTCTGCCTGCTGTGTGGCTACGTGATGCGTGCCAGCGTCTGCGCCCCCGACCCCTGGCCAAGCAGCTGTGCCCATTGGCATTCCCCAAATGGCTTTTCAATTGCCTCGACCGGTAAACGCACACCAACGACGAAGCGCAGACAAAGCGTAAACGCTGCTGAAGCTCAATAATCAAAACAAAAGAACTAAACTATCGTATCATTATCATCAGCGGGCAAAAGCTCCAGCCAGACTACCTTCTAGGGTTAGGCTCTTTGGCTGTGCGTGTGTGTGTGTGTGTGTGTGTGTGTGTGTGTGTGTGATCATTGACTAAGGATCAGGTTACTCACGTTGCTCGCTTCGGTCCACATTTTCATTGTCTTCATTGCAGGCAATCGGGGGAATTCCTGGCTTGTAATAATTCTCTTGATTTTTGGCGCCTTTTTGTTGCTGTTGTTGCTGCTGTTGCTGTTGTTGTTGTCGGCGCTGCTGTTGGCAGATTGGCTGATGGGGGCAGCAGGTGCAGCAGGTCCTCCTAGTGCGGCCGCTGCTGCTGCAATTGGTAGTAACAGCTCCACATTTTGAATGCACAACTAACTGAACAACGTTCTCTATCAAGGTATTGCCGTCTGAACTTTTGCACTAGGCGCGTAAATAGAATTTAAGTAATTCGCTTTGGCGTTGGCGCTCTATCAGAATTTTACGTCTTTTTTGCCGTGGGACGCGTCGTCGTCGATGTCGTTGTCGCTGTCGCTGTCGCTGTGTTGTCTTGTTGTGCGAAGTGCAGAGTTCGTACTGAATAGCTTTGGACCAGGCCAACAAGCAGTCAGGCAAAGCAGGCAAGTCAGCCAGCCAACTAGTCAGCCAGTGTTGCCCTCGTGCCGAGCCGAACCAAATGGCGAGCGACGAGCCTCAAACTCGTCGGCAACCCTGTCACATGCGCACATTAGTTGTTGCTGCTGCTGCTGCTGCTGCTGTTATTGTTGTTGCCTTCTCCGCCTGTGAGTTTTCCGATTCGGCTTTTCAGTTGCTCCGTGGAAAGCTGCCAGGCGGGCCACACCAGCTGCCAGGGAGCGTGCGTGCGGCAACGCAGCCACTAAACCCAAACCCGAACCCAAACTCAAGCTCGAACTCAAACTCAAACCCGCAACAGCATACGGCGCATGGAGCATGGAGCTTGGAGCAGGCATGGCTATGGCATGGCTCTGGCTCTGGCTCGTACATTATGAGTCGATAGGACCTCCCCTCCCCACCCATCCCTACACATTGGCAGTTTAACTATTTCAGTGCATGGCAAACAAAGGCGGCGTTAGCATGGTTATGTTGTTTGCTCGTTTCATAAAGTCGATAGTTGTGATTGCTGCCTAACGGTTCTAATCGATACATGCCACACGCTATCGATACGACTTATCGATAACTGATCGTTGCACAGTTTAAGACGGTCTTGAACATCTTAATAATATTTTTCATCAAATATTTTATATGCAGATTGCAGATCTAATGCAAAGTAGGCGATCGAGTGCATCCAAATTAGTTCAAAAATATTTATAAATGAGAAACTTCCCTTGATGATATCTGAAATAAATGTATTTATATGTGATCCTACGCATAATATAGTTCCATAAAAGTTATATAATTATTTTTAAAAATATTCACAAAATAAATAATTCCCTAAAACATTATCTCGATATTATTATGTTCAATTTGAAGGTATTGCAAGTATAAGATCAATATTTAAATTGTATCTTCCAGGTACATAATTTTAAAATTTGTGAATAATATATTAGTTAAATATAATAAAAATAAATAATAGGAAAATAGGAATAGTAATTTATTTTCTTTTTAAATAATGTTAAATACTTTCGTATTTGAATAAAATTTGCGTTGCTGCTCGCATAATCGGGAAAATGATCATTTCACATGCGCAGCGCTGTGTCAACTGATCTTGACAAACAGCAATTGCAAGTCAGGTGCTCAGTCGCCTCATTATCATCATCATCATCGTCGACGCGAGTATCATTATCGTCGTACAGAGCAGAGTCGACCACATAGCCGAACGACCTTTTGCTGACTGATAAAAGTGGGTGGTTGCTGTCGCTGGCTTGGGGGCCCCTGCGGCTGCTGGCTGGCAGCGGCTTAGCTGCACACACTCACATAAATCTATATACACATACGTATATTTATATATAATATATATATATGTATATAAACTCATGCACAACAACAGCAATTCCCCATTCCCTGACCCGACTGACTGCTGATTGCTTTGCTTGCTTGGTTGCTTGGCTGACGTGATGGCATTGCACAGAGACACAGACACTCACACACACACACACACACACACACACACACACACACACAGAAACATAGACACACACACACACATCATCATCATCATCATCATCATCATGTACATAGTGAGTGCGAGTAGCCCCACATGCATAGACAGAGAGGGAGATTGCTATTGCTGCTGTAGTTATTGTTGTTGTTGTTGTTGTTGTTGCTGGTAACTGGGTGGCTCTTTGTTTTGCACACGCTCCACGTCCCCCAAAACTGGAGCTCGTGCTTTAGCCGAGCAACTGCCGAGCGCATTCGTGCGATTCGCCTCGTTCGCTTTAATATAAATGGAGAATTGCTGTTGTTGTTGCTGTTGCTGCTGCTGCTGCTGCTGCTGCTGCTGCTGCTGCCGCTGCTATCGCTGCTGTTCGTGTTGTTGCTGTTGCTATTGCCGCTGCTGCGGCTTCTGTGTTATTTGCAGTTAGCGCATAACGAACGCCAAGCCAAGGCAGAGCTGTAGCTAGCAGGCCGAGCCAGACCTGGTCCAAGCCAGCCAAACAACCGTCGACGGATGACGACGTTTTCCGACTAACAACGGACGCGCATTTTCCACCGTTTCGAGGCGAGCGCATTGAAAATGTGCGACGCAGCGCAGCGCCAATGTTTGGGCACCGTCGACCATAGATAGAAGCGGGCAGGGCAAGGGCGGCTGGGGGGTAGGGGCTATGCTATGTTGCTGTGGGGGAATTTAGGGTAGCTGCTGGTTTAAGCCCTAACGATGTTGGCTCTCTGGCATTCATTGTTCGCCTTCGAGCACTGAAAATACCATTTGTTGTTGCTGTTGCTTCGTTGTTGCTGATGCTGCTGTTGCTGTTGCTGTTGCTGTTGCTGCTGTCGTATTTTTATTTCATACACTTTGCGTATCCTTTCACACACATGCCTCTGTGTGTGTCTGTGCTCGTTGCTGATTTGTGCGCAAAACTTTTACAACATCGCCGCAGTGAACCAAGAGTAGCAGCATCAGCATCAGCAGCAACAGCAACAGCAACAGCAGCAATAGCAACAACGGTATCAGCAACATTAACGAGAAAAAGCTGCAACAGCAACAGCAACACCAACAGCAGCAGCAGCAGCATCATCGTGCTTGTTGTTGCCAGTTTGGACTCTGGCTTGCCTATGAAAGGTTGAAGCCGGAGTCTGTGGTCTGCTCTCTGTTTCTATTCCAGTTTCCATTCATACCTCTAAGAGGGGCTAAGCCGTCGTTTCGCAAATAGTTCAAACGTACAATATTTCGAGTTTTTTGGGCGGGAACGTTTCGAGCTGAATGCATGTAGCGAATTGTCGGACGCTGCTCATGGGGATTGTCATTGTTGCGAGTGACACCTGCTCCTTTCCGTCTGGGCTCAGAGATAATGGTTCAGACCATGTTAATGATAGATTTCAAGATTTGCTGTAATAGAGGACACATTATATCTAGTATAAACCTTGCTATATATACGCATTATGAGATAGGTAAATATACTAGATCGGTTACTAAATATAATGCATAATATTTCGAATGATAATAAAGCTTATTGATCCTTTGAGAAAGTATGAAATGCTATATTTCATATATATTTTATAAAATAATACTTTAGTAAATACACTTAAATAATTTGGATTAATTCATTATAATATATTCATTTTCCATTAGTATGTTTATTTTTTATTTCTGGGGCAACTATTACCAGTGGACAGAAATGTTTACAATTTATTGATATTTTGCTCAGCCGGAGGCCTTCTGTGCGATTCTCATACCGCATTGACGTGTTGGACACTTACTCGGTTTGGGTATTCGCTTTGATAATTTCGATTTGAAGGCTTATCAACCCCACAATCACAGTGAACCCTCCCTCATAGAGTTCGCCATTGTTTGATGTCTCCCAGTGCTCGCAGCATGAAACCAGCTTCAGTTTTCGCAGTCAGGTGTACGATCAACAATCCGCAAGAAGGATTTCAACCCAACAATATGGCTGGCTTTAATGAGAGCTTTCACTGTATATACACTATATGATATACTCAAGTACATGCACATTTATATGAACACTCGCATACACACGCACACACACAGACACAATCACCACATACAAACACACACATCTATAAGTAAGCATATGAAAGCAAACAAAGCTGAAAATGCGGTAAGGCAGTGGCGTAGCAAAAGCTGAAAGGGGATTGATTATGCCGAACAATATACCTAAAAGCGTATTGCTTCTGTGATTTATTTTGAATTCTTATTTTGTGATACGTTTTTAATAACTTGTATATTTATTTTATATTTTATTTAATCATCATTATTATTTTATTATTATTTTATATAATCAATTTAATCTATATGAAATTATATATATTTTTAATATATGTTTTCAATGCAGATATATATTAATTTTGATTCAGGTATAATATTTATGGAAATATTGAAATATTATGATCTTTAAAAATATTTGTTTTTTATAAATTATAAATTTTGTTTTTAGTAAAATTGTTTTTTTTTTCAGTTATTTTAGTGCTTTAAATTTTGGTTTGCAATTATTCGGATATGAATTTACATATATCAATTTACATTCTTCATTAGTAATGAATAAATGTATAGCATAAGTAAAGTTTATTTTGATGGATTTATTTACTTAGAATCGATATTAAACTAATATCTGTTAGTTCAGTATTTATATATCTATTAGCCCCCCTTGATTGCGAGATCTCTGGTGCTGTTGCTGCTGCTGCTGCTGTGATGCGTTGGCTGTCTGTTGTTGTATTTTGCCGCAGCAACAACAACAGCAACAACAAGGCGCATTCGTTCGTTAGATGACTGGCTGTGTGTATCTTGTGTGTGTGTGTGTGTGTGTGTATGTGCATACAGTCCTACATTTCCATCGATTTAATCTATCTGACTACGACATCACACACACACCTACCCACGTATATACACATACACACAGCAGCTACATACAAAACCCACCCCACTATAAGTTAAGCGGAGGCAACTGTCTGACAGTTGGGCAGGCGGTGCGTCGGTTCGTCAGCTCGTCGGCTCGTCGGTTTGTCGTTTCGTTCGGCGCTTCGACGGTTCGGCAACATCGGTCCATACAAATAACGAAATGGCAATGGGGTGTACGATGGGCCTGTGCCCTGCCACTTTGGCTGGGTGGTTGCTGCTCGGTGGCATGATGCTCGCTGTGGAAGTGGCTCTCGCTCTCGCTCTGGCCCTGGCTCTGGCTCTGGCTTTGGGCCTGGTTGGTTTTAGTTCACATTGCTTTTGGCTCCGGCTTGGTTTGAGTTTTGGGTTTGGGTTTGAGTTTGAGTTTGGGCTGGGTTCAGCTTGTGCCGTGTGGACGGGCGTTTTTGGGTTGAGTTGGAGCCGCATAAATTTCTCGTCTCGTCTCGTTCGTCTAGTTTAAATGCCTGTGTGTGCTATTGTGTGTGCCCCGTCGTGCTGTATGTGTGCGCCCGGCGACGTCAACGGCGCCACAATTGAACTGTCAGTAATCTGGGAGCTGGGGGACCAGGATTGGGACCGGGTACGGGACTGGCAATAGCATCGAGCTAGTCCCATTGTAACCCATGCTACATAATAACTATTCGAACAGTGTTGGAAAATGACAGGGAATATGTGCGGAATAAAGAGCTTAAGGTGGGATTCGAAAGATATAGTGTTAAATGTATTTCCGCCTTAAATTCATGAACGTCAAATGCTGTGTAGCACTCTTCTGGGCTGATGTTGAGGCATACTTAATATTTATGAAAACAAAAAGAGTTATGAGATACTGAAATTCTTTATATGTACATTTTTAGATCTTATCATATTGGCAGTGCACCAGTAAGTGTGATTTTAAATTTATTATTGCTTGTGCTAATAAAACCTAGCAAGTCATTTTTTAGTTCATGAGAATTGAAGGCACCAATGCTAGAGGATCTATGAAAAACCGAAGTTTCTTGGGTTTTTTGACTCAGGTAAAAAACTATACTGAAAAAGATGTATATAAATGCAATAGTAAAGAAGGAATGCTAGCTTTTTAGATTTTTTTATACCCTGAGCCCATTGAAAATGGGAAATCAGGGTATAATGTTTTTGTGAAAATGTATGTAACAGGCAGAAGGAGACGTAGCAGACCATACAAAGTATATATATTCTTGATCAGCTCGATGAGCTGAGTTGAAATAGCCCTGTCCGTCTGTCCGTCCGTCCGTCCGTCCGTCCGTCCGTCCGTCCGTCCGTCCGTCCGTCCGTCCGTCCGTCCGTCCGTCTGTGTGAACGCAGCGATCTCGTAAACCACAGAAGCTAGAGAGCTGAAATTTGACATGTATACTCCTGAATACCATACGCTATACGAGTTTTTTTCAAAAATTCGATAACTCTTCCCGTTCTCTTTTTATCGATAAATTTCGATAACTTTTCGTCTCTTTTACGTACCGTAAGAGCTAGAGACATGAAATTTACTGTGTAGATGCCTGTTGTGAATGCAGACATTTTGTAATTTTTGGATTTTGGATGCCACGCCCCCTTCGCCCTAAATTTGCAAAAAACGCATTTCAAATACTAGAGACTTGTGCTTCGGCACATACACACATATGAATAACATAATCATGCCCTGAAAGTTTGAATCAAAAAGTCCTGCTAGAAAAAAAGTTATTAAACATTTAATTTACCATAGCGTAGGAGTCTTGCAGCCCAAGCGCTGTCGCTACGTCAACTGCGCAGTTGGCAGAGCGTGTGCTTGCGCGTGTGTCTGTGTGTGTGTATGTGTTGCTGGCAACATATGTATATGTAAACTAAGCATAGAATATTTGAAGTATCGGCACTTCGCAGGGCTCAGAGTATCTCCTAGTCGAGCCGTCTCGACTAGAGCATTCTTACTTGTTAGATTTGGTAAGTTCTTATGAGATTATTGATAAATATACTATATAGAAAATGCAAAGCCAGATTCATCACTTAATTTATTTCAGGGCTTCAAGGACTTCAAGAACTGTGGACTTCAAGAACCTGTGATATATTTAGGTATTTTAGGTATTTAAAAATATCTTACAAAGCATATGAGACTATATATTAAACAGAGTATCTGTGATTAAGTTATAACAAATTCAAATATAAAATATTTAAAATTGTATTGGGACGACAGAAACATATGTTGATTAAAATCGCATAAGACTGCACAAATTTTAGATGCACCTGTTTGAAATGCAGTTTCCCTGCTTCTGGAGAGAACAATAAGTGGGCAATAAAGCACTTTGGTGATATTACATTTGAAATGCTAAGCCTGTTGGCAGCATTGAATTATCTGGATAGTTTACAATCCAGATTCGTGATCCAGAGTCCAGTTTCAACTGGCAGCTAGTGTCAAGGCTCTGGTCATCACTGATTGGCGAACGTGGAGTTGGCAAATGGGGGCACTACGACGAAAATCAACTACATCAGTAGCGTCGTCGTCGTCGTCTGTGCTTTGAACTCAGCTCGGCGCCAACTAAGTAGAATGCCATGTGTTGTATAGTTTATCCAATGGTCAGCAGTGAAAAGGGGCAAGTGCAGCAGGATTTTGCTGCTAGTTGGGGCACGTTGGTGTGAGGTGGAGACCGCGTGTAAAGCTATGGGGGACAACAGTCGTTGTGGCGTCTCTCGATGAAACTAAATAGTTGCATGTTACGTATACGTAGCGTAGTACTACGGTGGCCAACACCAACGTGTGTTGACGCACACACACACACACACACACACATACAACAACAGATCTAGCTATAAACATGCGCTAGTACATGTGAATATGAAATATTGACCGCTGCATACCGTTGCATTGGAGAATTGGACCCCAGCTTGCGGTATCGGGGTGAACTAAGCTGAGTTTTGGGGGACTTACGCATATAACCAGCCAGGGTTAGACGGCTGTCAATCTGTCAGAGGCCTGGGAACAAACATGTAACTGCAAAGTAACCGAGCTTTGGCTACGGCAAAGTGAATATTTGATTGGATGTTTCGGAAAGATGTCAGCTGACATGAAAATATAATAATTGTTTCTATTAGACATTTACGGGTTCTGTAGAAATGCTATGTTAAGTTGGCAGCTTGTACTAAATCTAGAGCCAAGCTATTGTATTATAGGTGGAGGACTATTGAGTTGACAGTATATAATATATTGTGTATAAGTTGTTGACATTGATATTGATTAAATAAATCTTTACGGTTCTAAATTAATGATATTGCTTGATAAAAGTCTGTTTAATCAGATACAGATACATTAATGTACTTTTGCTCCTGTCGTCTGTGTTATCGTATAAAGTTTTTAGTTAAAATAGCACTGGGAAGTCATATAAGAAAAGATTATAAAACCTTACAGAAGTTGAAACTAGTACTAAATATTAAACTAAATTACTAAATATAATCAGTTACCAATTTGCAGTTTATCACATTATATGATATGAAGTTATGAGCCTTATGAAGTGATATTTGTGTATATAATAATATTAAGTAGAAGTCAAGTTGTATTGTACTAAATTATAAATATTAAATTAAATTATAAATTATAAATATTAAATTATAATATTAAATTACGAATAAATTATATATAAAAATTTATACAAATCCTGTAAAAATAAATGAGCAGAATGAAAATAAGTGCGGGGATACCCAAGGCAAATTAAGCTTGCCATATAACACAAGCAATCGAATGTAGACGTAATATTAATTAAAATGGCACACTTTGCGTGTAGTAATTGGTAATTGATAACGATGGCATCATCATCACTGTTGCTGCACTCTGAAGATGCGAAGGATTTCCTGCAGCATCCAATTAAGTGATCTACCTGCTGACAGTTCCTAAAGCAATGCACACGTAATCCCACGAAGGACGTCGCCACTCACAATTGTCGACTAACTGTTGACAGTCGGACTTAAGATACGCTGTCGAAGCAACATTCATTCAACAAGTTGCAAGCCATAAAGCTGTCCGCGGTGTTCCTGCTCCTGTTTCTGGTGATTTAGTCTTTCGCTTCTCCAGCGCATAAAACTGACCTTCGCCGTCGCCGTCGCCGTCGCCGTCTCACTCATTAGCGTATCTGCTCATAACTTCATTCAGTTTCATTCACACACACACACACACGCACACCTACAACAATCACTTGGGGCGGCAGCAACGTTCATTGAGAGTTTTTCACGCCTAATTAAAAGCACAGCCCAACAACGGCAATAAAAACGACAGTTCCCAAACAGCTGTGAGCCGATTTTTTTCGTTCCTCCTTTTTCTTTTCATTTTGTTGTTGTTGTTGTTGTTGTTGTAATGTATAAACAGATTAACCGCAAGCCAATGGGCATAGGGTTGGGTAATGAGGCTACGGAGGGTGGGGAGGCAGGACAGGGCTTTCCAAAAAGAGGGAGAACCACTTGTTACCAAGCGGCGACTGTTTTGGGATAGCGCCAAAGCCAAAGCGACGTCGCGACGGGAGCATTGAACGTAACACTTTCGCTGTCGACTGCGGACGCCGACGACGACGACGACGACGACGCCGACGACTTGTCGTAGTAGCATTGACTAATGATAGATGGATTGTTGTATTGCTGTATTGGTGTATGGCTGACTGACTGCCTTTCGGTGGATGCTTCATGTTGTTGATGGCTTCGAATGGCAGGTTGCCGGCTCGCTGGGTGCCTGTCTGCCTGGCATGCATATATTACAAGGGTCCGCAAGCGCCAGTGCCACCAACAGCAAAATACCATAAATAAATAAAAAGCAGTTAACAACAACAGCAACAACGGCAACGACAAAGGCAACAACAATAAATTGTTCAAGGTCGCCGCTTGTCTGCTGCCTTCGCTGGCAGCATGAAAAATGCAAAACAAACGCCGACTGTGACTGCGACGTCTGCGTGAGCGTCAGCATTCGCGGTTGCTGCGGCCCCAACAAAGTTCTGTCATAATTCACATGCGATGCGAACACAGGGAGTTGTGTGGGGCGGCTAGTCGGGGCGGGGGCGCAGCTGTGGAAATTTCAGTTTAGCAGCTGGCGAAAATGTATTAAAAGCAAACGCACGAAGCAACAGACGACGCAACAGCAACAGCAGTGGCAGCGGCTGTGGCAGTGGCAGCCAGACATCTAGTCACTCAGCGAGTAGAGGCTTTCAACCCTCCCACGCCCAACTGCCACCCCTGTGCATCTGCAAGCTCCGCATCCCTCTAAACACAATCCGCAACGGGGTGCATTGGCATTGGGCTCTGTCTACGGCTCCTGCTATGACTGCGGCTGCGGCTCCATGTGTGTGCCACGTCTCTTGCTCTGTGCATACAAAACCATAAATTGAAAATACGAAGCCGATGCCAACGACGACGCTGACGCTGACGTTGACGCTGGCAGCGACGGCGACGCCAGCGCTGACGTCGCGCCTCTGCCGACGTTGACAGCGATGCCATCTGCGCTGTTTGCGTCGCAGTCGAAGGGGTTGCAAAGTTTTTCACTTTTCACGGAGAGCAACACAAAAAAACCCACACACACACACACACACACACACACACACACACACACACACACACACACACACACGCACACACACACATAAAAATCAAAATTGCTGGCAAAGAAAAACTTTCGCTTCGCGGCAACATCGCTCTGACGTCCTGAAGGATTCACGCCTTGCTGCCCAGTTGCCTTTGCGCTTATTAAGCGCCTCCACCAGCCACTGCCACACACAGTTTGTGCAGTGCATTGGTGCGGTTTCATTGTCAGACGCGGCACTCCAGACAACAATAGCAACAGCAACAGCAGCACAAGCAACAATAGCAACGACACCTATCCCCTGGCTCACGCCAGTTAGTCCTGCGACAGCTCTCGCATTTGCATAACTCCTGCACGCACTTTGACATGCGGCTGGTGATATTTGGAGCCAAGTGTTTTGGCCTGTCTGAATGAGCAGAGCCCTTCCATGTGTGCGTGCCTGTGTGTGTGTGTGTGTATTTGGGTCACACACGCACATCCACAAGTCTCCATCCCCATCTCCATATCAATATCCATCTTCATCTCCATCTACATCTCCATCTACATCTGCATTTCCACGTCCTTAAAGCGACTTTTCACCAAAATTGGCGCACACTGCCTGCGGTTATCCGAGCTGACCTTACACAGCGGGCAGCGCCCATGGGGCATGGCGCTGCATGGGTTCCGGCTTATAAGGTTGAGGTGTCGCCCCATCACTTGCTCTTCTGTGCAATGCATATCCAATTAGTGGGTCATGTTCCGTACTCCAGCAACAATGCGCTAAGCGGGCATTGATAACGAGCATTGCGAATGGGCGGGAAGGACGCTGATTAGAGTAGGGGCTTATCTCCACTTGGCTGTTCCCTAATAGCACACGATGGTCGAGTCAAAGTTATTAGCACTTCAAAATAAAATGTTAAATGTATTTATAAAATATATAATTATATTTATAAATCTAAATAGTTTGATTAGATTTAATTCTTTTAAATATATTTACGTAAATATTAAAATATGTTTATAAGTATATAAATATATTTATAAAATATAAAAAATATATTTAGAGTTTTATTTTGAAGTGCTAATTACTTTGACTTAACCATTGAATACTATGATGGAACAGCCAAGTGAAGATACTACTCTAATCAACGTCCTTCCCGCTTTTTCCAGGAAGTAAATAAACAGAAGTGTTTAACGATATCATTTGAGCTGTAATATATAATTTTCATTACTTTAAGTCAAATCTTTTCAAGTTTGAGTTATGTCAATGTAGTTTCAAATAGTATTCGATTCTTTAGATAACGTCTAAAAATGTTAAATAATCTCTACACAATAAACTTGTTTTGCATTTATTCTTGGCTGACTCAATTGTGAGTTAATATGCTTAATTATGGCAGAATAAGAAATAAATTTCATAGAAACAGCTTCTAATTAGATGAAAAGTTATGGAGCTCATGTGTTGCTACTAGCACAAATGTATTTCAGTTGCATTCAATAGTCTCGGAATGCTTGAGCCTTTGCTTTGTTTTAATTGCACGTCAAAGGTTACAGGACATGATTTAAATTTGAGTTAGCTCGAAAGACATTCGCCTGCCAGGCGTTTTGGCATAACAATTCGAAGGCATTCAATAATTAATGCCGAAACATCTTTAATTGTGATTTTACATTGAGCTGGCAGAGTGGAATCCTTTGTCTTTGGCTGTGTCAGTCGATTTCTAATTTCAACTCAACACATCTCAAGGCTTAAATGCTAGAAATTTAATAAACATTTCTAGTGGAATATATTTTCGGGCGCTTTGGTTCTGCGTTAGCCCGCAATTTGCCCCCCAATCCCATCCAATCTAATGCCGAACTGAAGCCAGTCCATTCCAGCCCACATCCACAAGCCGAGCCAAGGCTCAAGCAGACCTTTCGGCTGCTCGTGCACAGAGACTTGACTAGGAGCTGCTGCTTCTGCTGCTCTGCTGGTCCTTCATTGCTGTTTGTTGAAAACAAGGCGGATAGGCGGCGCTTGGTAGGGAGAATCACATTACAGCAGCAACAGCAAGAGCAAGAGCAAGAGCAAGAGCAAGAGCAATGGCAACAGCAATAGCAACGGCAGTGGCAATAGCAACAAGAACAACGTTGTACATTCTTGGCGTGTTAGACTTTTTACAACAACAAAAACAATAATAATAGCAACAACAAAAGCCTGGCATTTTCATATGGATAGGAACGAAGCAAGCAAACGCTTTTTGCTCGATTCGCATTCGCCTGCTTGGATAGCTCTAGCTGCCTGACTTCAGCTTCTATCTGCGCATCTCTGTAATCATCATCAACACCACGAGTCAGCCAGGCAGCCATCCTGTCCTCGTGAGCAATATTCTTGTCGGAGACGGTCCTTTCAGCCCCAAACAGCATGCTGCCTTCGTCCCTGCTGCTGCCAGTCCCGCCTGTTATCCTGCCCATCCACAGCCAAACACATTTTCCATTTTCGTTTTCATTCTGGCCCAGCGACAGAGACAGAAGCACAACCAGCGCCAGCGCCAGAGCCAGAGCCAAGCTAAAGCCAAAGCCAAGTCGACTACTTGCCTGCCTGCCTGCCTGCCAAGGCTTGCCAGCTATCCTGGCTGCCTTGCTCGACTCGAGTCGAGTCCTTGCTGCTTCATTATTTCAGCATGCTGCTCGATGCCTTTTCTATCTGATGGATACGTATACGTACCGTGTGCTCCGTCGTCGTTGTCGTTGTTGTTTTTGTTATTTCTGTTGTCGTTGTTGTTGGTATTATTGTTGTTGCCGTGAATTTGCAGCATTTTATCCTTCGCTCGAGCACGGAGAACATTGAGCGTGCATGTGTGTGTGTGTGTGTGCGTGTGCCTGTTTGTGCTGACAATAAAAGTTTCGTACATACACACACACACGCGCATGAAAGCTTAATGCTTTCAGTGTATATATATATATATAGATATACATATATATATGTATATGTACATATGGATGTATGGGTGTATGTGTGTGTGTGTATGTTTACTATAACTGTATGTATAGTCCATCGTATTTCAGAGCAAGTTTTTATACCCTGTAACCATGAATCCAGCAAAACAGCCATAACCGAATTATATTTCCATTTGCTGCATTTCGCAATATAATAAAACAGAATATATATAAAATATATATTATATTATATAATATATATATTATAAAATAAAATATTTATTAATTATATTTATATAATTAATTTTTCTAATCAACACCTTAGGACATCAATGCTTTTAGCCCTGTTAACTATTTGTTTTATTTAATAATTTAATTTGATGTTATTCTTAATCGATTGCAGGGTATCTCCGAGTCGGTTGTTTTCTACTGCAGCGCACTGTTTTTTGCTGTGTTGGTTGTCGTTGCGCCGATGCGGACAACGTTGCTGGATGGCTGACTGGTTGGCTGGCAGATCGTGTGGTGGGTGGCTGGGTGGCTGGGTGGTAGCTGGCTTGGCTGGCAGACATTTGGGTTCCACGTTAAGCTGGGCGGTGGTGTCTGTGGGTCGCATAACGGTTACAGTGAAACTTTTGCCCTATTGTGACAAACAAACGACAACGACAGTGGCGGCGAGGACGAGGACGAGGACGAGCACGGACGACTGGGTGGGTGGATGGGTTGCTGCCAGATTGGGTGGTTGCTGGCTGACAGGCGAACGGGCAAACTGGCGGGCGGACGGCTGGGTGTGCGGCATTCACCCTAAACGAATGTAACCCGCGCCAGCGTTCGCGTCGTGCTTCACGTTGGGCTCGTTGAATAGCAAAGTGAGCGACCGTACGACCGTACGACCGAGGGACCGGCTGACAGGCGAGCACGGCCTGAAATGTGTGCCGTTTTAGAGGGTGTTCCACTGCAGCGCCAGCATGGAGAACAGCTCCAGTTTGTCTGGGACACCCTTTATGCGGCTGTCGCTTCCCTTGGATTTTTATGCATTGGGCCATGAGTTGAGGCTGCCTAACAGCCAGGACAGCCGGTAAAGAGCCCCCCTCTTGAAACAAACTATTGTTGCTGTCGCTCTGTGAAAACTAAATGAATGAGGTCTTAGCATGTGTGGGTGTGCGCCTGTGTGTGTGTGTGTATTTGTCTCACAGTGCGTCGAATTGGCAAACCTGGCTGCAGGCGCAAATGGCTAGAAATCATGCCCAGCTGTTCGCTCTGGCTCTAGCTGAAGGATAGCTGCGGCGCATGGGTTCTGTTCGAGCTCGCCGGGCGAGACATAATAGCTAACCCGTTGCAAACGATATCCTTGAAATGTGGCGGTGCTTTCAAAACGGGCTGGCAGCGTTGCTGCGAGCGCCATCGATAACTTTTTGCCCACGCCATTACTCGGCAAAAACCCAACAAACAAAAATGCAAAACACAATCAGCACAAGTTCAGTTTTTGGGGGCGCATGACGCATTCGGTTTTCAGGTTTTATCAGTTGTCTCTCACTCGCCACTGCTCGAAAAAGCATTTTTGCGCCGCTGCTGTTTGCTTTGATGACACACAGCGAATAAAGCTGAAGCTGAAGCCGCTGGAAGGTCCCAAATTGCTGTGCGCCATTGACTTGGCATTGTTTCAACAGAAATCGAGGGGGCCCCAGCTAAATGGGGCGCACGTACGCCTGCAGAGTATTCAAAACTGTGGGAATAAGACCTAAGCTGCGCCCTATTCCCAAAGGCAATATTATATTATTATTAAATATATTATAATATCATATGTATAAGTAGGAATCTCTAATCGTTATAGATATGATCAGTTGATTCCTTAAATTAATTAATTTGAATGACTAGATACTTTTATCTTTATATTTCTATAATTATTTATCGATCTTCTTCAAAATCAATGTGATAAAATATTTCATTCATGTGTAGGAATGTCATAGACTTAACATTTATTTCAGATTTAACTTATTTATTATATATAATAATGGTATTCCTCATCAAATTGAATTTTTGTCAATCTCATAACTCGCTTGAAGCCAGAGTTATTATATATCCATTACATAATCTTAGTAATATTAAGATCATTAAAGGAAACTAAGTAAATAGAATTGGTTTTAAGTTTATTTTTAGAAATAGCTTTCTACATCATTTTATATTATTTGTTAATGCTATGGCTACGTTAAGTTAAGTTCTTAATCTGATCAACTACTAATTATACTTTTTATAACTAATACATTCGTTCGAGTTTACCTCTATGTGTAGCATTTGGAAGCCTTCAATAATATAATATATTTGTACTTATACCCTTCATGTGCTCTAGATTTATATATTTACCCCAAATATGCTAATTATTTCCCACCCATCTGAGAGTAAGGCTCCCTCTATTTTTATACACACACATCGATCGATGTTGCTGTTGGGTTCTCTTTATATATTTTTTTTTGGTTGCGTTGCGCAAATGGCAACTGGTCGGAGTTGTCGTTGTCGTCGTCGTCGGCGTCGTCAACGTCGCTGTTGTTGCTGTTAGCCATGTGCTTGCTTGAGAACCAGAACCAACCAACCAGGCAGCAGCAGACGGCTCTGGTCGCAGCTCGACTGCTTGAGACCGAGACAGAGCCAGAGCCAGAGTCAGAGCCAAAGCCCTACGAGAGTTTCAGAGCTGACGCTGTAAATGGGAATCAAGCAGAAGCAAAGGCAGCGGCAACAAAATTCAAGCAGCGGAGCTAGAGCCCAGAGTTGTTGGCAGTGACGGTGCCGGCGGTGCTGATGTTGCTTGTGCTGGTGCTGGTGCTGGAGCCAGTGTTGGCTCGGCACTAAGGCACATGAAGCAGCAATCGCGAATGAATAAGAGCGGACCGACAATCGACATTGTTGTTGTTGTTGCTGTGCCGACTGCAGGTTCTGACTCAGGGCTCCAGCACAGTGCGCTCCGCTCTGTGGTATGCGGCCATGTGCGTCGCTTAGAACGAAAGCAACAACGACAACGAAGACGACGACGAGGCCAACGTCGATGAGGCGCGAGCACCGAGCACCGAGGACGACTATTCAGACGACTGCTCTGGCTTTGGGGGCCAGCTCCAGCAAATGTATTGTCACAGTGGTGTGGCATTTCCTTTATCGTACTGAAATGTGGTGTGAGGCGCTCTGGGGAAGGCTGGCGGGAATAATTTAGGCCTCTCACTTCGCTCCTGGTAGCCAAAAACCTGCACTAGCGCTTCAACACTTGGGATGCCGCCCACTCCTTGGCGTTTTCATCGTCGTCGTCGTTGTTGTTGTCGACAGAGCTGCGTTCGCTCGTTCGTCTTGACATTTGCGTTTTGCCCTGCTGCTTGGTAAGGTTGAATGATTGGAGTGAACAGTGGCACTACGTGATTGGAATGGATCCAAAGATAATACAGACATACAAATAGAACTCATATCAAACATACATCAAAGATATAACTGCGATTAACTGAACCTTCAACTGAATTTAAGCTTGGAAGTTTAGCTTGATCCTCAAACCGTAAATCTACAAAACTGAATATATATTATTATGTATATAATACAATATATATTATATATATATTATGTATATAACACAATATATATTATTGTATATTCATTTAATTTGCAAGAAACATACTTTTATAAGACCAAAACATATGTAAGTTTATGTCTAAAGCTGGCCAAGATAACTCATCTTTCAGCTTAACTTTTTGACCAAACTTATGGTCATTATCCCGATGTAAACCCTTTGTAGTCTTCTACTAATAATAGCTAATATGTTAGAATAACTATTGGCATTTGTTAGAATCGAAAGTCGTGGGCAAAGGTATTATCATTCGCTAATCCAGAATGGATTAGTGCAATTGCATTTCGCACCAATGTGCAGAGCTTAAGCGAATGTTCGTTTATTCTGATTACAAAAGGCGGGCATGGGAGGCTAGCCAGAACGGGGGGCCCAGGCACAAATTCCAACTTTACTTCAACTTTAATGTTCGGTCACTGTCGGTGCTCTGTTCTCAGCTCAGAGTTCGCAGTGACGATGACAGCGACGGCGACGGCGACGGCGAAGACGACGATGGATTCGAGTACGAACACGACGACTTTAACTCTAACGATGTTCGCTCTTTCATTTGGTATACCCTTGCGGCAGAGTCTACTTAATAAATGACTTAATATGACACCAAGACACTAACAAGCAGTAAAAACTTTAGTATTACATTGTTTTATATAAAACATGTTCTCACAAAGATATTATATTTATCTAGAAATTATATTTGTGTTCGAAATGACAAATGATCCCGAACATCGATCACCCCTCTAAATGTCACTAAAATTATTCAATATAGAAGATATGTTCAGATATAAGCTATATAGAATGCTAATTTTCATAAATAAACTATAATTAAATTCAAAACTTATATTCTTATAAATGATAAAAGTCTGATCTAACAAAAAATAATTTATAATTTCTCTCTTTCTACATTAGGTTTCATCAGAATGAATCTATTATTTATTTGAGCGACTTTGACTAGGCTGTAGGGTGTATATAAGTATTTTGCTTCTCTTGGAGCTGTGCTGGTTGTTGGATAGTTGACGGGCTGGTTGGCCTGGCACTGTTCAGAGTTGCAAGCAACGCCATCGTTGTTGCCGCTGTCGCTTTCGTTGTTGTTGTTGTTGCTGCTGCTGCTGCTTTTATTATAAATTTTTGCTGGCACTGTTGGTTCGTTCGTTGCTGGGTTTTTTCATCGTAGTCGTCGTCGTTTTCGCCTCAGTCTTGCCTGACGTTATAGCAGCCAACGCCATCGCCATCGCCATCGCATGCTTCACCTTCGCCCCACCGCACACACACACACACACACACACACACACACAGACACGCTGGTACTCAAACAGTCACACACTTTGTGCGGCTGCTTTCCCCTGTCCCACTCTTCCGCTCCTCCCTAGCTCTCTCTTGCTGTCTCTATCTCTCTTACTCTCTCTCTGCCATGCGGACGCCCTGCTCCCCACATTCGTTGCTACTGCGACGAAGTTTCTTGTTTTCTTTCAACGTTGGCTGCCTCTGCCCTCGCTGCTGCCGTCGCTGCTGCCTCTTTGCTTGTCGTAATTTTACTTGATTTTTTTTTCTTTTTTATTGGTATTGTTGTTGTTGCTGCTGTGTGCTGCTTTCTGTGCGCTCGTTCGTTGTTCGTTGGCGTTTTTCATTTGCGTTGCTGTTGGGGCTTTTTTGCTGCCGTTGCCACTGCTGCTGCTGGCTCTGTTGCCGCTGCCGTTGCTGTTGCTGCTGCTGCCGCCGCTGCTGTTGCCAGTGAGTTGGTTTCGAAATAAACTTTAATGCGAACATTCGTTTGGTTAAGTTTCAGTTTCAGTTTCTGTTTCTGTTGCTCTGTTAAATTTCGGCAGAATTCTGCGCAGTCAGCTTCAGATGCGAATACTTTGATTTCGATTGTCTTTGAGATCAAGAAGAGTATTAATAATTAATCTAAGGGCTGTATATTGACGGAATAGGGTTAAGAAGCATTGATAGGGGAAGGATTCTTTGCAGGGTAAATTGCATAAATCTTTAAATTGTGTTACATTTAAAGCCTGGCAAGCGAGCAAGTACTGATTTGCTTTAAATGGGTTCCTGGGGCTAATGTTACCCAATCGCTGCAACAGCTGCGCGCGTTTTTCAAAAACCTTCGCGCAGGCGAAGGCAGCCAACCAACGAGCGAACCAAGCCGTAACAGCAACAACATTTAAGCTGCCAGTTGCCAGTTGGAATGTTGCTGCGGCTGCTGGTGCTGCTGCTGCTGCTGTACATTAAGCTTAAGCTGCGTTGAGTTGAGTTTCACTATAAAATGAATATGAGTTTTCGCTGCTTTTGCACGCAAACGCACAAACGAACCAACAGACGAAACGAAACGCTACGAAACGATACGAAATGAACGAACGGACGTCCTCGAGAAGCCCAGCCAGCAGCAACCACTTCAGCAACAGCAACAGCAACAGCAACAGCAACCAGCAACCAGCCAGCTCCCTCTTCGAGCGCCGTGCCGTGCCATTCGCTATACAAACTGAAAATATACAAAAAGCAACAACAGCAGCTAAAGCAGCAACAGCAACAGCAACAACAGCAACGTCGACATTTGGGACGTTCGTTCGTTAGTATCGCAACAGCGAACAGCCGGAGCCATAGCCATAGCTATAGCTATAGCTATAGCCTCATATACACAGCAGACACAGAAACGCAACCTACACAGATACACACACACACACAGATACATATATACTCATACATATATGCCCAGCTACACGCGCGCTGGAAACAACGCCAGCAAACGATGGCGAAGAGAGACGAAACGAAGCATGTCGAAGAGAAGAGTGGGGAGGCGAGGCGAGGCGATGCGAGTCGAAGCGACCGACCGACGACGACGACGATGGCAGCACTCGAAAACGACAGCATGAATAATGCCTCAGATTGGGGCTACACTGGGGATAGCTGTGCGCTACAAAATATAGGAAGAAATGAGAAAAACATCTTATATAATGAAAAACATAATTTGATACAAGTATAAAATTCTGTTCTATAAACAAAATAATGATAATAGATCATTCATTCAACTATCAACTAACTAACTAACTATGCACAATCTATGTAGTTACGTTATTCAAAGAGCTTTTCTGTGTAGAGCTAAATATCTATTGGCCTTATGCGAGTTTGTCTTCAACAAGATTTTGAATAATTTTAAAAGTTTATTTTTTTATTTATGCTTTTTTAAGGATCATATTGATATTTTCAAATTCTGACTTGGCTTACTTGGAAAATACCATTTTAAGCATTTCTAACACTAAAACCCATCTGGACTGAAGCCCGTTGCAATCAGATTGCAGACGCACTAGCTCCAGCTGTTGAAGTACCCTACGAAGCGGTTGTTCTGACGCACAAGTGAAATAGCTTCAAGACTCTTGCTGCGGCTCGGGTTGGCAATATTCTTTGGCCAGCAGCCCGGCACGAACACTAACGCCGACACCGATATCGACATCGACATCAACTTCGCCACCCGTCCATCTGCCCACCCGCTCGACCGTTCGTCTTTGTCGGTTGGCTGTCGTCATCGCCTGAATTTGAATGCAAAGTCGAAGAGTTGTTGGGTTGTTGTTGTTGTTCCTATTGGTCTTGCTGTGCATAGTAGGCTGACGCTGCTGTTGCACCAACAGACGACAAGACGAACGAATACATATGAAACTAGCGAATTTTCCCTTCCGTTTTGATTCACATTCACCTCAGCTGGATGCAGCGCTTTAATTTGCTCAGTGCAAATCAATGCTGACATCCCTTGGGCCTTGGCGGCTAATCGGCTGTTCGCAAAACAAAATGGATTCACAAAATGGCGGCTCGTAAATGAAGCTTCGGCAATAAAACGAAGACAATCGGCGATCGCATATCCTGTTCAACAATACTTCGCTTTGCGATTGGTAACAATATATATAGCGTGAAGTTCGGTCAGTAAATTTCAATTTAAGCCATGAGTGCATTGCTTAAATCATTTGATATATTTTGCAAAGTTTATTTGTTTTTATTATTATTATTTATTAATATTTTATTATATAATAATTATCTTATTTCATTATCAAATTGTCAATTGGTTGTATTCCATGTAACCAAAATTTTGTGTTTGTACTTTACTGTTAGATAATGTTGGCAAAACTGAAGAGGAGTATACGTACAAATGGTAATTTTTTAAGGCTTGTCAAAAAGATCTCCTAGCCTCTGGTGTTTTTTATTTGAGGTAGTAAAACCAACGTTTAAACAAGTTTGTAGAAAATATAAATAACTAAAGCGCCACTGCCGTCCGGTGATTGTACTATGCATAAACTCTTTGAATAGCTTGCGTGAATTAAAGTAAATATCTAATTTTTAACATTAACTACAGATGGCGCCTGTATTTCGTATAGTACACAAGTACAGATGGCGCGTTTCATTCGTATAATACACAAGTACAAAAGCGTAAGTGTTATAGCAATTAGCTTTGTACAGCAAAGACTTGGTAGTTCCTAAAATATCCAATAGTGTAAATCAAGTTCCAATCAGCACACGTATTCAATCCCAACCAACTGGAATGCTGGTGGCAAGAATATGAGGACATGTTGTTGTAGTTATTGATGTTAGCAAAACTTTGATTACTACTCGCATACTAGCACTTCATATGATATTATTTTAAATCAGTTTCAAATCTTAATTTCAGTTATTTTTTAGATATATTTTATTCGTTTCGAGCATAGTAATTGTTTTTTGCACAGAATTATCGACTAGTCGATACGTCAAGCAAATTGCCAACAGAGCGCGCCACAGTCAATTGTAATATCAGTTAAGTTGGCCGCGTTGGTCTCAAACAGCTGATCGCAAATATTAAAATCGCGTTGCCGCTTTGCAAAACACGCATAAAAATGATGCAACAAACTAGACGGATTGTAAGTTCAATGCTTTAAGCCTTTAAACAAACAATGAAGGTATAATGGAAATTATTTTTTGCATTTGCAGCTTCAGCCAGTCCTAAATGGAATTTGGACTTTGCCGGCACGAGGTGCCGCAAGCACGACGGCCGCAGCGCCCGCCAAAATTGAAAAAAGTGCGTGATAATTCGAATATATATTTCCATTACTCTATTAACCTGTCTTATTGTTAATTTAAAATACAGCTGTCAACACGGTAACTATATTAGGGCGTGTGGGTGCTGATCCACAATTGCGCGGCTCGCAGGAGCATCCGGTGGTCACCTTCTCAGTGGCTACTCACACCAATTACAAGTGAGTGGAATTGTGAAATAGCTGTTACAATATACTGTAAAACATACATGAATCTCCCCACAGATATGAGAATGGGGACTGGGCGCAACGCACCGACTGGCATCGAGTGGTTGTCTTCAAACCCAATTTGCGTGACACTGTGCTGGAGTACCTGAAGAAAGGGCAGCGCACGATGGTGCAGGGCAAGATTACCTACGGCGAGATAACCGATCAGCAGGGCAACCAAAAGACAAGCACAAGCATCATAGCAGACGATGTGCTCTTCTTCCGGGACTCGAACTAACGCTTAACAAAGAGCAAGCCAAATATCTGCATAATCTTCGTAATCTTAAGAGCAAAGTTGAACTTGATTGCATTTAGTTGCCTACTTATCCATACATATGTATCATATAAATCATTAAACGGAAAATTAATTTTCAAATACATATCATTTAAGCTTTGGCTGATAGGGCAGCTTGCGTTTGGCTACTCTGGCCTTGCGATAGTGGCACTTTATAGCCATGTCCTTTGGAATTAGTATGTTGTTTAGACTCTTGTAGATGCTGTTCAACTCCCTGGCGAAGAGTACCAGCTTACCCACCTTTTTTTCCAGAGCATTAATTGTCTTTAAATGGTAGTCCATAATCTTAGTGATCTGTGGAAATAGCTTAAGTCATGTGTAATGAATATGGATTATCTATAATCACACCATATTAGGGGAATGTAGGCGCTTAATGGCCTCGTCGTTGTAAGCCTGAAGTTCCCCTTTTAGGTAATTACATTGCGTAGCTGACCGGTCCGCCGACAAAAGTAGATTTAGGAATTCGAGATAGCTGTGGGGTCTCAGGGGTATTGGCTCCAGTCCCTTTGAGAAATCGATGTAGTTGGCATTGTAGCGTGAAAGAAGTTTGTCCATCTCAACAAACTGATCCTCATTCTCCTGCAATTCCAGCTCCGTTTGCAAGATGCACTCTTTCATTTTGGTAATGAATTGATCAATGGAAACGAGCTGAAGGTGATTACGGCCGAAAGTGTGAACATGATTTCATTTGCAACAGTTTCAATATCTCACTTGCATTCCATTTGACAAACAATTGCTTTCCTGTGCGCGTATGAAAGACATCTTGGTGTCGAATTCTTTAGCCGCTTCTTCAGCCTCTTCTAATAAAAGTTTGGATTGTATGTCCAAATACAAAAAGGACATTGGGTCCGATATTGATGGGATGCTCATTGCTAAAATTTACCGAATTAAAATTTACAATAATAAATTATAAAATTTAGTAAAATTTAAAAAAACATATAATACATATGTATGAAAATAAAGAATAATGTTGAGCTGGCTCTGTAATAAGTTCTTATGAAAAGGTTGCTGAGAAATAGACAAGAAAAATAGTAAAAACAAAAATACTTAAATGCGTGATGTACATTTGATTTAAGATGTTCTCTCAGATTGTTTACAACTAGATTTTCCTAATTTACACACTAGGTAGTCATTATGTTGATTGTACACAGTCTTACAGTTCCGTAATTTTGGGCTTTCTTTTTATTTAGAAGATATATTATATTTTAAAAATTGTAACGTCATGTCACAATATAAGATAATTTATTTTTATATATGTATATATCTAGACACATACATATGTATATAGAAGGAATGAATACCGCTAAACCAGTTGCGGCAAGTGATAATAAGTATAATTAAATCTATACCAAATAAGCGTTTGGACAAGCCTTCAGCTTTGATAATCCCAAAAATTTGTATTTGGCTCTCGAATACTTGCCAACTTGCTATAATTACAGCTAATCTTGCGATCCACATGCTGTTTGGAAACACATGATGCTGATTTATACCACATATACACACACACACACACACACACACACACACACCCTCGCTCTCTCTCTCTTGCTCTCTGTCTGTTGATTTGTAAGCTTATCGATCTAGAATTATGTCACAGAATTGAATAGCAACAATAGCAACACAACAAATTTAGCAAACACTCAAACACCGCGATCCACTCTCAATCGTCGAGCTCTTCCACACATATCAGCGGGAGCGTTTCGTTATCTGCGCCTGTGTGTGTGTGCGTGTTTGTGTGAGTATCTGTTGGGTTTATATGATATGTATAGGTGTGTGTATGTGAGTGTTATTCAGTCACGACTCGAAACTCATTTCGCGTACTCAAAGCCCATTCAGTTCGCTTTTAGCTTTTTGCCAGCACGGCGGCGCTTGCCAATCTCCAGCGCACGTTTCAAACGGCTTGGAGTCTCAGTCCCGCCTCTCGTGGCTCTGATAATCCTAATCCCCACTTACTTATGTCAAGTGTCTAACAATCAAGTACAAGCTAGCAGAAGATGCGAATTATTAACACCTGATAATCAGCTAAATCAAGAGGGAAGATCTTTCTTACCTGGAACAATAAATACTGTTTAAAATCTACAATAATTACCTAAACAAAAATGGCCGTGGATTACGTTTTAGAGGACCTCATGGGCAAACTGGGTGAGTAGATGGAGCAATCCCTTCTCCAACGTTATCAGGCGTGTGTCTGTCCTTATCAATGGCGCATATCAGCAATGCGTGCGCTTATCATGTGCTCGGTGACTGCCTCACTTCCGTTTATCCAATTGGAGTATGCACTAACTACAAGTCAGATTCAGTTATCCGGCTGTCACTTTTAATTATCAGATGCGAGATATTGTTATCTCTTTGATATATGTCCGCCTTTTACTTAGCCCTTTCCATTCACACATGTATGTGCCCATGTGCATATATAATCTTTCATATTTTTAATTATTATCGCCGGCCAGTCAGGTTTAATACAATTTTAATTGCCGCTGCTTGCCATTTTAATAATCATCTCAAGGTTAAGAGACGTGTGTGACTGACCGACTGTTACGATTTCCTATATAGAGAACTCAACTCAATCAAAACTTCAGTTAAAATCGTCGGTCGTCAGCCATCGATCGAACATATATGAAATCTACTTTTACAATTCTACCTTTGAGAATGTACTCAATGCAAAGCTCACAGACCGCAGCGTCACGCGGTTGCAGATGAGCTGCTTGCTAAGTTTTAGAATAGGATTGCGGTTTATTCAGGTAATTCACACGTTTATAGTTAAACGCGAGCACCTGGAAAACGATTTCAGATATTGCATTGTAAGCTAATGCAAATATATTGAGATATATATATATTTATGAATACGCGCCAACTGCGCGCTAACATTACTCTGAGCTTACATAATTTTAATTAGCCCGGTGTAAAGCCTAAAACTATAAATGGTTATCAACGTCAGATATCAATCAGTTTTATTATTTTATAACTGAACTTATTGGGCTAACGGATAACAAGTTCGCGAATAGCATTTCTGCAAGTTTTTCAAATCAAAACATATGAATTTTGAGGCGCCCGCCCATACAAGTCAGTAGAAAACAAGTTTTTATCATTCGATGCCAACCGGTAAGAGACTAACGACCGCATTAGCCGCTTTTACCTCTGAGTTGCGACACTTAAGAGTATATGTTAATACGTTAATAATGTAATATGACGGCAAGAAATTCAAAAGTCAAAAAAACAGGTTATACAATTTTTATCTTCTAATATTTATACCTTTCTTTATTTATTTACGTATTTTTACCTCGCTCTGTCTCTTAGTGAAGGTGAGATCTAAATTGTTTGTGCTTTCCGTGACTTTTTGGTTATTCTTTTAGCTCTGTCATTCAAAACATGACTCAAGCATAAAGAAATATATGTACAAAACTATATATACCAAAATTTTTTGGGCAATGCCAATGGCCTTCACTTTAAGTAACAAAAAAAAAAACAAAAACTATTAAATATATAAATATATTTACGCTGATAAGAGCTCTGTTGGACTCTGAGGGGGCAAAGGTCTTAATGTTGCATGTAGAATTTATTTATATTTAACATATACATATAAATTTCATGAGAGTCTGCTGTCCCAGCTATATATAACTTATATTTTATATTTATATAAGTTCTGCCCCAAGTATTCTGCAATGAAAATGAATAGTTAAGGGCTTTGTTATGATAATGCAGTGCGACCTGTTGCGATTTACATGCTCTCCATGAGTACGTCCAAATAGAATCAGGGTGTAGTCCCTAGACTACACTTGACCTACAAGTTTACATACTTTGGCTATATGTATATTGAATTTATATATAGAATGCTTCTTTTGTTTATATTTACATTTATTTTGAGTCGCTCGTGGATCGGATAATGTGGCTACTGACCTAGAGCAAACGAAACAAACACTGATTATTCCAATTACTAGCCGTAACACATGCGCAATTATTAAACAAACTTTTAAATATGCATATGAATAGCGAAAAATCCATCAGCAAACAGAATGCCACATACAATCCGCACAACCACACGTTGCAGTGGGGTCAACCACAGTTGATGCACTCGATTCGTTTGTGCAACATTTGGCATTGTTCGTTTTGCGGCTCACAGTTGTGCAATAAGTTAGTTAGTGTGTGTAATTAAAAGCCTAATAATGCACACAGATTGCAAGTATAAATTCTAAATCAATGTCAAAAAGGTTTCCGTTTCAAACGGCCTCAAGGATATGGAGAGTGAAACCAACGAATTTTAAAGATGATTTTGATTATATTATACTGTAATGATCTGAGCCAGTTGTAGTTAAATAATAGTTTTTCAGTTCGATATTTAATATGGATCTATAATCGAGTAAAATATCCATACATCAACCCGATTGATGTATGTATGTATGTATGATGGCCTTTTGTATTTGATAAGCTTTTAATTCGTTTAGCAAACTGTTCATAGTTATTTTGCCGATGAGAGTCAAAGAGCAATATAATACTCTTTTATCTATTCAATAACAACGCTTTCAATATGCTCCGTTTATGGTGACAGTATATTGCAAATACATGTTTTATGTCGTGTTTGATTACCTAAATAAATAATTCGTTGTGGCTGTTGTGCTCGAGGGCTGTGCTCCAATAAACTGGGCCAAGCATCTACTATAATAAATCCCACAATGAAGCTGTAATCCGATGTGGCTCTCTATATTCTTTTTTTGACGAATTGATTTTCTGATAATCCGTTATGATTTCTCATTCGTCCAGGTTGCTTTCATATGCATTTTCAATACCGTTACGTATTGATCGGTCTGTCGGCTGTTTTTCTGATTATGCAATTGAATTTAATTAGAGATCGTCGGAATGTCGAATTGGTATTAATTAAAAACTGCTTTTTTTGTGCGAGAGATCTGTGACATAATTTCACACTTGTTGTGCGATCATTCGAGTAGTTTTACAAATTCTTAGACAATGGTATCACGTCTGGGAATTCTCTGTAACTTCTCTGACATTCGGCCGATGTTTGTCTCCTTGTCTACTGAACTAGTTGTGCACATCAATATCGATATTGCCATTGTAGTTGGTACCACAAATCAATTGTAATTGTTGATTGAACATTGGACCGTTCAAGTGACAAATATCTAGGCTACGTCCAAAGAAATTTATAAAGTGCCTGCCCTCGAGAAGCCAGATCACAGCCCAGCGGAGTACAGTGCATGCAAAAGTATAACAGCGCCAATGGTTCACATAAAACATAAAGGAGAATCGTGAAAAGAGAAAAGCAAAATCAACTGTCGGCAAACAGTTTACCGCGCATTTATATGCCATTCAATTGAAATCGAATTGAATAAATTCCACTTGATTTAATTGCAACGTCTACCGAGTGACGACAATTCTATCGGCGCCGTTAAACGCGTTGAGTTACGCCCAACGAAAAATATCTGATAACCCAATTTTTTGCAAAAAAAAAAAAAAAAAACAAAACAAACAGCCTGTTGCCATAACTGATTCTATCATACGGATATGCATGGCATGAGCAGGTGAATGATCCAATCATTATAATAGCATTAATCTTAAAATAATGGCACTTCAATTACATATTAATGTACAATTGAAGTCCATATTGAATCATAGCGAAGACCACCAGTCCCTGTGATACGATTCATTCAATAAAGGAAATACTTATCAAGCAACCAAGTGGTATAGGCGCATTAGCTTATCTCAGTTTAATCAATATTTGTTTGCTATAGTGTTGAAATTAGTTTAATTTAATAAGGCAAACACATGTGATTAAAGCAAAACAATGTAGCTGTCAGGCTAGAATATTCTCAATTGATTCGACATTTTAAGTTCTCTGATGGGGCTAAAATACTTTCAAAAACCTTGTGTATTGTCTGACTCTTGTTTACGTTTTTTTTTTTTAATTTTCATTGGTTTTTGATACTATCAATTTAAGAGGATTACTTTCTGGCTAAGACAGTGCTTCATCCGTTAGTTTATCTTGAAAGCTGGCTAATCAACTAGAATTTACCATTTTTAGATAATATTCATATCACTCTCTGAATTCCGCCAAAAACTAGTTTCAGATTCGCCTATTTGCTCAAATCTTTCTATTTTTACTCTAATAAATATGGTTATATAGCCATTCGGAAGAAAGGGCATCGTATTATCAACTTCCGCCCTAGACTGTTTATATTATTTTATTTAATTAAGATTCACATATATACTGATTAGCTTTTATCATTAAGGTGAATTCGGCAAATATCAATTCGCCCAGTTTTTCCTGCAAGTGCTGTCCGCTCTGACAGCGGGCATGCACATGCTGTCCCTGGTGACCGTTGCTGCTGTGCCCGATCATCGATGCTTTGTAGCCGGCGTGGATAACAGCACTTTGTCCCAGCTGCCATGGAACTCCAGCGCCATCCTAGAAGCCATTCCATTAAAGCCAACAGGCGAGCTGGACTCGTGCCATATGTTCAATGCGAGCGCGGGAGATCAGAGCCAGATACCCTGCGAGAAGTATGTATACGACACAACGTATTATAAGACATCCCGCACCATTGACTGGGACTTTGTTTGCGATCGCCGCTGGATGGGCGCCATCATTCAAACGGTCTTCATGTTGGGTACCTTCACGGGCGCAGTTACATTGGGTGGCTTGGCAGATAAGGTCGGTCGCAAGACCGTCTTCTGCTGGTCGGCGTTGCTGCAGCTAATTGTCGGTGTGGGCGTGGCTTTCATCCCGGAATACTTTTCGGTCATGGCGGCGCGTTTTGTCCTTGGCATAGTGGGCTCCGCTGGTGCCTACATATGTGGCTTTGTACTGACTATGGAGTTGGTGGGCGCCAGCAAACGGACAGTATGCGGCATTACCTTCCAGGTGAGCATAACATGTGGATTATTACATAACTCTCACACATATTTTGTCATATGAGAAGGATCGATTAGATTTTTCTGCTAATTTCTAATATAAAAACCAGATTTTCTCCATTACGTCACAGCGTTGAGAAAATGTAGGTCACAGTCTTTTTAATAAATACAAATTAAATGAGACGTGATGAAATCTTCTAATTAAATTAGAGCTCGGACCGTAAACTGTACTCATATGTATTTTAAAACTCGACAGATTCGGAATCTAAAGAAAAAATCCATTTCAACTCATATCATTGTGTCGGACTGTGCTATTGGAGCATTCTTATGATTTTCATTTTGTTTTGCAGGCTGTATTTGCTGGTGGCATAATGCTCGTTGCCGGCTGGGGCGCCATTATCAAGGATCGTCAAATGCTGCAGGTGGTGTATGGCTTGCACGGTTGCCTGTTTCTGGCCCATTGGTGGCTGATGGATGAGTCACCGCGCTGGCTGTGGATGCAGGGACGTGCAGCCGAGGCAGTGGATATTGTGGCCAAGGGACTGCGCATCAATGGCTCTGGCATACCCATAGACAAGGACTACTATGTGCAGAAGGCCAAGCAACAGGCTGCTGTTGAGGAGAAGTCCAGTGCCGGTCTCAGTGACCTCTTCCGCACGCCCAATTTGCGGATGAAGACGCTGAACGTGTGCCTCTGTTGGTTTGCCAACTCAATTGTCTACTACGGCCTATCGCTGAGCGCTGGCAAGCTCTATGGCAATCCCTATCTCATACTGTTCCTCATGGGTCTGGTGGAGTTCCCTAGCTATATCACCATTGTTTTTGTTTTGGATCGTCTGGGACGGCGCTCCATCACCTCCACTCTGATGTTAAGTGGCGGCCTATGCTGCATTGTGGCCGCCTTCATAGCTCAAGGCACCACTCTGTCCACAAGCGTTGTGATGCTGGGCAAGTTGCTCATCGCTGGCTCCTTTGCAGTCATCTACAACTACTCGGCGGAGCTGTTTCCCACAGTGGTGCGCAACTCAGCCATGGGATTGGGCTCTATGTGCGCGCGTCTCTCTGGTGCACTGACGCCCTTGATTACCCTGCTCGGCGATTCATTTGATCCCAAGATTCCAGCTGTGCTGTTCGGTGTAGTTGCCTTAGTGTCGGGCTTCTGGGTTATGTTCCTGCCGGAAACAATGAACAAGCCCATGCCAGAGTCTATTGAGGATGGCGAGAACTTTGGCAAGGGTGACACCTGGTTCAGTCAATGTGCTGGCCGCAAACCACGCCAGGATAGTATTTATCCCGACGATCCTGAGCAAATGGTGCCGCTCAAAACCATCGAAAGTAAATAAGAAATGCCAAAGTTTTTTTTTGTTTTGTTAAGCATAAGACACATCTATACAAACACAACAAACACCCACACCCACACATGTTTAACAGCTGCTTTTGCAGTGTGACTAGTTAGGTTTCATCATGCTAATAAATTGAGAAGCTCATCTTTGTGAAACTGTGGACCAAAGACACCGTCAAATGATGCTCTGAGGTCTCAGTTTGTTTATAATGTTACGATTGAAGCGAAATATAACACTAAAACGTTTGTAAGATAATAAAAAAAGCATTATACCTTGATTTCCCCATTTTCAATGGGTTCGGGGTATGAAAAGAGAAATAGAGCCCTCAAAAGTTAAGTTGTCGCATAAATCCGAAATGTGCAGGTTAGCAAATTCTTAAACCATCAGTAAAAACTTAAAGCTCAAAAGTATGCTATAAGTCATATTAGGCTTGACACGTGTGGTGGCTGCTGATTGCTGGTTTTCGGTTATTTCAAATGATCCCAAGAAATAGCTTCGTCTTTTTGCAAACTTGTCGCGCCTACAGCGTTAATCTTTAATCATACGTTAAAGCTGTTAGTGGGCTGTTGGCTGTAGTCGTATTCCGAATTACCAAATATTAGTTTAGGGCTAAAGTCTATTAATTACTAAAGCTGGACTTCGGCTCAAATTCATTTTTGTAATCTGCTGCAAATTATTTTCTATCTGTAGAAACGCACAATAAGTATATAAGAGGATTTCATGGCGTTCACAAATTCCAGGTAATTGCTGCAAAATGAACAAACAAATGACGACGGCATTGCAAACAATTCGAATTTAAAGGACTTTAGAGTTGGTTTTAGCTTGAAATGGTTTTTGGTTTCGGTTTTTTGGTATAATTGAGAACATTCATTTTGAATTTGAATATAATTTCATTTACTTGTTTTTGAATTGTAGCTAATGTGTAAACATATATACGTATTTCAATGTCAGATATAGCTATCTGAGTTCTCTCTGGCTTACAATTAGATTAACATTTACATATACACAGATATATATATATAAATTAACATATACATATAGTCATATCTGAAATTCTGTTAGCGAATTCTTCGTTATCTTGAGTGCAAAGTTCGTTTTTTGCAGCTACTTGCAAACATATATGTTTATATTTGTGTTTTAGCATGAAGGTACATTTAGATATTGGGTGGATAGCCACATCGATACAAATAGAAACAGACACCAAGAGAGAGACAACGCGACTTCGTATGCAAACAACAAACACATCTAGAATCAATTGGAATAAACAGCTCCACTTGGCGTACATTAAGATAAGCTAATGTTTGTAAATGCTCGACGGCGACGCACGATGCAAATAATATGGGAACGGGAAACCGAAACTTGAATCGCTCCAAACGTGAGAGTACAAGTACTTAATATAAAACATAACTACGTGTAAATTAATCACAATCGAATTTTTTTTTAAAGAAATTATTTACAAAAAATACTCTCAACCGCCAGGTCGCCCCCACTGTTGCCCATTCACGTTGGCCAAATGTCCATTCATCTGGCTTTCCACAGTTCTCACTCTTCCAATATAGATGCTCAGTGTTGGTGGAGGTATGCTGGCGTTGGCTCTTTCATATGCCGCCGAACATTCAGTTCTAAGCTCTTTTCTTGGCGCTTATGCGCGCTCCGGACATTTGGTTTGTACAATCGGTGCTTTGGGCTGGAGTCCAGTGCCCCCGGCGTCGGGCAGCACGGCGGTGTGCACAATAATTGCGGGCTGATCCTCACTCTGTGGATGCAGCTCGTGCGATTCGCCGGGCGTCAAGCTGGCCAATGCGGCGAGCAGATCGTGGTTGACTAACGGCTCACCTTCCTCGCGCGGCTCCCAGCCGGCTGGCGGCGAGGCGGGCGGAGAGATAAGGAACTGTTTGACCGGCGCCGGTGGCTGTAGATTCTTGTTGCTAACAGGTGTCACCGGCTGAGCAAAGTAGCAGGTGATTACCGTCTTTTTGTTAAACTCGTATTGATGCAGCTTAATGCGCGCATTAGCTGCTGCAACGGCGTTGTCGTAGTTCACCCGCAGCCGGCGAAAGCTGCGTAGCCACTGGAAAGTGGCCGACTCGCTGAAGGTACGGAACAGCTCCTCCATGGCATGCTTAAGCTCGGGAGTGGCAAACACCTCCGAGTGTATGTTGGTCACTATGATGGATGTGGGGAGATCATCAAAAGAATCGGCATCCACCTCTGGCTCTGTATCGGTGTCTACATCAGCTTCAGGCGGCAACGTCGGATGCTGACTGGGTAGACCGTCGGCGGCGTTTATATAAATATCCTGATCCGGTGACAGTTTGTCTATGCTTCCGCCGCCGCTGCTATTCTGCGTTGATTTCAATTTGCTGCTGTTGTTGTTATTGTGATTGCTGCGTGGTGCTGTCGTCGTTGGAGTGACATCGCCGGCCTCTGCATCTGCGCTCACCGAGCTGGCTGCGTTGTTATTCGACTTGGCCGTGTCGGACATGGCTGCACAAGGCTATAATATAATTATAGAGCGGAAGAAAAAGAGAACGAATTAAATAGGTGTGAGCATTTAAACTATTTCTAAAGCTTGTACGAATACGAGAGGAAACTATTTCCAACTATGCGCGTAAAGGAAATGCCTCTCCCTTCCTTAAGGTCAGAGTCAAGCGAAAGTCTGTGTGTTAAGGCAAGCGGAAATAATCCTTAGGTCGCACACCTCCATTCTGCTTAAACAATTCAATACTCTGTGTTTTCCCAACTAATTTTTGCATAATAAAGAGGGCTTCTGTGTGTTACAGCCAACAGAGATCCTTCGCACCTTTATTTTATAATTGCGAATTAATTTTAATTTATGTAATCATACACATTTTCGCTCAAGAAAATACCTTGCAGAGAACAGCGGATCCTTTAACGAAACGCGTTAACAACCAGCCACATTTTCCTAATTGCTCATTGACGTAACACGTTTGGAACAAGTCTCAAATAGAAATTGCGGCCCAAAATATTTACGACCGAAAAACTACAGACGTGTCTGCAGATATTTAGAGTGGGAAAGAAAAAAATAGTGAAAAGGCAAATGGAATGGGGGCTGAAGTATTCTTAAGTATCGCCACGTGAAGGCAATCAATAGGAACTGCTGGGTGCTCGGCTTCGGCTTCGGTGACGCACTGTTGATTCAGAACTGCTCTTGATTTTATTGTTATGCCGACTATATATATATCCTATATATGTGCCATATACCCTAAATATAGGCTAAATGAGGGACTGGGTGATTAATAGCATTGGCGAATTTTTGTGAATGAATGAAAATGAGCGAAGCCGCCGCGACAAAGCTTCGGCATGGGGACAATGACGTCCTCGTTGCCATCGCCGTCGCCTTTGACGTCGGCCTTGCTATAGTCGTTGTTCTTGTTGGTATTGTTGTTGGTGTTTACGGCAGCACCTGCGACTCGGTTCAATTTGGCGACACGAAGACAACAAACTTTTTAGTGTGATGATTACTATTTTGGGCTAAGCATACTTTTAGATTAGCGCTCAATTGTATGCTATAAAAACACACACACTGAGCAATCAAAGTTTTAAGGGTTAACAGAAAAATATCGAATCGCAAATCAAGTAACTACAGTGAAAAAATTCGCGCAATGCTGGCTGTGCGTCATCAATCAATCAGTCTAGAAAAAAGTAATTTATCTGTATATGTACTCGATGATAATTGGATTTCATTCACTTTTTTATATAAATAATTTAAACTCTTCTATCTGCTGATTCGAATGTCCTTAAGAAGCCGCGTAATACAATCCGACAAATTACTTTCTTAAGACACATTTCCCATTAACATATCCAAGCTGTCCCTTTACTCACTCTGCAATAACAAATGGATAATTTAATTGAAAATGGGCTGAAGATTGGCACTTTTGTGGTTTGCTTTTCATTAAATTTAAATGCAATTACGAACATGGACGGACGATGAGCTATCTAGCTATTGACAGGGCTATTATGCCAAATTGACACATTCCCGCGGTTGAGGGCGAAGGCAACTGTCAAGCGCAGACTTTAAAGTGCGCGACTCGGGGCTCTAGGACGCTCAGCGGACTAATATCCTTGTCACTGGACAAGACACGGTGACCGCCTGTTGTGAAAAGCTCTGGTTGTTGTTTTCACGTTTTGTTTTGTTTTTTATTGTTGCCACGTTTTGTTGGCTTAGCGTGGCGCACAGATGCAAAGTACGAACGCGATAGGAAGTACAATAAAAACAATGGCCAAATTCAAACAGTGGCCCCAAATGACGACAGCGACGCAACAGACCTGAACGTGTCCAAGAACGAGGACAGCGTCGATGGCGCTGGCGACTCCGACGAGTTGATCTATTTCTGGATGATTGATTTGCTTAAAAAAACACACACATTAAAACATACATATATACACATGTACATTTGTGACTCGTGCGGAAGTAAGCTCTGTTCGCATGACGTATGCATTATTATGTTGAGGTCCTTTCAGAGAGCCTTTCACTGGGACCCCTGGAAATACGTTTCAACTGTAGTCTGAAGGTTAACGTACTGGTAGGTAAATGGAAACAAAAAACTGCAAGTAAGGAAAGTGACGGGAGGACTCCGTAGTAAACGACCGGCTTGCATGCAAATTGTGCTGCTGACTGGGTGACGTCATCATTTCTTTGCGTGCCAAAATAATAGTAATGTTGTGTGGGGAAAGGCGCCTTCCGCACAATAAGGAAAATAAAGAAAGCCCAATTTAAAATATCCATATAAAATATATACGAATGAAGACAAAACTACGTCCAGTGCGGCTCAGCATGATGAATTGCCCCACGCTCGTTATCCTGCGACCTTCACTCATTCATAATTGCTGTCAACATTATATCAAGTGGGTCCATTGTAAGAAGCGACTCCTCAGTTTGCATAGTGGGCGTCTTGATGGCATTAAATATCCATAAAATTCAAAAATATATACTCCGATTGCACATAAATAGATCAAAAATGGTCTTCAGTACCGTGGTCTCCCAACGCGGACAATGCAAATGCAGGTGGGAGCTGATGGAGCTTCGCCGCACTCATCCCAACTTGACCTTTGCACTTTTTATCAAAGCTGAACACATTTTGCCTCCGCGTTTCAAGCATAACTTTATTACCTTTTTTTGCTGAAAAGTTCTTGTAACTATGGCAAATTTATAGAAGTTTACTGAAGACCTTCAACTAATTTAATTGGATTTCAGTTGAAAATACAATCAACTCTGGATGAAAGCGTGTCTGCTAACAGTTAATCAGGGAGAGTGCAACTACAACTGCAACTGCAACTGTGCACAGTTGTGTTTCGCTTCCGTCGCCATTCGCCTGACCTTCACGACAAGAATCAAACAGAACATGTTTCAATGCCAATGCGTGGGATAATCTAATTTGATTTAACCGGCTAATTTGAAACTGAACCTGCACACGGTATTCACATATGCCACGTACTCGTATCTTTGCCACGCACATTTATCCGATATGCGATACATGTGTGGGCTTGTTTTTGCAATTGAAGCATGCACAGTTCAATATTTAATTAAAAGTTGCTGAAATTGGATTATCCCACATTTTTTGCATCTATCCCATGCGCACTTTATGTCTCACCTGTCGCTCCCTCTTTCAGCTTTCCACTCGTGCAGCTCGCATTCAATGTTGATGTCAGCATATTTTTGCATATTTTATATATGCATTATTTATTGCAGTTCATGTGTTGAATGTTTAATTCAAAAATATGATTTAATATATAGCCTATGCTACTGCTACTATAATTGTTGGCGGCATTTTATAGAATTTTTAAGTTTATATATATTTTATTAGGCTGAATAGGAAAGCTAACACAGATGCTTTGAAATTAAATATGTGACAAAGTATCGCAATTTTTTTTTTAACAACGTCTTTTTCCAGCGTTTGCATAAATAATGTAAGTCCCTAAGCTTTAAAAGCAGAAGCAAGCAACGCCCACAACTCGAGCTATTTATGTATCTAGTTTGCGAAACGCCCACCTAAAAGTCTGCAACGCTTTTTATATCATTCTATATATAATATAATGGAACATCATGGGAGGAGTGCAGCCAGCCAGCCCACCAGCTGGTTGCAAGTGTTGGCGGCTGCCGTGTGGTAATTGTTTATAAAGGTGAGCCGAATACTGTGCCATTATGCACTATACTATATATGAATATGTGTACGCGCACATAGTCGTATGTGAGCTCACATGGCGTATGCGCAATTTCATTATATATAATCTTGTTGGAGTAGAGTGGAGTCCCCTCCGCTTGTGAATTGCCGTGTGGGCACGTTGCACGCAACAAATGTCACAGATTCGCAATTCAATAATTATCAGTTGAATCCCTGTTTATTGAAGTGTTCACCTAAATTAGCAAGCGCAGTTTGTTAACCCAACCCGATTGACAATTCATTAACATATACATTTATTCGTATTTGTTTAACTAATTAAACGTAATCCCGTAATCCATTTGACAGTTGCCTCCCGCATCGTCAATTATCGCAGGTTCGGCCCCGTGCTGCCCACTCATTACAAGGTGCACACACATAATTCACCTAGTATACATATGTATATAATATACTTTAACAGACATTCCTACGTAACTATAGTCGTATCTATGTTGCCCGCATGCGAGTCAATTGAGCATGTGTGGGTGCGTGTGGCTGTGTGTGTAATAGAATCGCTTTTGCAGCATGGATTGTTGCGGCATTGTGACCTTTAACATGGCGTATTGCTTATACGCTGTCGTTGCCTGCCTCAAAGCTGCCTCAGAATCGCGCAGCTTCAATTTCTGCTGGCTCAATGCTTTCGCTCGCCATGACAATGGCAGCTTTTGTAATTACCCGACACATTCAGGCACAAGCTGTTAATAAAATCGTTTACACGCCGATAAGCAGGCAACCCAACTAAACTTGCATGCCTTCCAAGCATTCAAATAGACGAGCATTATTCAAATTAATTACCTAATAATAGAAGCTTAATAATATGGAATTATAATTTTGCAATCATAAAATCAACTATTCTTAAATATATTTATATGCAGATAACGTTAGTTAGGGGAATAACATGAGTCAGATATTTTTTAGCTGCCAATTTTGAATTGCATTTGATTTCTTGTTAATTTTTACAAATTGGAATAAATTGAATTGATTCATATAATTTGATTTGAAATGTGATCAATTTATTTGCCGCGTAGCATGCAGCAGGAAAGCTTTAATATGGCTCAACCTGTGGGGTTAAATTGAGTATGTGACATTTGACTGTTATGAGAGCTTTTCCTGGCACTCTCATCAACAACCAACAGTCCGGATTTCAGTTTGTTGGTAAATAAAGGGCAACCACGTAATATACTACAGCTACAGCTACAGCTACTGTACGGTGGAATGTAGGAAAATAATTAATTGAAAATTGCGGTCTGTCATAAAAAGCAATTGGCGGTCATAAATGCTCCATGGCTAAGAAATTTTGTATAAGAAAATGATTAAAATGTACTGAATGTCTTAAAGCAAAACAAGATAAATAAAAGCTTTGATGAAAAGGAAAATTATGCAAAATAGCGATTAAATATATGACTTGAGGTAAACTGTTTGGGGGTGTAAAGCCCACTTATGCCAAAAGATATTCAAGGTCAAATTGAAGGTAATTTTGGCTATTTTTTTTATAAAAATGCTTCAGAGTCCCCCGCATAGGTCCTCTTTAAATAACACGAGATATGCAAAGCGTAAGCCAATGTTGCTTCGAAAGCCCTTTCAAAGTTGATTTCAGGAATTGAATAATTAAAGGGAAAAATTCTGAAGAAGCTCAGAATAGCTTGCAAATAGAGTAACGTCGTCTCTATGCAACAGCTTTAACATGAAACGAGACGCTTGTTGAGAAATTGAATTTTTATCAGACTCAACTCTCAATGTCAGGCGCTGGCTTTGTGGGTGACATTTCGGGACCCACTCGAATGACAGCCGTCCACCCACTACCCCAGCTAACAACTAGATAGACTCACAAGTTTCGATGGTTATCGAGCATAGCCTTGGGGTTTTGACACATTTTTGCAGACAGGCCCTTTTGTTGCTGGCTGTCAGTAACAACTGATGACATGTCAAAGCTGACGCTAAAATAGTTCCATCAAGTTATGCAAAATGTAGCCAAATGAGGCATGTGTTGCCAAAATCGACTAGAACGTTAGCCGGAAGACAAATTATCAATGTGGACAACAAAGAACTTGGCCAAGTGTTTCATATGAAATGCTCTTGCATACAATGCACGCCTATAAAAATGTAATCAGATCATATTCATCTGCCTCTTTATATAGGTATCCGATTTGAATACATACAAATTGATAACGCTTGGGGAAACTCTTCATCTGCACCATCGCTACATCATTTGCCCATAAAACAATCTAATCTAAAACTGTACGAACGAAAAAATAACTTAAGTATTTCCAATAAAATTATGAACTCTAAATCATAAATGCGATAATCGCAAGCTGAAACTTTGGGTAAATCCGTATTCAAATCGATATTTTACTGTTATAGAAATATGTAGCTCAAAACGTTTACAATATAAACTATATAGTAGACAATTAGTCTATATTAAATTTGATATAACAAAGATGAAGATGAAGAGATGCTGAGGAAGAACCAAACTTATGGTTCGATGTGCAGACTCGACTACTGTTTAGCCCTTTTCAAGGGGTTTAGTATAGGGGATAATTTGGAGATCGCCTGTTAAGCACGTTCTGTTCTGCTAAATCGTAATTCATTGATATGGTGGTCGTCATTGCCCGGTGCTTATCATTGATAGCTTGGCGCTGACGCACCAAATGAACCCGGGTGCAGCCGGTGTCGACAAGTTGTCCCCAGTTACCGACCAAACTGATAACAATTAACTGTTGTTATTATCGTTAATTGAGACGTACATACATAAAGAGGCATTGTATTGCCAGTATTTATGCCCCAACTAGGTTTGCTTCAACTCAAGTCAAGGCGTCGACAATGCCAATCAGTACACTGATTCCATTGTGCTCAACGAGCCATTCCACTCGCTCTGACGTCTGTTCAATTGCAACACAGTCACCCAGTCTTAGTCTCGAAACTAACCGATTGACGAAAGAGCCGGCCCATGTTTAGTTCGTCAATTGCCAAGAGCAGTCACTGTATGGAGAAAGGTTCGAGTTGTGAATGGACGACTACAGATACCTTGTACTGGGCATACAAAATAAGATTTATATAACAATTAATATTTTTAATAGATTTTCTGCGAAGCCTAGTGCCTGTGAAGAATTCCATTAATTTTTTACTTCACCAATTAAAACATTGTGCTTTCATAATAGTATAATATAATTTAATCAACTACCCCTTCCGAAAAGGTTAATGTTCACAGGGTATGCAAACAAAATAAAAAAAAAAAAAAACTAAAACAAAAGCGAACGCTAAAAATAGCCAAAGACGCGTTCAAATGGACAACTGATATAATAGCAAGAACGATGAGTTGATTTATTTTAAAACTCTTCATATTTTTTGCGTCAGCATCGACGCAAGCTATGCGAATTACTACGTATGCTGTGTGTACATGCGAATACATATGGAGGCACGCTCATTGGCCGCCTTTATCAAAATACCAAAGTCTTTGATGCCTCATTCGATTTCCCGCCCATTTTATCTAATTGATATACCGAAAAACTGTCCGATGACAGATAGTATCTGTGTCATTCGGTATGAATACATCCGAAACGTGGCCACGACAATAAGCAAATCAACAAAATATAAATAAAACGCAGCGCGTGGAAAACTAAATATATGATAAATATAAATAGTATTTGAATATAAAACACAATATCTAAATAATATCTAACTGTCGAATGCTAATCAACTGTAAGCTGTTAAGCTAATTGAACTAACTTTCCTTTTCAATTTTCAAATCGAGGGAAGCCAAAGGAAATTATTGCTGAATAGCTCAACCTCTGATTAAGCAGCTGCGCGCAAATCCTATTAAAAGTTCCTTTTCATCATACTCATCTTTAAGCCCTATAAGTTGTAAATGTAATTATGACGTGATTGAAATATTTTTACAATTTTTATAGAAAATGAGTTAAGTGAGCTGAGGAAGGAATTTGTCGCATCAATATTTGTTGAATCAAAATTTTATATTATTAAATGAGAAGAGTGTATTTAACATCTGTTTGGACATAGGTTTTTTATACGCTGCTAATTTACATGACAGCCAAGACAATTTGCTAAGGCGATGCATGGAGTCAAATTGGTGACAGTCAAAGGCTTCCAAGCGGGCACTGTCCCGTGGCCAGACAAAGGTCGCTATAGAAACCAAGGTCGAGCTTTGTAAGATGTGCTGCTACTGTGCGTGTGTGTGTGTGTGTGCTTAGAGGCAATGTCTACGGCAACGCCCACAACAATCGCGAAGGACAGCAACAGAGACAGAGAAAGAGAGAGAGAGAAAGGCAACAAAAAAATATAAAAATATTTGCACAAGAGCCGATTTTTATTTGCATTTGAGAATTTATTGCTTTTGGCTTCTCTGCTTTCGGTTTCGACTCAGCAATTTTCCATTTTCCGATTCTTGTGCCGCTAAGGGAATTTGTTACAGCTTGGCAAAAAGTGCGAGGACCGAAAGGCAATGGGCGCTGTACGCGTTGCCCAAAGCAATTAAAATTTTCAAGCAACAGAAGCAGCAACACCAACAACAGCAACAGCCACAGCTGAACCACATCTCCAGACAAGGACGCCTTTGTATTTAGAATTCACGAGCCAGCACAAAGGGCGGCAATTGTGATAGGTGTTTGGGGTTACAGGCTGCCAGTCACGGTCACGGCTGAAGGAACCCCTTCCTCAACATAAAGATCCGATATGCAAGATGGACACGCCAGCTGATGGCCAGCAGACATGAGCAGGAAATTCAATAAAGCAAACAAATTTGCATATGTGCACAAACAACTCGCAACAAAATAAGCAATAATGTGCTATAACATACCCTATTATGAGTATCATGTATTCAAACGGTTTTAAACAGTAATTGATATATCAAAAAATATAGAATTTATATAGAAAATATATTACTAAAATTTATTTAGAAAATATATAAATAAAGTTTATCCTGGCGATGATTTAACAAGTAAATCAGTGCACAAATCTTAATAGAATATTTGTTTAATATCTAAGAATTAATACAAATATAATACATTCTAAAATTGATTGATTATAATATAGTTCACTATATATTTAAAATAAATTGATCCAAGAAATTGTAATATCAGTCTAAGGTGCTTCACCAAAGTGCGTCGCACTATAAAACATTGAAGGGAATCACTTTATAGGCACAATACCTCTTAATCTGATATACCTCTCAATGCTTTTGATATGTGTAGGGTATTCAAAATGTATTCGCACCCACACAAATAGTAACGCTAAGAAAAAACAGAGTCACACCTCGAACTTCTCATACACTTGCTATAATAACAACAATTATAAAGAATCGATCAATCAGCAATTATAGATTATTAGATTTCGACTTCATTACCGTGATCCATGCATGTCTTTCTACAAGCATCACATATATTTTAACACGAGCTCAAAAATATAGTAAAAGTATATTATTTTATAATCCTATTTCTAAACTAAAACTTATGACAATCTGAAAAAGATATTTGTAGTGTGAATTATATATATAATGTACTATAATATATATAATGTACTATATATGAAGGCTAATCAATTCATATTCAAATTCAAAATATTGGATCTAGAACATATTTTATCACCACATTATATGTTTTACCAACATACTCAATCAGCTAATACGAACGCTCTCATAATCTACGGAAAGAATAACATCATTTTTGTAGTGCAGTGTAGTTAGCTACTGCTTACAAAAACGCGCAATTTTTCAGGGGCGTCACAACAAATTTCCTTTGCCCTTCGAAATGTGCCACTTTTAATAGGGGCGAGAATTCGAGAATTCGTGGCAAGTGGCAAGTGGCAAATGGCGAATATGTGGCAAAGGGGAAGGCTCCTTTGTCTTTAATTACGTTGCAGCGAAAATGTTACGCGTATGCTGTAATACGAATAAATTGAATTTGCAGCAGTGCGGCAATGGCGGACCCTTTCAATGTTTATAAACAAACGTGAGCAAACAAAAGCGAAAGCAAAAACAAAACACACTCGTACACGCACGTACATATATATGTATACACATTTATGCCTATACATACATAAATATATATACGAGCATAAAGAACTTGCATCTTTAGCTGCCGTCTTTAGCTATGGCAAATGCATTACATAAGCAAATTGTAATTGCGATCTTCACAAATTGTAGATGTCAGCATTTATAAAAAGAACCCATTTACTTACCGTTTATAAACTACTTCAGAAATATGACGCCGAAAACGCCGACAAATGTTGTTTATGTTATCTTTTTTAGCCTGTACTCAGCAAAGTTTGAGAACGACGAGGAACAGTAAACTGGTGTGTTATTAATGTTGATTCTGATGACCGAGTTTATCCAGTGTATATGCAACAGCTAAATGCTTAGCTATTTGGCATCTGTTTAACAAGATGTTGATTTTGCGACAGTCACGACGCGACACAACTGCTCCCCACAACTTCCGCTTCAATAATATTTGTGTTGAAGTCAGTGTATCCAAAAGACCGAACTGCAAAAATGTACTAATAATGCACATAAATATGGTACTACATTTTTAAAAATACCAAATTTGCTTAACAGCACTGAACTTAACACAGCTGATATAGCGCAGCCAACTTCATTGCGCAGAATATGTTAGAGGTGAGATCAATATTTACTGGAATAGAGAATTATTAAAATTTTTTTAAATACTTGCTATCTGGATTTTATCTGACAAAATAATTACTAAAATTATGCATTTGGCTGGCTTATAACTTTATAGTTTATATCTGTTATATTTCGAGTACTTAGCGATGTTTCACGTAACCGTTACTTGGCAGCAGTTACTTATATTTGCTCACCACTAGTTGTTGTTATTTGGTGGTGCGTTCGATTTACATATATTTGTTTTCGGTTGTAGCGTTAAAAAATAACTGGAAATATAAGTAAAATATATGAACATGGCCAATGTTGAGTCTATGATTGTAGAAGAAAAGACGCAAGTCAAACAAATCGATCGCGAGAAGGTTTGTGTTAACTATCATCTTGCAAACGATTACCGGCATCTATTTTTGGGTAATGTGCTTCTTCTTCTCGTTGCCATTGCAGACCTGTCCGCTGCTGCTGCGCGTGTTCTGTTCCACAGGCCGACATCATTCCGTCTCCGAGTACATGTACGGCAACGTGCCCACCAACGAGCTGCAGATCTACACCTGGCAAGATGCGACGCTGCACGAGCTCACCTCGCTTGTGCGAGACGTGAATCCAGATACGCGCAAAAAGGGCACGTACTTTGACTTTGCTATAGTGTTCCCCAACTATCGCAACAATCACTTTCAAATGCGCGAAATTGGTGTTACCTGTACGGGTCAGAAGGGCATCGACGACAATAAGACGCTTGCTCAGGCCAAGTTCAGTATTGGTGACTTCCTGGATATATCAATAACGCCGCCAAATCGCATGCCGCCCACGCGACGCCAGCGACCGTACTAAGAGAACGAATTCTACAGGCTATTCATATAATTTCTCACTTTAAACTTTACACACAATAATAATAAAGTACAGACGTAATTACAGATTAGTACAATTAAGGCGACGACTTAAGAGCTCTTGGACTTAAACAGCTAACTGGAGTTTGGGTGTGTGCGTACGTGTGCGCTTAGTTTCTGTAGATACTGTTGGGACGCTTGGACTTCTTCTTTCCCAGTTGCGTCATATCAATCTCCAGGCCGTTGGGCAATACAGCGCGATTTTCCTCGTAATTGATGAACCCGTTCTCCTGCAGATCCTCCTCATTATTGCGTGCATTGGGGTCGCACTTGATTCCCGTCTCATAGTTGTACTCGCGTTTGTTGCCATCCGGATCGATGTAGCCATATGTGCCCCTGTAACAGACATTTATATATGCGAATTCATTGTTTTTAAGGTGAGAACTCACTTGGTTACGCAATCGGTGCCAATGATCTCCTCTTTGAAGGAGCCATCGTCATTCTCATAGCCCCAGGTGATGGAGCCATCCTCGTTCTCATCGCGCCATTTGCGGATGGTTTGGGCGACGGGACGTTGTCGGCGCTGCTGCTGCTGTTGCGTGTGCTGCTCATCATGGAGCTGATTCTGATCGATGAGCGGACGTGGCTGAATGGGTTTGGGTCTGGGACGCGGTGCGGAGACAGGTGCTGGTGGCTCGGGACGCACTGCAGCCGCCGGTCTCGTGCGTATGACGGCGACACGCTGTGGCTGAGGTGGTGCCGCTGCAGCTGTTGGTGTTGGACGAGACAGATCGAACCGCTGAGCGTTTTCGAAGCGTCCGATGCCAAAATCGTTGAAGGATGGTCGGCTGACGGGCGTGGCTGGAGCGGGACGCTCCGAGAAGCGTGGCGCTGGCAGTATTGCTGTCGGCTGGCTGTCCTCATGCTGAAGCAGCTGCTGTACAGGCGTGGCCGTCTCAATGGGCTGTTGGCCATTCAGAAATGCGGCGGCTGCCTGCTGGAACTGTGACTGTTGTGCCTGAGCTAATTGCTGTTCGCGCAGAAGACTGGGCAGGAATGCGTCCGGTTGCTCATCCTCTGCTGCCTCGGTAACGGGACGCTCTTCCAGGGTAATGCGCTGCGTGACAGCTGGCAAGTGCAGTTGCTGCTGTTGCTGCTGACGTAGCTGTGGTCCAGGTCGACGCACACGCAGCACCTGCTGGCGTTGAGGTAGCGGCGCTGGCACGGCGACTGCGCCCGGAATGCTCAGCCGTTGCGGATAGTTTTGGGCTTGTGCCAAGACAACGACGCTGCACAACAGCTGCAAATCGAGGGAGTTTATTAGTGGCTCGAAGGCAGGGCTATAAAAGGCGTGGCTGTGTGGCAACTGTGGCGGTTGCCTAACCTAGCGTGGCCAGCTTTTGATCTCTTTTGGCCACGCTTCTAATTAGCTGTGCGTACTTAATTAGCAGCGGGTCTTTGTATGAAACGTGTGTGCCACAACTGTCTTAAGTGTAAAATTTGACTTTGTGCTTTACGTGTGCTTCTTAAGCTGCTGTCGCCATAAACAAACTGGTTTACATTTATATGCCGCTTTAGTGTTACAACAACAATTTGTAATTGTAACGCTGTGGCGGCAACACAACAACAACAACAACAACAGCAGCGGGAGTGGGTAACTGCAATAGCAATAAATGTGGAACATAAAGCAAATCGCAGAAATTGCTCGCCCGCCTCGCTGGTTCGATCGATCATAACAACAACCACCAGCACCACCAGCCACCGTCACCAACAACAACAACAACATCGAATATCGGTTGCTGCTGTTGTTGTTATCGCCGTCTCGGCCGGATTGCGTAATTTGCATGCCTCAGCAGTTGGTGGCAGCCTAAAGTGGCACAAGCTGGCAACAGAAAAAAAAACTCCATTGAGTTAGTTATGCGAATTTTTCCGTGGCATGTGGAAACCGTTTGAGCTCAAGCACGCCGAGTTTCCGGTACACAGAAAAACAAAAAGAAGTCAGTGTCTAGGACAAGTGGCCGCCAAGCCAATGGAAGTCGCCCATTACGAACTCGCATACTTTCCAAAATACCAGTCGCTGAATCAATGTTTTGAGTTAGTTTTTAATTAGGTGCCGCTTTAATTGCGATCGAGATCAGTGACACGGGCAACGGACTGCGGGCTATGGTCAGCGCCCCAGGCTTACAAAACCGGCAGCAGCAGCACTTTTCCTTTCGACTGGAATTTCTATGTCACATTTCTGTGCTGGTAGTAAACACAAAGTCAAATATATATATAGATATATTACAGAAGTTCTTGTTCCACACTGTATATACAAATGAGTAAAGCCAATGGGTGAATTTGCTTAACTCAGTTTTTATAATTCATAAGTATTTGACTTTGAATAAAATGTGTAACGCGGCCGCTTAGAACCGGTTTGCATTAGGTTAACTTGTTATCAAAGCCACATAATGCATTTGAGATCAATTACTTAAAAGATTATATTATATTATATATTTTTACTACTTTGTTCTTTAGATAACTCTTCTTTGATATTTCCATCTATTGCGAAAAGTTTTATTTGAAATATTTAAAAATCATAAGAATTTCTTTTTATAATCTATTACTTGTGCATGAACAACAAATATAGCATATATCAGCCACATCCAAGGGCTATATTATGTTCCTTCATATATAGGAATATGTTATTACTCAATTAAATGCTTTGCGACTTCAGCTTATGCAAATTTGTTTATGCACTGGGTCCACAAATATTGTTGTATAAATGAGTGGTTTTTGTTTTGTTTTTCTTAGCTGAATTTGCATTGCTTTCTTGGCCGATGAGGTGTTCCTTGGCGTTGAGTTGTGGGCATTCAAGCCAAGCATTCCAGCGGCCAATTGCTTGGCTTGGCTTGGCTGGCTGCCCAACTCTACCTGGTCAAGTGAACTATTTGGCAAGCCGTTAAAATATGAGTAAAAGAGAGAGATTGAGAGAGAGGGAGAGAGAGAGAGATAGAAAATCTGGCTTACTCTGCACGCTTTTGCAAACACTTGCAACTATGCGAGCATTTTTTTTTGCTGTTTGGGAACTTGATTTAATTTAATTAGTTTTTATGGCTGCACCTTTACGACGTGGTTCAAGGAAACCGAACACTAAATATTTCTCGATTTTTTTTTTTATTTTGAGCCAAGCCCTAGCTGAAGCCATGTGGGCGTAGTCTGCGCTCTTATTCGAGTGCGATGACTGAGGAAGATGATGTTGATTCGTTGATGGCTCATTAGCAACAATAACTTGGCAAAGGACTCTTGGCCTTGATTCCAACTGGACGGGTTACTGACCGAAAGGTACCGAAAACCCGAAAACTTTACTGCACTCAGCAGAGATTGCTTGAACGTATCTCTGACTAGACTGGAAATAGTTGTCAGTGCACTTTCAGAGCTCAGATATGTAACGCCTTATTTATGCTTATACATAACCTATATATATGTATATAGATATGTCTGTGTGTATCGGTGTACATATGTAGCTATGAGTGTGCACCGTACTCATGCATTACGTAACATACTACGCCCAATTGCGTTATGGAGCAGACTATCTGCAAAGCATTTCAAGTTGTGTTGGAGTAAATGCATCTACAACTACGTGTGTGTGTGTGAGAGTGTATGTATGTGTGCGTGCTGAGAATTTGCATTATGAGTGTGCAGCTGAGGTGTGCAACGACGCGAGTGCGTTGCGTTGAATCTCAAATAACTTGGTCAGTGGCTCGCGGACTCTGCCAATGCAAGTGAGCCGGGCCAAGACGACCTTGAGATACATGAGCCAAGCCACCATAAAACATGCCGTGACCAATTTACAGTTGATTCATAAAAATTGCTCTTAAAATGCCCAAACAATTTGCCGACAACTATTGCTGTGATTTTTACTATTATTAAGTTGTTTTTATATTTGAAAACTCATTAGTCAAAAAGCTTTGGCAAAATTTTCGGACAAGCCCCACACATCAAGCAATCAATCAGTAACATTAAAATCCTATTAGAAATGGTTATTTATATCTTTGAAAAGGTTTCTCAATCTAGTCATGTTTTATGTAGGGAATTTTAAATGGGGGTTGCTAGTATTTATTTACATATAGATTAGTTGCCGTATAAAAAGGAAAGTTAATTTAAGTTTTGGTTATTAATAAAATCCCACCAAAATTAATAAATTTACTTAAACATGTTTAGATTACATTTGTGTATTTTTAAAGCCTGAGCTCCACAAATGGCAATAAGATTATTTAAATATTTTTAAATCCTCTGAAGTTTCCTACTTTCCCCAGTTGGCTTCATGGTAATTTTTATTTATAAGCCAATAAATATTTATTACTAAGCTCTTTATCTGTGCAGGCTCAGTAGCTAGCTGCAAAGATAATCCCGAGAGCTTATAGCTATTCAGCAATATTGGTTTACTTTTAAAATTGCTGGCACATTGCCAACATTCAGTGGGGCGGAGACAAAGCCGAAAAACCTCGTTAAATCTGTGACCCGAGGGCTTGGTTAACCAATTTTTCAATTGAAATTCTTTGGTACCCATAAAGGCAGACAATTGCTAATGATTGAATCGCATATTTATGATATCGGGATTTGTGTTGCGTTTGCTGTTTGACTTTTTATGATCGGCGAGCGAAATGTCAATTGGTCATATTTAATTGCTAATTGCATTGCATTGAGCTACAAGTACACTCATAGACTTTCTATTAAATGCAAATACACAAAGCCAATGTCTCAATCGGTGCTCTGAGACTGAGATCGAGATCTTAAGCTCCAAACCAAACGACCTTGGTTGCTCTCATGAACGCATGCAAGCCGGACAATTGCAGCTCTGAGCAACTGAGTGAGTTTAATAAACTGAGTACTTATATTGAATTTAGCACTTAATGTGTTGCTTGATCTTTCTCAAACTTACCACGACTAGTTGCAATTTCATTTTGTGGCCGTTCGTGTAACACTTCCGCAATAGCCCAACTTTGCTTCTGATATAGAAAAACTTAAACCGCTTTATTTATTTTGAGACCGTCGTCGCCTGGGTAGGTACTTTTGGCCAGCCGATAAACGTTAAAATGCTGGGCGCCCGAGTTGCGGAGTCGGTTTTATAGCCACGTCGCAGCTTTTCGTCTCTCATGTTCAGAGCACACACCTGGAAATTTATGTGAGGCGTGTTGTGGCTGCCATGTGAACGCTTAAACAGTTTAAACCGTTAACGCATCTTGAAATGAAAGTGAACGCAATGATGTTTGCAAATTTGCGATGGTTTTCGGATACATATTGTTTGTGCTGAGAATTGTATGTGTGCTCCGGGAACGTGCTTCAATTTTTAAACTACTTTTGCAGCAACAGGCAGCTAAAAATACAGACATATGGCAACGCCGCACATTGAGCTTAAACAGCTTATGAAAGCTTTACAGCTTTAAAATAAAAAGCTCTAGTTGTGCTTGAATCACAACAAGGCGTATGTGGGACTTTGCAGTGGGACACAATTGGTTGTTGTATTGGCTAAATAGAATAAATAATAAATAAAGAAGAGAGAATGATTTACTTGAGATATGAATGAATTTGAGAATTGATGAGTTTACTTAAAATATATATTTATTGAAAAAAGGCGTAGTATTGATTATAAGTGGAAACTAAAATTTAATTTATTAATATTATTGAGAAAGAATTAATAATGTGCCAGCAAATATATATAATATAATATATATATATATTCTTATTTATTTTGCTGCTCGATTTGAAATATTGCTTATATATTAAAATATATATATATAGACATATAGACAGACAATGATGATGATAATTTAGACACTTTCACTTAATTCGTAAATGTAACCATAACTTACACAATATTACGAGCCCGTCTAAGGTAAATGAACCAAATGTAAGAGCTAACATATATATTTAAAAAAATTTTATATTTAAAATTCAAATGATATATAAATATATATGTATTAACAGACAGAGAGTGATAGACAAAGGCTGAGAAGAATGATTTTCTGAAGGCCCATTGCCCGATATTTCCAATATATCACAGTTAGAAATGTACATAAGATAAATATATATACGAAGAGATAAAAACTATTCAACGTCCTTCATCAAAATTATAGCAACAGCGCCAATCAAACCGCAAACTCCCATTATATTCAGAGGAAGCAGAGCGTCGTAGTGCTCCTAGATATTTCAGCAACAAAACATTTCATTTGTTAAAAGGCTAACAGCAGTTGTATTTCAATAACTTACCAGCTGCCACAAGGAGGGAACCAGAATTAGTGCTATGCCTGAAGCCAAGTTTCCCATTCCGACGCCAAAGTTGCGAACAATAGTCGGATACTGCATAGCAGTGTAGGTGGGTATGATGGCATTATTGGCGCCTATTAAACACTTGGCTGGAAGGCAAATCAGGTTACATGCGAACACAAATATATGTTAGGTATTATCGGACACTCACCTATGGTGGCAAGCGCAATGATACCCTTCTCGTTATGTTCGCCTTGGGGCACCAAATTGGTGGCCAGACAGCAGAGGCCAGGCAGCAACATGTAGCCCAGAAGACTGCGCCTAATGCCCGCTTTGATCACTATGAAAATGCTGATGCAAATGGAAATGGACTCCACACTGCCGGCTACAGCGCTGTTAATGTAAATATTGCCACCCAAGTTGCTTAGATGCAGCGTCAAGCCAAAGTAGATTATAATTAGGGTGAACCAAATTATCAGAGTGAGTACTGTGGTGCGCCAGTACTTGCTGCCAAAGACAACAAACACCGGATTTACATGCACACTCAAGTTGTGTACGTCTGATGGTATCTTGCTCTCCTCAACGACACTTTCTGTCTGAGAGGGGTCCTGCTGCATAGCCATGGGTGCGGCGGCTTCCAGCATCTTTTGATAGTTGTTGGGCAGCGTGGTGCCGTTCATCTTGGCTGCGCCCTGAATCAGGTGACTGAGCTCCTCGAGGCGACCCTGTGCCAGAAGCCAGCGTGGAGACTCCGGCAGCCAGTACCTGTTGAAGAAAATAGAGAATCAATGCTATGCCTTTGTATTTATTGCTTGACCAATGACAGTTTGGAATTTTTCATTTTCTTTCGATTTCAACCAAGTCAAACACAATGCCAGTGCTTAGCCACTGCAAATGCGGCTAATCGGAGCGATTCGCCCTGAGCATCTGGGATAAACACTGAGGAATGTGTGGAACGTTGCCTTTGTCCGTTCGAAATCTAATTGATCCCACGCAACAAAATGCTGTCAATCGTTGGTCAGTGGCTGTCAGGAATTTGTTACACATTTCGTTTTCACTTTGATGTCAATTGCGAACGTGAAAATAACAATAAAAAGGTTACCTAAAACTTTAGCTTTTGTTTTTTTTTACTTAACGCACTAAATGCGGTTTCAAGTCACATACTCGTAAATAATTCTGAAAGCTCGAACTTAAACCGATAAATTCAACAACTATAGACTACAACAAAAAACAGGGCAGAGTGCTCTAGTCGGGAGTAGACGAGTTGAAATATGGTAGCTAAATAATATACATGCATAGAAAAAAATATATAAGCCCAAATATTCTTTATAAACTACATTTAAATACTAAAAAATGAGTATATAATTTAGTCTATAGAAAATAATATGGGAAATATAATAATTATTAATAGCATATTTTTTTTCTTACTTCTATAATTTTCTACCAGTAAAGTCAATTCCCTTCTTATACATTAAGTAAATATTCACTTATTTAATAACTCTGAGCATATATATATTATATTCGATTTAGTTCCATCTGTTATACCATTTACCCTAAACTATTTATAAATTTTGAACGCAAGCAACACGTAACTACAAAATACATTTACTGAAGTAGGTTGCTAACAATTCGTTCCAGCTGCACAAATTAGCCTATGGTAATTTTAATATTTAATTATTTAACATTACTGTACATGACATAATGAAAAAGTTCGACATGACAGAGGGTTCGACATGTTATTCATAAAATTAATAGCTATATTTATTTATACATATAAAATATATTTTCGACATATTTTTTTGCAATTACTAAATGAGAAATTCGTAAATAGTATGAAATTTAATATTTACGTAATGTATGCCCGATCAATATAACAGACTTATTATTGTTATCTGTTACTTAAAAAAACAAAACAAAATTTGAAGAAATGAATATATAAATAAATAAATAATTTTAGATAGGGACACCCTGGGAAAGCCACTTAAATACTCATTTCACGGTATAGTCAAGTATACAAGATAGCTATTAATATATTTCTTGATAACCTCTCAATATTTTTATATCATTTTCAATATCAGTTCTTATGTGTGAAACCGGACCACAAAAAGAGTTTAAATTGATTGAATTCTTTAGAAATGGCGTTATAAATTAAATTGCGCTGTTTTAAGTATTTATTAATAGATGAACAGCTGAAAGATGAAGCAAACATGTTTTTTACTCTGACACGAGTGAGCTTGAGTGAGAAATCCTGTACTAAGCATGGTATAAAAAATTATAAACAAGTATTTCATTCAGTGATGTTATCTTACTACAAAAATGTGCTAATTAAGCTTAATCATAAGTAATGGACTTGTAAACACATTTTTGAGTTGAGATCAAAACGTTTAAGATGTAAAAAAGATTCACTAATTACTCATTTAACAATTAGTTAAAGCAGCGAATAATATGATACATGATATGATATAATTTTGTATAAAAATAATTGTATTGCGTTGGAGTAATTGACTTTCAGATAAATTACACGTGTCTACACATACAGAAACTGAATTGAAATAATTAGGAAAATTATTAAATTAAATGAAGAAATTTTCATTTAATTTATTCCTTTTTAATGACGTATGTAATATTTTTTTTTGTATATACATTTCTTGGCTAATATCAGTCTTGTTAAGCTTAGCCAATTTGGTCGATTCATACAATAATTTAAATGAGTTTAATTGGGACTGCATTTCAATAATAAAATTATCTTTGTTACTTACCAAATGGATAACAAGGCTAGCCAAGGCCAGGATATGACCAGCTGCAGTGTGCGCCAGTCTCGGATGAGGTAGGCAATGCCAGATGATAGGACATAGGAGACGGCCACTGGTAAAATGTTTAATATGCCGATTATTGTGCGCCATTTGCCGGATACCAGCTCGACGACTAACACGAAGCTAACAACAGTCACGGTCATTGATGCGAATCCAATTATAACACGTAGCGACATGAACATGGCCACCGATGTCGAAAAGGCCAAAATACCACCTGTGCCACAGTGGGATAGAAACAGAGCGAGAACACGGGAGACAGAGAGTGAGAGTGGGAATGCGAGAGTCAGGTGGCAATGCCAGGTGCAAGGCCAGGCACGTAAATAAGAATGTAAAGTCAATTAAAATCCCTGCTGCGGACAAATGCAAATGCATGTGTTGCGCCCGTACCACATACTACAGACACCCCAGCCCACACATGGTCAGAAAGGTTTCATTTAAATGACATTTGGAATATAGACGCCATGGCTGGACCAGCACATGGAATTTACTCACTGATTGCTCTATCAACTATTTATTGGACTTACCGAAAATGGTTTGTATTAACACAAAGCTCATCAATGTGTGTCGCCGACCGAAGCGGTCCGAGATCCAACCGGACAGCACGGCGCCAGCTGCTGCGCCCATCAGAAAACACATTTCCACATAGTTTGTAATGTTGTTGCCACAAACTAATCCGAAATCCTGCACCAGGGTCTTCGCATCGCCATCGACATCGGAGAACTCGAATTGCTCACACTGCCTGTAGCCCAAATCGGCGGTATTACTGGGCCAATTGATAAGTTGTCCATTGTCCAAGATCACCTGGCTATAGTCAATGTCGAGCAGTTGACAGCCATTTGCAGTCTGACTGAGATTCCGCCATTCCGAGATACTAAGGCTCTGAAGATTTGCTGGTCTGGCACACCAGTAATCCTTTGGAGCGGTCTGCCAAATGAAATTAAATTGATTTAAATAAACGGGTCAATAACTTTCTAAATTTTGAGCTCGATAAAATGGAAATGGTAATTTAGTTAGTTATAAGAATGCTGAAATAAAATATAAAGCTGGTTTAATTTTGCTTGACTTTATTTATTTCTATTTGCTTTTAGCTGTCATCTTGATTAGCTTAAATTAACATTAGATTATGCATTCAAACCTAAAATATTTTTATTTTCAACCAATGATTTAATTTTGCAAATAATCTGTATTATTTTATATTGACTCATTGGAAACACTCGACGGGAAAATACTCTACACTTAAGGTACTTCATAGATTATATGATTAAATTTTCAATTTTAAATTCATGTTCTTGAATAATTATGAGCAAACCCGAACTTTATTTAAGTATATATGTTTCTTTATGTCACTAGAGTAAAGTGACAAGATTAATTTAAAGTATGTAAGTTTAATTATCGTTAATATAGATTCTATATAATAAAGGTTTTTGCCAGCAATTATAAAACATGTTAAATATTTCATATGTTTTGTTTTTATACTATTTAGAACCTTTTAGTTATAGATAGTTTCAACTCCACTTTTTGAGAAGTGTTTAACGTTCTCCTAGTATCATATTATTTTTGATTTGATAGCTACATATTTTGGTTTGTACCAATTAATATTGATAGGTACATTTGTAAATCCCGTCACAATTTAATATTAGGGTTTCTCCACTTAGCTTTTGCTGTAAATTAAGTCCATTTACGATACTTGTTTTTTCTAATGCAAAGTTCTAAAGCATTCCTATCTATGAGTTACATTGGCGTGCTTGCTAGTTATGGAACATATTTTTTGATTTTTCCTATAGCAAAAAAAAAAAACCGTAATAAAATAATTATTTTATTATAGTTACAAATAAATAACTAACGGTATATTTGAGGTCAGCTGACAGCTATAATTTAAAATATCATTATTTCCGAATTGTTTCATCATGTGTATATATAATAGTAGGTCTAATTACATTCTTGAATATAGTATATATCAAATCAGTGTAGTTGAGTGTCCCTCAGGCGAAAATATGAAGTAAATGTTTTCTGTTTAAGTACGCATTTAAGCAATACTTGGTAAGCACGAGATTTCAATTCGTTTGAACTAAAAATAATAACAAAGGCGTACATAAGTATATATATATATACGTTCTTTGATAAAAAACCAATTATAGATACTTTTTTCAATCAAAACAATTCGAAGTTAAAGCACAAGTTACTTTTAGTTGTCTAACGATAACAAAGTTGAATTGCCTCAACAATGTTTGCTCTTATTCTATGTATATACATACGAGTATGTATGTATGCCGATGTTGGTCTATGTAATTAGCTAATAGCGAATGGCGTTTATGATGGCACTTGGAAACTGATTAATTATCACTGCATGCATTAGTGTTTCGCGCTGGTCAATGGCAAAGTTTATGTAGCTGTTGGCAGTAAAAAAGCGATTGCATGTACAAATAATAAAATGCAGGCCAATGACTCCTCGAGAGTATTGAGTATTGGACATGGCTGTTACAGCAGACGGGAAATTGGAAAACATACGGCTGCCTGGTTGGTTGGGATAGCCAGCCTGGCTGATTGATGTTGATGTGGTGCCTTCAATGCTTAGCAGGCAGTCATCAATAACATGACATAGGAGAGCAGCGAAAAAGGGGTAGATGGGAGGTTGTTCACCGGACTTGAGTGCTCGGACTTGAGCAACGGCGCATGGGCGTATACGATATGCGGTTGTTCAACAGGTTGATTCAACTCCGCATCGAACGTGCTTCCATTAAGAGTTGTTGTTATTTTTTGTGTGTGAACAAATGGTTTCAAGTTCAAGTTGAAGTTCGCACTAAAGCAACCCAAAACATCAGCAACAACAGCAATAGCGACGCACGTGGAAAGTGAATTAGTTGACTTAATGAGAGCACAAGTAAAAGCTAATGTTCTTCGAAACTACCGACCAGCCTCTTTCCTTGATTAACGAGATATATATGTGGACATATAACATGGCTGTTATCTATCTGTCTATGCCGTGCTCTCACGCCATAAACTGTGAGTCCGTGTATCCGTTTGTGTGTGGTTTGGAGTGCTGCGGCATATACTTGTCACGTTTCAGGCATTTGCATACAGAACCAACAGTAGAATTTTATAGCGTGGGCTCAGCCGCATGATCTCCACCATGCTGCAACCACCAAACCACACCACCCCACTGCAACACCGCCTATGAGTTGTGTCGTTTTGATGAATGGGTTTGCAGATACATTTGCACGAGCTCGGGCCGATTGTTGTCTGCGAGTGTGTGTTTTTTGTTTTATTTGTCTTATTTAATATTTGCTCTTTTTTATTTTCCACCTGATTGCAATTTATTGTAATGACGACATCGGGCACACTGGTCAGCAGTCAGACAATGCTGGATCTGAGTTTGCTTAACTGTTTTAAGGCTTTGTTAGGAACAAACAATTAATTGATTCCAATTAGACTTGAAATTCCAACGGACAATAGCTAAGCGAAAAGTGGGAAGTCATGTAATTAAAGTTTCCAAAATTCATATTAAAATGTAAATAAAAAATTTTTTAAGAAATGAATTTAATAAACCGGAGACAAAATAGAATTTTCACGTTTATTTTGATGCAGATAAGATTCATCAAATAGAAAATTCATATTTTTAAAGGGAAATGTTGTAAGTATGAACGCCTAAAAATCCCCAAGCATCTATCAATAGATCTTCCAAACCTGTTGCATTAATACCTTTGATAGCTTATTATTAATTGTGCTTAATTGTGCAGGGTCATTGTATGATAACTAACCTACTGCAGTAGTATATAGTTATAGATCAAATATATTCAGATATACTCGACTACTGTACTGTAATATATATTTATATAAGTGTGAGTTTCCCAAGAGAGAACCAGTGTACCTACCTAGCTGGCCCAGAAATATTTGCGTATTTTTATTATTGTTGGTTAATTAATATATTTAGACACTTTTAGCGGCCGCTATTGGCTCGAGGCACGAGCGTAACCTTTCGAAGTTAACCTTGGCTAGCGCAACCTCTAGCCTGCCCCGATATAGATCAGTGGGTGTGGAAATTAATTGAAAAGTTTTGCAGTCGCAACAAGTCAAAGACAAGTTTATGATGCCTGAAAAATGGGCAAATCAGGCAAAGTGAGTTAGTTCTCAATATATGTTAAATATCAGGCATTATAGAACACTGTCAGTTCAGCTCAGTGCAACGGAGCCATCTGGTCTAACCAGACTTGAATGAACTTGCTGAGATTTGTGGAATATTTAAGCAAACGTGTTTTTTGTTAAAAGATTATTAAGAAATAAAATTCACATAATTCTTCCACTAAAATACATTTTAAACCCTATTTAGAGAATCACTCACACTTAGGAGTTTGTTTACACAAATTTGCACCATTTCATTTACTATATTCACCCAATTCTTATCAATCTATTACGAGTATTTACTATCAGAAGACACGAGGTAATTTGAACAGAATGTCATTATTAAAGTTTTTATGTGATTGTTCGCAGAACATCAAAGCAGTTTAAATGTTGTTGGGGCTTGTTCGTGTCTCTATTGAGGCGTTGAAGTGAAACGACGTTAGCTGCGACTGCGACTGCGACTGCGACTGCGACTGCAGCTCTGTAATATATATGGCCAGTGTAAGGTCTTGGCTCTGGCGATCACTCACCTGAAACACATAGACGAATATGTGGAACGTACAAATGGCCTGGTGGATCGATAGCAGAGCGCACCACATGCACTGCCAGCGACTCACCGAGCCCAATAGTCGTTGCAACGTCTTCATTTGGAGTAGTTCCAACTGCTCTTCGCTGGCAATGGGCGTGTCCAGCAGCATGGGCGACAATTCGCCTGGTGTATTTGTTTCAACCGTTTGCATATTGTAATCGTTCGATTTGGATCGAATTCGAGAAAAAAGTCAACCGACTGCGACTTGCGACGCAAATAAACTGATTTAGAATGCTTGCGAATATATATATTCAGTTAATGAACGCAAACACAGTGAGAAATGAGCATATAAGCATATGTAAAGTTTGACTTTTTATGCGTGTCTAATGATTTACATGTATGATTGCTGAGAGTTTCGGCCAGATAGTGGACCACAAGCGCGCTCTTTACTCTTACAACTGAGCTGTTAGACAGGCAGGTGTTGAAATCGAAGTGGAAGTCACTGTTGCACAGGTGCGCCACCATACAAGATTTTCGAAGGGGGCATTCAGATAAAGTTCAACAAAGCCGGAATGACGTTCAACAGAGCTGCGCTTAACTGATGAACCGAACTTAGCATAAATTAACCCACTCGGGAGTGGAATTTAGTAAAGCTCTCAAGTCATTGATCTCGCAGCCTCTTTACAGAAAATGAGAGGCTGGAACAGAAGAGAGAAGCCATTATCGTCACTCTCCGAGTATTTTAAGGCTATATAAATTCCAATTTTAACTAAATACATTCCTGTTTGTTAAAGTTTTAATATCCTGATATTTATAACAAAGTAAGATTATATATGTATATATTTAAAAAAATGTATATTGTATTATCAGTTCAGCTGTACACTTGACTAAAACATTGCAAATTTTAATATTTTATCAGATATAAATTTGACATTTCAGTAGTATTTAGGATGGGCAGGGTTAGGTAACGCTCAGATTTGGTCATATCAAAAGTAATGCCAATCCCAAAAGTGTGTTTGCATATAGAGTCGGACAGTTGCAACAGCTCTTGGGATAATTCAAATGGACATACGAGTTTTAATATGTTTTAATCCAGAAATGGAGAGATTTCTATTCGGTTCCATTTATCAATCGATATAATTATATATCTCTCACTTTTAGTATATATGCATTTTCTTATGATTGCAATTTTGTTTAATGTTACATCATATGCAACTGATCAATTAGTTGAGCTTAGTTAATACTAGCTGGCCGTTAGTTGGCCAATATTATTATGGCCCATTGATTGGGGGCTATGAACATGAAATTATCGACTAGTTAGTAGCCGTACTAAGGTATATGTTAAGTTCTTGACTTTTTGATGCTGCAATATTCTTTAGTATTTACTCAGCTCTTTCGTAAACCGTACATGTCAAGGTACACTGTGGTTTGTTTTTTACTATTATTTATTTTTTGGCTACCTTTCCAAATGCACGCTAGTCGATTATTGTAATTATCTTACGCCGAATCAAACAATCGAAGTGCTTAAATCGGTGTCCGCAATTGACTTGCACGCAAATCTATCTAAGCATCTGACAGATATTGGCTGTGACAAATGATGGCAGATTGCAAGCTTGTGAAGCCCATTGGGTGCGTATGAGATATATATAAACGCTGGCAATGCAAATTGCTCGAAGGTCGCCCATGAGTGGATTTCTCAGCACACGCGACGCGTCGCCGACGTCGATAATGCCTTAAGGCTTGAAATATTGACAAATTAGAGATATTTTATGTGTATATGTAGATTATACTAATATACATACATACTGAAAGTTTGTATTATTATTCGCACTGTCAGTGGCACTTTTATTTCGACGAATTGCTGACAGACCAAGAACAAGAACATTGTCGAGTGGTGGCGTGCTTTATACTTATGATGCCAGGGGCTTTTCTGTTATCACATTTTCTATTTCATCAAGATAACGCAGTACCGGTGGGCATTGATTGTGGCAGATTGATATTGTTTATAGCTTATTTTACACTTACTCAGTGACGACCTATTCATCGGTAGTAGTATTTTAATTGTATCAAATTACGTCTTACATATTAAACAAGCTTTTGACACACATTCATTGATCTATGAGGTAATAATGCATTGAAGATAAAGATGAAATGAGCTTCTACCAATCGATTGATCAGCTCAAATAAAACTTTCTCTTTTCGTCACCGAATCATGCCAATTATTAAAACTGTTGCATGGCATAATTGCCCTCGATCTGTTTCACCACACAAAACACTAAATATCAAAACACCGTAAGCACTTTTAAGTTTGACTTTGAGTGTGCGACGCAATCAACTGAGCAAATATTTGCCAATCAACAAATTGAAACTTACCTGAAACACAAACATAAACAAATGAAATGTTGTGGGCAATTGGAATAGGCACAGAAGAAATGTCCACACGAAGCTCCATTTGCGATAATGACCCAGAAAGTTGGATAGAACATCGCTGTCGACATCCTGGCTAAGATCCTTGACAGGGCTCGAAATTGGTACGGCGACAGCCATGAGGCCGACCTTCTTGAGGTCGTCGGAATGGCGACGAAAGTCCATTCCTATCACGTTTATTTCCGGTGTGCCTGGTGCTGGCTTTGCCTCGCGGTAACCGCCATAAAGGTTCGAATCAAGGCTGCCCCGTGAGCTGCCAACGCAATCGAAATTCAGGGAACCGCGACGCAGAACGCCACTCATAGCGCAGTCAAGGAAAAAAATTGGTAACAACCTAAGTTTAGCACTTCTTTCAAATATTTCCGCTTATATATTTTTTCTTTATTGCTGATCAATTGTATTGCTCGGAGTCGCGAAGTTGATTGTTTGCTTTGCTTTTAGCGACGATCTAAATCCGTTAAAAGTTCGGCCAAGCTATTATAAATGGCAAAAAGCTCAAAAGCTCTACGTGGCGGCATTGCCAGCTGCGTCAAATCTAAGCGCTAAACTTCGCCTAAGTCAACGACTCAAAAGTTGTCGTAGGTTTCAAAGCTTTCGGCCTAGAGTTAAACGTTGCATGCTGAAATCGTTTCCACATATTTATTTATTTATTTATTATTTTAAGCATATTTGTTTTGACATTAATTGATTTACGTTGCTTTGGTAATTTTGATTTACAACAAATTCATATATGTATATGTCATAATTAACATTATTATTTCGTTCTGTTCTAAAATCCAGTTGCGCATTGAGCATTTAACACCAGCTGGACTATCGAAGAGTTTACATACATTCTTGACTTCTTTCCGTTAACAGTTAAAAACGTACCTTGATAACTCTCGGATCATCCACACTTTAACATTACAAATTCATTTTTCGCATATTCTATTTATTTTTTTTTTTTTCAATTTTAAAGTTCCGTGTGATTTTTAATACGTATATGTATATATATATATATATGTTTTATTTTTTTAATATACAAATTGCATTTCTAAATAAGCAGTATTTGCTTGACATAAGCATTATGTAAGGGTCTACTTAGCTCGTAAGTACAATACAAAATAAATCATAAACAAACAGAAAAGCCTATATCTAAGAACAATAATATCGTCTGTAAGTACAACAAGCATTTTGACGGTTTCATATAGCAACAAATTTGAAATTCTTAACATTTTCTAACCCAATTGCTCTCGCATTTTATTAATTTATATATATATATATTCAACTACATACATTCATATATTTAAATGCATTATTGTGGAAAATTTGTAAATTATTGTTGATGATCATTTGCTAGAAACAAATGTTCAATGTGAGGTGTGTGAAAAATCAACGAGCAGCATTACCTGTTCTCCATATGCATGTACGTGCCTATATACAAATACATATACATCTAAATATATATATATAAATATGTATATATAGTTTATATGTATGTAATATGCGTAATTGACCGATATTTAGTAAGCGAATAATTGACTACATTTACCAGAGATAACATTTCTCACTTCAATTTAATAATTACTTTAATTTGTTTTGCATGTTTTACATATATATAGTTAATTTGGTAATAGACGAGCACAACGAAGACGGCAACAACAACTTGAGATTATGTTTACGTTGACATATTGACAAGACATATTGACAAGATTTTTTTGCTTAAATCTATTTTGGCTGTTCATTCCGTTGCTGATAGAGTAAATAATTGAGCAATACTTTTATATTCATTTTACTTATTTGGTTAGCCTACGAAAGTCTCACAGAAACAATGAACAGGATACAAGCATAATGTTATCTAGGAATTTCTATTATTCTGTTGTTTTCCAATTAGTTTTATAATTTGTTTACTTGAGGTGAAAAAATCAGAAGTTGTTATTGAATGATCTTTAAAACAAAATTAGTTTGGATAATAATGATAAAATGATTGTTTATAATTAATTGCTCATGAAATATCCTGTTTTATAATATTTATGTGAAATTTGTATATCTTCGATGGTACCGAAGTAATGTTCCTACTCCGAGTTGTGACTTCGTTAACAATATGTATTCATTTGATCTTACTCTATTATAAGCTAAAAGCCATTGTTACATTACGAATAACTTTATTGTTTTTAATATATTATTTGATTTTTAAATACTCACTACTTGCTACGCAAATAAGGTCCTGCCTGACTTTTAGACTTATGGCATTCCATGGACATTCGATAAATTGCGCTATTTACTTGAGTTCTTGGTTAGTAGAAGGTGGCGGTGGCTGAGGCGGTGGATATGTTAAATCGGGGCTGGGCATCGATTCAAGTGGGTACTGCTTGATAATAAGTAGTTCTCTGGTAGCCTGTGTGCTCGTTTACATACTTTGGTCCAGCCAAAATATTTCTTAGGTGACAGGAGTATTGGGGGCATAGGGAGGCGTATTATAGCAACGTCTCTGTAATTTATTACACCTGCTTAGCTGCATTCTGGCGATTTGTTGCGGACGGCGCATTTTTTCGCACCGCCGTCTCCGGCAGGAAGAGCACCACAAAGCCGCCAAAAATGCTCCAAGCGGTAAGCAGCGTCATCAACAAGTGGCCTTCGATTTTATTCTGTGCGAAAGAAAATTCCAAAATTAAGAAAACATGCTGAGCTGTTAGTTTCCAGTTGAAATTCATACCAGAAGCGATAAGTAGGGCGTCAGTATAAGCGCCAATCCGGCGGCCACGTTGCAAGCGCCGACGCCCACGTTGCGTATGGCCGTGGGGTACAGCTCGGCCGTGTAGACGGGCATAATGGTGTTGCCTGCGCTGATCGTAAACTTGCCCATCATCAGGAATGTGATCTTCAGCCAGAGCATGTCCTCGCGTCCCTCAGTGATCGCAGCGCAGCAGCAGGCGACGCCGGCACAGAAGAGAGTCGCACAGAAGAGCCATTTTTTGCCCACCTTGGTGATAATGTACATGGCCACCGCAATGGCTGGTATTTCGACTAGGCCAGCTAGCGCCTGGAAGAGAAGTCACAGACGGACGGAAAGACACAGACATCACATCAGTGAAACAGATCTACTCGAATGTCGGCGGACCACACTAAATCAAAGCGGCATCAAAGGTGCGCTATGCCATGTCAAAATAAATTATCCAATAAATATTCTACGCAAAAAATACTTTGCATGTTGTGTTGTGGCAAGTGATGCTCATTTAGCGTGATATTAGCTAAATTATATTTAACTTCAAAGTCGTCAATTAATACCTCAGCAAAAATATATGGATAAAGATTTTAGGCTCTAAAATTTTAGTTTAAAAATTCATAAATATATTTTAGTATATATAAATCATAAGTTTTACAGCTCGCAAATTCTTTCAGTTTGGTTTAGTTTTAATAGCGCTCAAAATGTGATAATAATGTCATTTAATGTTTATTTCATTTGGTGGTATAAGGGAATTTTGAAATATTTAAAATTATTATATTTAAAAGAATATTCGAAATTATAATTTATTAATTTCGCAAACAGCAGACAGCTTAAAAAGTTTTGTTTAAGTTTTTCAAAAATCTTTTTCATGCAACATTTGCCTTTGGCCCCTCGCCAAATTCCGCACATGATTCTTAACAGTTGGTAGGGGGTGAGAGAGGTGGCGACAGGGCCGGCGGAGGATTTGGGCAGCCGTAGCAGAAACACCCCCAAGCAGCATTTATTTGGAGCTCTTGTAAGCAACATCATAATTTGATAGTAAACACATTTGCCTGTCCTTTTGACCGACTGTCTGCCTTGGACGTGGCACGTTGACATGACTTTCAAACACACACACACACACAGAGAGAGGCATAGTAAATAGACTGACAGATCCAATTAGCGGACAGATCTGGACTGGGCGGGCACTTAGCACTTGTTAAATGTTAAATGTGTTCGCTACGCACTTGTCACAAGAAAATTGAGACTTGATGTTTGATGGAAACAATTTGAATTAAGTAGAATTTGTTAATGTGCTCAAATCAAGTGAAATCAAGCGGCGCCCCGATGCGTTCTTACTTAGCGTTCATGTAAAATGTTGTCGACTTACCGAATTCAAGTAGACATTGCCACCGAACGAGCTCATATTCAAGATAATGCCATAGTAGACCAGGTTCATGGTGAACCAAATGCACAGAAAACAGATAGAGATGCGCCTCAAGTAGCTCGACCGGAACAGATACGTGACGTCTTGCGAGCTGCTCTCCTGCGTAGGCGGCGTCAGCTGATAGTCCGGGGGCAATTGGCGTCCATTGAAAACGGCCGCCGCTTCAATGATGCGTCTTACTTCCTCAATGCGACCCTTGACCAGCAGCCAACGCGGTGATTCCGGCACCACAAACCTGGCAAAAAGAAAAAAAAATAAAAGAAAAACCCGAGATAGTCTTAGTCTCACACCCATAAATTAGACACCTCCTCGTTTGGTCGGTGAGACGTCTTGAGCGTGCATATGTGTATATATGTTTATAATTGAGACACCTACGCGCAGTTCGTTCTTTATTTGCCGTTTATTGCTCAGCCGACTTTATGATCAATCTGCTATACACACAGACGCATGGCATAATATTTTATTACTTGTTTGTGTGTGTGTGTGTGTGTGTGTACACGATATTTTATTGGCAATTTACACCTATCACGCGCCAAGTTGTGTTTACCTCTGCGAACACCTTTTGATCCAGCTAGAAATATGATGAAATTAATTGACCTTACCAGAGAAAACAGAGGAAAATGCCCGGAATACCAATGCACAGCTGAAGACGCTGATAGTCTTGCGTCAAATAGGCCAATCCTGATATGATCATATACGATATTGGCAGTGGAAACAGGTTGTACATGCCGGCTATGGTCCGCCACTTGCCATCCACATACTCGATCGCCAAAATGAGGCCCGAGTAGGTCACAGAGACGGAGACAAGCCCCAATAGGGCCCGCAGCGTTAAATATAGCTCAAAGGAACTGCAGAAATACAGCCAAAGACCTGTGGGGATGAATAGGGCAAAATATTAGTAAAAATATATTTATACAAGTTTTAGGGAATAATATAGCCGTTTAAACAAATTTAAGGTACCTCACATAATAGCCAAAGTGCACACAATAGATTGTGGGGCTGCACGTTGGGGGCCAACTCGTGTCAATAGGTTATTAGGAATGTCCTTTTCTATGCAAATTCCAATTACATTGAACGTGATTTAATCAACAAGGCCAACAGAGCAGGCAAATGCCGCAGATGCAGCACCCACTTTACGTTGACCCCGTCGCCAATGCCAAGTTCAAAGTCAAAAGGGGACACTGGCGGCATTTGCCAATGCCACTTCCGTGTGTATGTCTCTCTGATTGTGTGTGCGTGTATGTGTATGCGTGTGTATGGAGAGCTGGCAGTAAAGGTCACTGCGGCAGGATAATTATGTGCCAACGAAAGCAATGATGATGATGATGACGATGTCAGTGTAGGGTTGCGGGTGGATTGTTATGTGGCCCACTTACCGAATATGGTCTGTAGCACGGCCGATATGAAGAGCATTGTTTTGCGACCGAACTTGTCGGAGAGGTAGCCGGAAATAATGCCACCTGTTGCAACGCCCAACAGAAAGAACATCTCGGCCACATTTTTCAAATGCTCCTTGTCGCACACCAGATCCCACTGTGAGGTCCAAGTGTTGCCGACATTGTCGTTTGTCGCATACTCCCAGCTGTTGCAGGCAACCAGCTTCCCGTCGTTGGCTGCCGCAGCTGCTGCCGCTGCCGCCTGTTGCTGCAAGGCGCGATAAAGCGCGTTAGTTACTCATGGCTGGTTGTGGATTTAAATGAGATTTCATGCATGGCCACCCTGTGCTTACCTCCATTTGGGAGGGCAACGTTTCGTTGCTCAGCTGGCTCCAATCGATGCCAGCTCGTATATGACAGTTGTCTTGGGAGCTGCTCAGATTCCGCCAAACGTCGACGGGCAATTGCTGCAGATGTGGTGGACGCTGGCACCAGAACTCCTTGTTGGCCGCCTGGTAGACGGACGAGGATATGTGAAAGGTGTTTGGCACCTGGAAAAGCGACAGCAGCACTGTCATTAACAGCTGCCACTTGCCATAGTGACCCATTAGGTCGCCAATCACGTCGGTCTCATCCTCATCTTCTGCTGGCCCAGTTCCGGGCTCCGCCGTTGCCATCGGCGACTGTGTGGGCGTGGTTATGGGGGACGGTTTGCCGGCTGTGTCGTGCATGACGCACAAAGGAACTGCAAAGTTAGCAAAAAACAAAATTTGTTTTATAACTTGCGCTGGATGTGCACATCATTTTTATACTGTGCTGCAACTTAACCAACTCACAGCACACCAACATTATTATATCGTAAACTGAAATCTTTTCTTTATTATTCAAAACAATTATTTGCATTCAAAATGAGATAAATTTGCTAAGCATCCTAATTATTTTGGTAGCTTAAGAACTGGCTGAGATATAGTCAAAAATTATTAATAAACATACTTATTAAAAGTATTTCGAGCGAGCATGAATATTAAATTTTAATTGGGTCTCTTAATTTAAATTTAATATAGGTATAAAAGATATCCCATACTCCATACTATTTAAATTATAATTGTTGTTTGACGTTTCAGACCACCTTGAAATCATTTAAACTGCTTCATTCTCTTATTAAGATGTTTGATCTGAGCTCGATCGCAAACACTCATGATTTCAGTGTTAGCTTTAGGGTTTTCCAAGCTGCACGCATATGCCGATTATGCTTAATGGGAAAGAGCATTCATATTAATTTTATGGCGCGTGTCAGGCGCACACAAAGACGCAATTAGTTAAGTGGCCAGTGGCCAGTGGCTAGTGCTGGCCATAAACCAAGTCAGCCTCTCAGAAACAGCCAAGCGGGCAGGTTGAAGCCGAATGCAGCCAAGTCAAGCAGCAAAGAAGACTCTATTTCATTTATTACGCGAAACCGCAACTGCTTCCCCCGATTGGCCCAAGTCTCCACCCCTCACCCACTGCTCGTAACCTGCGTTCGATGGAATTCAATCACATCGTGGGCGATTAACCACAGCCAGCCAAAGTCCGAGCCAAGCCACCAGCAAAAGTTGTGTGAGCCCACACAAATACAAAGTAAAAGAACAAGAATAATAGCTAAGATTTAATGTAATTGCATTGGGTGGGGCACGAAGGGCTGCCCGGTCGTCATGTTCGTGTCCTTTTCTCAGTTGGCTAGTTCAACATTGTTTTTTTGTATTCAGCTAGTAGCCTTTTCTTTCACTGCGGTCAGCGCGTTGGCTTTGTTAGGGATTTGCCAGCTCAGCCAGTGACTGACTAGTACCATAAAGCCAGAGGTAACAATATCCACGCCAACAACTAACTAATACAATACAAAGAAATAAAGTTTCACTTAAATCTCACTGAGCTGCCTACTCTTAGCCGCACTAATCCTTTGCCAACTTCTCAACGGGCCTGCCTTATAATTAAACACTTTGCTGCACGTCAAACGAAATCAATTTCACATTTCCTCAATATCATCAAGTATTTATATGGGCGTCCTTATTGAAATAGGAAAGCAATGTACCCATATGCTTGCACAGACATATTCAATCTTACGGATATGCTAATGAAAGCAATTAGAGCAGCAGCAATTAGATTAGGTCAATAATGTCTGAATGAGATTTCTGCTGGCTGATGCAAAATAGTCACATACTACTGCTGAAGCTTGTTAGGCAATGACTATGCGGATCTCAAGTATTATTTAATTTGAATTTGATAATATATAAACAACAATAATATATAAGCAACAATGACAAACAGAAACAGAAACAGATATTTGTAATATGCTGAAAAATTTTAAATCTCTACAATAATAATGAAAATTGCTGGCGAACTATTCAGATGACTGTGATGCTCACTTCTGAAATGATTCTGTACGCATTACCGTATAATTCGAGCGAAATGCACATTACTTTTCCTGCTGCATTCAACATGGCTTAAATTAGCATTTTGCATATTTATGCCACAGCTTTGTGGGCGTTTGTCTCTCTCTCACTCTCACCGGCTCCGGCTCCGGCTCTGGCTCTGTCTCTGTTTCTGTGTTTCCATGTGTGGCCAGTGGCCGCATGCCACATGCCGCTTGCCGCACGTGATAAGCAGTTAAGCGCAAATTTTCACGCACTTGTAAACACAATAAGCGAAGCGTATACGCGAAAAGCCGCAAGCCAGGGCTGCCTGGCAGGGATTGAGGCTGGTCCGGCGACTGGGTAGGGCTGCGTAAAGAAGGCGCACTGTGAACTGCCAGGCTGGCCGGATAATTAATTATCAATTTCATAGACGCCATGCGTTGCAGCTGCAACTTACACATACACACGAATATATAATAGCTGTCTATATATGCAGCGCGCTGCCTTTTCGGTCAGTGGAGTCGCGTGGGGAAGCAGAAGACCAACAGCAACAACAAATAGTAAATGTTTGTTTGTTGGCTTGGCCGTTGACAACGTAGTTAGCACCAGCACCCATGGACAGGCACTGCCTGAAGGTCGTCGCACGCAGCAGGCTGGCAGTGTTGTAGAGGGCTGCTGGCAGGCGAAAGGGGATGCGGAGCCAATGTGTGTCGGCGACTGTCTCAATGTTATAAACTACGTCGTCGTTATTACACTTTTACCTTCAACTCGCTCGCATCAGCCGGGCACACATGGCGCATACGCAATCTTACGCCACGCTGAAAATAACACTAATTACATTTTGCACCTGTCGCCCAACTAACTGAGCAAGCAACCTAATAGATCAACCAGCCCAGTGCCAGACCCGCCCAGATTTTCATCAACACAATACCCGTGTTTATGCTAAATAAAATCTACAGGTGGATGTTAATAAGTTGCATATTCCAATAAATGTATTACAGAAAAACCTCAAGTGGCATGAAGTATATTCAATGCTCGCAATTCAAATACTCTATAAATTCTGTTTATAGCTTATTCATTTTTAAAAAATTTTATATTTCAGAAATACTATTTTTTAATATTATAAAATAAAAGAGATGCCAATTATTAATGAAAAATATTTTCAAAGTGTATAATGTAGCTCAAGTTGGGCTAAATACTAGAGACTTATTTATACTGCCTCATAGATATATATAGGATCAGTTAGATGTACGTTTCATTGCATATTTCAATAAATTTCAATTACTTATTAAACGGTGAAAGGTTTTAAATTAACATTTCAAATAAATTCTACAAGACTTTTTGTGGAACACAATGGAATTAATTGCAGCTTCAATTATTCCATTGCCTACTGACAAATTTGCTGCTGGCATTTAGTAAAGAATTGCAATATTAATATATTCAGAAGCCGTAAGTGTTTGATATACTCAGCGGACTTTTAGCAAATAGTAAAGTATATTTAGCGTTGGCGCTCTGACGTAGTTTGCATTAATCGCACGATCTGGTTTTTGCTGCCAATTTGTTAGCTAAAGATTTTGTTTACAAACTGGGCAAGCATTTTCGTATTCGAGCCGCTATATATCCCACACTATGCAAATGCAGCTGCAATGGACCATGTCGATTGCTAATTACTATCACATAGTAAAATTAATCTATGCATATTTCGATCATAAAGAATACATATTTATTGAAAGCATTGAAAGTCTGTTCACTCGCTGGCTGGCTAGCTGTATGATAGCTTTGTGATATCTGATACGGATGCATTTGGGTGCGATCTTTTGACACGGTCCAACAGCTCGCGTTAGCTGACTTTGCTCATCGCTCATCGCGCGGTCAATTGAAAAAGATATATATACGATGCTCAAATAATGATTTGTTTCAATTGAAAAGTCAATGCCAGCACTCAAAGCCCAGGTCCAAGCCGATCCACCAGCGGCGCCGTCCGCAACATCATCGTCTAGGCTTATTCATATGTATAATTAATAAAAAGCTGAAACAACGCCCGTCTCTAATTAATTGGGCGCTGAGAAAGCTCTCACAATAAACAATATTCAAAACTCTGCTCAAATTTACATAGTTCAATTATGAATTATCTGTGTGCATACAGCAGAGTGTTGAGCTAAATCAGCTTGATATGCGCAATTCCGTATTTGAGTATTTATTTTGGAGTTATTATGCATTGTCTTGGAGAGATAATAGATATATTAACTTTTCTTAGTTCAATAGAGGACCGTCATTTATTTAATTATAAAAACTGATATAAAATGCTTTAATAATAAACAATAAATATATATATAAGATTACACACAATTTCTAAATATTAGACAAGGTCTGATAATGCTTTAGTATGACGTATTCACCCCAATTGCAGTAGCAAAATTACCAGAACTAAACGGTTTAATGCTAACCCAAATTCGCATGGCAAACAGTATCAGGCTCTTTTCCAAACAACCGCAATTAGCTGCAATTTTATGCATTGCCGCAACCAAAAGTGACACAAACAGCGAGTGTAAATTATAAAAAAAAATAATAGAAATTATAAGCGCCACAATAAGCGAAAAATGTGCTAAATAATTTCATACAAAAGAAATCGTTTAGCTCTGGGGAATCGTGGCGACATTCGCAGCAGGGGAGGCTGACTGAAAGACTGAGAGATAGACAAGCTGTCGCTGTAATTAGCAGCCATGCATATAAAAGTGCATTCACTTTCATCCTATGACTATGAGATGTTGATGATAATGATAATGGCTATGCTAATGATGATGTTGACAATGTACAATGGGGATGATGCTGATGATGATGTTAAAGAGAGGACGCTTAATGACGTTGCAGGCATTTTTCACATTTAAAGGATTTATTTATTATGCGTTGCCATAGCGGAAACCTCAGCGTGCACGCCCGGCACTTGCATTTGAATTGTAGAATAGTGGGTAATACTAGCCTAAATCGTAATCTGTACACACACGTGCATATATGTACGGCTGTCACTAGTATAGCTACCTCTTCAGCGCGAACAGCTTCCGCTGTATCCACAGCGAGCATAAGATGCCGACATTTAGCCGGATGACAGCTCATCTCTGTGCAGTGGTCGATCTGTCGTCTGAGCTGTCTGGCTCGTCACTTCTCTGTCTAATTGCAACAACAACAAAGTCCACAACTGTCGCAACGTGACAGGTCGGATAAAAAAATTAATTTTGCGGCCTATGAGTAATATACGAATGCATATATACGAATTCATTCAGTTAATGCAAATACCTCACATTCATTTACAATTCTCTTTGGCAATATTTGCGTAATTTACGGGCATTTATGTAGGCCAACGCCTTTATGCACTATAAATTGAAACACTTAACTTTCTATCCAAGCGATACATCGATGTACGTGCTGGATTTAAAATTTCACGCCTCGCAATTATCGTTATTGATTTTGGCAGTTGGACTCATAAATACACAGGGTAGATGAATAAATAAATGCAAATAAAACAAACACAGCCCCAACATACAGTCATACTATATGGGCTAGCTATAAATTGCCAAAGATTTATGGTAAACTATCGCGACTAATCGTTCAGTAAATCTGGCCGTAAATGATTCAGTTTTAAATAGCGAAAAATATAAACTGCGAGCTATTCGTTGATTTAATGCAGTGCGAAACGGAAATCAAACAAAAGATTTTAATTCGGCACGTTAAAATTTAATTACTCTAGAAATTCCAATCGTGAGCTATGGCTGTATAACATCCAAATATATTTAGTTAAACATAATAAACAAGGTTTAATCGAATTTAATCTATAATTACCGGATTTTTCCGATGCCTAAAGACTTATATATGCACTCTAATTGTGTCTTAGACTTTCCCACTTTTCCTCGTGCTTGTCAGAAATTAATTTGTTACTGAGTATATCCCCCGTCCTTGTATGCATAGTTCAAACGTATACTTAATGTGCAGAAAACGCAAATATCAAATATTCAGGGGCCCATTTGCAACTGGGGTGTAGCTGATTTTATGAGCCAGACGTTTATTGGGAGGACTCACTTCCGCCTTTGATAGCCACAAATTGAAATCGGCTTAACAATTTCGTCAACAACTCTCATAAAATAAGTACGAGAGATATTTACAATGCCATATGATTGAATAGAAAGGCACACACACTCGAAAATCAAATGAAATCAAATCAATTGTGAGGCATTTACAAAGATTTACATTTTCGCAGAATTAATGAGGTGGGCGTATTTGTGTTTGTGTGTGTAACCTTTTCGCAGTAAACTGCAAAATATGTTGATATATTATGCAAATGTTTCCATTGTGTATCTTTACTTGCTGGCAACGTTTGCAGAAAAAAAATTAAATTTTCCACAAATGTATCTGAGTGTACATTGCAATATTTGCAGATCCGTTTTGTCCGCAGCCCGAACTAGCTCGCCGCCATTGTCAAGCCACATTGAAGGGTCCTTACAGACTTCCTTCTATCGCCTGCTGTCCAGCTGCCTGGCAGCCTGGCTTCATGATATTCGCATTTGTTATAAGCAGACTAACAGATACACCGCTCCCTTGTGCCTGGCAATACATATTCTACATATTCTTTTCTCTTTTTTGGCTGGGCTAACAAAATGTAGGTCATCAGTAGCGTGGTTATCCACGAGAACCCACCAACATCCTTATTTTCGTATTTTTATTTTACTTTTTTAATATATGTATGAACCATTGTTGTGAACATGAATTTGCAAATCTATTTCCCTTTCGATTTATTTGGCTGGCTGTTGTTAATGCTTCCATGTAGCCAGCTGCCCTTCTGCCAGCTGTTGTCTTCTTAATCGAATAGCAAATCGTTTAGCATTTTCAAATTTAGCCAGCTAAGCAGCGATAGTCCGCCGACATAGAAGCACAGACATCCCCATGTCCCTATTACCTCCTTGCCTTTTGCCCCTGCCCCTGCCCCTGCCCCTTGTTCCTTGCCACATTGTGAGCGCCTTTTGATTACAATTTCAATTTCAAAGTGCTCACTGATTTGCTACTTTCATGCGCTTCCAATCAGTCGATGTCGAGGCACAGCTTCCGCCATTAGCATAACCCAACATCGATGACTGAATGACTGGATGGATGACTCGTTGGCTGGAGGCGGCGACAACCGGCGCCAGGTGATTGCCAGCAATGTTTGTGTCCCTGTTTGATTCATTTTTCTATTTTCCTTTCTTTTTTGCATGCATTGTTAACATTCGGATTCCAATTCCAATTGGCTGCATGCATAAAAGGGGACTTCGGCATTTATTCAGTTGCCCTTGGCGCTTTGTGGTGGGCAAGTAAGCCCTTAATATTTGTTGACTGGTAGATAACATTTTATGACATGTTGGTTACTCTAGCCTTAGCTCCTCTAAGTTAGGAGTAACTTTTACTGGTGAAGAAAATAAGCTAGTCAAGTCTCTTAACACTATCTGGTAATAGTAGATTCGATTCAACATATCAATACTGGAGTTCAATGATTGCCGGTTGAAAAGAGACAAGAATGTAGATATTTCGAAGCAATATACAAAATTTTAACTGAAATATCACAGTAGAAAACAGAACTGCAATTATGTTTTCGCCTTAATATAATTTTATCAAATTTATTAGCCTGTTTAAGCCTTGACATTAAATTATAACTCATAGTATTATGATTATTTGCAGCTGTTTACTAATCCGATAAATAACACAAACAAACATTATTTGGTAATGAAATTGTTTTCAAAAAGTTTATGCTAAATCAGCTATCTAATATTTTGTGCGAAGCAACAGCTTGAAAATGTTTATAGTAAGTATAAAGTTCATGTTTATATGTTTGAAAGAAAAAAGAAATATAGTTCAGACTTATAAATAAGCACTTATCATTGTGATACGAAATATGCAAGTTGACATGACAGAATATAATACAAATAGTTAAATCATTTAATGTTTTCAAATGTGTTTTTATATTATTAGGCTATAATAGTAGACAAAGGTTGCATAGGTCGTATGCCAGCTCTCTCATGAACAAGCGTAGAGTTAAAAGTCTTGCGATTACAAGTAGCCGTAGCATTTTTATTTTTATATGCCATTCAAAGTGTATATATGATATATACAGAAATATATAGAAATGTTGGTATATATGTGAACAGAAAGTTCAGGCAGCTGCTCTGCAATCTGTCAAGATAAAGTCATTGTTGTTGTTTGTTGTCGTTGTTATCCTTATTGTTGTTCCTGTTGTTATTTTTGCTGGCGCTATTTGCTCTAATGCACACACACACACTCCAACACACACACACAAAGAGACAAAATAAAATAGAAAAACAGACGGACAGACAAACAGGCAAATAAATAAACAAAAGCAAAGCAAACACCGCTGGCGGCATATCCGCGAGCCATGCAAGGAGCTGCTCTAAGGATAAGGGGCAGGGCACAGACGGAACACAATGCTGCTGCTGCTGCTGCTGTCAACATGGCGATGTTGGCTATGCCTCGTAATGAGCTTACCTTATTGCTCTTGCTGTTGCTGCTCCTAGACTTGGGCTAATCCAGAAACGCGTTCTGCTGCACAATTGGCACCAAAATGATGCTGCGCTACTGCTGTTGCCTGCCTGATTTCCTTACCCCGCTTCCTGCAGCTGTTGTTTCGATGCCTTGGCGCGGAAATCCGTTGCCCGCTTTGTCGCGTTTCACTGCTCGCTGCGTTTTTGATCAATTTTTAAAAGCGCACCAAACGGAAGCAGACACATAGAATCAACTGTCCCGTATTGCTGTTGTTCTTCTTGTATAATGAGCCTTTGACGACTTAAACGTTTTGCATCGTTTATGACATTACGCATACGAGGCGTAGGCCGAGACAAAATTGTTCTTATTTATTTGTTGTTGTATTCTATGTGTGTTGCGTGTTGCGTGCTGCGGCTTGCAGTCGCAATGCTCTTGAATCGTAAATGCAACTGTAATTTGTAATTGCGGATTTTGTTAATGAATGCTAGAGAGCGGGCGCGAGAAAATCAATTTCGCATTTGTTACTCATTCGCCGCGTGGTGTGACAAACGAAATATTTGCGCGCGCTTCGCTTAAACGACAGCAAATTGCAGTTTGGAAAACAAATGGAAGCGAGACAACAATAAAATAAAATTATCAACAACAACAAACAGCAATTTTAGACTAAAACAATTAGTTTTTGCTTGTAATAAAGTTAATGAGGGGAGCAATACATATAAACAAAATTATTAACTTTTGGCTCTTGACAAATGCAAAGTGATGAAAGAAATTTCAGTTTATATTATTATTGTTGTTGCTGTCGTTGATATTTTTGTTGTGTGTGTGGGCTGTCTACTATGCTCTATTTAACAGAACGTCTCGTCATAGTTGTCCAAACATTGCCGGGTCGCCTTCACTATATTACTTATAACAAAAACAACAAATACGATAAGTATAAGTATTTCTATATTGGCACATATTTGTGTATATATTTAAATATATGTTTCATTGTCTGTGTGTATGTGCATATAACAATATTGTTGTCGAGCTCGCATTTGTTGTTGTTATTGTCGCTACTGCTGTTGCCGCTGTTGTTTAATTTATTTATTTAATTTTATACTATGCGCACTCACGCACCCACAAAACGTTTTGTCTTTGGCTGCTCACACGAAAAACTCTTCCTGCTGTTGCTTCTTGTGATTCTGAGTCTCTATGCGATGTCGATGTCAATGGCGATGGCGATGGCGACAACGATGGCGACAATGTCGTCTCTGTCCGCTGCTGTTGTTCTTGTCGTTGTCGTTGTCGTTGCTGTTGCTGCTGTTGCTGCTGCTGATGATGCTGCGGCACAAGTTCACACAACCACAACGAATGACCGAGAGCAACTGAGCGCTCGTGCGGATTGCGAAGAACTTTTATAACTTTTGCTCCTGCACGCAACGACTAAGTACTGTGGTCTATCATCCAATTCTTTCAGTTGAAATCTTAGTCAAGCAAATATTCGAATTTATTTTCTAAACTTTTGAGCGAAATGCATCGAATAGTTTTTGATTTTATTGATTTTACATTGAAAACCAAATTTTGTTCATAATTCCTAATATCGATTAAAATTATCTATGAGTGGAATTGTATATTTAATAACGCGTCATTCGATAATCTTAGCCCTTATATTATTGGGACAGGAAATAATTAAATCCATTTATTTATTAAACAAACTATATTATTCTATTAGATTCTTCGCATATTCAACTTTGATAGCGCAAATACGAATGTGACCCACTGTGCAACGCCAACAGCGCTGGTGGCTACGTTAACGCCGTCGATAGCGAAAGCGCCAATTGCTGTGGGGGCTGCTGTGGGGTCGCTGATGCTACGCTATGACCATTCTTTGGCAGTCGACGTCGACGTCGACGTTCTATCTAACAGCTGCTGCTGCTGTTACTGCACCAGCTGCGAGCTCTCTTTTCACTTTTCATTCTCTTCGACTGTGCTCTCTCTTAGCTCGCCTCGCTTGGCGCGAAAAACTGTTGCTGTTGTTACTTAATCGCCGGCATCGCTTTACTCAACAAACCTGTACACTACAGTTGCCTCACAGCTCGTGAGTTATAGCATTTAACTTGCTCATATATACAAATATATAAATATATATATAAAAATTAAAATATTTAATTAAAAAATGCTCATAAAATAAGTTTCAAACAGTATACAGCCTTGAGATATCAAATTAAAAATGAGGGTTCCAACTATATATTGTAGTACACTCTAATATAACTTATAGTTTTTGTTTTTTTGTTTTATAAACTTGCATGTATTAGTTAAAGGTTTTATTTTTGGTACTAGACTGATTGATCTTCAAGAGAAAGGGTATAGACTCATCTATCAAGACGATGTTCTTTTTTTTTTATATATTGTGCACTAAAAATAAATCAATATGCATATGAGGAATGCGTTTCGCCTCGTATCTAGTTAGTAGCTGCCTGCCAAGCTGATGTGCAACAGATGTAGACCCTGACGTATATAGTTAAAATTTATAGTAGTCAATGGTCTCTCTCGCTCTCTCACTCTCTATAATTAGAGTAACAGTCTATTTGGCATTAGCCGGCACGTGGCCAGCACCGATCGCTGGGCGACGACACTCAGTGACAATTTGCTTGATAGAGATCATCAAAAAAATGCTGACAATTTGTTGACATTTTTCTGTATTGTTATTTGTTTCGGGGGATTCTGTTTGGTTTTGTTTTGGTGAGTGATCTTGATGATGAGTATGATGATTGCTTAATGGGAATTTACATTTGTTATGCTAAAACTGTGGCCAAAGGCGGAAACATCGAAATATAAACACATAAATGTGATTAAACATTTTATTTCACTGGGCTGAGTAATAGGTCCATTGTTAATTTATGTCGGCTACTTTATTGGCGCACAGTAGCAAAGGTCAAAAATAAACATTTTATAAAGGCATTATAGGGTTTATAGTGTAATTCTTTATGTCAAATATATCAATGAATACATTGACATTTGTCATGGAATCGTTTTCTCAGTGTAGTTTAATAGCGCTTACTGAAGTATACCAGTAACAACTTAAGTAAGATTAATAATAATTCACACAACCCAAGAACAAAAGTGAAACATTGTTCAGCTGCTACAAGTGCCGCTAATTGAGTAAAACATCTCAAAAGCGATAATGATGCGAAAACGGGTTTAAAATGTTGATAGTATCTATCAGGTTGGTCAACAATGAGACCCAGATACTAAATGATAATCTATATAGATACAGCACATACTTCTAAATGCACAATAAATTCGACTCTTTCGTTTATATTAAATGATAAGGGGATCGGTAAACAATTGTTAGTCATACGACATCCTGTTGTGCTCAGGGAAAAAGTTATTAAAGCGTCAATAAACATCTCTTCGGGGACGAACGAGTCATAAATTTCATTTCGATAAGATTCTCACAAATAGTGAATGAATTCAAAAAACAAATGTGGCCCAATTGCTAACTTACAATGCTATCTAGCTTTGCTCGCAATATTTATCGCATGCGATAAAAAGTTGCATGCGATAAAATTTGTCTCTTCACTTTTTGCCTTTGGCGCGTTTTGAAAAAAAATGTAGAATAAACTTTGATGTTGTTGTTGTTGCAGATCGACTGCGAGCCACGTTTTGCTTATTTACGATTAACACTTAAATAAATAACAAATCTTTTGTTGCTTTTACTTGTGTTGTTGTTTATCAATGAAAATGAACGCGCAGCTGGAGGTGAGATATTAAGATTCTGCACGGATATATCAGCTCATCTATAGGTATGTTTATGTGCGCATGTGCATATTCTAATTAGATTTCTGGATTTTCATAAATTAAATGGCAAATATTTCGCATTCGCATTTGATTAGAACAAAAAGCGAACCGCTTGCAGCACAGTTAAGCTTCATAAGCGGGCACCACTTGCAGTGTGCAAATGTCACTGATTTATGGCTAAGACCGGTGTGTGTGTGTATTTGGGTGTGTGCCAGTTGGTTTTGTTTGACCAACTTAACTGGTTTAATAGCCCGGTGCCTAGGTAATGGCGCGTGTGGTACTCACTTTTGGCCTGCTCCTTCGACGACAGCAGCGGCCGCTCCAGCTCCAGTTCCAATTCTAGTTCAAGTTCCCTTTCCATGCCAGCTGCGATGTCATGGGTCAAGCGAGCAGCGCTCTGACGTTTTGGCATTTTGTGCGCGCTTTGTTATTGTTTCTCGTTGTTTTCTTGTGTGGAACTCAACATGTATATGGACATTAGCTAATTATTATTATTTGTATTATGCGCAAAGTGCTTAATTTGAGCTTTGATTAAAGTTTTATTTACGACTTGGCGCCCCGTCTTATCAGTAGCGTGCACGCTTATCACCGGCACTTGACCATGCGACTAGCCCGCTACTGGCCACTAGGCGACTAGTGAGTTGCTCTATATTTAAGGCCCTCCACATACACATACGTCACTACACCTCATCGGAAGCACTTTTGCTAAAAGTTGCCGTAGTTAGGATTGCGCACTTGTCCCACATATATCACGTTTCAATTACCCGCACTGCATATTCCAAATTGGGCAAACGTGTTGGCATTTGTTGGGACTCACTTTATTAGCTTTTGAAAAAATGAATCGATTGGGGCGTTGCTTCTACTTATTTTTTATTATTTTTTGGTCTGCAACTGTTTGAATATTTTTAGCCTTTTATTTACGAGAATTGTCGCCGTGTTAGTTTAGTTTTTTGCGCAACGTGCGAACTGTGCAACGGACAGCGGCCAACTGACTTACTAAACGCTGCTCTGGCCAGCCTTAAAGTCGCTTCACTTCTCTTCACCTCCGTTCAGTTCCGTCTCTGGCCATTGAGCCGTACAGCTGAATCGAGTAGCCCAAAAAGAGAAAAAATAGCTAAAAAAAATATAATGATAAATTCGCTGTGTTGCTGCCGGTTTTTGCTGTGTTTGTTTTGGTCTGATATTATAATTGCGAGTAGGCAGTGGCAAGAGCTCTTCGCATTGAAATCGAATGGGATGGAATGGGATGGGAGCTGCTGTTGTGGGATTGGCGCATTAAAATGTATTTACACGTTCATTGAATATATTTAAAGCGACTCGCATTTGTTTATCAGAAAACATCAAAACAAAGCACTTGCTGCGAAACACGGTTACGAACTTAATTGACAGCTGAATAACATCGCCAGACATCGCAATGAACTGAAATAACCCCGAGGTTTTTGTTAAGCCAATATAGTATGGATGGCAAAATGTACTACTGCCAAATGCTTAGTAAGTTGTTGCTAACCACTTATCCAAATAACTGACTAGTTTTGTGTGAATTTCAAACTAAAGATGACCAATGCTTAAGCTGAACAAATTATGTACGCAATTGCCAAACAATTTGCAGCTTATTCAATCACTGTTCAAATAAAGACGTAAAATTGAATACGGGAAAATTCAAAAGAAATAATCAATTAAAACTTACGTAATTAGTTAAATTTATTGACGTTCAAAATCATATTGAAAAACATTAATTTAAACCTAAAAGAAAGCTTCAGAGTCTGATTTAATGGTAGTTGACCTGAGTTCATATAGATATATAAATATCTGCTTCATATATTTGCTAATGAAAGGTGCTAGTTATCAGCTTGTTTAGAAATTTTCCTCATCTATTTGAATGTATTTTTTGAGTGATAATTTATTATTAAATATATCGGCGAATCTTATTAAGTTATTAAGACAAATATAAGCAAATGTGTGTTTTTGTTGTTGGCCTTTACTTATTAAAATGCAGTAGATTAGATTGCAAAGAACCGAACAGAAGTCGAACAGAATAAGCTCTTTAATTTAATTTAATTTAACCGCCCGAAACTTTGCCCCAAAAGCGCTCCCCAAAAGTCTTAGATGGGTTTCAAACCAAAAAGCACGATTGGTAAAGCTTTAGGAATGTCCTCGGTGGAATTCACCTCGCGCTGACGCTGTTTACTTTTCCCAGGCTATTGCGCACCCATAACTGCATAATAGGGCAGAGATTTAGCACGCTTTAAACAACATCAAAATAAACAAACAATTTCGCAGACAATTGCTTCAAGCAGTTCAAACAGCCACAGCGAATTGCGGTCGACGGTTGAGGGAGCGGTTGGTGCTTAGTCCTTAGCACTGGAGGTGGGGTGGGATTATCCTGCGGAGTAGTATTCGCTCTTTACTGGTCGTGTGCCAGCGTACAAATTCACAGACAAATTTTCTCTGGCCTTGTTCTGGTGTGGATGCAAAGCGCTAATCGATATGTTCCAGACGCAAGTCCTTCATCCAGCCAGCCAACCAACCAAAAGCCGAAATAAGCTAGGGATGCTATGGAGTGTGTGTGAACGAGAGTGTGTTTGATGGCTGCTGCTCCAGTTGAGTGCACCATAAAGACCTTTTGACACTATCAATCTGTTCTGCCGTTGTTATTTTTAGATTGCTGCGAGTCAACCCTTAAACTAAATTTTGTGAACATGACTTGAAGCAACTGGATTCCATACTAACTATTATATAGTGCCCTAGGAATGCACTATGCTTACTGACAAGTTTTTTATTCATCACGAAAACATAAATATAGACCTTGGTTAATGTTATTTCAATTTTACTTGTTTAAAAAATGTGTAAAATAATAATTAATAAGGAGAGTCTAAGAGTAATGAGAGACACAAATTTCGAAAGTGAATGCAAAGTGATTTATAATTGAAAACTTTCTAAAATTAAAATAAAAATATAAATACAAATTTAAAAAAATGGGGTTTCTTTCAATTTTGCTTCTCTTATAGCTAACTACATATTTCTATTTTTTTATTTATTCTCTGCTTCTTCTTAGCCAAAGTTTACCTTATCAAACTGGAAACCCATTTTAATCCTTTTCTAAATCAATATCTTTATATAGCCAATTATTTGGTGTGACAGGCGACAAGTACGATAATATGCAAATCAAATGAGAGTTTATTTTTATTTCCGTTCTTTCCCACAGTCGGGTCAAGTCCAAGTGGAAGTGTGCATTGGCGATAATCGCCTTGCTCGGGCGCACTCGTTTGAAATGCGATAATTTAATTGTGGTCCAATGACATATCCGCCGCATAGATGCAACAACAACTACAACGACAACAACTACAATGAGAAGAACAACAGCAAAGTGGGTGAACGATATTCAGCCGAGGGTAGCTAGAGCGATTGCCAAAGTTAAATTAACAATCGTGTTTACATTGGTTTGTAACAAGATTTCACTTAAGGATGTCAGCTTTGGGCCTGCACCGGTATCCAAGACACTTACCCTGCATCAAAACTGATTACTGTCATCAGCTTTTCGTGCCGCGGAGTGTGCGCCGGCGCGTGTGTGCCAAACCAATTTGACTGGTAATGAAAAGGTTTGCGCATCCGCATCCGCCCTGACATATTGTTTGTTCATTGTTCGACTTTGCCTCGAGCTGGTTTTTCGCGCCTCGGGGTTACCGCACGTGACCTGGCCGTCCGCCTGGGCGGGGCGACAGCTCTGACGTAGCTAATTTGTGCGTAAACCAAAACATCAAATAAACATAATTCAATTTCAACAATTGCTCTGACTGTCTGCGGTTTCAAGTGGTGCCCTTTCTGATACATATACAGATACATGGATGCATATGTCTCCCTATAAATGCCCTTAGATAGTGCGTCATTCGTTTAATGAGCTGTAAACTGTAACGGGCTGCTATCCGATGTGATCTAATTGTTGTAAATACTCGGACAATTTGTCATCTCGTGGGAATCTCACTGCTTTGAGCAACCCTCCGACTCGACGCCTAAAATGTCAACAGGTTGAGATCCGATCAGCTTTCGAAGGAGGCGCCATCATGTTCATCTCACATTACTAACAGCCCAGCAGAGAGCTTTGCCTTGCACATGGCAGACAGCTAACTTTGCTATTGGGGGAAATAAACGGAAGCAAATACCTCCACCGCCGCCAATCTGCTGCTGGGCGTCAGCATCCTACGCTGTCTACAGAAAAAACATGGCGGCCGCCTGCTGTTAGCAATGTAATGCAAACTGTCAAAAACAGGTGAGGTATACAAAAATCCTGGCGGAAAGGTTTCTTTCAGCTGTGAAGGTCGAAATGTGCGCTACTATTGAATTGTTACTTAAGAGACAAAATGGTAAAATAAAATAAATGAGAATACGAAAACAAGGTCATAGTACTAAATAACGGTAATTACTAAATACTGACAGCCCATTAACTATAACATTTACTTAAATATTTTTATCATTTATTTATTCATTTATTTAAAACTATTTTTATATTTTATTATTTTTATTTCTTATTCTAAGTTTGAGTGCAGTGTCAAATTTCAATACGTTAGCTAAGCTAAGCTAAACGAAGATATCAAACTTTTAATTGAACAAATATGCCTTGTAATTTTATCACAGCTTCCGACAGGCAATTACCTTGTGCGAAAACACCCTGTAGTACTTGACAAGCTCCGCCCCTCAGAATCCAGACGAATAGTTGCAAGGATATTTAGGGGTTGATGAGCACACACACGCACATACGCTCACAGACTGAGTAGCAGAGCTGTGGTACTTCCAATTGGATCTGCGTTGCTATAAAAGGCTCTGAATTCCCAGGAGATGTTCTCATTACACATTTAAACTTATTGGACTAAGTGCGCGTATTTATTGAAATATTTAAAGTGCGGAATTGAATCAGGTTTCACAAATAAAATTTTTGAAATTAAGAAGTTAACCAAAATGTCGCGGAATCAATTACCAGATTCATCCTCATCTCCTCCCATAAGGTGAGAAGCTGTGAAAGCATAAAAAGTGAAAGAATATTTCGTATATTCTTAAGAATTATCTACAAGACTATAAGAATGTGTACATGTGTCTTGCGACGGCAATTGGATTGTATTTTTAAATCATAAATTTCACCAACAGCCATTTACCATATCAGCATTTTGACGACGATTTAATCAACGAGCTGCCCTCCTGCATCTATGCGGGTCAACATCAGAGTGGAGTCAGTGCTGCTGGCGGTGCGAGCTCCGCCTTGCGTCTTAACACCAGCAATTTGAGACATATTCAACAGCATTATTTGCATCAGGGGAATGGTAAGTTTATTCACGTGTAATACAGATGTAAAGTTTTTAAATATAGTTGATCAAATTTAGTTTTTAAAGATTAGTTGAAGAATCAATTATTACTGCTTAATTAAAGCTTAAAAATTAAATTAAAATATAAATTTATTACCGTGAAGTGATTTGAAAATAACTTTTCTATAGTTTCGAGAAAAGGCTCCATTAAAATTTCATATAAAAAAAAAAACAAGTATATAATACATAATTAGGAAAATATAAAAATCTTCTTTCGGAATTATGTCAGTGGACATTAATGGCAATATCCCTGTTGTACAGTGTAATCAACGATGTTAAATTTTGTTTATTTTAGAAAACATGCTCGACTCATCTACCAATTCCAATAATCTGGTGTCTCTCTCTAATAATGCCACACCCATGATGTGCAATAGTCCAACGGCGACAAGTAGCGCCGGCGGTGGCGGCGGAGGCGGAGGTGGTCCAGGCACCAGCACGGCAGGAGGAGCCGCAGGTGGAAGCTATGGTGCAGCGGCTGCTTCTAGCTACAAAATCCAACGGCAACAGGCAAATGTGCGGGAAAGAAAACGCATCCAGAGGTCCGCACCAACTGGGTACACTAAATGGTCTTTTCCATTGCACACTTAGCTATGCCCTTCATTCTCTGTAACAGTCCACTAATGAGTATTTTTCCCCCTCTTTCTTTCCGTTTTTATCTTTTTACCTTGCGCTCTGCAGTAGTATCAATTCCGCGTTTGACGAGTTGCGGGTCCATGTGCCCACATTCCCATACGAAAAGCGTCTGAGCAAAATCGATACCTTGCGTCTGGCCATAGCCTACATTTCATTGCTGCGTGAGGTGCTCCAAACGGATTACGATCCGCTCACCTATGTGGAGAAATGTCTGCGCGGCGAGATCAAAGCCGACCGAGCGAACTGGAATACAAGTGATCTAACGGCACGTCTCTCCTGGATCAATTGGGAGAACCTCGGCGTCCATCCAGGACGACGCACACTCCTCACATCCCTAGCATTGTCCTCGGAGCCGATGTGCGGTGCACATTGTGGCCTTCCATAAGTGTGTTACGCCTCGCTACAACGAATCAGCATTTCTTGTCTAGGAATATTAGAAATATTCCAATCGGCATTCGCATAGGAAGTTAGTTCACTGATTTTCGACATACTCAAAGTAGAAATTAAGTTATTATTAAAACATATATAATAACATACAAAAGCAATATGTAAAGTACACATTATACATATACTTTAGTCATAATTCCAATAAGATTTTGTCAAGATATTTGACTCCGAAAAGTATGCTATTCATTATAGAAACGCATAGTAGATAATATATCTAAAATATGTCTTCCCTGAAATACTAATAAAAATACGATCCCATTATCTAACAAATAGCAGTAATCTTTATTTAAAAAGCATTTTAGTTGCACTAATCAAACGACACTTTATATCATTTAAAGTTTACATTTGTTCGCTGGTTCGTAGAGTTTGGCCTAAAAGGCATGTGTTAACAAATCAATTCCTCAAATTATATTTCAGGATATACATATAAATATATAGTGTATATAGTATCAGTGTAGAGAGTGAGTATTGCAACGTGCTCATTGACAAACTATAAATACAAATGTCATAGTAAATAGCTATAGTGAGGTCATCGTATTTGTTTGTTTGTACATAGCAATCAACTAACAGGCTTTCGCAAGTATTTCATAATTTTAAAGCAGTGTATAAAATAGATTCATATATAATCTAGACATTTTCTACAAACCACAGCGTCAAATTAAGTATATACTAACATACTATACTACAAAATTAATATTTTTTCAACAAGAAAAATAAGAGCACACCAATAATATTTAACGTTTTCAATTTGCAAACAGGCATAACAAATACTCGTATGTGGCGTATATAGGCGATTGATATACTTTATATCTATGTATGTATTCTGTTTACTTTTTGGCAACAACTACAACTACTATTAATGCACATCCACATATGTACATGTATATATATTGTACATATGTGCATATGTAGTTTAATTTGCTTGTTTATCGAATTGGAATTTAACTTTGGTATCATATTTAGTTTTGTTTCGAATAATACTCAAAATACATTGGCTACTTGAGGCTATACACAAATACACACGTAAAATGTTACATATACACATATGTATATAAATTGGACACATTTATGCTACATCTCTAATAATTGAATTTTACGATTGCTTTCTTTTGTTTCCATATTAGTTTTTGATGAAGGTCTTGTTTGTTCTACTTTGATTAACTGCTTAGTTTCCATTTAGCACGGCTACTTTACGCAAGCTCTCAAGCTCGTTGCGTTTCAAACGCAAGGAAAACATGGCTTCTATAAAACTATGGCAGTCGGTGACTACGTTATCCTGTATCATATGGTCGCGAAACAGAGTGGCCAGTGCCGCTATGTCGTCACAGCCCACTATGGCATTCTTATGTGTGATGAACATGGCCAAAGCTGCGCGGAATACAATCTGCAAATATATATGCAATTACTAAACATGATTCTAGTTCATATTCCATGACTTGCCTTATAACCTTCAGCGAAAACACAATCCCATATCCGCAGCACAGTTTCCACAGGCAAAACTTCGGCAAATATGCAAATAAACCATTTACTTGCTATCACCGCATAGGGCAAATCTATATAATAGAGTTCAAGATTAGGAAAGATTTATGATATTGGTTCTTAAGAGAAACTCATTACTTACTCATGTCTTCCACGTGTCGGTTAACAGCCGGCACACGCCTTATGACCAGCTCCCTGAACACAGCCAAGTCACGCAATAGATTGGCCATGTTATGTGAATGATACTGTGGTACAATATTCTCAACGATATGCTTCAGTAGCCAGAAGGACTTCTCCTCATCATCGGTGACAATGAGCAGCAGGCCGGCTATATAGTTGAGGCCCTGGCAGTAACCAACATCACGGTTATGGTGCGCATAGGCGCAGAGTATGTTAAAGAGGCGTTCCTTCTTGGCATCGAAGTGGATATTGTCGGGAAATGTTCGAGGTAGATCGATTGATATGGAATCGCAGATTTCCTTGTTGAAATGTTCGATATTTAATAAACTACGATAAAGGTTAGGATTTCGTTGCTTAGCCTCATCGGCTCCACTGATTTTCATCCAAACATCCGCACGATATGGACCTGGTATGCCCTTGCGTATATATCGCTTTAGCTTCGGGCTGATCAGACTGAAATCTGGATTCTGCTGCAGTAAACTCTCCCATTTAATGCGCCGGCGCGTCAATGTCTTTAAGTAACCATCCATAAACTTCCCGTAGAACTGGTAGTCGAACTTATCGCCACGCTTAAATCCGTACTCGTCCACATCGCTAAAATATATTTAATAACATAATATTATTAATCACTTCGTTTGTTTAAAGCAATGGTATCATATGGACCTATTTATATGGGTATGTTGTAAGCACTTACCTAAACTTGGAACTTGCGGTCGCTTCCATAAGAATTATGACTAGTTTTTATTGCTCAGTGGTAAAATTAGTTGGTAATATTTTCTATTTTGTTTATTCTTGTTTGTGTTCTCTTACGGTATTTTGTCCGTTAGTCAGTTGTGCTGGTTGTTGTTGCTGGTGTTTGTCACTTGTTCTTTTCGGTTCATGGCCCCCATTAATTGCTTTTTAGAATTGTGTGCACGTTCGACGCTTCCGCTGTCCGGTACTACCAATGCTTCTTCAACCTCAACTGCATAAATAATAGAAAAAAATAAAATTAATAAATAATTTTATTAATGCACATTTATTTTCCGCTACTATTTACATCGAATGTCCTTCGGAAATTCCTAAGCAGTCGCTGTTGCTTCAATTGGTGTTTCTGTAGGCGTTTTTTAGCGCGCCTCGAGCACTGATAACATTACGAACAGCAGCAGCAGTGGGTGGCAGGTAGGAGAGGAAATTTTTATCACACGCTTTACGTTTCGACTTTCACTCTGATTGCACTGCGGTAATGAGGTTGGGATTATAGTACTTGTTTGATAATAGTTGACAGTCGATAATTGTTTTTGTTTATGAATTCAAATGGTTTATTTATCTTTTTAGTTTTTTTTGTTCTCTGCATTTTCATTTTTCGATCCCACACAAGTGTTAGCGTTATGTTAAGAATTGTCAATGAAAAATGTTGCTAATTGTTAATGGATATGGTGGTGACACTCACCTGTTGATGTCACATTAAGAGCATCCTGGACTTTGGTGCCGAATTTTAAACTTATCATCTGCAAATTATTTCATCTTATCTCAATTTTTTATTTCTCGCAAGTCGCGAGACCAGGTAATAGCACAACAATATCTGCTTCTTCCATCGTTCGATGGTCACCCTAATTATAACAGCAATGTAAAAGTAACTACATTAACATTTGCTGTTACTAACAGTGTGCATTTTATACTTACTGAAACAATAACAGGCTTGTGTATTATGAATTAGCTAAATATTAAAAATATAACACAAGATGTGTTTACTATAATTTAATTCTCGTTTTTTCGGTATAGTCGCAATCAACTTGACACACATCCATATAATTCACTTTCATTTGAATAAAACACATTTTACCAGCGTTGCCAGATGTAGCTAAATATCGAACAGCTGTGTGTTTGCCGACATGCTGTTATCGTCAAGCAATCGGAACGTGCCGGTGACACATTACGCAATGTATGAAACAATCTAAGGTAAAAGGCAAACAAATTTTGACAACCTAAAAATTCATGTTACAAATAACGTTAAATTTGCAGACGCTTCTCCAAGATCAAACTCAGGCTAACAACAGACAAAACAATGCTGCGCAAAGCGTCGATGTTAGCCGCAGCAGTGGCCGTAACTTCCCCCGTGGGGAGTCCACCAGCGAAAGAATCGCTCATGTGTAAACCAAGTGAACTGCCAATCTACGATTCCTTTCACAAGACAGAGTAAGTGCATCATCGGACATCTGGTACCAGAAATAGGTTATTAATTGCATAAATTTGCAGGCAACAAAAACACCCGGACCACAAGCCGACAATTTCACCATTGCAGACTAGTCTAGAAGACGGCGTCCGTTTTATGCGACTTGAAGTGGGAAAGGGCTACAAGGTCTTAGGCGAACAGACTGTCATTATTAGCGAGTATTACAATACGGCAAAAGAGCACACGCAGCGTTCCATTGATTTTCTGAATGAGCCTCAGAACTCGATGCATCGCAGTGGTGCCATTGTGATGGGCGGCCTGTCTGGTTTTATATTTGCTGCTCGTGGCGGCTTCTTTAAGAAAGTGCTTTACACCACAATTGGCGCTGGCACTGTTGCGTCACTATGCTATCCACGGCAGGCGGAGGAAAATGTGCGCATTGTGTTGTACGAGGGGCGCAAGATTTTTGCTGTTGCCTACAACTTCATCAAGGGCGTGAAGCCTGGCGAGGAGGTCTCCATAGAGCCAATTCAGAAGTTTCCCACGAGTCTGAAAGATCTCAAGTTCCTGGCAATAGACCTAATCGACGAAGCTAAGGAAACGATCTTCCCAAAGAAGAAGTAAACATAAGCGATCACAAGCAATTCGAACCAACAACCGTATATAATTTGCTACGATTTTACGTAAATTTTATTATATCAGTCAAATCAACATTTCTGATCTTTTCATGTGTGTAGCAGCTTACTTTACTTTCTGTTGACTCTGTTGGCCAACCGAGCCACCAGCAATAAACTCAAGTTGAGCATCAATTTGTATTTTTCAATGGACCTCAGACAGAATTTCGCCTATAGTGTTTGGCCATTGATTTATATTCGAGCCGGTGTCAAATGTCGCCAGCTAGAAAAGTGAAATTTCGCTGAGCTGGGAACTGGTGAAGTCTTCAAACGAACTCGCGCTCGCACTCGTTGCGATTGTGCCAATCATTCCCACTCGATGGCTGAAAAGTTAATGAATGGATCGAAATTGAGGCTGCCGCTAGCTGCAATTGTTGTTCATCACTTACGCACTTGACCGTTGCGGGAAGCCGAAGAAGCGTCTCAATTGAAGATTGTAATAATGATAATGCATAATTGCTGTATGCTATATATGCTGTGTATTAATGTAATTGTCGCAGCGAGGGTAGATTGATCAGTAATGAGTCTGGTCTAGACACATTCAATTTGCTGTCGATAATGAAGCCGTTTTATGGAGCACTGGATTTATTTATGTTTCTGCTATAAAACTAAGGAAACGTTGCTTTTGATCACTTTTAATGGTTAATCATTTTTTCAGTTTATTTCACCTTTAAATATTATATATTTAGACACTCTCAAGTTATTTGCAAAATGAAAGTTTTCCTTGTTCACAATTTTACAATATATTGTCAATAGATTTATTTGAGCTCATCTTTATAAATAAACTTGTTCTTTGGGCAAGATACAACATAATGATGTTTGTATGCGATTTGTTGTATAAATTATATAGATTTAATTAATTATTAATGCCTAGACTAAAATACCAACAACTTCACAACGAAAATGACTTTTGCTTTTTTCTGATCATTTTTGTGATTTTTATATATATACAAATATCGATGTAATATATGATTTATATATATTCATATGTTAGACAACTTAAAAGCAATTTTCGCTAGACTAACTTAGTGGGCTTGACTAAGTGTGTGCGGCCGATGCAGATTGTTAAATTGAAGCTAACTAAGCTTAAGATTCGTTTAAATTAAAATCACACAAACTTAAAACATACATTTAATAAATTAAAACAATAACAAGAGTTGAGCATATCGACGATGCGGACATAGCTTATCATCTCACATGCTCCAATATCCAGGGCACAAATTTGGAGATACGCGTACAAACGCCTGGCAGATTGGCCTCGGCACAGCCAATGCCCCAGGATATGATGCCGGCTAGAAAGAAGCGTCCATCCTGTGACTTTGCCTGCGGAAACCGTGAGATGGCGCTGAGGAAAATCTTGTGATTGATTAGGATATGTGGACTCGGCTTACCTGGAGTGGCCCACCTGAGTCGCCTTGGCACGAGTCCTGGCCGCCCGTTTCATAGCCAGCACATAAGAAGATGTCCGGAATGAACTCCTGGCGGCCGGCGCGCAGAAACATAGACTTGCAATTGTCGTTGCTCACAATGGGCACAGAGACCTGCATTGAGTGTGAGTGAGAAAATATGACAGAGGGTGTTGCAGCTCTCTTACCTCCTGCAGCACCGAGGGCAGAGTGCCGCCCTCGCTTAGCCGACCCCAGCCAGTGACCGTGGCATTCATGCCAATCAGCAGACTCTCCGTTTCGGGCAAGCAAATGGGACTGACATGCGGCGCAAATTCTAGAGGCTGCTCCAGCTTCACCAGTGCCAGATCGTATTCATATGTAAAGAAATTGTATTTCGGATGCACCACCTTCTTCGACACGGCGCGCTCAATGTATGGCAGCTGCTCCTGCACATGCGAGAAGTCATACTCGCCCACGCGTATCCGAATCTGTGATATGAGCAGACTGACGGGAGAGACAGAGAGAGAGAGAGAGACAGTGTGTTAGATGGTTTTGCATGTGTATGCGTCCGTGTGTGTGGTGCAGTTGGTAGTTGGTACTCACTCGTCTACACAGTGCCCCGCCGTGGCTATCCAGTTCTCGTTGATCAAAGCGCCACCGCAGCGATGTGTGCTAGAGAAGCCAAAGAACGAGGTGCGTCGCACAGACACCTGCCAGGGCCAACGACCGAATGCCGCACTCTTGCCGCCCACAATCCGAGTCTCTGGACGCGTCAGCATCGGCACTCCACATTCTGAGCACATACATACATAGATACATATATATGAGTATATATTTATGTGCAATTGGATTGTGTCAAATACATTGGGCGTGGCTGTACTTGGACTTACCGCTGCGCGCCGCCGAAATGGTCTTCACATGGCCAAGTATGCCGGCCTCGTCAGTGGAGGAGTCCGTTATCTCATTGGATTCAATGCCAGCCGTGGGCTGCTGAGATGTTGGACTCGGACGTGGTCTGTAGGTTGATGCTGCAGCAGCTGCTCCCGCCATCGTGGACGAGGATGTGGAAGTTGTGGTCGTGCTTGTTGTGGTGGGTCGCTGGTAGGGCTTAGTAGGTTTCCTAGTGGTTGTTGTTGTGGTGCTGGTTGTTACTTTTGTAGTCGCTGTTGTTGTTGTTGTGCCCTTTGTCGTTGTTGAGGTTGTTGTTGTTGTTGCGGCTGATGTTGATGAGGAGGACGCGACTAATGATGTGCCCGGCAACAGCTGGAAGGTAGCCAAAAGTGGTAAACATTATGCTAATAGTTACCCAAGGAGCTCAACATATTTCACATGCAAAGAATCAATTTTTCATTCCACTGCTAAATCTCTGCGGAGGCAGAGAAATGGCTTCGTTCAAGCCAATAGCTGCATACCCTTACCAAATACTAAAACTTAACAATATATGAATGTATAAATATATATATATATATATATATATATATATATATATACATATATATATTTTTTTTTTTTTTTAAATTTGAATGTATAGATATAATATTTATATATATATAAATACTTCTATAAGAACTTTACACTTTCAACCTATTTTCAATGCTGTCAAGGATCTTATTTATTTTAATATATTTAACCAAGTTTGAAGAAATTTTCAATTGAGTTAGCTTGCTAAACGCTTTCTTGATACCCTAATCGTTGGCAGCAAGTGCAGAGCAACACACCCCAGAGACGAACCGCTTGACTACGTCAGCATCTTCGCAAGACAAATCTTACATCAGCTTTGGCTCTGGCTTTGTGCAAACAATAAAATGTCCCCCAAGGCTGTGGCCCCAGTCAGAGCGTCAGCGCATCAGAGCATCCCAGTCTGATCGAGGAGTAAATGACCTCGTGGCTCGTTTGTTTCGCTTTCGACATCAATGCATCACACACACACAGGGCATGTGGCGCAGGATGAGGAATTGTGGCAAGCTTACAGAGAGATGAAGACGCGTATTTACATACCTGAGGCCTGGTCGGTATGGGTTTGGGTTTGGGTTTCGGTCTCGTCTGCATCATTGTCGTCGTCGTTGTCGTTGGCAGCGGCGTTGGCGGCCGCTCGTAGACAATCGGCTTCTTTGTGGGCTTTGCCGGCTTCGAGGGACGCATGGTTGCTGGCAAATTGACTATGCCGGGCTTGGTCCAGCCGGTGGGTCGCGGCTTGGTAATAAAGCTTGGCTCGGTGGTCATATGCCAGTGGTGGTGCTGTGGCTGCTGCTGCGGCGGCGACTGCTGGTGCGTTGACGTATGCCAAATACTATCTGTTGGTGTAATTGTTAGTTGTTTGTTAGTTGTTTGCGAGTCCATAAGTCTGTCTTTCACAACAATGCAACAGGCGCCACGCTCTATACTCACTCGAACTGCTCGTCGCCTGGCTGGCTGCACTCTGCAAATCGGGTGGTGTCGTTGGCTTCGGATGTGGCCTGGATAAGGTGCCCTGATGAACCGGGCCGGAAGGACGAATGACCAGTGTACCAGCTCCGTGTGGACGTTCAATAGTAGTCATGCCGCTGCACAATATAAACGAACGAAAATTAAAGAATGAATCTAATGTATATTAAAGCTCACATTTAGTCAAAGCTAAATAAAAACTAAATTTAATATAATTTGTACAAATAATTTGATTTACTAAACACGCCCCACTTTCGGCAGTTAATCAACTTATTTACAGGGAAATTAATTTAGAAAATTCTTATATCAATAGTATATGCATTTCAAAAGAAATGGGTTAGAGCCGCCTTTGTTTACCCACCTGATTAGCGGCTTGTGTGGCTGTGGTGGCGGTCGCGGCCTCAGCGAGAGGGGCTTGGTGGGTCGCGTGTACGAGAAGCCCGTGTGGGGCAGCACAATGTTTTCGGTGTAGTTGTGGGCACAGCATGAGCCAAACATGAACGAGTCAACGCACATGCCCACGTGCTGGCCCTCGGACTTGATGCACTCCCAGACGAACATGCAGGTGCCCTCGATGCGGCCAAAAGAGCACGGCTTGGGGCTTATCTTGAAATTGTGGCTGCGCTGCAGATCCGCGGGCGTATAGTAGCCATCCAGGCGATGCGGGCTGCGATAGAAGCTGGGCAAGGATGTGCTGTCATCCTCATTTGTGGAATCGTAATCAAAGCTGTTGCTGTTGCTGCTGCCACTGCCTGTGCCGCCGCTCCCGCTGCCACTGTGCGGTGGTGTGATAAGCGCCGCCGTCGCTGAGGCGAGGCCATTGACTAAGATAAAGGCTACTAATACTGCTACTATTTGGTGTCTGCTGCTCTCTGGTATCGCTGCAGTTGCTCTGTTGACTAGCCAACGCTGTTTGGGCCACATCTTCGGATCTGTGCAGCTGCCAAAAAAAAAAAGAAAACGAAAATAAAAAAGTGTGCTGGGGGCAGTTTAGCATTAGACTTGTTACCTGCCGGAACACTGGTCATGTTCCAGATGGCCCCGTACCCTGCACTTCGCTTTACCTTCTGATCCCTACTAATTAAGTGCACTTGTCGCATGTTGGGTACTCTAAGCAACTGCAACAACACCAACATCAGCGACAGCTAAAAAACGGGCATGTCGCTTCAGCGATTTCTACTCTTTATGATTGCCAGCTGTTTGCTGTTGCTGTTGCTGTTGCTGTGGTTGCAGTCACAGTTGTTGCAGTTTTTGTTAGACTGCAAGCAGCCAGTGACTGGTTTAATTACAACTTTTCACTTTTGCCTCATAATCAGTTTTTTGTTGCTTTGGCGCAATATAATGGAAAAAATTTATTGTGATCGCACGAATATGTTTTACAACCGACGACACATGCTACAATTAATAATATTGTCTTGTGGCAAGAAGAAAGAGCGTCCCAAGTCAGATATCTTGGCCGGGCCAAGAGCTCATCAAAGCGGAATCATTTTGAAGTTTAATTAAAAGTTTACTCAATTCCAACACAGAGCACACGCCATCACAGTAGATGTTTGCGTTTCAGCTGATGCCACACAATGCAACCACCCACAAGAGAGTACAGTAATCATATTAGCCCCCTACAAGCCAAATTGGCAGCCCCTACCCCTGCCCCTGGTTGACAACTCACCTGTGTCTGGGTCTGATTAAAGTTGCTTGCTTCATCGGTAACGTGCCGGGCGCATGTCTGCAGTCATGGAGTAGAAGAAGCGAAAGGTTTGTTATTAGTTTTTTTGTTGTTTTATGCTGGAATGTTGCAGGGCTATAATTAGAGGATAAATATAAGTATATACTTCTATATGATTGGTCATGCATGCGGTGGAAGCACTACACACGCCCACCCACCAATAAAGGCCCTGCCATAGCGATCCATGCAATTGCACGTCTTTATCGTATATAGACTGCGGCAATATTACAGATCATAATCAACGGCGAGTACAATTGGACTACTTCTCAATGTGCTCCTGATAGACACACAGGCAGTGGGAATAACTAACCAATTCTATATTATATATTTGTTGAAAACAGAACTTCTTCAATATATCAGCTGATATAAATTCGCAATTTGGGAATATAGAGAGAAAAGGTAAAAAACAACGAGTTTGAATGTAAACCTAAAATTTAATGGTGATTCGGTCTTAAATAGATTATAAGCATTTATTTAAATGGAGCTCCAAAAAATGTGTACAAAAAATTATACTAAAATAAAACTTGTATAATACTTGAAAGCCAATATATGCTATAATATACATATTTAACTCTTGAAGATTTTCAACTTGACCTAGTTTGATAAAAATATATTCTCTTGCATGCTCCTGTTATATCAATCGAAATCTGTGTTGATAACAATTAGCGTAAATTATTAACACATTTGAGAATGCTTGAATTAATGGGAGCGTTTATCGTAAATATTCCCAAGCCCCATTTATCGCTCCATCTCATCAATTTAATGTGCGCCATTTATGTTGATGATAATTACAAATCATTCAAACTGGAACCGAAATATTTCTGCACGTCATGGGCCAGCAGCTGATGATTTAAACCGAAATTGAGATCGAATGACTTTAATTTCAGTATTTGATCTCTCCACGTCTATTTATCGAGCATTTCCGACCCCCATTACAACTACTCAACGTACAAAAGTTGACGCCAAACGCAATTTTCACTCTAATAACTTTATTTCAGTTTGAAATGAAGACAGGCACCCGGTCGATCGGCCGATTGCCCGATGCTCGATGGTCGATGGTCGATGGGAACTGGTAGCTGCCACACGCCATTTATGAGCCATTGAGCGCCTGAACCGTTGCAAATTAATTTCGTTACGTTTTCATTTCCTCGACAAAACGATCAGTTTAGCAGCTATTGTTTTGCTTTGGCATTTTTGCTGTCGTAACTTCTTTTAGCTTGGTTTTAACTGAGAGACCCGAAAGGTAATTACCCCGCTTGGACGCCCTGCAAAGCAGAAGCGGCAGCCGTACCGAAAGTAATCTTTTCTGCTAATGACTATGTTTTAGAGACCCCTCGACCAACCAAATATAAAATACAAAAAAACAACAAAAAAAAAAGACAAGTAGCCACAGACTGACAAACGATTAGACAGAACGAGACCCCAAACCCTGGCGTTGGCCATGCCAAAGGCCAAATAATTTTGTAGCAAAATCTTTTCTGTTCGGCAAAGTATTAGAAAAATGCAGCAACTGACAAACTGACAGGCGCGGAACAGGGCAATAACTGAGGTATACTGCTGCTACGTGTGGATCACAGACCAGGCTGCAGCCGATGCAACAACGGGCAGCTAGTTGCACAGTAATTGTAATAAGAATTGCGCAATTTGCGTCCGAAGGCGAGGGCTACCGACACCAGCTTCCAGCTACTGGCTACCAGCTTCCAGTTGCAGTTGCAGTTGCAGGTTCGATCTGCTGTAAAGTGTGGAAAAGTCACAGCCTGCTGGTAAATGGTGGGCTGGCAGGCGAACCTGCCCGGTAGGCGTTTTGTCAATCGACAGACGATCGACAGGCGACGGCATAGATGACAGGCCGCCCAGGCTAATGAAAAAGATAAACAACTGGATCACACGACCACAGAGCAGACACGCAGCTGGGCCCCAACTAAAGTCCGGCTTCTATCTCATACGTTAGATAGCGCATGTCCATCTACAACTCGAAGTCCAAGTCGACGTCGACATCGGCATCTTTTGAGCCGCTCTCTTGTTATAATCACAGCGCGTAACGTAAACACAATTTTTGAGTGGCTTCTCCATGTGAAACACACAATGCCAGAGGCTTGATACGACGGCGACGGCGTCGATGATCAGAACAGTGAGCAATAGAAGTCATTGTACCCATAAATAAAAATCGATATTTCTTGCTGGTTCAATAAATATTGCCTACGCAAATAATAAACAACTGAAAAAACTTGTTTTATGTGAAAAAGGCAAATTATTATTATATATAAATTATATATTAAGGTTAAGAAATATTTTCAGAATTCGTATTTAAGTGCTAACTAAAAGCTAAAGCACATGAAATAAAAATAAATTACTTATAACTTGTCTAATTTCCAGTTAGATACAAATTATTGTTAGGAATCTGTAATTTAAATATAAAAGTTCCAGTTGAAAGTGTTTGCCCCTTTTAAAATGCCTGTTAGAATTTAATTTTCTGTGTTCTTAGCTGTCCATTAACTGACGACTATCAGTGTTTAGCTATCACCTGGCGCCTGTTTGTTGAGCTACAACTTTTAACGCGGCACATTAATCAATTATATGCGTCAACATCAACAGACATCACACATACGCAAGGTGAGCCCATCAAGGAACAGAGTGAGCTCTACTCTTCGTCTTTTGCATGCGCTTTCCACTCAGCGGAGGGAACTAAAATAAAAGCAACACGCTGCCGAGCTGTTAGGTGTCATAGACTGGGCCACAAACATAAATCACTCGGCTGGCGAGTGTCTCTGGTTTATTAACCTGCCTCAGCTAATGGCCGGCCCCGTGCTATGCAACCTGACGGCTTAGCTGCACTTGAACCTTTGACTGCACCACTCTTAAGCCTCTCGGAGCCAGTGGCCAATGCCCAGAGCACAGTTATTGTTGTTGTTGTTGTTGCTGTTGGTTCTTCTTTTGTTTGTCTGTCTGTTTGTTTATGTTTGGTTTTCAGCGTTTTTCCTCATTTAGAGCGACCCCGGCGGAACCTTTTACCTTGTTCCCATTGTCCAAATATTTACTTTTTTCTATGCCCTGTGCAGAGCAGCATGACGCTGCTGGTTTTAAGGTCGAGTTCTGCGGCTTCTTATAATTTCATTTTACCCTCAAGCCGAAAGCAACATAATTAATATGGATTTAGTTGTCTAGTTGGTCTGTTCGGGGACTTGAAGCGGTTTTCCCAGCTTGATTGGCCCAGCCAAGCTGTTTATTCATGGCAATCTATTCTAAATAAGTTACTTTATTTTCAATATCATAACGGTCGCACCTGTTTCAATGCAGTGAAAATTAAAGACCCTTAAATGAAAGGGCCCCATTACAATGAGAAATATAAATCTAACTCGCTTTCAATCATGATCATGGGCCACGGAAGTGACCAACATCAACACGTGCGACCAACTCATTCACAAACGAACAAAGCAAAAAGAAAAAAACAAAATATATATATATATATACACGCAGTAACCATCTCCATCGTCATCGTAACTGTTGCCAAGATCTGACATGCCGGCCACTTGCCATTTAAAAAAGGTAAAAAGTTAAGTAAAATAAAATCGTGCGGCAATCACTTTTCATTATTGAATGCTCCACAAAAAGATCGAACAATGAGGCTCGAGTCTCCATTCGTGAGTGTGACAATTTGACAGATTGAAAGTGAAAATCTTCAAAATAAACGTCTTTAAATGCCTGTAATGAACAGACCCGGCCAGGGCAGCCATACCCAGCCAGGGAGAGGTAATTTGCATGAAATGCACGTTGCTGCCGTGCCCACAGCCAATGCTCGAGCACGCCCCGAGCTTTCGGTTACCCATTACCCATTATCCATCCACTGCTCAGCGCCAGACTCAGTGGGTCAATCAGCATTCACTTGTCTCATTTTCAGTCCGTAAATTGAATAGGGCCCAGGGCTGAGACAGCCAATTTGGGCGAATAGCCAGCTAAAGTTGTCCAGATGTTGGATTATTCATGCACATTATTGCATCGAGCTAAAACAATATGATTTCCCTGTATTCCCAACGATCTCGACTACAAATGGGTATTTGGACTATGTCAGGCGTCATAATAAACAGCTCGTCGATCGAATGCATATAATTATTGGTCTGCTGCTAAATGTTGGCCATTGATAATCACGATTAGACAGCTACTCGAATGTAAATAAACGAGTAGTCCGCATTCATTCATACGTTCATTCAACAAAACAAGTAATTGTGGGTTGGTTTGTTGTTCGGACATATTAATTATACTTTGTAGTTTATATGGCCGCGTGCGAGTGCGACTGCGAGTGCGGGTACAACTGTGATGTCATTGCATGTCAATGGCCTAGCCTTTGTGATGACACAGCAACAACAGCAACAATAATAAAGACAATAACAGAAGAAGAAAGTTATTATTAATGTACTTTGTTTATAATTCTCAGAGAGCTACACACTCCTTGAATTGCTTTCTATATTGCTGATTATGTGACTGACCTGTCTAAAAGTCATGAAATTGAATACAACGAAATTTTTATGCAGTGAATATGCTGATTAATTACAATCCAGTCTTTATCTTAATGTCCTCTACACACCTTGTCATTGAGCAAATCTTTTGTTTACTTTAAGTGCAGTACACGATAAAGTAGGTAAAGCTCTTATAGTTTAAATATTTGCCAAGATCTTTGTCGAGAAAAAAAAGTATATCTGATAAATTATTGAGGTTTTCATAAGATTCTTAGATATATATTGCTGTATAAAGTCATATCTAGATTTAAAATATATAAGACAAACAAGAAAACTTTAAAGGTTTGTTTATTTTTTGCTTGAATGACCTTTGCTTACGGAGTTATTAAACATATACTGGGTATTCATTAAAATTTATTGCCGTTTTAAAACTTCAAAAATCAACAAAACCCAAATAAAAAGAGATATATAACAGCAACTATGACTGAAGTTTTTCTTCATTCTCCTGCACTATCTCTATGTTAGCATTTTATCAGTTTTATTACGGTCTGAGAAGAAGTATTAATGAATATTCAGAAACAGTTGCATTCATTTGCATATTATTACAATGGGATTTTGGACCACACTCATTCTTAGAGGTTTGCACCTGTTCACAGTGTTCACTACAACATCTTTATGATATAACTGTGCTTATTATGGCCAAGGTTGTTTCGACTCAGGCAAAAGTAATTTCATAATTTTCCCGAGGAAAATGTTAACGCATTTAGCCAATTTTAGGACTGAGGTATGGCAAACAAATTTTGACAAATGGAATAATGAGTTTAAAAATTATATAATAACCCAAAGATGGTCACAGTTGTTGGCTGAGCTGCAATAAGATTCGCCAAAAGCAAACAACGCTCACACACAGTCACAGACACACACACACACACACACACGAATTCGCCGTCTGAAGCAGAGAAACATATTTCGTTTTACGCGCAAGTGAATTGGAATTGTGTTTTACGAGCGCGCGCCTTGATTGCAATCGTCGTGGGGGAGAACGGTAATCGTAGTGGCAAGGGGCAGAGTTACGGGAGCCACATTGCAACAATTATTCTGCTCGATGACTTTCGCTAATAAAACGACATACAGACGGGCAGCGAGTGACAGAGCCTGCCCGCAGCTAGCAAATGCCACTGACTCAATGCGAAAGATGGCTTCAGGTTTTATTATCGTAATACCCAGATAATCGCAGCATATGCCTGACTCTTTCATTGCACACACACATGCGGTTATGCCGATGTATGTGCAATAGTTTATAAACAATTTTATTGCAAAACATCGATGCGCTCGTCGTTCGTAAGCTCACATAAAGCTATTTGCAAATTAGAATGTCACATTGCGTATACGCAACGTTTTCCGGCTTTATGACGACGCAGTGAAGCACTCAAATTAAATTTAAGCAGCAATTTTCTTTTAGAATGTGAAAACGTTTAAAACAAATGAGTGAATAGTAATTTAAAACACGTTTATGTTCGTTTCTGTTATACAAGAAAATATGATGAGCCCGATTACAAATTATTGTCAAACAAATTGGAATTAAGACCTAATCAACTTTTCATTTGAATTCGTTAAGCTCATAGCTAAGAGAAACTTATATTTTGCTGTCTACAAAAAATAATAATCAAGAGCTTACTGATAATAAAAAAGATATTTTACAGCGAATCTCACAAAGTGAAATATCACACTTTTCTATTTGAAAACTTCAATCATAAACGTCAGAATGGCAGACACTCAGTTTGAATTTTAATGAGGAGAAATACAATAAAATTGTAAATTGGATTTTTATTTCTACTTACTAGACTTTTCAATTAAGTGTAAAGCTCCCAGACAGAAATGGCTGTATTTGGATCGTTGCACAGAAATAATAGTTTAATGTCTTCGAAGACTTTTGGACTACTTAAATGCGATCTGATTTTCACTAGTCGTGAAGAACAATGACCTGTTGCTGTAGCTTATCAAATTTGATTTTCACTGGCTGCCATTTTGGCCACTGGGACTTTGCTTCGGTTTACACGCACTCGCACTTTTCTGTGCCGCTCTCCACAGATTTCGTTAATTATTTCGTTGGACCGGCACACTTTCCAACGTTTTCATGGTTAGTGAAACAGCAAGTCGGCCGATAACTGCGTGTATGATCCAGTAATGGTAATCAAATTTTTTGTTTAATTGATTTTCACTCTTTTCTTTTCGAATGCAATAAACTTTAGTAAATATTTGTGGGCGAGTTTATGGGGCAATAACTTCACAATCACGCCAACACTTCCAATAAAAAATAAATCACCTCGACTTCTTTTCGACTTGGTCTTAATTAAATTCGTTTTAAAACTTTGGGTTTATTCTTTTTCTTTTTCTTTTTCTTTTGTGTTTATCTGAAAGTGCGATATTTGCTTTTATTTTATTGCACAATTTTGATTTACGATTTAGGTTTTCCTTTTATTTTTGTTTTGTTGTTTTTCACTTTTCCACCAAAGGTCGGCTTGTGTGTTGCTTCGCCTTTCTCTGTCCAATTTCTACAAAATAAAATATAATTATATACGTTATAAGCAACTCAGCGAGCAAAATCAAATAAAACGCTGGGGAATTTATGCAAAAAATATGTCGATAAACTTTAAGATAGGGTGCAGCCCGAAAACACATTCTGTGACCCTATTTGGGCCTGACGTATTTGCATTTGATGTGCTACCAAATACTAAATGGAATGGCCAAAAACTCACGATCACTAAAATTCGAATAACCAAACGAACTAGTTAGTGCAGGTAGCTGTTTAAAGTGGCGACGAAAGCTTCGGTAGATCACGTGGGCAGAACTGGATGCTAATCTTGTTATATGAAACACCTTTGGGAATTGGAAATTAAATACGAATTTACATAACACTAAGGGACGGCTAAAATTATTTTATATAATTAATTTAATTAATATTTGTGTAATTACTTAATTAATACTTGTTTAAAAATATAAAATTAATTAACGCAATATAATAAGAGATTTTTTCTTTTTGCTAATCTGTCAACTGTAACTGTAAGTTAGCTATTTAGTTTTTTTGTGCCGCCTGAATTTGTTTTCTCTTTGTCATTAATTCGACGTTGAGTTTTCTCTTATCTGCGCAACTTGCCAGCCAAGCAAATCATTCCCTTGCACTTACTGTCACAAGCAACAGCAGCCGCATAGTCTTAGACACCAGCTTCCCATCTCAGTTGCCATGCAAGAGGCAACCGCAAACACCGCAGATACCACAGTTGCTGCTCATTAAACGTACATTTGCACTTCTTTCGTTTTGCATACAACGAGAACTTGTCAACAATTAACAATTAACTGGCTCAAATGCCGCTACTACTCTCTGGCTGTGGCTGCAAGTTCGTTTCCTAAGTCTTTTGTTTGTCGTATGTGCCAAAGTGCTGCCAATTTTTATTGCCAACTTATCGCTTCATCCTGTCTGCAGCTCTCAGCATCTGTCGCGGCCCCACTGTGGTGTCGTGTGTGGTGGTTGTTCCCACTAAAAGTGCTGCTATTCAAATGCTGTCGCTGTTGTACTTCACTTAATGAGAACCGTTAGCCAGGCCCCAAGTTGATTTTCGCAACGCATTCGAAGAACAAACATCAAACTGTTAGTGGCTGCTACTACTATTTTTCTTCTCTTTTTTTTTTGCTTTTTGTTTAGCCTAAGCCTTTGCATTAACTTAAGACTGAGTTTTAGTTGTTGCCTTTGTTTTGCTTTTTGGTATCAAAACTAATTTATATGCAAATGCAGTTCAAGTAGCAGCAACAAAAGACTTCGTCGTAGAGTGCAACGTGAAAACTCACAGTAACTATTCAATAAACAGACTCGAAGAGAGATTGCAACTGAGAACAACTTGGGACGTTGCACGGGGCAGCTTATAAGTGGCATTCTTATTCTCTGTCTTGCAAAATCTCTCAAACGGTACGACTTCTGCTTCTGGCAGAGGCAACACCAACAGAAACAGCAGCAACAGCGGCACCAACACCAATGTGGCATGATTTACCGTAGAGAACAACAAAGAAATTAATTAACTGCACCTGTATGGGTGTGAGCAGTGTGTGTGTGTGTGTGTGCGAGTGTGTGAGTGTGTATTAGTTCATGTCTTTGTGAGTGCATTAGCTTTGCAGTTAAATGCTTTACGAGTAACTCGCCAGCATCTGACCGCAACAGCAGCAACACCAACACCAATGCCCAGTGCAAGCCAGCGTTTTCATTTGACAGTCAGGAGCAGGCCTACTGGCCAGCGCAACTTGCAGCACAGCTGAAAAACTGGCCGACTGGCCAGCTAGCTGGCGCACCACAATACGAGTATTAACTCACTTTTGCCTGCGTTTTTGTTATTTTACTTATTTTTCTTCTATTTATTATACCAGCAAAGGCGACAGCAACTGCTGCAGACGTCGCCCAATGTTAACAAGTGCCAAGTCGAGTGCCGTATGTGCAGCTGTATGCCACAAATGTGAACTAATTAGTGTGCATGTCGCTGACAGAGTTATCGGCATGCAAAATGCAACAAAACTCGTGCACAGGTCATTCGCCTGGCCAGCCAGACGATCGGACAGCCAGCCAGCCAGTCGGACAGGCACTTGCTCTGCTGTTATCCTTTTTGTCAGCTTTCACGCACAACGCGTCGACTGATAAATTTTATTTCTTAATTAGCAGTTGCTCCAGTTGGCAGGCCAATACAGCATCGGGGCATTGAGTGTTAATTTCAAAATATCAACGCGTGCCGCTGTTGAGGCTGCTGAGGCTGCTGGGGCTGCTCAGGCTGGTCTGGCTGCTCTGGCTGTTGCAGCTACAACGTACCATGTTGCAATGCGTTGACAGCGAATGCAATTTGAACTTGATGGCCGGCAACGTGACACGCATATTAAGCAGCCAAAGAGGCAGACGGGGCCAGATACCAGAGCTGGGCTCCGGTTTTGTAATATAGGCGGCACTTTAAATACGCATAAAGCGGCCGCGCATGCGCAATTAGTCGTGATTGAGTCGCAAGTTTATTTAACCGACGAAAAGCAAAAGGTAAAAATGAAAAAAAGGCAACAGATAACAGCAAAATTACCTAAAAAGCGTGGAAAACTCTCACTTTTAACTGACTGATTTCGACGAGTGTTTTTTTTCTATTTTTTGCTGTACATTAATTTTGGTTATGTTCAATCGATGATCGCGAATGGCATTAACTTTTGTCGATCGATTTCATTTCAGAAATTTTCTGAAATTTATGCGTCTTTTTGATTGATTGCGTCTGACGACTTCGGCTAGGTCTGTTGCCGCTGGCAACTTTTGATAAGTGTTATAAAGTTTAGGCACCTTTTAGAAATCAATAACCAGAAAGCCGGTGGCAATAAAGTTGCGTGCCAATGCGACAGACCACAGCTGCGGCTGCGGCTACTGCGATAAAATTGGCGACGCGTCGACAGTTCAAAATTTGCAGGCTCGCAAACGCAACGGTAATCACAATCAAATCCGTAACCGTATCCGAACCCGATCCGCACTCGTGCGCTGTGTAAACCAAACTGCGGCCGGCAAAGCAGCAGCCAGCGCATAAAACTGCGCCACTTGCGCAGCTAACCGTCTTGCCAGATGCCCAAAGAGAGTTGGAGTTACAGCGCAGCATTGGCGACTAAGCAGAGAGAAACAAATGAGAGAGAGAGAGAGAGAGAGGCGAGAGCGAGCGTGCGAGCGCGATTGGCCAAAGAGAGATTTATGACGGACAAGTTTGTGCCTTAAGTCTTTTGTTGAACAGCTGATTGGAAGCCCCCAAGCCAGCGGCAGCAGAAACAACAACACCGAAACTCTTAACTTGCATATTGATAAGTGAACGACGAGTGGTGCGAGACTACCAGTGTACGAGTGTATATAAATGTTTACGGTTTGGCGACCTCGACCCCCCAGGCGTGTGATATCTATGTATATAAATTTTAACAACTTTTCTTTTGGTTTGGCCGCAATCCCAGTGTTGTTGTCACTGTTGGTCACTTGCCAGTTATTTTGCAAGCCCGCCTCGTGTGGGTGATTCATGATTCAGAGGCTGAATCTGAGGCTGAGGCTGAGGCTGAGGCTGAGGCTGAGACTGCTGCTGAGACTGCGTCTACGTCTGCGTCTAAAGTCTGAGACACAAATTGAAGCCTGAGTCGTACGATTATTTAATCTCCATATTAACGCAAGCCGTATTTGGTCTGTGTGCGGTTTCTTTATTGACTCACTATATTTTGAAAGTGGGTCAGTGTTAAAGATTTTTTTTATGTGCTTTTTTCGGGGGCTTTCTTATGAGTTATCAGGGTAACGGTTATATAATATTGGATTGTGCTGAGCTGAGCTGAGTGCAGGCTATTGTACTGCAATGAATCACAAATTGATGATTGACACCCACGGATTATGAGTGCATTGTAATATGGGAGAAATGATGTGATAAACTCACATTTTTCTCAGTGTATAATAAGCTTACCATTCTAAACAATCCGAAAGTGATCGCACCACCTACAGCTCTCAGCTCGTTTGATAAACGATCGCTGATCTCTGGCAATTGATAGTTCGAACAGTTAATGTGACATGAGTAAAGTAAGCCGCGCTGATCAAATGACGATGCCAATCGACGACTCGATTTGTCAATATGGAGAGTCTCATGTTAAACATTCTAGTCTTTCATAAAATGAATAGCCGAACACTTGTAAATCATTCAACGAGAATTGCAGTTCAACGAACTGAACTGGAGAACTGCTCTTGGGCACTTCCACAAACACGGCTGGTGATAATAAATGTGAGACTGGTAAGGTAAGATATTATTTCATGCCTGACTGCTTCGCTAAAGGATGACATTCCAGATCAGATCAGACCCAGCAGTTTGGTGACAGAATACTTAACACCGATCGCTGATAGCTTCTGTGTTACTCTGCCATTAACTTTGCGCCAATGCAAAGTAATCATCAATCAGACTGAATTCAATTTTAATTTAAAAAGATGTATAAAATATCAACTAATTTAACTTTTGCTATTAATCACACACTAAATAAAATTTTGAAAGGAATTGTTATCCATAGACAAATATTACATTGCACATCTAGACTGTATGATTTGTATGTTCAATCCTTAAGAATCATATCTTTCGTTTCCGAGGTAACAAAAAATTGCCAAAAATAAGTTTGTAAATCTGAAAGCAGCTACCAACGTTCACTTGTCGACTGGAGGGCACGTGCACGAATTTTGCATTTCAACTGTCCATATAATTTCGAGAGGCGTTTAGCCTGTCAAGTGTTTGAAGCTGTTAGCAAACTATCGCCAATGAAAAGAAAATGAAAGTGAGTGTAAGACTTTAGGCAAACGTTGACTTTGCTTCTTTTTGCTTTTCGTCAAGTACCTAGTCGGTTATCTTATTGCCTCGTTTATTTCCAATTATAACAGTTTGGCATTTGCTTATGAACTAAACCTAGGAATATTATTAATTTGCTTTAACCTGTAAAAACTCTTCTATACAATAAATCATCGAGTTTTTCTTTTGACTCAGCTAGGGTACAAATCTTGAGTACATGTTGTTATGAACTTAATTAATACAATATTAAGTTATTAAGCTTTAAACCCCAATAAATGTGTTTATTTAACGCTCTGCACGAGATTTGTTTTTATATTCGCACCAATCAATTTGGCATAAACTTTCAAACAAAAACAGAAATTAAGCGCCTGTCGTAGCCCGAAAAATACCACCTTACTGACCCATATAGCCTCGGCACAAAGCTCCGGGCTGAGGCAAACGCAACGCGCCCGGCACCAAAACTAGAGAAAAGTCCAAGCCAGGGGCCAGCCGCGCCGGACCGGCCCAGTCAGAGTAGCAATCGTTGCTTGAGACTTGATTAATCGTTTACACGTGAATGAAATCGAAGAAAAAACGTTAATTCAAATGGCCAGCATACATTAGAAAAGTCTAAGCCGCTGTTGCTGCTGATGCCAATATATATTGGCAATTATGCTGTGGCTGATTAGGCATGGCCCATGGCATTAACTGGGCCCGATCCTGCTGTCAATGTCAACTGTACCCAGCTGATTGACATTTGCATAATATAGTGGAGAGGCAGAGTCGGGGCTTAGAAGATGTGCGGGCCTGGCCAAAGTGAAAGTCCATGCGAGATTAATAGGTCGCAATTTGTCATGCGGCTCTACAGAGATGTCTTCTTGGCCTGGTCTGCTCACTTGGCGTGCACATCATGTCATTTTCATTCATTGTAATCGTATGCTGTCAGCAGTGCCACAAAAGCGCGTCAAATGACATGTGCGAACTCAATCGATTACCATTCGAGTAGGAAGTGTGCGAACTTGTGATGGGTGAAAATCGAGTTTGTGTCTTAAGTCTTTCGTATTTGGTTCCGCACTTGGCGCACACAAGCGGAAATCTGACAGCCAGCACACGCAGACAGCCATAATCACGTACACACACTCGCACACACACACATACACACACATCCAGATACATATATGGACACACAAGTTAGCAGAAAAATAGCTAAAACCTTTGGAATGTGGTAATTAATTAAGCCAGGGAAAAGCGCAGAAAACTGGCTGCAACAGTCAACAGCAGCTGTCGAAGAATTTTTTCATTTGTTCCATGTTAACTTGAAGGTTACCGCACACAGTAGCAGTTGAAGCTAGAAAAGAAATAGCAATAGTTCTAGCTGCGGCATTGGGGTGGGGGTGGGGTGGGCAGTAGCCAGGGCGATAGCGAGATTCACTGGAATCCAAACATCGCATGCATGAAATGAGCGTAATTATTAAGTACCAAGCGAAGATACTAAGCTGGGCCACAGGCCACAGCTTGCGACGAGCCAAGGCATTGCCATGTCTTTATTTAATAGTTGTGTAAGTATTTTTCACAGCAATATTGAATTTTCCACACACATATGACATGGGTCAGTAACCTAGAAATGAAAATAACACCTTGCCGCTGCCAACTGCCATAAATGCGGACGGAATGGAGCAAACGATGAGCCATGCCAAGCCAGAAACTAACCCGACCAAGCGACCAGGCAACCAACCAACCAACCGACCCCCCTGTGTTTGCTAACGTTTCAAGTCCATATCTATATCTAAGCATGTGTATGAGTCGACGTCAACATCAACAAGACGAGAGAACCTGTATGAAAGACAAGACTCTGCACAGATCACTAGAAAATTTGTTAAACCGCAAAAGAAAATGTTGAAAACACGAAGCCCAAACCACAAAATGTGGCGAAAAATGAACGCGCACTGGGACGCAGCCCAGAATGTAAATTAAAACAACACTTAAATAACTATATAGCCTCCTAACATCTCTTAATGGGCGAGCCCCAGTCCAAGTTTCGAGTTTGAGTTCCAAAAATGAGCCAACACAATGAGGGGGGCATCGACACCCGGTCCAATTGCTATTGTCTAGCCGCAAGACGGTCACAGTCACTTAACAGTTGGCATTATGATATAATAAACAATGCTGCCGAAAAGTCGCAGTAGAACTGAGGCAACGAACCACAGACTAGACCAGACTACCAGCCCGCCTCAAGATCAAGTGCGGTCAGACGCCTTGGCTTGGCATGCGTGTTACGAAATGGCGAGCGATGATCTTTAAAAAATCGCCCAGCAGCAGCCTCAAGTCGTTCGTAGATTAATTTCGAGTGACAAATTATACATGAAACATAACGGCAGTCCAATATTTATGTGAAGATTCCCACTACCTGAGCCACAGACGCAACCGCCGCACCATCAGACACATGCGTGGCGATCAGTTTAGGACTGGCTCTTCGCACGAGGCCGTTGTCTTAGCCAAAGTTTCCGACCGGTGTGGTGCAGTTGACAGCTAAAATTGAGATTAATTGTGCTAAATTAAGTGAGTGAGAAATTACAAAATTATTGCAACGTTGCAGTTAGAAACTGCAATCAGTTGCATCAGCGCAGCCGCAGCCACAGCTACAGCCACAAATGCTGCCGTTGCCGCAAACGCAACCTCAACAGTACCTTCCTGGATCTGAGCTGTCGTTGTCTAAACTTGAAGGTTCCAACAAATTGTGCTGGGCTGTTTTGGCAGCTAATGCTCGTTTTGTTCCAAGCGAAAATTACAGGTGTATGTGACTGAAGGCTGCAAAAGATGCATAGGTGTGATACCATTGCCATAGCACATAAATTGCTGAAGGCTGTTGATTTGCTAAAGTGCACTTACCCCGCCACACACAATCAAACACACAGATAAGCTGCTAAAGTTACACACCTTAAATGTGTGTTTGAGTGTGTGTGTGTGCCATTAATTAATATATTTTCATGAGAAAGTTGCACGTTTCTATGGAAAAGAAGCTAAAAATAATGCTCTCTGCGCGTGACAAAATGTAAGGGCTTGCTTAGAACAACACAAAGAGATTAAATATGAAAATGCAATATAAATATAATCTATATCCATAAATTCTTAGATTATATGCTACACATGCGTGTGTATATGCTCTATAAGAATATATTCAATTAAAAGGCACAACAAAAATATCAAGAAAGTAAACCTTTAAATCCAAATTGAATCATATTTACACAATCTTCTCAGAGATAAAAGCTACACTGACTAATTGAACAACAAATCTAGCACCTGAATTCGTCAGCAGAAATTTTAAGCCTCTAACTCGCAAAGCTCTGTAACGGCTTTAAGGCTCAATCAAGATATAGTTAGTTAACCTCTGCGATTTGCTACGTTGGCACAGCTTGAAGAGCACACACCCACAAGCCCAGGGGTGACACATCAAAACGGAGCCACATGCTAGCTTTGAGTCAGGCACATGGGAAGGCGTTGCCCAATTGCAAGTGGCAATGTCAATGGCAGTGGCAAGTTGCAACTTTGGCCACGGGCCGCACGCCAGTGAACTAGAGGAACGTCAAAAGCTGTTACAAATTGTGCAATTGGTTTGGGCTAATACTAATACAGCACAGCAAAAAACTGTTCTCTCTCTCTCTCTCTCTCTCTCTCTCTCTCTCTCTCTCTCTCTCTCTATTTGAGTTTCTAAACCTCAAGCAGTGTGAAACTGTCTACATATATATATATATATATATATATATATATATATATATATATATATATATATATATATATATATATATATATATATATATATATATATATATATATGTGTGTGCTTGTGTATGTTTGTATGCTCATCAAGCCGCCACCGGCATCGCAGATGTGCCAAAGAGGAAGCACAACAAACTAAAATGGTATACGACCACTGCAACCTGTTTAAGCCAAGGCAACAACGTTGCCCAACCCCGACCCCAGCCCCGGCCCCGGCCCAAGACGTAGCTCTAGCTCCAGCTCCAGCTCCCGCCACACTTTACAGTTTGATTTCTCACGAGGCAGCCGCAGCAGCCGCTGCCGCAGCCGCAGGACCGTTACTTACTTACATCTGGTTCCGCACTTCAAGTTCAAGTCAGACATGTGGCTTGCACGGGCAGCGAATGGCACCAGCTCCAGTGCCAGTCGCAGAGGCACTGCCAGTTCAGCTTACAAATTTGAATAGGGATTTTGTTTTCACTTCTGTCTGGGTCGCCTTCAAGTGGCACAAGGTCAGTGGTGTCACGGACTGGGCCACTGATTAAGACGTGCAGTGTCCAGCTGAGTCGCACTGAGTCCCAGAAATCGAGTTATGTAATGGAATCTAGCAAGTGGACTGTCCAAGCAGTTGTAATTCAAAACCAGGTATTCATAAGTAGACGTAATCGTATCTTAAGTTGAGATTTCCTTATTTCCCTACTTTGAACGGTTTAGTTTGTTTTCCAGCAGGCAAGGCGCTGCCAACCAGTTTTCAGAAGAGACGCAATATTCTGACGACAAAAATGCGGCATATCAAAATATTTGTAAATAATTCACTAATGCAGACTCAAGCCAGATGATAATAATAATGATAATGAGGACGATAATGATGACACAATAATGAGTTCTAGTTTTAGCTGAAGTCGGCAGATATCGCAACGCATGTAATTGTCGGCATTGCATTTGTCAAACGCTTTTTTCCGTCCTGAATAGCTGACGCAGTGCAGCAATTAAAAAGAGAGTCTCGTGTCCAGGGCCACGCACCGGACTTGAACTGGGAATACAGCTTGGGGGACTGGGATTGATGCTGTGATTGAACTGCACTTTGCGACCAGTCAACCAGCCAAGAACCGAGTGGCCAAGCGACCGACCGCAGTGCGTGGAACCTGTTTAGTTGTCTATATTAGATATGAAGCAACGATAAGTGGAGCGCTCTGATGCCTTTAGAGAGCTGTGCGAAGATTTGCAGCGGCATCACTACCAGCAGAAGCAGCAGCAGCAGCAGCAGCAGCAGCAACAGCTTCCAGCTTTCAGCTACAGCAGCTGAGATCGTCAATACAAACATGGCAAAGATATCAGCGACAAGCTGACATTCTCTAATAATTGGCAAGTGACATTCCTTCGCGCTTTGAATTTACAGAATTTATGGTCAAAGGCACTCCACTGAGTGTACACCCTGCCCCACACTCTAGACAAGCCATGGCTCACCCAATTCTGGGCAAGCGAGCCTGGTTTGATGCACATCCGCCAGCACATTGACTGAGCTCCTTCAAGTCCATTACTCCAAATTATGTGGCCGGCTGTATGCAAGTTTACAGCTTCGTTTGCCATTAGCTACCCAACTCCCAGGCCGGCGAGTTCCCCTAGAGAGGGGCAGCTGAAATGAGTGTGTGTGCGTGCGCTTTATGTGGCGCCGCCAGCATGAACATCTATATAAAATATATATAACCATGTTAGTCTCATCGGCAGCAATTAGCCGAGTGAAATTCAACACTAGCTTGTGAGTCCATTGTCCAAATGGAGCACTCTGCGGCGGCATCGTAAATGCCCAATTGGTCAATTGCTGAATATCTATAGAAAAAGTTTGTATCCACTTCTGTACGCTCTCCAAGGAGTATCAAGATCATTATTAAAGATCGGCCGTTAATTGCGCACCAATTTAGCAAAAGTTTCACATTCGACAGCTCATCTATCTCGACAGCTTTCGAATACAAATGATTATTCTATCAATATATATACTATATATGGCCGAAATTGTAATTTATTTGGCGATGTACCAAAAGTAGATGGACAAAAAATATTTGCTCAAATCTCTCCCTACATTAATCGTATCTGAATTTCACCATCAAACAGTGGAAAATATGTACTACAATAAATCACAAAAAATAATTTGCTTTATTAAAATTATTTAAATATATGAGAAACCATAGATTGTATCAAACTGAAGACTTTTGCCGCTCTGGCTATAAATTAAATTACGAATTGTAAAATAAATTATTACATAATAATAGCAATTGCATAAGTATAAGTTAGATTATTATTACAAATTATTTTTATTTAATTTGCAGCTTGCATTAAAAGTTATAAAATCATTTATATTCACTGTAAAAAGTTGAAGCAAAATAAGATATTAATTAACAGAGTGCAACTGTGCACAGGGTAGCATTTAGTCGATTAGAATTACCCAGCTTGCCTGCCTACTTTATTATCACGTATAACGAAAGGAAGGTAATTTTTAGAATCTCATAAAAATGTGCAAATAATTATTTTCTTTATTGTTTCGTGAAACGCGTTGAGAGCAAAGAAACGAATAATATTAAATATATCTTCTCAGCACGTTCGCAGAGCAGAAGCTGAATCAGCTTAAATGCTTAGTCCCGCAATTAAAGTTAAGAGCTTTTCACTTGCAGCCTCATCTATTTTTATTAAAAGCGCCGTTTGCCCAAGGGCAGTGCAAAGCGAAATAGAAAGAAAAGAACGCATAACAAAGTAAACAGCGTAGACTCGGGTACAATGCGGTATGAAGAGCAGGCATTTCATATCTGTCTATCTGGTATTTGGCTGGTAACTATCTTAACAAGCACCTGTCTTGGCAGCCGCCTGGCAACGACCGTCAGCGAACACCTTTATTTAAATAAGCCGCAGCTTTAGGATCTGTCTGGTGCGTGGTCCCATTTCGCGCGCTCCAAATCTAACAACTTCAGTTGACCCAATGCTAAGCAGCTATAAGTTGGACAATGGCCCAAAGCAGTTTAACGGACGTATAGTCAACGTTCACGTGCTGTAGCTGTTGCTGTTGTTGCTGCTGTTGCTGTTGCTGTTGCTGTCGCGTTGTCGTCTTTGCTGAGCTAGAAAAAAAAGGGTGGAACAAGTCTTGAGACATGTTACTCCATACTATGCCAGGCAGTCAGCAATGAAGTGAGGCAAAATGTGCTGCGCTGCCTGCTAGCCATGTCCAAGTCCGAGTTCGAGCTGGAGTCGGAGTTGGAGTTGGAGTCCAGCACCTGAACTTGTTCCACGAAACGTGTTTGGTATTTGCCTCCGAAAATACAGAAGAAAAAATAACAAAAACAAACGCGAACAACAATTTTTGCCATGCCTTGCGACTGGTTGCGACCAGGTGAACAGGCGACCTGACAGAAGCAGCAGCGGTTCTCCATGTACTTGCCAAACGTTTGCGAATATGATTACCGGAGACACACATACGGGCCAGCACGCTGGCCCATAGCCAACAATCGAGTGCCACAACCAGCCCCCAAGTGTGGCCACAAATCGAATTGCAGTTAATTAATAACATTGAAGCAACTTGCCTCGTCTCGAGCATGCAACAGGTGCGCCTAATTTGGGTGGCGCCCCACGTTCACGCCCTTTTTCGCAGCCAGAGACGAATCCTTCGCTTTGCACCTGTCCAGACCCGAGCTCAAAGTGCAGTTAGACTCAAAAAGAGAGTGGAGAAGAACTCTCTTTTTACTCTCTTAGCTCGCCAGCCTCGGCAGATCTTTGCATAATTTTAATTTGTGGCATAACTTGTTTCGTAATTGAGAATTACATTAATTTTCGTGGCAAGTGCGTGCGTGCAGAACTAGTTCGACGCCGAGGCACACTCATCGGACGGCTATTGAGTCATTTGGGGAAAAGCGGCAATAAATTGGCCAAGATAAGCGAACGTATGCCAATATTTATACCACTTCGTGCTCGCATCGACCGTTGCTGGCCGTTGTCTGCCGCCTGTCGAATATTTCTCTAATGATCAACCGTTGATAGCTACCCGCAAACATATCTATCTTTTATTGCACGCAATTTCCTTCCAGCGCAATTCGTTCTGCAAATCATTTCGCATTGCGCATAGACAAACATTTTTAGTAGATGCTGGCGGCGCAGTCGCCACGCTCTTGAAGATAATCAGTGGGTAGTCAGTTAGCCAGCAGCTGCAGTGGAAGCAGCAGTAGCAGCAGCAGCTACCACAATTGCGAAATTTAGACTTGCCACTTGCCAAAGCATTGCATCCACCTCTATCTCTGCTGGCATTAGCATAAGTAATCAGAGTTTGTAAATTGCATCTAATTATTGTGATCGGAGCTGGCATTGCATAGCATCAAAATCAAACGTATCTTTAGCCGACTGTCCATCTCCGACATCAACACGGCAGTTATATTCCAATCAGGTGATTGATTGCCCTAAGCCTTAATAAATATACGAGATATGATTAAGTGCGTCGCATTACCTTAAATCTAGACACATTACAAACAATTTCTTCAATTATATTTCCAAATATTCTTCAGTAACGAGCGAAACTTTATCTTCTGTGCATCGACTTAAGCATTTCACTTTCGGAGCTTTCAGAGAATGTTAATCAATGATAGAACTATTACATTGGAGTGCAATAAAAGAGCTCGCTGCTTTCTCACAGATTATATTTTATCACTTAATACCGAATAAGAACCAATGCAACATCAAGTCGTCTTGTTGGCCATATAAATATACGTATTGCAGTCCAGCTGATTAGTTGGAAAAACACAGAGATCTTAACTTGTTGAACTTCCTGTGAAGTGTGTGGTTACCGCGAATAGCCACACACACACAGACACACAGACGCACACATAAACAATACTCATCTACACCTATTTCGATATGGGCCAATTGATTTCATTGCTAATGATTGTTAACGGTTTCTCAGACACTTGCAGCATCAGCTGCGGAAATCAGTGGTTACCAGGCAACGCCCGATTCTCGAACTGCCACAGCTGCAGCACCACAGAAATTGCGAGCTCTATCATACCTCGGCTAACTCTATTTAGTGGACGCACCGAGCTGGGCAGCCTGACTGCCTGAATGGGTGAGTGACTGGCTGGCTGGCTGGCTGGTTGCCTGGCTGGCTGGTCGGCCAGTGGATTGGGTGACCGGTTAGCTCCATGTGGTTGGTTAGGTTGGTTTATCTGGGCAGCGATTTGGCGCACGTTTTTGTGTGTGGCTCTAGTACGATGGTTGTCTTCTGATTGATTGTGCATTTCGTTTATTGTCAGTGGCTGGCTTATCACATCAATTGCAATTTGTTAGCCACTTGCGCTACAGGCTACACACTCGCGACTCCACTTTGCAGGAGTCGCGAGTGTGTACTTATAATGCTTATGCTTATGCTTATGTAGTTTTTCCGGTCTGGCCCGGCCCGGCAATTTAATAACCCGCGAGCCTTAATTAAGCCTTAAACTAAAGCACTTTGATTGATTTACATACACGCCACATGATGCATTCGCCTCGGGTTTCATGTGTTTTTTACAATTAAGAAGAGCGAGCTAGGGATAGCCGGTGACGATTCCTGACTACTGCATAATTACCCTATAAGACTCAATTAACTGTAAATTAAAGAAAATGCTCGATTACATTATGGCTGCACTTAATGTCGCGTGTGATAATGGACCGAGCCTAGAGAGCTCCAACAGAGACTGAGACGCCTAGGCAGAGGCAGTCATCCAAAGACTGCAAAGGCAGACGAAGTCGAAGTTGGTTGGAGACGAACACGACAAGATCAGCACTGGGGTAAAAGCATCTTATTTTTTTCTTTTAACAGCAAGTCGAATTAGAGCGGGAAAATGTACGAAAAAGATAAAAGCAGAGAATTAAATAACAAGGCACTTAACGTTTACACTTAACAAGGCGACGCTGTCGAGATGGCCATAAACTGGGAATTGGGAACTGGGAACTGGGAACTGAGAGCTGGGGACATGCAGCTAAAATGCCATTAAGTGTCATTGCTCATTCCTGCGAAAGATTGATATCAAACTTTAAATATGCGTACCAGGGAATGGAGGAACACATAACACACAGAACAAAAAAGCAAATGCAACAGACAGTCCGAGTCCCGAATCCCGAAACTTGAATCCCGATCAGCGTCTTGTGTACATACCACAAACTGATGATGTTCGTGAACGTGGAGCTGCAGCCCAATGTTGCAATCGGTGCAGGTGCCGAGTGGTAATGCGGTCAGTTTGTTAGTTAATCACATTACGAAGAGCACACACTTCCGTTACCGTAACCGTTACCGTTGCACTCTATTGCGACACTCAGAAAGGGGCACAGAGAATCCTGGTGGATCCTTTTGATGTGGGCAGTTCTGTGGGGCAATTGTTGTTCTCGGATCTGCCACTGGCCGCTCGCACTTGGCCTAGACGAGATCTTGACAAAACTAACTCGATCAGCATTGATCAAACACATTTCAACTGAAAATCAGCCGACGCATCGGAGCAGCAGCAGCAGCAGCGATCCCCACTGCATCCACAACTCACTTACTCACAATCTGCGAGTGTGAGCAGTGCGCAAAAATTCATGGCCGAGTTGCCTGCATCGCGCTGTACGCTACAAAATGGGCAGCGGCATGGCATTGCAATCTATTAATGAATAGAAAGCCACGGCTTCACTCCCAAATGGGCTGATAACAAATGGACTAAGTGCTGTTGGCCACAGATCAATCAGTAATGGCAAAAGAAAGCCACGCAAGTTTGGCACCCAAAGTTCAAAATAAACGTGGGAAAATATTACGTGATACTTGGTATTCAAAGGAAATTTTATGGAACCTAAAACAAAACATAAATAAAGAAAACATACTATGGAAGACAGAGAAAAAATAAAAGTAACATATGTATATAAAAATTTTAAATTGATGTATATAATAGATAAATAACAAAAATTAATTAATTATTAAAAATTAATTAATATTAAAATATTTTGGTAAAATAAGTTAAGATCTATCTTAGGTAACAGTTGGTGCATTAGAAATATGTTCTTATATTTCAGTATGCCAAATTAGATTCGCAGTCCCTAGAACCCATATATTAATCAGGTAGCGCATTAGAAATGTGAAAAATCTTTTTACAGCAGCGACGCCAATGCGGGCATCGACGCCGGCGTCGACGTTCAGCTCGTTTTGCTGCTTCTCATTTTGTGCATGGCTGGAGCAACAGTACAATCAAGTTTCCACCAATGTGAATTAAATAGTTATCCAAAAGAGAGGCGACAGAGACCTGACTAAAGCTGCAGCCGCAGCAGCAGCCGCAGAACGCAAGAAATCCCAGACGTGGACCACAAAGTAATGGAAATATTGAGAATTCCTTGGCACTGGCTCTTTCGACTTCAACTGTGACTGAGACTGGGATTGGGATTGGGTCTGGGCACTGGCGCACTTACTCAAAACGACCATTAGAAACTAACATTAGCAGAAAGAGCACCAGCAACGGCGACGCCAATAAAGAACGACGAGTAAGAGCTTTCTATTCTGAAGTGTCTGACTGAGAAACACCCTTGCTAAGTTTATATCGATCAATGTCATTAAATAATTATTATTATTTATTTATTATATAATGTTTATGTCAGTAATATATTCACTATGATAAATATTTTAATTTAAAATATTATTTAATTTACATTATATTATTTACTCTGTGCTCAGCCTGTTACGTATGCTTGCCCATAGCCGTAATACCCCTCTTACCCGTTCTCCATAGGTTCGAGGTATAAAAAAAACTAACGAACCTTGACAATTAAGTTTGCGCCACACTGCCAAACCCAATTGGAATTCAATGTGCATGCAACGCCGGCAGCAGCCGCAAATGACGTTTGATGATGAGGCTACCCTTGCCCCAGCCCCAGCCCCAGGCCCAGCTTCGCTCTCATCATTAGTTAGCAATACTAATAATGAAGTTGGTTAAGATATTGCTAGACACACACTCGCACACAGACACCACTTTGTGTTTGGAGACTCGTCTCTAGCTGCTGTCGCTTGCTAATTCTCCAACAAATGTTTGTTTATTGTTGTTGATGCTGGAGTTGCAGCATCTACATGTGTTGGTACAAATCGATGTGACTCGCAACTCGTTGCCTGCTCGCAGCACGCTCAGGAGTCGCGTGTTGATGCGCCAAGTGGAAAAATCTCGTTAAAGGTCGTGTCACAAATTCTACCGCAGCAACAAAGCCCCAATATGCCAGCAGACGCAGTAAGAGTGATGTAGTCAAAAGTTGCAGCACTAGGATATACTCTGTATTGAGTTACATTTGACATACAAGAATTATATACCTTATAACAGCCAGACGTATGAACTATGATGTTCATCCTGATCAAGAATATATATGCTTAAGGCTTTGCCTTCTCCTGCCTGTTACATGCACTTCAACAAAAACATTATACCCCGAAGGATCAAGCTCAGTGGGCTTAGGGTATAGAACAAAAAGCAAACTCGTGCCACCGCTAACACAATAAATTTTCTATATCTGGCCGCACCGGCAACAATCTGCCTATAGAGCCCATAGCCAGCCATCCGGGCTGCGTAGTTGGGTGGCCAGCCAGCATTCGGCTCGCACAGTGCACTTGCAGCTTTGTTGCAGCCAAGTGGTAGCTGCGGCAATCAAAATACATTTGTCGCACGCTGTATTCACTGCACTGCGATTAGGTTTCCAAATCCACAAGATTTATGAACTACCCATTTTGATGGAGGTGAAAGGCGCAATTCCGCTGTTCTCAGTGATGGCCCAGCGCAGCAAATCAAGCAATTAAATTCGAGAGCAATGCAAACATTGTTGCATGTTTGCATTCCAAAACTTAACACCTTTGCTGAAGCTGCTATGGACGAAATGAAATGAAACAAAACCTATCTGAGAATCTGTTTGACACTGCATTAAGTCCTATTAATATAGAAAGAAATAGATATAATATAGAAAATATTGAAGTAGTTTCAATTTGAATCGATAAATCTGTGATGGTTGCCACTAATTAAGTGAAATGGACCTGAGCCTGCGTCTTGTCGCATCTGTTATCTCGGTCATTGTCAGGTTGCCGCCCATCAGCCGGCGGCCTTTCGACACGCTGGCATGCGTGACCCCAATTTCGAGGAGGAGCATGAAAAAAGTGGCACAGGTTGCAAGAAGGGCACAATGCGAGGAATGAGGATTTGTGGGCTGCGATAAGCGATCTCAAAATGAGGGATAACTGGTCAGTTAATGGATGGGTTCGCAATAATTGGTGCCACATTAAATTGAGCAAATGCAGAGGCCAGAAAGAAAGTGCCGAAGGGACGGCCATGGATGATGCCGCTGCTGATGGTCAAGCAGCTACAGTTGCAGTTGCTGTTGGTGATACTCAAATCTGAAGTGATATTTCACATCAACCTTTCTCTCGAGCCTTAAAAGCGGACCCGCCAGCCACACCAAAGGCGGTATGTACGGCCGGGCCTACATACGTACGTACATTAAATTCCAATGCGAACGTGGCTGCAGCCACGGCCTTTTAATCAAGCACATTTCGAGCAAGTGATTTTATTTCATTTGTTTGCTGTTGTTGTTGCTGCTGCTGTAGTTGTTGCTGCCTTTTGTGCATTTTTGCTCACTGACCAATTTAACCGCTTGAGCACAAAATTTCACCGCAAGATCATCGCACTTTGCACGCAACCCAAAAAGTCAAAAAAAAAAAAAAAACACAAAAAAATTAACTTAAAGTCGAAACTATAATAAAAAAAACAGTAAATGCCAAAACAAAAGATGTTCCTGAGCTACGTCCCAAAGTTGGACATGGGGCATGTTTATGTTTATGTATGAGTTTTGCTCACATTTTGGGGCAAAAACTAAAAGAAAAGAATCAACAAGAAGAGAACAAACAGTTAGCTAACAGGAAGGCGTTCTTGCAGCATGGTGCATGGTGCGTGGTGCAGTGTGCATTTGGAAATTGGTGCAACGCTGCGGTGCACCTCTGAGTGGCACTCGCATGCTCCAATTATTTGGGCAGTCCTGTCATTGGTTATATCACTGCGCCAGCTGGGTTGAATGCACCCCAGAGCGTTGCATTTGGAAAAGCTTTTCATTAGCCTCTGACTTTGACGCTGATAAATTCGTAAAGCGTAGAAATCGACTACAGCACACTCACACACACACACAGAAATTGGAATGATTGAACGATTGCATGAGCATAAGGCACACTCCAAATGAATCAACAGCCGAACGAATGTACGTCCACATTCACATCGATCGCCATGCACCTGAGCACTCATTTGCTGCATGAATTTGCGCAAAAGCCTTAAAAATTAATTAAAAACAATTATTTTAAAATAAAATTTAATTAATTGCAATGTTGCATGAGTAGACACCTCAGCGATTGTTGCTGTTGTTGTTTTGGCTGCTGTTATTGTAACGGTGGCAGTGGCCTCTTCACGGGGCATCCACACTTCTGCTTCGCCTGCAACTCACGGGTGGTAAAACTCTATCGTATGCATATTTTCTGTCCATTGTCTATATGTCCGATTATATTGCTGCTGCTGCTGCTGCTGCTGCTGCTGCTGTTATTGTTGGCTCTGAAATTCAATATGCTGTGGCCTATATTCAGGAGCATGGGAATGTGGAATCATTGATGGCCATGGGATGTGCCCGTGGCATGCTTCGTTGCCACATGCCGCATGCCTGCAGCTCGTTGCAAGTGTTTTTATTAATGTTGGATTAGTGCATTATTAGCTGAGGCTGGATTAGTGCATTATTAACTAATTAAATTGACTGCGGCAATGAGCTGTCAGCTTATCTTTCTAATTTGAGTTTAAACTATAGACTATAGTCTAGGGAATCTGAGACTATATATATAATTTACTTACTTTAAAAAAATTAATCAGAACATTTTTCGTTTATAACTGTTTCCATTTTTTTAAATTTAATATAATAATATAATATATAATAATAATAATATATAATATAATAGCTTCCACAAATGCCTTCACTATAAATTGTAAACAATAGATACATGAAATGATTAAATTAAAAACAATATACTATAAATGTTTAAGAAATTAGTTTATTTTCCGCAGTCTCTAATGGAATGTGCCCTGTTAAAAAAAATTCAAAATTTACATATACCTGTGGAACGTGTTGGCAATGAAGAAATTAACATGTTGCCGCAAACTGCAGTTATGTTTGCCCCAAAACAAGCAACAAGCGAGCGAACAGGTAAGAGAAGGCAGAAAAAAGTCAGTGGGCAAGACACATTTAAGAAATGCGCCCAAAATATGCCGAGAACAAGGAAATGTTTACTTTGGGCAGTTAAAATGCCAGGTCCGAGTGACCGGGCCCAGTAATTGCGGCCCGGAGAGAAGGTCCAGTTGGCAGTTGGCAGTTGGCTGTACGCATAAATTTAGCCTTAATTGGCTTTAATATTATGTTGTCAGTAAAAAGGAAATCAGCAAACGCCAATCAAAAGCAACAACAACAATGACGGCGACGGTGAGGACAATCAGGATGGGAATCTGAATCTGTCTAAAGGGCCACGGACAGGGCAAGAGAGGGGCTTAGCAAGTTGCCAAATGTGGCACGTTTTTTTGAATGTTGCGGTGTTGAGCTTAATCAGCGGCTTCCACGCAATTACAAAAAAAAAAAAGTCAGAAACGCAAAGAAATATGTGAAAGCAAAGAATTGGCCCTTCCACATGAAGCCAAGGCACGGTCACTCAGCAAAGCCCAGCAACCATGTCAATGCGCCGAGCCCAGCTTTTGGGGCTTTTTGGCGCATTAGAGGCTAGGGCGAGAGCCACGAACCCGAGTTCGAATTCAGCTTTGCGGTTCAATGCCACCCAAAGCGAAGTGCAATAAAAACAAACTACCAAATTTACAACAACAACAAAATGAAGAAAACGTTTATAAAGCAATTACCAACACTGCTCGTGTTTCAAACCATGTGCAAGTTACCTGACTGTGTGTGTGTGTGTGTGTGTGTGTGAATATATAGCCCATGCTAGAGATGTTTACGTGATATTTCATTAATAAATCTGACGCGCAAGGAATGTATTTATATTTATATCTATAAAATTATATTTTACATTATATTAAAATACAATTAAATTTATATACCATATATTTTTTAAGACCAATTCCAAACTTCGACTTACTTCAAGTTTCAGGCAAGAGAGTAGGAATATATGAACTAGACTTAAATATTTAATTTAATTTAATTTTAATTTAATTTATGAATGCAAAGTGAATGATAATATGGAAAGCCTTTACACCTTTATGAATAATGTGAATAAACTATGAATAAATTAAAAATTTTATAATAAAATATAGTAAAATTGTGCTCAGTGTATCACTATGCAGAATATTATTTATGCGCTAAGATTAGGGACCCGGCTAATACCGTATGCAAATAGAATAACTATTGGTGTTAACTGTTTATTTTGCTCACGCACGAAGCGCTCATCTCTAAGGCCGCGTGGAGCCTGTGCGGCCCATAGCTGTTGTTGCTGCTGCTGCTCACAAATGAGCTATATGTATGACCATGACTGTGGATAGGCCTAGTCCGGCCATGTGGCTGTAACAGCATCAAAAGTTCATTATACGCGCCCGCGAATCGTGACATTGCATAATGGACCGCTGCAAGTGGCCGGCCGAGCGGACATGCAAGGCGCCGCCTCCGTCGCCGGGCCCCTGTCTTGGTGGCAGTCAAAGGTGGTGTGTGCATATAGTATAAACATATATATAAATATGTGTATGTGTTACGGCAGTGCCACACCTACGTGGACCGCGAGTGTAACGTCGACAAGGTGAGCTGCAGGAAAATTGATTCTTTAACTAACGGAGCGCTGTCTGGCACAACTCATCAGCATCGTCAGCAAACAGTCGGGCGACTAGAGCTACCTCATTTATTGGCCATGGTCACGGTCACACATGCCTTCCAGTTGCCCAAATCCGTCACAGACGGCTTCATGTCTTAACGCTGTCCAGTCTGCAATTAGAAGCCTGGCAAATGTTTTCCCCCTGCCCCCCTCCAGCTTTTTTAAGGTGTGTTCACCGTTTCTTTGTGGCGCAGCCTCGGACTACATCCAAACCTCCCAACCCAGGCCATTCCATTCCATTACACAGTACCACAGCGCCTTGTCGGCCAAATGTTTTAGTTACCGCAAAAAGAGAAAAAATATAAGATGAGAAGAAGAAAAAATGTGTTTGAGCATTTTTCTTTTTTAGGTTATCGCATGGGGCATGGACTCGTATAGCTGCATATAACTCCTACATGCTTCTCTTTTTGTCATACTTATAATAAAGGCGTTCCGTTGTCCAGCGTCTCTATTTGGCTAGTTATTGCATTTGTTGTTGCTGGCGCATTGTGCTGCAAGTTGGTCAGCAGTGTCGGCCCAAATGTGAGTAGAACTACGAGCTGTTGCAATGTTGACCCGTTTTCCGAACTGGACCACAGTCACATGGGACACATGGAGCAGGGGCCAGGGGGCAATCGGTCTGCAAGTGGCGTTGACATGTGCAGCCAGGCTTATCCGCCAGTTGTTAACCACATTCATATCCCCAACAACATATTCACATTTGTGGTCAAAGTTGAAAATGTTCGCCCAGGCGAAGTGAATGCTTTAGATAATCAAATGCTGCTACCGAACGAAAAATGCATAAACTTTATTATAATAAAGAAATCAATTGCCCACGATCAGCCACTCGAAAGTGCAATAAAATGTTATAGAAAGTTGAAATGGGTTCGTTGGATAAGATATGACAAAGCGAGCAAGGAGCACAGAGATCTGAATAAGTTCCAAAAACTGAGTAAGTAAAAAATATATTTTAAGCAATAAAAGACAAATTCAGTCCTAGTGTTCGACATAATATGACCAACTCGTCGTTTATGCCTCTATAGAGACACGCAAGAGCTGGATACAGGATACCACGCATTTGGCCAACTGAAACGCACGACTTTCCCCACAGCCCATGAAAACGTTAGCGAGCACGTTTGTCTTTAAAGTTCCCATTGATTGGCAATTGGCGGCGTCGAACAGCTCAATCAACATCATGTTTCAACCTTAAAAGCCATAAACAAAATTGCAGCGAAATCTGCCAACAACTAAATACCTCGGAAAACAAATAATTATTGTCTGATCCAAGTCAACAAATCTCTGTACACCGAAAAGGAGTAACGCAGCAATCACAGACAACAATGCAATAACGTTTAGACGATGACGATCCACAAAGCGGCAAAGGCAGCAGCACCACTAGCACCAGCACCAGCACCAGCACCAGCACCAGCACCACCGCCACTACATACAACCACCGAAGCAGCAGGGTACGCAGCGATCAATCAATCAATCATTTTCACTCAAATGCCGCTGTCGATGTCTTGCCCTATAGATTTCATTATGGTCATAACCATAACCCATAAACACTGAGACTCCAGCCAGAGACTGAGAGACACATCAGCTGCTCGACGCCTGCACTCAGCAAAATAACAAAGTAACATCATAATTACTAAAACTTTATGTGTTTTAAATAGACTTTATATATTTATATATCTTTTTGTTAACTATTTTAATATAAAATATTATTTTCGAATTGATCGTTTGTCCAGTTATCAGCAACAACTATAACCAAGTTTTTCAAAGTGTAGTCGTGGACTCTCCCTCTCTGTCTGGCTGCTGTGCAATTAAATAAACGAAAGTTTTCATTAATTTCGATTGCAGCGACTGCAAGAGACGACACTAAGGCCAAAGCTGAGGATGGAGGATGGAGCAGATGCTGGAGCTGCCCCGCGCCGCGCTCCTCAAACAATTCCAATTCATTAGCGACGCTTTTGGGCCTGGTTGTCAAACATGCCTCATGCGCTCCCAAGCCCGTTGCTGGGTATCTAGTCTTGGCCAGACTCACGGCAACAGTTCAAGACTGGCTCTGGGCCGAGTCTGGGGCGTGCTCTCGTGCTGCTCATAATGTCTGATGGATGTGACGTGCTTTGATGTATTTCACTTTTTAGTCAGCCAACGGTTTGCTAGGCAGGAGCGGCCGCTCGAGCTGTTAACTGCCAGCACAGCACAGCACATACGAGCACAAGTTTCTACTGCCCAGCCGCAGTTCCAGTGCTGCTGCTGCTGCTGCTGCTGCTGCTGCTGTGGTGCTGACCGTTTTCTAGTTTGAAGACATTTTCACATCGCTATAAAGCAAAGAGCTTGAGCAAGAGGTGAAAATAGAAAAATCGCTTCGCAAATGAAAAGCGCGAAAAACGCATTACAAACACAGAAAACGAGATGCGGTTACCCATCTCCTGCCCTACCCTCTTCTCCCCGCCTGTCCTCTGCTAACCGAACCTTCAATCTTTGCTGGGTAATACACTTGACGAAGGGTACAATAGCTGCCTTTCGAGAGTCGCACCGCGAAAGTTAGAATCGACTGAAATAGTACTACAAATGCAGTATAACTATAATGCAAATAGATCGTATTAATCTTTGATAATCATAATTAAAATTGTATTTGATAGTAACATAAGTTATAGCCGGCAACACAATATTTTTTATATTTATTTAATTTATATTATTATTTATTTTATGTATTATAATTAATTTATTTTTTATTTAAATATATTTTTATATATTTTTATTTTATTTATTTATTTATTTTTTTAATTTTACTTATAGTCATTTAAAAATGTATTTATTTAATGGTATTCAAACAAAATAAAAATATAAAAAGAATTTAATTTAAAGAAACAAACCCAAACCCAAAATCCTTAAACAGTTCAGGTCGCCTCCATAACTATCGTTTAAGAGTATTAGTTCGTTGGCCTGAAACTGTTTCTGTTGCCTAAGCCTTTTCGTTTGTTGCCATCCGTCAAAAGCGTTGCAACATCAAAAGGGAAAGCACCAATCGCGCTTTTCCAAGCGCGCCTTTCAAGGGCCTGGCCTGGCCTGGGCTGGGCTGGGCCTGGCAGCTGAAGGATGCACTGCGTCCGGCTTAAGCCCAAGCCCCATTTCAATGCGATATTTCGTTATACTCTTACTACATACCTTGATTTACTTTCGCTTTTATCATGCGCAATTTTAATTTTTTGTTTTTTTTTTGTGCAAGTGCTAAAAATTAATAGCTTCAAGTCACAGATAATATATCCGCCTGCCATTGCAGCACACATTCTGTCTCTGTCCACGACACACGTTTGCAATTATAGACACATGTGTGTGTGTGCGTCTTTACACATACCGCTGTCGGCTCGTTTGGGGAAAGCGACGGCGGCGACTCTGTGGCCTCCAAGATTGTGTTGCAATTAATCATCAGACAAAACGCATTGTTCGCGGGCGCACACACAGCGCACGAGGCGCTCTACGCACCCGCCCGTCCGCCTACTTTAGGCATGCTCCCGAATATTTAAGTCGGTCAAGTCGCCGCTGTTTCTGGGCTCGGACTCGCACTCAACTCGACCCAATTTGCAATGAAGTAGGGAACTAGAGCTGTTTTGCATGTGTCCAGGTGTACCAGGGTGGGCGTGGCTAGTGTTGATCAAGTTAATCAAGCTGGGATGAATATTTATCTGAAGTCCCTAAATTTGATATCAATTGCAAATATCTAATATCTCAGATTATTTTTATAGTATTCATTAAAAACAGAGAATTTGTTTTGTTTTTCTATCAAATATCTGTTATATGTAAATTTTATTTATGCATTTAAATTATAATTGTTTTTCACATGGTTACATATGTACATACACATGTATATGGTATATGTATTTATATAAATATATATAAATGTGTGTGTGTGTGTTTTTTTTTTTTCATTATGTATTCATGTTGCTATGCGTAAGCGCGTATAAGTTAATCATATCATACTAATGTAGATCGTATATTATCTACAAGTTCCTGTTCAGTTTTTGCTCTTGTTTTATAAACGCATTTAATTTATATTTATTTATTTTGTTTACTTTATATAAATCATTTTGTTTGCTCTATATAAATCAGCTTAGAGTAATTATTAAAACTGTGCGAAATTTCCAATGTTTCGCTTATCAAAAATTACATCTTATCATGTTTTTTTTTGGGCTTTCAATTTTTCTTATTTTTTTTTTCTTATTTGGATAATACAATAAAAAAATGAACAAGTTTGCTTGCTCGAACTGACAAGAGATTTAGTCAAGTTTCAAACCATTTGGTAGAACACATCGTAGTTAGCAGTACTTGTATACAAGTTCAAATCAAATTTGTTATACAACTGATCGAAAACATACATACATATATTGTATTCTTATATTTGCTCTATTCTTGTGTGTGGGATGACAGATGGAAATGCTTTAATAGTGGGCACCGTAAACAGCATTAGAATAGTTCAGCTCCCCTACAAATGGGTCTAAAGGGGACACTATATTCTAGAGGGGTTGACGATATAGTAATGCCCCATTGCTATGTCTACTGTCTATGTCTATGCTGCAGCTAAATTATTACGACTTTTCAATATTTTGCTACGTGATTTTTATGTATCTTTTATATATATGCATACATATTCATATATATGTATACATTACATTATATATTTTAGTTTGGTGATTTATTTTAAAAGCTTGCCGTTTCGATGGCATTGGCAGATTTCAGTTGATTGTTTGGTCAGCTATTTATTTGCATTTTCATTTGTTTGCTTGAGTCAATGGAAAATTAGTTGTATTTATTATTGAGTTGCATAGACGAGATCCCTACCTCAAACCAGCTATTGCAACTGCAAGCTTTGGATTGCGGAAATCGTTGTGTTTAACTATAAGCTGCGCACTTTAACTGTAATGGATCCTCTATCCTGACATTAGCTATCTATGTTTTTGATGTATCCAGCACAAGTTACTGGATGCTTGATTTGATTTAGTTAGATTTCTCAAACTGCTTGCCTCAAGCAATATGATTGATATCATATGCGCTGCGTATGATATAGTAATATCGTCCCGTACTTTGATTGCATGAGATATATCTTATTGACGTATACATTAATATGATCTGATCCAACAATAGTTTAGCTCCTAGACTTTCGCAGCAGGTAATCATCTACTGGATTCGAAATAATACATATTTTATAAGCTAAACTCTAACTCACCTCTCGGATCTGTTCAAATTATCAGATGCATGTATGAATTATTTATTCGCTTCGCCGGTTCTTTGGCATAATTATTTCTAGTTTAGTTTTACAAGCGGTTTTTGTTTTCAGTTTTTATTTAAGAAAATAGGTTTCATCTAACTCTTTTTTGTTTTTGTTTTTCTTTGTTTCCATTGATAGGTTTTTATTTATTTATGTTTTCATTGTATATAGAAGAGATTATACTTTTATTGTAGATATTGTTTTTAGTTGTAATGCCCGAACACGATTTGCTTTATTTTTAATATTTTATTTACAAGTTTAATGCTTTTATAAAAAAATATCAAATTTAATTTTGGTTTAATTTAAATATTAATTCTGTTGCAGCGGCCTGATCTGATAGGTATACACAACATTTCATGCTTAATGCTGTTTCATTAACTCAGCAAGGCCAACATTTTCATGCCAAACATTTTTAGGCATTTCTTGTTTTCAAATTCAAAAAAATGGAAATTTTGTTTTTTTTTTCTTTTTTTTTTTACATTTTGGTTTAAAAATGGATTTTGTTGTATATAAATATGTACAAATATTTGTGTAAAAAAGCATATGCAATATATAAATTTCATTCTTTTTTGAATAATTTTCTTAAATATTATTGGCGCCCATGCAGTTGAAATTTTGAAAGCGGAGCACATCAGAGGCAACTTTACCATTAAATATAACTCGTAATAGTTTTTGTTTTTTGCTTCTTTGGAGTATAATTAATGCGTTTCTTGTATGTATAGTGTTTTTTGTGTGTGTGTATTTCGATATCATGCTGCACTGTTGCATAAACTTTTTTTTACTTATATGCTAGTAGTGTATTGTATTTTGTGTATTAGTGTGCTGTTGTGTGTTTCATATTTATGTTTTCTGTTTTCTCTTTCGCTTGATAAATGTTATACTTGCATTTAAGAATTAACTAATCACTTTAAACGTTATGCTTAAAATGTTATATTTAGATGTATATATAAGTATATTTATATGTTGTAAACTATATTTTTTATTTTCTTTATATATCGCGCTCAACGTTCTCTTATCTCCGCTTGCTTTTTGTTTCAGCTGTTGTTATTGAAGGTAAGAAAAATAAGTTACTAGCATTCAATCGTTATTATTGGTGTATAAACTTAGCGGTAAAAATGTATTTCAGTTTTGCTCGCAATTTTACCCAGTTCTATATAGCTTAGTATATTATGGGTGATCATAGGTGATGAAGCAGAACTTGATGTGTTTATATTATATGTGTGTGTGTTTGTTGTTAAACTTGTTCTATTGCATCGATGTGAGACTTGTGGAAGTACTTATGTGCGACGAGGTGCCCAATGTCGCGGCCATATCTCCTTGATAGCTAAACTGTAATTTGAACAGGAAATACTATTTTAGTATTTATTACGCGAATTAAACCAAGATAACGTTACCTGCGGGAAGAGCGGCTCTTCGGCTATAGAACCTAATGGTCCCGTGGGATCCGGCGGCGTTAGTTCAACGCTCTCGCCAGTAAACTCTTCGTCAAAATATCGTGTATCTGTATCTGATGTGACCTGAGGCTTGAAGGGCGGCGTAATCTATGAGAAGTGTAATGCTGATTAAGTTTCATTTGAACGTGTTACGCAAGCTTTTCATACCTTCTTCTGCACCAACTCTGTCCAATTAATACTCGCAAAGAATGGATGTGCTTGTATCTCTTTAACATCATCCTGTCCTCCGCCCAAACGATTTCTAGGATCCTTGGCCAAAAGACCAGATAAAAGACTTTTCGCTTCATCTGTTATATTACGTGGAAATTTCACATCCTCCAACAATATCAGCGTGAAGAGCACATCATGATCATGATTGTAAAATGGTAGCCGTCCACAGATCTGATAATTTAAGAAATATATATATATATATATATATATATATATATATATATATATATATATATATATATATATATATATATATATATATATATATATATATTATATGTATATATATATATATATAGATTTGTGTATTTAAAATGTAATGTAGTCGTGTGCTCACCATCTCATACATAACCACACCGGTCCCCCACCAATCCACCGCGCGCCCATAATCATTGTCGTCTAATACTTCAGGCGCTAAATATTCCGGTGTGCCACAAAATGTTTTCGTTGTACGACCGTAAGTGATGTCCTCCTTGCACAGCCCAAAGTCCGCTACCTTAATGTGACCTTCTTTGTCCAGCAAAAGATTCTCCAGCTTTAAGTCGCGATAAATGATGCCCTGCGAATGCAAATATCCCAGCGCCGATATTATTTCGGCTCCATAAAAACGTGTTCGCTCCTCTGTAAAGATGCGCTCATGACTCAAATGCCAAAACAGCTCGCCGCCATTCACATATTGCATGACAAAACAGAGACGATCATTGGTTTGAAATGAATATTTCAGTGACTACAAAACAGAGAACAAAGAAACATTTACATTAGTTACACTTATTAATGATTAAGTCAACTTTTAAGATGAGGCACACCTAAGAATCGAGCACTTAATAGAGAACACATTCAGGTGGATACTTAATTTCAATTTACAAATATATACATGATGGCAATTCATATCTTTAACTTTTAGTAAATTGAAATTTAATCAAATATTTGATTACTAACTTAATCAAAAACTCTTGTATGTTTGTCTGCTTGTATGCAATCATATCTAAGTATTAAATATTATTCTGATATATATTTCAAGCTATTTAAAACTATGATAATCGTATAAAAACCATTGTATATATTGTATATATGTATGTATCACATATTCATAAATACATATGTGTGTGTATCTAAATCGGCAGTATCTGCGCACTTTTAAACTATCAATCTATCCATTATTATGTTGTTTCTTGAACTATTTCTCTATGAAATATATATAAATATACATAACTTCATAAAAATTTGTATTCATAACCAAATAGTATTTTTTTAAAGCTTCCATAATTAAGAATTGATTTCATAAGAAACAATAAAATCACAACTCGTATTCAGATGTCAAAAACACAAACAAAACCCAACGGGGTATTCCCCTGGCTCAGAATTCGTTTTGCATTATATGTTATGAAGCAGTTATGTAGCACTTACAATCAGGAACGGATGATTTGTTGACTTTAGCACACGACTTTCGGTCAGTGTGTGCGCGACCTCATCCTTTTGTATGATGACCTCCTTTTTGAGAATTTTGATTGCGTACAATTTGGCTGTAGCCTTCTCGCGGCAGAGAATTACCTTGCCGAAGGTGCCCTTGCCAAGCACCTTGAGGAATTCAAAGTTCTCAAGTGTCTAAATGAAATTCGAGTTAATAGCTGTATGGAATTGTGGCAAATCTATATTCTGAGTACGTACCACTTTTTTGACGCCGCTGCTGTTCCGTGTGGTGCCTTGCACCGAGAACTGTTCGGAGAGCTCTACCTCGGCAATGCCGGCCATATCCACATCACCCATATCTGTTTGTGCTGATGGTGACATGGCCGTTTCGCCCATTTCGCACAGCCTGCTGGCCACATTACGTATAGCTTCCGTCCAGGCCTGGCGATCATCTTCCGATTCGACGGCAAATGTGCGCTCAATTACCGTCGTCCACTGCAGGCCGCGTATGATGAATGTGAAGGGCTTTGGCCGATCCACGGCCATTATTTGGCAGCCGCGCACAGTAAAGTTATTGAGCAGCTGCTCCGACTGCGTAGTATCTGTGGGCCTGCTGCGGTAACCCATCAGAGAGCCATCGTCGCGCAGCACAAAGTATCGTTGGCGCCATGTCTTGATGTGCTCGCCGCGCTTCATCAGCCAACCCTCTTTCACGATCTGTGGGCGGGCCGTAATAAAGGGCTCAATGGGGCTGGTGGGCGATGTGCCCGTCGCTGTCAAGGACATGATGGCTTCCGTTGCCGTCACTACTGTATACCGTGATCCAGGCACTTCGTTGTTTTGCAGTGCGTCGCTTAGGTCCGACACGTTGCAATCGTTGATGTTGTTGCTGCTGTTGTTGTTGCTGGCGTTGTTGTTGCTGCCGTTGTTGTTTCTGTTGAAATTGAAGCCCAAACGACCGCCAGTGATCGCTAACGTTGTTGGTGTGGGCGTTATTGAGGCAGATCTAGTTGCGGCGCTGGCAACCACAGTCGATCTCCTCTGCAGCGCAAATGGTAAGTAATTCGTGTTGAGGCTGTTCCCAGTTCCGGGTGCACCAAGCTAACCAATTTCGCACACCCCAGTCCAAAATCTACAATGAACGCACTTGTTAAAAAGTAGTACGAAATAATATTAATGTTGCCTTATCAATAATGTTGCTGTATCAAACAAACTTGATATAGGAAACCTCCCCTCAAACTTCACTTTTAAACGATTTTTCGTGTCACGCGAATGTCACGAATAGTTCAACACGCACCCATCTCTAATATGCACATATGCACATTTTGTTATTGTCTTTTGGCGTGTTTATGGCAAATTGCACAGCCCTTTGTTGTTGTTGTTGTTCGCGTTGTTATTGTTATTGCTGTTGTTGTTGGCGCTTGCGTCAGCAGCTGCAGTAGCAGCAGCTGCAAAACTGTTTAAAATAGGATCGATCGTTCGAAAAAATAATAATAAAATAAAAAAAAAACAAATCGAGCATTTACGGCATTTCCGTTCGCAGAAGGGCTGTCGCGACTCGCTCTCTCTCTCTTTCACTCCCGCTCCCCCTCTCTTTCTCTTTCTTTCACTTAGTCACTGCGCGCCCCACATGCAGAGGCGCCAGCATATTGGCAGCGCGGCTGTCGCAATTGTTATTGTTGCTTTTGCCGCTTTAGCTTCAAACAAAATTCCCCGCAAAGCAGCAGCAGCGATACGAGCAAAATTTTTCGCGATTGCATTTACCGCGAAATTAAATCAAAACAAGTCGCCGAGCACGGCTGTTCATGAACTTACACGCATACATACAAATAAACGTATGTATGTAGGTTTGTATGAGAATACGTGTGCGCATTTACATACATATGCATGCATACGTGCTAGTGCTTGTATGTATTCATGTACATATATATGTATGCATGCATGACTGTGTGGCCCGCTGGTTGAGATCGCACTGAGCGATAAAGGTGCGAGGGGCACGTGTGCATGTGTGTGCGTGTGTCAGAGAGTGCGGCAATGATCGCAGCTGAAAAAAACATATTCATTTGCAATTTGCAAAAATGTCAACTCCGTGCCTTGGCGGTCGCTGCCGGCTGTACAAATTTCGCTATCTAAAACTGTAAACAAATGTACATAAAATAAAATCGACAAAATACAATCACACATACATACACACACACATTCAGATATGTTTGTTTGTCTGTCTGTCTGCAATGCAAAGTGCGAGGCCGCGACCAAAGGAAAGTGTGTGGGCCGGCCGGGGGAAGATGGCGGGCGAGACGCGAGCATGTCTCGACAGACAATATGTACACAGACACAGTAACATTTCTTTCTGTGTGCCAGACAACATATACATACATATCTGTGTGCGTGTGTAGGTCGGCGCATCAAGTGATCAGCAGCAAAAGCAATAAAAAAAACACCAAATTTTAAAAATTAAAAAAAACTGCATTCCGGTTTGGAACAGATTCACTCACTGAACCGAACCAGTTGCAAACCAGTTCGCGCACACACACATAAATATCCTTAAGCATATGTACACATTTACAATTAATTACATTAGTTCTGAGTACGTTTCCATATTGATGTAATTCTATAAAAATTAAAAAATAAAAAACAATGCCTGCGCACGAGCTCAAACAATGACTCGAACCGGCAAACCGAACCGCAAGCAAAAGTTTTCGAGTTTGCAGCCTTGTCAGCAACATGTCTAGACACTAATACAGTTATCAAAAACACACACACACACACGCACGTACACATACGTTTATTTATATGTGCATACACACACATGCACGCAAGCATACAGCCCCACAAAGATAGATTACCATCGGGGGCAGACAACACCGTTGACGTCGACGTCGGCGTCGGCGTTGACGACGGCGACTATGACTACGACGACGACGGCGAAAAATCTGTAAGCGAGCGAGCGAGCAACAATAACAAAGGCCACGGCTCTTTAGGGGAATTTGGCATTAAACACTTGCATTTGAAATGCAACTACAAATTTTGAACCCACCTAATCGTTCAAAAGAACCGACTTTTGCATCTGATTTTTACTCTTTTTCACAAATGTAAAAGGCAGACTCTGCTGCTGAATGGTGACGGTGACGGCAGCGACACTCACGTATGTTGTTTTTGTTTCTGTTGTGTGTTAACGAGTGAGTGTGTTGTGAGAGCTTGTCTCTGTGTGTGTGCTTTCAGACACACAAAATTCAATACGGATTCGCCACACAATTGTTGAACTGATCGAAACTTTTCTTTTGTCCTGGTGCGCATAATATATGTATGCTGAAATTTTATTTTTCCATAAACACACGCACTCACACTTAATTTTCCATATAGATGCACCGTTTGCTTTTACGCTTCACTTTTTTAGTCTTGCGATGTTCGAGTCATTTATTGTGGTGGTAGGTCGAGCAACCATGGCGGCGAACCGATATGAGTCATAGCAACACATCAGATTAATGCTTGGATGACACTCAACTAAAATTTTGTTCCCGAAGCAGTCAAGTATTTTTTGTCAAATATTGTTAAATGTATAGATATATTTGACAAAAAATGCATAACTGCTTCGGGAACAAAATTTATATATATATATATATATATATATATATATATATACATATATATATAATGTATATATATTCAGATGATACAAAATTTATTACTTTAATTTATCAACATGGACTCATCTGAGAGTGACTTCACTGGATCACCCAAGAAGGAAAACAATCTTTCTCATTTAGAGACAGTCGCAGAAAATCAAATGGATTCAAAACATCCCAGTTATATGAACATTCAAAAGTCTAGTAATAAATCATTTTTCCTCGAGAAGCTATTGCAAAGAAAGCCAAAATTTTTCGACTCTGGAGATTATCAGATGGCTAAACAAAATGCCAATGGCTCTAAAACTCCGTTCGATTCTGTTGGGGTGACCATTCCGACGCCGGACACTGTTTCTGTACGTAAATCTTATTATACAAATGAGACTAAGACGGCAAACCCAAACAAACTTAATATTTAAACTGTACTTTGTGCCATTATTAAGTTAACTTCTTATGTTATTGTATCTCAAGCGCTGTGTTAAAAAATGTATCAAAGGACTTTATTTAAATATAAAATTATATAATAATAATATATAATTAAATAAACGAAATGGAATCGAATTCATTAGCAGGGGAAATATTTATGCGTTTTGCAGCACTGCTATGATATTTTTGCTTGCATACCTGCCATGTACACATTGGCATAAAAATGAATATCGATAAAATATTGGTCCACCACTAAACAGTAGTTGTGTGCACACTGGCCGATCGGTCGTCGTTGTCGGTACGGTAAAATTTTGTAATTATTAGAATTTAAATAGAAAGGCATTTGTTTATGCCAGACGCGTAATAGCGCGCATTGGTTAAATAGCCAAAAGGTAAAAATGCGTAATAATGGTTACTTAGAACAAAAAATTATGTACATTTATTTATGTTAGTGTGAGTGTCTGTGTGCTTGGCTTATCAAAAGAGACATAGAAAACTGCAAAAACAAAGGTGTTATTGACTTCGCTAGTGGCTGGCAGCTTTCTTTTTTTTTTTGCTTCTGGCCGTAGCACATTCCAGTTCCACCCTCTGTCTATTGGATTTTGCTGAATGGGTACAAACAGTATTGTATAAATAATTAGACTCAAGCTGGGGCAAGTGACCATAAAATGAAGCAACATAAAGCAGCCAAATATGAAATGCAATCGAGTCTGGGGCAATCAATACAAATACACATGCAAACACAAACACAAACTCAATTGCAAAAACAACTGCAATAACAACGGGCCCCTTAAGTATGTGTGCGAACGTTTGTGTTTCTCCGTGCGTGTGTGTGTGCGTGAAAACAAAACAAAAATTGTATACAATATGGAAAAAGAAAGCGCATAATTGAATAAATAATAACAAATGGGGGCGCGCCTCAATGACAAAAGCCACCGTTGGCCACATCAAAGCGAAATGCAAGATTAACAAAAATATGCATGCCAGCCTAACGCATTGTTTACGTGATTTTGCAATTCCATGCAAACGCTGACACACACACTCGCGCAGTAGACGTGCAAAAAACAGTTAACTGTTGTGGTTGTGTGCGGGTGCATTAGTCTCAGGGTTTCTTTTGCAACGAAAGAAAGGAAAAGAAACGTACTGAAAAGAGAGTAACCAAGAAAAATGCGAAACTAACCGCAATGCAAAAGGGGCCGTGGCTGGCCTGGCCTGGGCAGGGCAAATCAAATTAGCAGCAGAGAACAAAAATGTGGAAAACCGTTGGGCACGCCCTTGAACTTGCGACACTCTGAACTACCCCCTCTGCCCGATGGGTACTTATCTGTTAACCGGCTCAAAACCCGAAGTCTGATTCGGCCGGCGATTAATATACAATTTCATTTGAATTCTCATTCAATTAGCGTCGTTTTTTTATCTACTCCATGAGTTATGGTATCAGTTGATTTTCAGTTTTTCTTATCAAGTATTTTTGCAATGCCCTTTCATATATTTACATTAGATACATTTGTACCAACAATTGTACTCTTTGAATTTAGATAAAATTGTTTCAATGAATGAAAAATGAATGTATTAGACCCATAAGCGAGGTGATTTATCCCTGGCCGTCCGTCTGTCCATATGCCAGAACCCATTGAGCTCAGAACCAAGATACTAATCCCTATATAGCACGCGCAGATCGAGTTTGTTGTAAAGAAATTTCATGTTTATTTCATAAAATTTGACTTGTCGGATCAAAATGTTCCCAAATGCTTTAAATTGAAGGTCAGTTGTGTAATGTGCAAATGAATATGCATTTTCCTTAATTGGAAAATATTCAATAGACTATGTAGATTATATGCTGAAAACTTAATTAAAATCGATTAAGTAACACAGAAGTTATGGAACAATTACCTAAAGCACATGACAGCAGCGCTAAGAGTTGTCTGTGCACACAGACAGGTTCTGAGAATCGAATTTACGATTGAATATTGCTTATGCTTGTGCTCAGTGAAGATAGGGTATTTGGACTTCAAATTTTATACTAATAATATAAAGCTAATAAGCAATTAAGTGCGTATATTTAAACAACCAGATAATTCATTGCTAATGCTCATTAATATATTTAGCTTAACATTTATTTTCTTTTATCTGATTGCAGTTAGATCCCTAAGGACTCACACAAACACACACGAACAAATAGAGATGTTCAATTTTATGAAAAAGAGCGCCGGCGATGAGGAGAAGGAGCGTCGAAAGCGGGAGAAGAAACTGCGCAAAGAGGCTAAAGGCGGCAGCGGGAGTGGGAGTGGGGTGACTGGCAGCATGAGCACCGATGAGCTGCTGCGTCTGGAGGAAGTGCGTCGGTCGCTCAAGATACGTGGCCGGCGCAAGGAGAAGGAAAAACTGCCAAGCGGCATAACAGCCGACTACAGTGCAGATTTCTTTGCTGCCCTCAATGCCGATGCAGCTAGCGGTAACGGGAATGGGCATGGCAATGGCAATGGCGGGCCAGAGCAGGATCGTGGCAATGAGGAAATTGTAGCATCTGTGATGACACACATAGAGAGCCGAAGCGCCGCTAATGGAGCGGGCATGGCCATTAATTTGAACTACGGCGAGGTTACACATTCCCTGCTCTCGGGCGGACTGAAGGTGAGCATGTTCTTAGTCGAAGTTGCTGCTTCTTAAATACAATTACTTTATGCTAACAGAATCGATTTTTGCCGCCGGTGCCGCCGAAGCCGCCCAAGCGTGGCATCTTGAAGGGTTCGCGCAGCAACATGACCAACGTTCACGAGGAGATTGTCTTCACCGGTGGCGGAACACCCGAAATGCTGATGCGCAACACCATGCAAAATGAGCAGCTGTTTGAGGGCAACCGTGGCGGCGGCAGCGGTGGCTCCAATTCCAGCCAACATGGCACCTCGTTCACCTCCGTGGAGAGCCTGCGTAGCGATGGCGATCATCCGGCACAACAGCGTGCCATGACTCTGCCGGCGAATGCGCGCTATGGCGCACCACAGACGCCCACGCAGGCTGCCCATTTGCATGTGCTGACATCACCGTCGCCGAGTGCGGACAGTCTCACAGATACCACAAACTCCTCCTTTGCCACGCCTCCATTCTCGCTGAGTCCTGTGGGCGAATCGCAGGGCATCGATCGCTGGGCCCGTGTGCACGCCTTTGAAGATGTCCAGTTGCCGTTGCCTCCAGTTCAGCTGGTGCAGCTGCCTCCTCCCAGGCAGCTGGTCATAAAGCGACAGAAGTCGCCACGACACGACTTCGGTTTCAGCCTGCGTAAAGCCATTTGCTTGGACCGCACGGAGTCGCTGATGGCGCCCATCTTTCGACCGGTCATTTTTGCGGAACCTGGTGCTGGGGGTGGCGCCACGGGCCTGCTGCCTGGCGATCGTTTGATCAAGGTCAATGGCACGCCTGTGGGCGACTTATCACGTGAGATCATCATCGAAATGATACGTAACAGCGGCGATGCTGTCACCGTCGAGGTGCGTAAAACACTTACTAATCTCATGACGCCGCACTCATGCCTGCTTCTTACACATCTAGGTGCAACCCGTGGCGGAGCTGGTGGAGTTGAGTAAGCGCTGCATGGCGCCCAGCACGGCCACCGTCGAAGAGATCGATCATTCCATTAACAACGGCAACTGCAACACTCTCCGCCGCAGCGCCAGCAAACGCTTCAAGCGTCAGGTAAGACCACAAGTCAGATTCCCATCTCAATCCATTAGCAACGTAGTGATTAATGTAATTTGATGTCTGGAACAGACACAAAATCGTAATCGTTCGTAATTATTCATTAATCACGTCATCCTGATAGCATTAATGCTGTAAATGATCGAATCGTGTCCAAGGTCGCATTTAAAATGGGTTGATTGGATTAAAATAGGATTTCGTTAATACAAAGTATGATCTAATTATCTATCGAAAAAAGATAAGCCATATCTAAAATATCTTTTCTTTCTAAGAACTTCACTATATTATAAGATTATGTCAGGCTGGGTGAACCCAGAAAGTGAATATATATTTGTTATTGTTATACTAAATTTTAAATTGATTAGAAGCATTAACAAGGCAATTCTTATTGAGGTTGGTCAGGAATTTTGTATTATCTCGAGTAGCTCAGCAACAGCTGATAAAAATATACTTTGTATGCTCTTAATAAGCTTGTAGCTGAATTTATAAAAGATTAGATATTTTGTTACCAATTCCGCAACTTCTATAAACTCTAAACATTTCAATTTTAACAGCTATGGCAATGAATGTGTACCCATCATTCAGGCTATATTCGAATTCAATCTTACAGCTCGTTTCAAGCTATTCATATGTCGGTAATCTATTACTGCCAGTATATATAGTATTTCAGAATGTTTCAAATCAGAGGACTATATCATGTAATTAGGGTATAGAGTTGGTATATCTATATTATTTGCTAGTCACTCCAGGGTGATGGGTGTTTGGGTAATAAACCTTTCCTATAATGTCTATATAAACAAACAAAGTAAATTCGTGCTGAAGACAGCCAATCTCTACTTCTTTTTTAAATGGATTGGACAGTACAATATTACCCATGAATATTGTTATACCTTAATGTTATATACCAGTCAATGCGATCTGGCATGTATTCTGATTTTTAATGTAGAAATGGGTCGAACTAATTGCTGGGGTATTGTATGGACACACCTAAAGATAACAAAAGTTATTATTAGCAGTAATATCTGACACATAAACTACGTTGACTCAATGTGGGAACCCCATTGGATTGGTTAAAGTGTCTAAAATAAAAATGTGTAAATATGTATTCAGAAAAATAAACATTTGTCGTTACCTTTGTGGTTTTAGGAGTTACACTGATGATGATGATGATCAGGGTCAGAAAACTCAAGTAAAGTAAAATCTGGAGAACTTAAACTTATAATCTGTCTCTCTGTACAGGGTAACTAACTGTCGAGCAGTTGTAGCCGCAGTTGCAGTTGCAATTCTTATTAACTTGTTGACTTTAGCCGCAGCTAGAAACGTGTTTGACATTTTTCACTCTGTTTATCTCTTGCAAATGTGTTGTACAATAGTCAGCACCTGAGCGATCAGTCGCTTGGAATTCCAGGCCCAGCCCGTTCCCCAGACGTTCGAGCTATATGCCTAAGCCCCATTCCAATTGGAACATTGTTGTTGATGTTGTCTGGCTAAGTTCATGAAGGCGTCGACATATTTGAGCGCCTTACTCACTTCATTCAGCAGACGAAAATAAAACGATTTGGCAACGCTGTTGGGAAAAACTCGAACTGCATTTTAGTAAACATCATTAACAACGTGCTGCACAGCTCCCCGGTGCCCACAGTGCAACACGAACAGCCGCAGACAAGCAGCGAACATGGACGAAGACGTTGACGTCGACGTCAACATCAACATCAACAACGGCAGCAGCAGCAACACAAGCAGCAGCAACACAAGCAACAGCTGCAGCTGTGTGCATTTTTCTACACCCACTTTGGACTGCGTCGGCTGCCTACACAAATAGCTGGCGTCGCAGTCGCCGTCGTCGTCGACGTCTGTGGCGCTGCGCTGCTTGCGTTTTGTTGCTTTTGTTTTTGTCGAGTTGTTGTTGTTGCTGCTCGCTTCGTTGTCTCTGTCGTTGGAGCTGGGCCGTCAGTACGCTGCAAACTCTGCCCAAGTTCGGTACGGAAATCGAAACGCGAGTCACCCACTGTGAAATTTCTATGCGGGATTACAGTAACAACATAATTAACAACAACGAAAATAACAACTTTAAAAATTCTTGTCATTCAAGCTGGCTTTAATAGTTAATTCATAACTCGCATTTGATTCGCGTTCGTGACTCGAGTCTTGCATTTCAATCAATCAATCAAACGGCGATCGCACGATGATTGGCCATTTTCAGCCAGTTCAATTGTCTCTAATGTCAAAGCGTTAAGTGCCTGAACTCACATAGCCACACACACATATAGAGGCACAATAAGATCGTTGAGTCTGTGGTGCGACTAACGTTTCCAAGGTTTTGGGCGCGCTCCAGTTTCGCACTTACTTCCCGTTCCACGTTTGTGCGTCTCTGGCCCGGTCTGTGTGGGTCTGGTCATGCTCCAAGCACTGCTGGCTGCTGGCCATGACAATTGTTTACATTTGACTTACGATCTAAGTACCAAGTGATCACATAACTCACACACACAGATACAGACACATACACACGGACAAACACACTCGTGCGCACATTTTTATCATGTTTCTCAAGCCGAAAAACTTCGAGCAAACACTGCGCGGCGGCATTGTGCCTGCTGTGCCCGCAGCACCGGGCTCCGGTCTAAATCCATCCTTCCATCGTGGGTGCACGGGCAAGGCGCACGCCTGCGGCACCAACAAGGCGCAAAAAACAGCGGGCGTGCCCACTAAAACAAAGGCGACGCCGAAGGCGCAGCGCAAGAATAGTATTAGCTCGGAGACGATCAGTGAAAGCGGCTCAGAGAACTCTAGCAGCTGGCCGTCCACATCGTTGGCCACTGTTCCGCCCACGCCACCGCCACCCAAGCCGCCGCGATTGGCTGCCAGCAGGCAAGGAGCCAAGGAGACAACTGCTACAGCTGCTGCTGCTGTTGCAGTTGGCAGCATCGAGCGTAACTCGATTCGCACGCGCAGCTTTCGCCAGAATGGCAAGATCAACACAACGCCAAGCGCAACAACAACAACAACAACAGTAAACACGCCAACGGCAACAATAACAACAACAACATCTGCTGCAGCAACAACATTAATACGTCCGCCGTGGAACAGCTCCGCGATAGCCGCATCCAAATATGTAGCCGCAGCAGCAGCTGCAGCGCCACCTTCGCCCGTGCCCCATATACGCAGTTCTTATCGACGGCGACGCGATGCCCAAAACGCTGCCCAGCAGTGGCCAGTCATCTGGGCCAACTCGCTGGCCTGCAACTACAAAAACTATGATGCAAGCGTTAAGCAAAAGGTGCGCATAATATAATTACACTCGACTACAAAAACGAAAACGAAATGCTAATGCGAAGTAATTTTTATTAATTTGGAAAAAAGAAACAATGCAAGAGGCAGAAATATTGCAATAGATAACTTCTTCCTACTTTTTAAAAATTACAAATATATGCACATATATTTGTGGAATTGTTATAATAAGTGGAATTGTTGATATTACGATAGCATAAAACTGCTAAACCGGGACTTCCAATTGATTGATTTAAATGTAGTATAAACTTTGAAAACCTTTTTTGCTAAATTGCGTTCAATAATCGTAATTTTCTTAAATTTTGCTGTGTTAAAAATGAAGTATATAGAATATTGGTATAGGTATTCAATGAAGTAAAGAGTAGATGCGATAAGGAATATTTGTTCTATTTAAGAACATTTAGACGGACATATTTTCATCTTTAATATGAAGCATAAACAACAATCGCATTGATTCTAATTTGTGTGATTATTATATATTATATTATATTATACAACTCATTTTCAGAATTCTTAGTTAATAATAAGTTGATCAGCGGAGCTTGCTTGCAATTTTAGAAATAGTTTTGCATTATTTTTAGTTACCCACATATTGCATACTTAATTTTTCCGCGCTTTACTCACTGTAAAGCTAGTCGAATTTCTCTGGAAAAACTATGACCTAAATTTATTTGCTTAATCTAAATATATTCGCGAGGTAGTGCATTTGTCATCTTTGGGTGTGTGTGTGTATAAATTGATGAAGATTTATAGCAAAGCTTAAGAATTATAATCAAGTCATAAACTACTTGCTTACATATTTAAACAGTATCAGGAGCTGTTGCAGCTAATGTTGTACTAAAATCTAATTGTTTCCGCTCACTATAAAGATGGAAAATAAAATTTTATTTCTCATCTTTGTCGTTTAGTGTTAAAAAACTTTCTAGCCCTTTACGACTCGATCGATGAATGGATCGATAGATCGTCGAACCGTGACCCAATGTACGATTTAGCTGTTAGTTATTTTATTATGCTCAGTCGGCTGGGTGAGCATGCGACGACTGGGCTAGGAATGGGAATGGAAATGGGATTGGGGATTGGGACGGTGCGTGGGCAAATGGTCGGCTCATAATTTACGATATGGTCGTCTTGTCGCTGCATTTATGGTTTTATGGCTCACTACGCCGACAACGTCGAGCGATGGTCGCGCTGCCCTGTCGAGCGGAAGTATTCATTTACGTCGCCCGCTTTGTTCTTGTCTCTCTGGCGGCTTGAGCTTGGACAGTTGCATGCCACAAAATAAACGATAGTTTTTAGATATCAAATCTTAACACTGAGTTGCCTCTGGTAAACCTTAGTCAGGGCTTAATTGACAGCTCGCTTATGTTCTCATTCCCTTTTCTCTCTCTTCTGTTTTTCGCGCTCTCTGCTCTTTGTCTCATAGCCATGCCCTATACATGTTAATTAGTTAGGTCTGTCTGCACATTCCTTGTCTAATTTGTCTATCTCATCAGCGTAAACGGTGGCGGGTTCAATGAACCACAGCTGCCGCACCATTCGACGACTGCAGCTATTGATTGACAGTGGACAGACGCTTGGCAGTACATTTGTTTATAAAACTATATATGTATATATGTATGTGTCTAGATGTGTATACAAATGTGGGTGGTGTTTGTGATTGGCTAAACATAAAATTATTATTAGATGAAGTTTTTGAAAAATGTTTGACTCATACTCAAGTTGTTATTCCATTTATAAATTTCAAAATTTGCCATAATGCTCGATTTTTGTATTTATTTCCGTTTTTCGCAAAATATAAGTACATTCCATATATAGTTTTATAAAATCTTTGGGTTCAAGGTATTTTTCGCCTGAGTTCATATTTAATATAATCCAATAAATCTAAAGCAAAATTAAATCCATCATCCTACTTAGATCTTTTACTTGTAAGTTTCGTTTAGTAATAGTTCTTTATACTATACTCAACATTTGTGGATTGCACCACCCACTCACATAATTTCCTAGACATGAATGAATCCCAACATTTATTTCCTGTTTAAAATATGTTGAAATCGGTATATCCACTATATGGATCCACGAATTCTCGATCTATTAACAGCGCATAACCGAAAATGACTCCAATTACGGGCTGTTGAACCTAGCACAATATTTTCATAATTACGCCACAAAGTTCGATTGCAACAACTACAAGTTAATGCAAAGCTGTGTGGATGGGGCGGGGAGCGGGTGGTGTGTGCTGAGGAGATGCGGCAGATGCATAGATAGCAGCATACAGCAAGTAAACTGCGTCGGTAGCAACGAGTAAATGCCATTTATAGCTCCAAATGTGAACTGAACGTGTTGGCACCGCCAACGAAACGCTGCTGGCGACGCGACGTTGGCGAGTTGCATAATGCAGCCGCGCATCCACATCCATAGCGAAGTAACGTCAGCAGCAGCAGCAGCAGCAGCAGCAACATCCACACAGCCACAGAGCATGTCTAGCCCACTAGCATTTGCATGGGAATGGGACTCGAGTGGAGGGGCGGGCACTGGGTCTGGGCCTCGCTCTATGGGCTGTTAGTCTGGGCAACTAATTAGGATTTAGAAATAACATCAAATTTAGAAATGCACCAAAATAAAACGAAATAACGAAAAGCTGACGTTACGCTTAGGTGAACTGAATCCAACGGAGCTGAAGTACCATAATAAATGGAATAAATGCGTGAAAATGCGTGTGCCCAAAAATAGACCAAAATACTACACAAAATATCACTTGAAGTTGCGCCCCACCAAATTGTTGACCCCGATTCTTGGATATTCAGTAAATATATGTTCATATTTTGCAGAGTCGGCACGAGAATGGTACGGGTGGTATTATTGGCAAAGGCGATAGCGATGCGGACGTTGTCGATGACTCCTCACAGCCGGAACGTGTGTGGCTGGTGCATCGCGGTGGCTTTACTGCAGCGCTCCGACTGCCGCCCAGCGAGACAGCGTATGAGGAGCATAAGTTGAACGTGCGATTGCTGCATAATGGCGAACAGTTGACCGTGGATGAGGATGATATCGAAAAGCAGAACATCCCCGCGTTGGATTTGGCTGAGGACATCTGTGAGCTGAAGTATCTGAACGAGGCGTCTGTGCTGCACTGCCTCCGACAGCGATATGCCAGCAATCTGATACACACCAAGGCGGGGCCCACGCTGCTCGTGGTCAATCCAATGGCACCGCTGTCGCTCTACTCTGAGAAGGTGAGACTGGTCTGGTTTCTGGCCTGTACTGGTTTGATTTGATTTGTTCAGCTTATTTATTATCTTGGTGTCTTTCTTGTCTGTTTGCTTGCTTGTAGGTTGTATCCATGTTTCGCGGTTGCAAAACGGAGGACATGCCGCCCCACGTCTACTCGCTAGCCCAGACCGCCTACAGGAGTTTGGTTGAAACGCGACGCGATCAAAGTCTAATATTCATGGGTCGTTCTGGTTCTGGCAAGACCACAAGCTTTAAGCATGCGCTCAACTACTTGGCGTTGGCTGCTGGTATGTCTAGACATTGTTGTTGTTATTATTATGGCTGTTGGTGTTGCAGTTATTGTCGCTGTTGGTTGGCCCCGTTTGGGCCACACCAAAAATCCAATCTGCCGTTCGATTAGCTCATTTGCATTTTGTCTAAAAGCGCAGCTGCAATTTGTCAAACCATTCTCATTGTTCTATGATTGTAAAATGGTATAATTTCAGTATATCATGACGTAGTTTATACCATATACGGCAAATCCTAAACGCAATTCTTATCGAATTGATCTTGAGCTGTATAGTCGACTACATTTGTAATCCATTTATCTGATTCTAGTCCCATTCGTGGGCGAAAAGAATAAATAAATCTTAGCTTTATTAGTGTTCAGATCTATGGCTATGCCTATTCTTGAAATAAATAATGATTAAATGATACAATTACAGTTGGGAAGGTATTATTTAAGTAGTTCATTTTAATTATAAGCTCTAATCCTCTAATTAATTTCTTGTGCAGGTGCATATAATAATTTTATTAATGCGGAAAAAGTTGGTGCATTGTGCACAATTTTGGAAGCCTTTGGTAATACGAGAACATGTCTGAATTCGAATGCGACGCGTATGACGCAACTGCTCAGCTTGGATTTCGATCAGACGGGACAAATAGCATCAGCGTCTTTGCAGGTAAACTGAACTTAGATCGCATCTTAATAGATTATCTTTCTAATGCCTTATGTTTGGTTGCAGGTGTTGCTGCCGGAGCGACAACGTGCGGGACGCAGGCTATCGCACGAGCACAGTTTTCACATTATGACGCGGCTGTTGGCTGGAGCCGCAGGTCTGCTGCAGAAAGAACTGCATTTAGAGAACATCTCGTCTGAGGACAGTCATCCATTTATATCGCTCTCGCAGCGATTGGAAGATCGTCATCGGGCAGCGAATGACTTTTTACGAACGGTGCAAGCGTTCGAGACGCTCAACATAGATGCGAAGGCTGTGCGGGGAATCTGGAGTATACTGGCAGCAATTTATCACTTAGGCATTGCTGGCATCACTCGAATGGGCACCGGATCAACCGCTCGAACACAGTTTGCCAACCCGACAGCAGCACGGAAGGCGGCCAGCCTACTGGGCGTCAATCTTGAAGATTTATCTGCAGCTGCTTTCGGTCTTACACAGCCCAATGCTACAGGTGCCAGCTTGAGTCCATCTAAGTCGCCCACCTCGGATGGCGGTCAAGAGTGGGCCTGGGAATGCCTTGAAGCGCTCGTCATTGGCCTCTACTCGGAGGCATTGGCCGCTGTGGTGGCTCTGATAAACCGACAGATCTGCACGTCAGCTCATACTATAGCTTCAATAATGCTGATCGATACACCAGGCTTCCAAAATCCCGCCAGCTGTGGTCAACAAGTGGGCGCCACACTGGCAGATCTGCGTCACAACTATTTGCAGGAGCGACTGCAAATGCTTTTCCATCACACAACATTGGTAGCACCACGGGATCGCTACGCCCAGGAACTGGTTGAGATTGAAATGGATCATGCTTCTGAATGTCATCCAGGTCCGCTGATATCCCTGATTGATAAGGCTCCACAGAATCATGTGGTTCGATCCTCACAACGCGATCTTCGCGAGCATGATCGTCGTGGCTTGCTCTGGTGGGTATTTTTAATAATATTCGCGTTTACAATAATCTATATGAATGCTCTATTGCAGGCTATTGGATGAGGAAGCAATCTATCCGAACTCGAACGACGACACATTCCTAGAGCGTTTATTCTCGCATTATGGTGATCGTGAGCATCACACGTTGTTGCGCAAATGCGCCGGACAGCGCCAGTTTGTGCTGCATCATCTACAGGGTACCAATCCGGTGCTCTATGCCGTCGATGGCTGGGTGCGAAACAGTCGCGAGCATCCTGGCATACGGAACGCAGTGTCGCTGCTGCAGGACAGCAGCCGCGAAGAGATAAATCGTCTCTATATTGGCTCACTGACACGTGGCTCTGGTGCCATGGTGTTTTGCGGCTCGTTCGCAGGCTTGGAGGGTACACAGTCATTGCGCCGCGTTTCCAGCATACGGCGTTCCTTCACTACGGCGGGCGTCAAACGTAACTCAATTATGCTGCAGGTGAAATTCACTGTTGATGGCATAATTGATACGTTGCGCCGCACGGGCACCCACTTTGTGCACTGCTATTTGCTGCAACACAATGCGGGCAAGCATGCCAAGTTTACGGCGAATGGATCGCCCAGTACAGCGCTTGCTCACGCAGCTTCCGAGGAGGAACTGGTAAATGTGCCACTGTTAAGGAGTCAGGTAGGTTAACGAGATATCACTCTGTCTTTTAACACTTCTTTATATATCATAATGCCTACTTTCAGCTACGTGGCTCACAAGTTTTAGAGGCGGCTCGTCTGCATCGCCTGGGATTTCCCGAATCCGTGCCATTGCTGGAGTTTGTGCGTCGCTTCGGTCTGCTAGCAGCCGATTTGGCGAGCAATAAAGATATTACCGTGGAGCAAATACTCGCTGTCAACGAACTGGACGTTGCCAGTTATCGCATTGGACCAAGTCAAGTGAGTTCCTTTCATATTTTCCATTTAACTAAATATATATGAATTGTCTCAATTATAGTGCGTAAGATTGTATATGTACTAATTATTGCAAAGAAGTGTAGTTAAAAAAAAACTGTGATGATTAGATCTTTTGTTTATTGAAAAGGAAATTATTTCGTTTTTGGTCAATTTTATAAATAATATTACTAATAATAGTAATAATGTAAGATTGAAAGATATTCGACTATTTGTAACAATATCCTTTATTTGATATTTTGTTAAGTTTTGTCTAACAATCCTATTGTTAGTCCTTGTTTCGATCCACTCGACTATACATGGTTATTCACAAATGATCAAATTTAGCTCAAGCTAAAACATCGCAATAAACTTATATTTTCATATAATCAATTGGTAAATACAAATGAGTTTAAGCATGAACTCGAAATATAGTATTAAGCAAGTTATATATCGGCATTCTTAAAATAACTCTTCCTATTTGCTTATTTCACTTTCATGTGACGGGCATGTTTAATAAGTGTAAATAAATTAACATTTATTTATGTGACAAGTAATTTAATTTAATTACTCTGCATTTGCCACTTGTCTCTCTTATTCGAATTAAAAACAAGAATTCGTCTGGCAACCAGTATGAACAGCATTCCTAAGCGTTCCAACCGAAAAATTAGTTTACATCAATTTTATATGAAGTCTCTTTTTTTCGACTTGTTTTTGCAATTGCGCCAATTTGGCCGAAACAATAATTAACCAGTTTTATATCAAATATCCAGTCTGAGTTGCTTATAAAGAGACTTCTAGACTCCTAATATAGACTTAAAGCTATTGATCACTTTTTGGTCCATTCGTCGCTGTTGTTCTGCCTGCATTTATATTAATTTTCGTCTCGTTTCGAGGGTAGTTGACATTTTAGGTGGTTGCATGTGAACTAGACCATCGGCGGTGCCATACGGCGGTTGCCGTAGTGTGCTGACGTAAAAAACCCCTTTTTTGGGCACGGCTGGTTCGCCACCCATGTATGAATCGGCGGCACATGCCACAGCACTGAACTTGGTGTGTTTGCCTCTGCTGTTGCAGCCACAAGAGAACTTTCGTACGCTTTGAAGCGAGCTGCAGCGGACCGCGCCAAACATCTTTGGCCGGCGCACCGACTCGGCGAAGTAGAAGAGAGAAGCAAAATGGTCGCAGCTAAAGTCGAATTCAGTGGCAGTTGCGTTCGGGCAGTGCGGCTGTCCAAGGCCCCAGTTGGGGAAGACTGCTGCTTGGCTGAGTCGATTGCCTTCAGGATTGCCGAGCAGCTCCAGATCTGTGTGTATGGACTCCACGTAGATGGCATCAGTGGGTGCCAGGCGCTCATTGGCTCCCACGCCGAGCTGAGTGAGACCCGCTGGATCGAGCGCAAAGATGGCCCCTAGGCGTGCAGGACTCAGATACTTGCCCGTTAGGCCGGCTATGTGGCTTCCCGCACTGTGGCCCACCAAGTAGATCTGCTCGTAGGGCACGCCCGTATTATCGTGTAGGAAGCGTAGAAATTTCGCAAGACTGGCAGCAATCGAATGGAATTGCTGGGACACACGAGAGTAGTTAATGTCCATGGCCTGTCGGCTCCAGTCCATAATGATGACATTGAAGTGGCCGCGCGACATATACGCATCCTTAATGGCAGCGTTGTAGCAGGTGGTGCTCTTGCCCGTCCAGCCGTGAATGACGACTCTGTATTCATTAGCAAGGTACAAATATTATAATGGATTCGCGGAATTCACACGCTACTCTACCTGACTGGCCATTTGCCATTGAAGTTTGATTTTCTTAGTACTTGTACATTCCCCGGATGGAGCAATTGCCGCTCGTGTGGATTGCGCGGCGTATACAGATCGTACTGTAGCAGGCTGGCCTGGCTAACGTGCTCTGCCGGATTTGTCAAACGTCTTAAGCTCATTGTAACCAAGCCCGCCAAGACGTCGCTTATTGCAGTTTCGCACTTGCCGCGCTCGTAGGCAAACAGCTTTTGGCCAGCGGCAACATCTATAATAAAAATACCACAGTTTACAGATAACATCTCATAAACAAAAACAGAAATTGTCATAAAATTTAAAAAGCACTGGCCGACTCACTTCCAGCTGGCAGCAGCAGCAATAACAACGTTAACATAATGCTGTACAACAACTGCATTGCGTATAATAAAATTTAATTTAATTTAATTTAATTAAAATACAGAATCCAGTTTAAAACGAGCGCGACAATCAATCAATAAATTCGGCCCGACTCACTAAAAATCTCGTAGCGAATGCTTCTGAGCGACGGCAACACCTCCGAGACGTTATAAGTTCTGAGCAAGATTCTAAACGGACACTGAGTTAAATACAATATGTAGTATAAAGTTAAGCACACGCGAGCTGAGGATCGCTGATGCTGATCGCATAAGCTGGACAAGGGCGCCGGTCGGTCAGTCGCTTGAGAATTCTAGGTTCAGCTTCAGCGCGGTCACTGTCATGACAAGCGCCCATTTAAGTTGCAAACTTGTTGAGTTTTGAGAAGTTGCTGCTGCGGCTGCTGCTGCAGCAACAGTAGCAACAATTGCAGATACAACTAAGTGCAAGTAAATACTCAAGTACTTGGCTATATGCATTGGGCTCTGATGCTCAATTAACTTGCCAGCCACTTCCGTTGTCAAACTCAACTAATTTTAAGCGACTGCTGATTCTGACTGGCAACTTCTTTTTGGCGCTGAAATCTTAAATTTAGCAACTCGCATTGCACAATGGGTCAATAGGCTTTCACTGTCTACAGTCGAGGGGAAATGTTAGTTCATTAGCCTCGCTAACCTATTCATTAATGCGTGTTATAATTATGCATATTAACATATACCATGTATATATATATATATATATATATATATAGATGCATATTTATAGATATGGATAAGCGCATTTATTTGAATTTTAAATGAGCTTATTTTCAGGCTTTATCTTCTTCCATTTACAGTTAACAATTTGAAATTTTCTTTTGTGAATTGGTTAATTTTAAGTGGCCAATTATCGAGTTATTTCCAAGCAGAAGTGTTAAACAATTCCAATTTACATAAGACATAACGAATCGAATTAATTAAATCACAGATTCCAAATTAAGTTATTTTGATGAATTCTAAATGTTTTGTTCAAGTTTTAATCAAAAGATTATTAAATAATACTTTTCTCAAATTAATCTATTTTAAATATTTGATCAGTTTATTTCGTAGACACCTTCTGTAGCACATTTATAACTCGATCCGGCTAGAGATAACTTTTTCTGTGCCATTTTTCATGCTCCGATTCTAACGCAGAGTCTTTGTTAGCTGGCCAAACTAAGTAATTATGCATACAAAACAAAAATCGTGAGCCGAGTCGTTGATCTTTACTACAATATGCTACTAACTTTTGCCACTGGGTTGCCTTTCTCAGCAGGGCCAAAAGTATATATTTGTCTTGTATATTGTGATCATTTGAAGAACTGACATTCGTTATTATTCATACAGTCTTTAGTAGATGTACCTCCAGACGTATTCAGGGTTCAGGTTCAGCAATAATTTAAAAATGTGTGTTTTCTAAACCATTTAGCAGGTCTCTCGTGTCGTAGCATAAAAGTGCGAGTTGGTTTTATGAGTTGGCTCGCGACATTTGAGCGTTTGACTTCAGCATTTGAATGTCTTCCTCTTTGGAATGGCTGTTGACTCTTCACAACGAAAACGTTTAACAGATCGTTCAACTCGCTTCAGACTTATTACACAGTTTATTGACAGGATTTATTTATTAAATAAAATAATGTGAGTTCGTTATACGAGATGAAACTCAAACAGTATTAATCATATTGATGTGATAGACGCATATGAATAAAGTGCTTACGTTACACTGAAATTAATACTTGAATTGTGGCTTATGCTGGGCTTACTTAAAACTGAAACGTTACGTTGGAGCTTTATCTATTAAAATCATAAAGACCTTGTGCACTTAACATGTGTATTCAAGCAGCCCAAGTGCACTGTGTCACGACAGTCGTACAGGGTATCTCCTTGTCAATCAGCAGCGTTTGACACACTTTTGTTATTTTGTCACGAACGTCCAAGACGTTAAAGCTCTTATTTAAACTGCATTTAATATCAAAAGTTTTTATTAGGCTGGTTATAAAAATATTTATATATCTTAGTCCATAAAGAAAAACTTTTCAGTTATTTTATATTTTGCATACCGTGTTTAATTTGAATACGTTCGAATTGTTCCATTCATGTTATAAAAATAAGGTGGATATTTTAGCAAGTGCATTAAAATGCAGCGAAAGATTTCATATCTGCTGCACAGTTAAGTCGATACTTAAATTTTCCAACTGTGAATATGTCCGTGTGTTTATTCACATGCAGTTAATGGTTCTTTTAACAGATCTTTAAGTAGCCTTTTCCCTGTAATTTATTACCTGTGCAGCATAAGCGAGTGTAATTATACCAGCAAGCATTGATTCGAATCAATTTAACATCGTAGACACAGCACGTTTCCTTTACTTACTACTGATTACGATTAGGCCTATTCTTAGTAACGCACTCTAAATGTCACACTAAATAATAAATGTTATAGACTCGAAAGACCAGTTGTGCTACAAGTCCAACAGCTAAATATATATTCAAATGGCGAATTAGAAAGGCTAATTTCTAAGAGAGTACTAATATAAAGTAAAGCAGAAAATCAAGAACATATCAAAAGCCGCTTGAGCGTTTTATTTGAGTCAACACGAGAAATATTTACATTTTATCATGACTTGAAACAAAAATATTTGATGATCTAAAATAAAATATTTAAATTAAAAAATAAAAACAATCTTAAAGCTGACAAGTTATTGAACACAATTAAAAATTAGTTTTTTACTAATTTGATTATTTATAAACTTACACTACACACAGCTCACGCACGTCTATGAAATTATAGTTTTCACTTTCTATAAACTTTTACTTTTTTTTCGCAAGTTTTGTTTTAATATTTATTTGTTATTACTCGATTTGGGGGCACTTCGCTACGATTTGTAATTTTCGCAAAGTGTTTCTACACAGATGGTCGTGGGTATGGCTCGCGATGCTTCATAAACGTATTACTTACTAGGGCTGGTTGGCTGGTTTTGATTTCCTGTTCTCATGCAACTGTGAATCCCTACTTCGCTCAGAAAAACTTTTGACGTCACTTGTTGCAAGTCCACATTTTTTCTTTGGATTCTCAGCTCGGCTGCGATGACGCTGACAACTTTCACGGTCAAGTTCATCTGTGGAAGCTCTCGCTTCCATTGTGATATAGAATACCGAGCTCTGGCTGTGTGTTGCTGTTGCTTTTGTAATGAGCTTTACGAGCTCTGGACACAGCCTCTGGGTCTGTTTCTGTCTGTTTGCTCAGTTGGTTTTTCCAAATGGAGAACGTCGCAGCTAAGCAGACAAATTGTTTTATCGACGCATCAACGAAATCGAAATGTGGCTGGACAAATCCGAAGTGTGTCTATTGACTGGCAATGAGAGTGGCAGATTAAACAGCTGGTTGGGAGACAGCAACGGCAATATCCACGGTGATTATTGGCTAAACCTCTTCGTGCAGCTTTGCGGGCAGCGGCATGTGGGACACGATATTTGGCGTTTGCTATTGCTAATCTATGGAATAGGCGGCAGTTGGTGGCTGATCAGACGCAGCGCACGCAGTGTACGTACCACAAACGAATCCACAAAAATTCAATTCCAAATCCAAGTCCGAAACTGAGCCCAACCCAATCCAACCGCAGAGCGACGCATGCGTCGCTGACTTTCACCAAAAAATGACGTTGCGTTTGTCGAGCTGCGACCCGCTGCAACCTGCAGACAACACCAGCAACAGCAACAACGACAGCAACAACCACATTTGTCCAATGCACATTAACATTTTTTCCATGCAAACATTTAAAGTGAAATTTCCCAGCGTTCGCTTTCATTAGAAATGAATCGCAGTCGCCGCTCTGAGCGGCTTATAACTTGCATAACATATTGAAGCGGGTTCTGTCAATCGGATGGAAGCCCAATGAACCAAGTTTTGAAATTGGCTGAGTCGAAAACTACACGAAAACTTCATTAGCGATTTGACATGCAAGCTGCGTCTGCCCAAAGGGGGCGTGGCCTTAATTAATTTACGCATTAATCTCAAAGCAGCCAATTGACCCTTTAGGCTAAGTCTATGCAAACTAGTTTTCGATGAATTATGAAATAACAATAAGCAGGAAGCTGCCTACATGCAATGCTCGTAAGAGCTGCAGCCAGCTGAAATGCAGTTAATTAGTTACGATCGTGTTTCTCTTAGTAGCTAATTGGAAATTGTAACAGACTCGCTCGGTAAGGGACAAAGCCGACGTTAAACTCTTCCTCCCGTTCTACGAGGTGTTCGTAATCTGATAAGTGACTGCAGCGAGCGATTTTAATTTGAATAATTAATAATTGACTCGAACTTTCGAGCATTGACAGCCGACTGCAATAAGGAAGAGCCAGCAGGTTCTATAAATCATCGACTTGAAATCAAATATGTCTCAGATACTATGGGCTGATAGCATACTTCATCACGCTGATAACCGCCAATCGACTATGATTGATCGATCGATTGCTCTGATTAAAAACTAAGGCGAAGGATAAAGAGTCAAACGGAGGTGGATATTAGGGAACATATATCTAACATAACTCTGTCTATATACCAGACTCACATATTTAAGCGCTCTCCAGATCGGTCTACTGCAATTATATAATACACTCCAAGAACACTTTCATCACCCAAGTAAAGAACAACATTCTTGGCTGTTTGTTCAGAGTGTTGTCTGAGTTTCCACTTGGGCTTTATATGGCATGCTTTTGCCCTAGGGCAGTGCAATAACCTTTTCAAGCAGCAATTTCTATAGAACATGCACATATATCAATATTTGTCATTGTCATGAGCCGCGCAGAGTGTTGCACATTACCATGCTCTGCGATGGCTTTAATGCGCTCTGAAGTCCAATTGCTGACAATGAAAAGTTCAAATCAAAACATAAATGAGAAGAGCGTCGCGACGGCTACCAATCATTTTTGTTATTTTTCACTTTTCTTTATATATACTTAATGCTAATGATGTTTAGCTGATGATAATAATGATGTGTGAGTGAGTGTGTGTCTGCTGTAATGTCGCTAATGAGGCGAGCCTACTATAAATCGAGCATTTGAAGACTGAATGAAAAGTGATTTGTTGGTGCTGGTAATTAGCATCGAACCTGCAGCTGCAACACAACACGTTGCATAGAGCTGGGCCTGCCCCTTGGCTATGCCGCGATGCCCCCTTTCGCTGTGTATGGCTAACCATGACCGCCGCCAATTACGGTAAGCCGCGACCATGTCCACGGCTCTGTTTCTTGATAAGCCACTTTCGAATGCACAGCGCACTTGGCTGTTGACTGTTTTGCTGCTGCTGTTGCTGCCGTTGCTGGCTGGCTGTTTGGCTTCGTCTGGCGCGGCAAGAAATTCAGTTGCGCCGTTGAGCTCAAAGAGAAAACAACACACGAATTACGCGCCAAGCGCCCAGCAGCTGTGAAAGTGTTGGCTGTGCTGGTGGTCAAGTGGCCGAAGCGGCGACCGCCGATCGAAAGGAAATTTCGCAACAACAAAAGTTATATGCACTTTTACTTGTTGCCAGTCTTTACATCATCATCATTATCATCATCAATAGCACCACCATTATTATCATCATAAATAACTTACAATAAATCATTGATGTCATGTACAAACACACGGTCAAATCGAAGCTGTCCCAGGCACGCAGCACCCCGCCCGTGTCAACTGCTACGCCCCAAAAACAGGCGCATGGCCTGGGGGCTGGTAAGAAATTCTTCTCGAGCATACGCCACAAAATCGAGGATAATCTAACGCCCAAGCTGAGCGGCAAGCTCTACTACAAGGGCAGCAAGCACACTCGCTCGATGAGCGCCCTTAGCCTGGTGGACAGCGGCGGATGTGTGGGCGGCAAGTATACGCCGAAGGCGACAGTGACACCTTCGGCGGCGCCAATTAGCAACCCGTTGATGACGCTGAGCAGCAGCAGCGTTTGCAGCTATGTGGACAGCGATGAGGAGAGCCACCTGAGCCTGAATCTCACACAGCAATCGCTGGAGGATGAGATCTTTGCGGAGCTCGAGAAAGTCGCACACGATGAGAGCAAACTGAACGCAGTACTGCAGAGTTTCGATCAAATACTGCAAGAGTATCCACCGGTGGAGGAGCTGGAGGAGCCGTTCGAGCAAACGCTGCCGGTGCCCGTGCCGCTGCCTCCACCGCCCGCCCAGTTCTGCGATAGACAGCTACTGTCGAAGTCACACAGCACGCTGAGCATGGCCTCGAGCAGGAGACAAATCTATCAGACTCCCGAGTTGGCCAATTCGATGCTGTTGCGCCGCAGCGACTCCAGCTCGAATCAGCGCTACAATTCGCTGTGCGACATTAGCCAGCTGAGTGGCAGTCGCATACCCATATCCAAGCACTCGAGCCTGCGCTGCCTGGAGAAGAGCGGCCAGGCCAACAGCAAAGTGCAACAGGCGCCGCAACAACGACAGAAGCAGCAGCGCACCAGGTCCATGCTGACCCTTAACAGTCGCAGCTGCAGCAGAGCTAGCTCGACGGCAGCCAAAGTGAAGCCACAGGCGCTGCCAGTGCCCGTTCTGCCGCCAAAGCGTGCCAACTCGACGCTGGAGCGCCGCCAGCTGGTGGCTAAGCCGCCCAGGCGTGCCAACTCGACACTGAAGGCTGTGGCCAGCCGATCGCCCAATGCGCACACCGATGAACTACTGGTCAAGTGCCTGGCCAAGGGTCATGACCTGCTGCGTCAGGTGGAGAGCCTCAGTGCAGGCAAAGCACGGCCTAATCGCGGCGTTAACAAGGAGCACATACAGTTGGTGCGGCACAAAAAGAAACAGCAGCTGCACTACGCCAACGAAGAGAAAGTGGGCAAGCCCAAGCTAGAATCGTGCAAGATAATTCCGCCCAAGCTGGGCGAGACCTCTGACAAAAACCACGAACTGCTGGTCAAGGTGGTGCAACAGCAGCCGCCGAAGCCCATAAAAACTGTTGAACATAACTCAAACTCCGACTCCGATGACTCTGGCCACATTAGCAACACGGTGCTGTCATCGGCATCCAACTCGACGAGCAATTCGACTGGAAGTCTGTGTGAGTCCGAGGGCGATGACGAGGACGTGGACGTGGACGTGGGGCCAGAGCCAGTGCAGAGCTGCTGTAGGCCCAACAAAATTGCGCAGTTGCTGCAGAAGTTTGAGGCCAAATCGCAGTGCCAAACGGATGGCAGCCCTATGATCACGACGACAACGACGACGACGACAAAGGTGGCACAGGTGCGGGCGGTGCGCTGCATACAAACGCAGGTGGAGATCTATCCCACCTACACGAAAGAGGTAACTATGCAGCTGCACTAGCCAGCGAGTCCCCAGCAATAATGGTGCCCTACCATATCTAAAATTAAATGCGCTCTGACTTTATCTATTAGAACTATTTCTTAACTATTAACTGGAATAAATATTGTTTAAAAACAAAAACCTCTGCCGCTTATCTTCTGTTCTATATTCAACTTTAACACCTGGTTTCGGTAACTTTGCTGCCTTTGTTCTTCGTACTTTTGTAGCTCACCTCACCTCACCCACCACCGCTCATCTCGACCGTAAAACCCGCATAAACAAACACACACACACCCATTTTCCCGGTTAGTCGCAATTTCACATTGGTTTACTTTCATTTTTGATCTACGTGCGCTGCATAATTAAAAATTTCGAAATAGTTTCTCGAAAAACGTCGCAAATTCAGCGACACATAGCTGACACACCTCGCCAAGGTGCGTCCGATTCCAAACCCAAACCCAAACGCAAGCCAAAGCCAGAGACATTTAGCTTACTAATTGGTAGTCGCAGTGGAAGTTCGCGACTATGTCTCAGATGCATTTGTTTATGAGCTCCGGCTGCCTAATGGAATTGACGCATTTGTTTATTTACAATTTTCTACTTTGTGTTGGCTTTTCATACCCTGAATCCATTGAAAATTATTAAAAAGGGGTACAATGCTTATTTGACTACGAAGCAGACCGAAAGCTGGAAGATGGGTTTTATTGAAATTTACTTTAAATGCATAAGCTGATAAGCTTTTCGATATCTCCTCAATTTGCATACAATCAAAGAGTATTCATTTTGAAAGATGAAGAAAAGATGGATGAAATAAGTGGTAAAGGGTATTCCCCAGTCGATCAGTATTACGCGGAGTACTCTTGATTTCTTTCACTTTTATTTCTTCGTGCCTTGTTGCACAGGTGTGCAAATTGCTGTGCTCTGCTCTTGTCCAGCTCTTTGACTCTGTTGCTGTATCAGCCACCTTGACCTTCACTTCCTTGATTTGATTACATTTGCTTTATTTTCCCCCTTGGGATCGCCGCTGCCATTAAAATGCACAGACAACGGGGTGATAGTACTGAGATCTTGAGCTTATTTATAAGACCATTTATTATATATGTCGTGTTTGCTGCATGATTGCAGGTGATATTATTTTCTAAGCTGAAAGTAGAAACGAAAAAGCAACTGACAGCTGCCAAAACAGCTAAAGAACTGATCAATTGCCAAAGCTCTCGCAATTCGTATTAATATCACGTTCTGCAGACTTGCCAGCTGCTAATGTCAATGTTCAAAGCAACTCGAAGTCTTAAATAACAATAACTTAACTTTGATAGTCCATCAAAATGGCCTGTACAACTTCTTATTTCCTGTTGTCGTATTTGAATTTCAATAGGGAATTCAGTAAGTTGCTGAATCATTTATAAATACTTCAAGATTCACTTGACTTTAATGAAGATGTAAATAGATGTAAATAGATGTAAATATATTATATAATATAATAAATCAATATGAATGATTTAATTATATGTACAAAAAGTTATTTAAACTTACTATGCTCGTTTTTAATAACTTTTGCAGATACTCTTCCGATCCGGTGTGCTCAATGAGCTGGAAGCTAAGCGAGATGTGCTGCTGTCGGACCGCATAATACAGCTGCAAGCATTGTGTCGTGGCTATTTGGCACGCAAAAAGATGTCGCAGCGACGTGTGCAGGTGAGTGAAATCTCCATGGGTGGCCCTAGGAGCCTTGACTAACTCTTGGTCTTGGTCTTGCAGGAGCTGGCAGTACGTTGTATTCAGCGCAATGTTAAGGCCTTTCTGGCCGTGCGGGACTGGCCTTGGTGGCGTTTGCTGGTTCGTGTCACCCCTCTGCTCAATGTACATCGCACCGAGGAGCAGCTGAAGATCGCCAATGAGGAGCTGATCATGCTGCGCGCCAAGCTGGAGAAGATTGAATACGATCGCAGCGAAGTGAAGAACGAAAATCAGAAATTGGAAGCCAAGGTAAGCACACACTTTGCATCTTTAGCTCGCTCTCTCTCTCTCTCTCTCAGTCAAGGCAATTCTTTGCGTTAGTTTTTAATTAAAATTGCGCAGCCACAGATGACATGACATGTGGCTGCTGCGGCCCACGTTAGCTGAGATGACAACTATCTGGGGCGCCAAGATTTGGGTAGACAAGTGGTGCAAACATTTTGCAGAATGATGCCTTATGTTATGCTCAGTTCAGTGCTTCTATGAATGATGTGTGTATAAAAGTTCGCTGCACAGTGGAGCAAAAACTGCTTTGCTTGTTGCCTAGAAATATATATTAAATTATGTTTTGTTAAAATGAATTGAGCTTAATGCTTAATATTATTATTTATATTATTTATTTTCAATTAGTATTTCATTTCTCATACAATTTTTGATTGGATAAACTTCGGATATAATGAACTTGGAATAGAGATGTTTATCTGAAGACCATTCGGTTTACTCTGTATCTATCTCTATAATGAATATATCAAGCAAAGTTTTGAATGTGTGCACGCCGTAATGCCATTGAAAACTTCTGTATTTGGCCAATAGAATATTCGCAATGAGTGCATTCGGTGATAGATACGAATGAGTTGAGACTGCGATCTGGCGATATTTCCGCCTCTTGTTTGGTTTATTGTAAAATTATAAATAGCTTCTGGGCAATGCGTGAGTCCATTGAACACTGACTGGGTATACGTATTTATGTACAAACTCGCTTCTTTATATATACTTTAAGTATGTATAGATATAGACATTGGTGTATCTCTGCACTTAAGAACTGGGTGTATGTATTTTTAAATGCTCTGAAAGATCATTAATAATACTTTATTGCGCTACTGTACTCGTGTTGCAACTTCGATCCATATGTTGGTCATTTATTTCTATAATCGTTGAGCAAATCAACAGTTGTCTCTGTTTATTACATTCGTTTTGCATATATGTATACTTTCGAGATTATGTCAATATTAAGGCGATCCGTGTTGCAATTCTTTTAACAGACGCTCGCCGGCTCTCCCGTTCTCTCTCTGTCTGTTGGCATCTAGCTCTCTGTCTCTCCGGGCTGCTGAATATTTTGGCAAATAGCGGCTGGCCCGGTGAGCTTTTCTGGTCACGCATCGCAAGTGGCCGCCGTTCCCAAAGAGATTCGGTTAGTTGCTGAGCAAACGTCGCGACGCGAACGCCGGAGGCGCCCAACACCGAGCCGTGCCGCGAGATCCGTATCCGAATTCGTATGCAAATCAGAATCCGAATCCGAATCCGATACGTTTGCGTGCGTGTGTGCTATAGGAAATCGGTGCCAAGAAAAAAATAAAAACATTAGGAAAAGAGAAAAAAAGAAAGAAAATAAGCAACATATTGGCAATTTGATGCTTAAGCCAAAATAAATGGGGCTTTTGCGATAAATTTAAATATTCGCCAGCAAGCGATCTCAAGTTTTTGACAGCACGTAAAATCTCACAAAGATACCCCCGAACCACACAAAGCGATCTATAATAAAAACGAACTCTAAACGAAATTAACGAATTGGCTCTACAAAATTTGCACACAACCAAAACGAAAACTTCCTCCAAGAAGCCCACTAACCCGTTTCGCACTACCGCCTGATTAACACGCATCTTAGCCCCTTTGACCCCCTTGACCCCGCCCCAATGGCACCGCTGGCGCCTGTTGATACAGCCCTTGCTGACAGTGCTGACATTGCAGCGCCGCCAGCAGCCAGTGATGTCATTAAACATCAATTAGAGTCCCACCCGGAGCAGGATAAGGAGACGTTTATGGCACGCGTCTTGGCCGCCATGAATGGTATTACGAGAAACAACAACAACAGCAGTGGCAGCGGCAGTGGCTCCTCGCTGGGCACACTGAAGCCGCCCAAACCCCCAAGCAGTCAGGCACGCAAGCAGATACGCCTGCTGCCCAAACAGCGCGAGCAGAGTCCTGTCCAAGTGCTGAGCAATGGGCACAGCAACACCGTAACACGCAACACTCACCACAACACCAACAGCTACACGCCCCGCGCCACCAACTACAGCAGCAGCACCTCGCAGTCGCTTTCAACGTCCGGACTGGGTAATTGCCAGCAGCAGACTACTGAAAGCCACTACGAGGTTTCGCTGAAACTGCCTCTCTCAACAGGCACTGGCGCGGGCACCGCCTCATCTGCATCGGCCTCCGAAGCTGCCGCAGATCGATTGCGTCTGCTGACACGTTCGCCCAGTCCTGCCTACTCAATGTCTTCGCGCTGCTCCACGCAGTCCAGCGTCTCGCGCACTTCGCGGCTGGAGACGCCGCCGCGTCGCGTCTTTCCCCAGACCTATACAAGGGGCAGTGGCTTGGATCCGTACGAGATGCGTCAGCTGGAGAGTTCGCCGGTGGTCTTTGATGCAAATCTCTCATTTGTTTTGGGCTGTCAAAGGCAACCGGTGCATCAAACCCTCCGGCCAACGCCCTCGTTTGAGGATCCGCGCACCTCGTCCGCCTACCTCAGCGAAAAGATACAAAACTTTCTCAAGCGGACTGACCACGTGCAGGAGGAATGGACAGCCATGGGACGGCGCACGCGACGCCAAAACAACAACAGCAGCAACGGCAGCCTAAATGGAGTGGGGGGAGGCTACAGCAGTCGCTGCAGCACGCCCAGTGGCAGCTCGGCGTACTACGATGATTACGATACAATCTCGCTGATTGAGCGACAACGCGAGCGCAACAGCATGGAACGCTGCGGCTCTGTGGGCCGCACGCGCTCCACTCAAAACATACTGACCAAGGCGTTCCAGCTGTCCAAGCAGCTGCCCCACACGCCAACGTCGCGTGGCAACTCCATGGCCAGAGAGTCATCGGTGGCCACCTCAGTCATGTCCAATGCAATCAATGGAGATGATGATGACGATCGCACCATACGCGAGGAAGATGACAATGAGCTGGATGAGGTAGTTTCTGCTGCTGATGCTAACCTTGAGCTTGCCGCTCATTTGATTTATCATTTTTCTGTGTGTGTGGGCAGTTGACATCATTTCGAATGATGGCTCCGATCTGCCCAGGTCTTGTCTGTCTTTGGCACATAAATATAAATGATTCTTAAGCAAACATATGGTTGATAAATTCCAATTCCATGCAACGTCGCTGCGGCTGACATTGACAGCGGCATCCTCCGACGTCGACGTCGACGCCAGCGTCGCGATGTATTGCTAAAGTTAGCGGTTCACTTCAGATGCTCAGGTTCATCTATTTTTGGAGCACAACAAATAATGCGTGAATCACAGCACGAATTCTTTAGGTGCTATAGAACTCGAGGGAATATTCCATAGATACATTTGTTGTTTATAATATTTGAATGATGTTTTATTGGCACTTATGAATCTGGTTATTCAAATATATATATAATATAAAATGAAGTAATATATATATTTATATAATAATTTGCTTTATTTTGAAGAAATATTCATTTCATTATAAATATATAGCATACATATAAGTATATATTCTATGAATTTTTGAAACACAAATATTTTTGCAAATAAAATATATATTAGAATTATTATTACGGCATTTGCTCAACTGATAAATTCATAGGCACGAAGAATTTGATTGGAATCCAGCTTTTAATAATATTCAACAATGGCAACATTGTTTTAAGTAATTTTCATATTGAGAACTTTCCACGGTTTCTATTGACCGATTTTTGGGTTGAGGTCATTTGCGCAGCAGCCCTGAGAACTTAGCAGGCGATGCTTCAACTGTTTACAAATATGCCAAACGGAAACAATACTAAATACGTAAAGCAAAGATTTTACATGCCAATTTCTGTCGAATTTATATTATTATTGATAATAATAATAATTTATTTGTTTGCCAAACGGTTGACCTTTATCTTCTTTTCTCACTACGCAGTTATCCGAGCTGACTGTTGATCTGGCGGAGGAGCGCTCCACGGCGCACGTTGCCACCGAACGCTTGGAAGCAGAAACTGCCGAGCGCCTTAAGCTCGAAAAGGAGCTCGGAGAGAACCAGTCGAAAGTAAAGAATCTGCAGGAGATGAGTGAGAAACTGGAAATGGAGCTTATATGCGCCAAATCCGACTTGAATGGCATCTCCGAGGACGAAGATGCCGAGCACGAAGAGGGCGCCGGTGGAGTTTACAAGCTGAAATACGAACGCGTAGCCAGAGAGTTGGAGTTCACCAAGCGCCGACTGCAGACGCAGCATGAGCACGATCTGGAACAGCTGGTCGGGCTCAAGAAGCAATTGGAGAAGAAGGTAGGTTTTCCATATGCAAACTCTCGCAAATACAAACTGAGCCTTTCCATGACACTTTCAGCTTTCCGATGCCTACGAAGAAGTTGAGGAACAACGACAGGTTGTGGGCCAATGGAAACGCAAGGCTCAAAAGATGACCAACGAGATGAATGATTTGCGCATGCTGCTCGAGGAGCAAAATGCACGAAACAATTTGCTGGAGAAGAAGCAGCGCAAATTCGATGCGGAGTGCCAATCCCTACAGGATGTATCGCGCCAGGAACGCCAGGCCAAGGAGCGCTACGGGCGCGAGAAAGATGTGCTCCAGGCCGAGAAATTCACTCTTGAACAAACACTGGCGGTGAGTAAAATAAATGGGAAATATGTATATAGTAGAAATCTATATATAATATGAATATTAGTTATTTATTTATTGGGAAGTATACCTCATTTGAAATGAATCTATTTGCAAATTAATTTATACAAAACACCTGAATATTTTGTTGCAATTGCCATTTAATACATGAATTCAATTAAGTGTTTAGATCATACAAATATGGCTAAACATTTAATTTAGTGATTCCACATAGCATTTCGTGCGTGTTATGCCAAATAAATCATAAACAAAATACGTTCAACGAAAACTCTGTCATCCCTAGTTGCGTAAACATAAATGTTGCTAACAAATGTTGCTAAACATTTGAGAATGTTGCGTTGCACTTAGCTCGATTCTAGCCAAAGAAAATCGTCTAAAGATGCAATTCGAGAGCAGGACAGCATGAAAACGCACGCAGGCAAGCATACAAATCGTTTTTATAATCAGCTTTGGCAACAACAAGTGGCACTGCCAGTTGTGCCAGTGGCACATTCAACATTTTGCGGCAGATACAGATATGTATAGGTGCATATATGCAGTATCTGAAGACCTGCCTCTTTGAAAACTCGTTCGGCTTGTTTACCCACGCCACCGGCTGACTAACTCTCTGTCGTCTGCCTGCCTGCCTGCCTGCCTGCCTGCCTGCCTGCCTGCCTGCCTGACCGACTGACAGACAGTCTGCCGTAAAATACGTGTATACAATGGCAATTCTCAACTACCTGCCCACACCACATGCCTGCAACATGCTACACGCTTCACGCTCCACACACCCTGTCGCATGCGCTTTCTCGAGCATTCTAAGAAGGTTATTCCCTCAGTAGAACTGTTGTGTATTGATACCCTTTTAAGAGTGTGTTATACGTTTTCCTCATTGATGGCGTTTCCTCGATACTATCTAATCAGTGAGGGTATTGGAACTTCGCCTAGGAATTTTGTTGTTCTGTTTGTTTTGGGTTCTCATGTTTTTATCGGGCTGTACTGGAGGCAGAGTTTGCGTCACACGTTTCTGCCTCTGCGCTTTGTGGCTTTCTTCAGCGACGATCGACGATAGCTGGCGATGACTGTGACTGTGACCGGGCCAGTGGCTGCGTGAACGTCGACATCGGCGTGCGATAACTGGAGTACGCGCATACAGACAAACGAACATCCATTACAAACCGAGCGGTTCCACGAAAAAAAAGAAATTAAAAACAACAATAATAATAATAATCATAATAAGTAGAAGGGTTTCGACTGGGGCCGCGTGATAACTGGCCGGACGGAGCTTTGCCCCGCTTTTGGTTATTTTTTTTGTAAAGAACCACTTCCATTTCCATATCCAAATGCTTATGTGACTCTACTCAGTGTTCAAGTACAGCCATGAGTATCAGCGCCACATGTGCAACGCGGCTGATTCAAGTATGTGAACTGTGAAAATGGGGCGAATGTTGCGTGACTCGTTGAAAGTGCTCAATTATTACATTGTTGTTTCGTCCGCAGGATACGCGTCTGGATCTGGAGCTGAAGGAAGAGAAATTGGCGTCGCTGCAGCGTGAGTTGGAGGAGATGACCTTTGGTGGCGGCACCGAGGAGGAGTTTGCGCAGCTCCGACGCTCAAAGAACGAAACGGAACGCCGTGCTAAGGAGCAGGAGGAAGAGCTGGACGAAATGGCTGGGCAAATACAGTTGTTGGAGCAGGCTAAGCTGCGCCTAGAGATGACCTTAGAGACCATGCGGAAGGAGGCGCGACGTGAGTCGCAGCAGCGCGACGAGGAGCTGGAGGAGGTGCGTGGCAATGGCTACAAGAAGATAAAGGCGCTCGAATGTCAGTTGGAAACGGAGCACGAGGAACGCACGTTGCTGCTGCGCGAAAAGCACGAGCTAGAGCGACGACTGTCCTCCATGGAAGATCGCGATCGTGTTGATCGTGATGCCGAGGAGGCACTAAATCAAAAGTTGCGTCGCGATTTGCGCAAGTACAAGGCATTGCTGAAGGATGCTCAGACGCAGTTGGAGCGACAGAAGGCGGATACACCTGGCAAGACGCTCATCCGGCAGCTGCGTAATCAGCTGGAGGATGCGGAATCGGCTCGCACACTTGCCATGAAGGCGCGACAGACAGCCGAAGCTGAATTGGCCGAGGTGCAGGCCATGTTTGAGGAGTCCCATAGGGCTCGGAACGATGCCGAGGAGCGCGCCAATGCGGCACATCGTGATCGGGCTGAACTGCAGGCGCAAATCGAAGAGAACGAGGAGGAGCTGGGCGAGCTAATGAAGAAGTACAGCGCCACCGTGAAGCAGCTAAACGCAGAGCAAGTCAACGTATCCGAATCGGAATTCAAGCTAACTGAACTCGAAGCAGAGCGCAACAATCTCAAAGAGCAGGTGGCAGAGTTGCAGCACAGACTGGACAATGTGGAGAATTTGGGTGATCCCTCCATGGCTGTTATGTCCAAGCGGTCAGTATGATAAACATTTCTAATCTACAAACAAATAGCTAAAGTTGAAATTATCTTACAGCTTGGAAATGCGCACCAAGGAGCTGGAGTCACGCCTGGAGCTGGAGCAGGCGACACGCGCGCGCCTCGAGGTGCAAGTGAGCCGGCATAAGGAGTCGTTGGAGAAGCTGCAGAACGAAGTAACCCAGTCGAAGCTGCGTGAAATGCAATCACAGGATGTGCTCAAAAAATCTCAAAAGAGTTTGCGGGACATGCGCGAGGAATACCACTCGCTGTCCAGCCGTGAGCAAGAGTCGTTGACGCGTCGCAAGGATTTGGAAAAGAAAATGGAAGTCATGGAATCCGAGGGCATGGCGCTAAAGAACGATTTACGCCTGGCGCTGCAACGCATCGCTGATCTGCAGCAGGCCATGGAGGAGGAGGGCGAGGAGGAGTTAAGCGAGAGGTTAGCCAACATTACGATTTGCTTAGTATTCAGATACCCTAAACGTTTATAAATTTACAGCGAGGATAGTATGAGCTCGGTGGGCTCGGTGAGCGACTTGGAGGAGCGACTGCGACCCGTGCATGTAAAGCGGAGCTCACAGCAGTCACTAAACGGCCCCATTATCCCACCAAGCACCACACGCACGCTGATCTGCGAAAAGGACGACAACAGCCCTAGGTACGCTGATAACGAAGTCAACTCAAACAGCAGGCAGCACAAGCACTAAGCACCGTAGTCGCATTAGCTCGATAATACTTATGCATATGTATAACTATCACTAGTTAGCTAGCTAGCTACTTAGCTTGTAAGGTCTGTTGCTATTGCCGGCTTATCTAATTAACATAATTACTTCATACATGCAAACTACAAACTACAAACCATGCCAACCACATCCAAAACTGACCCAAAAAAAAAAAAACAACAACAAACAAACGCCGCCTCCCGCCACCAATGCGACTAAAACAAAACAAAATCATAAAAAAAAAAAAAAACAAAAAATCATAAACCGAAATGCTTTTGTAAATACTTTTATGCAAAACACATCCCGCCTTCCAAAACGTCCATCCAAAACCAAAACAAATCTACGCCCTCCCTCTCTTGGTGTGCGTGCGTATGCGTGTGTGTGTGCGTGTAAACCATTAGCTTTTTCTTATTATAGAATAACAGTGACGTCGCCATCGTCGCCACATGTACACAAACTGGCACTGGCGGCTAAAGCCATACCGGACCAAAAACCGGACACGAAATCTTCAGCATCCGCAGATAAGATTGCAACAGCTACAACTGCAGCAGCAACAGCAGCAAAGATCCTGCATAATGGACTCGAAACCGCTGGCTAAATTATACCCAAACATCTCTATGCATAGCAGTTGCAATTGTACGTGTTTTCTTCTCTCCCTCTCTGTAATATTAATTAGTTTTGTTTTTTTATTATTATTTGATTACTGTTTAGTTCAATATGTTTAACTATTTATTATCAAAATATAGCTACATATAAATATAATAAACACAATATGTAATGCAGTTTCCATCTGAATGGAATCGTAGTTAATTTAATTTGCGCGACAGTCCCTATAAACACAACCAAAAGTGATTAACATTTTAATCCTTCCTCGAAAAGAAGATGAAACTAACGTTTGATATATATTTAAAGAACAATAAAAACCTATAGCATATAATCCACTTTCCTATAGCCAACTTTAATGAAATTAGTTAAACGCGTTTCAAAATCATAGACAAGTTTTCATAATAAGTGAAATAATAAACTTTTTACTAAACTAAATTCAATTTTCAATACATACACATAACATTATCAAGGGCCTATGGTAAATATTTTACACACAGCCGACTTCAGCCGATATTCGAGAAACATTAGCAACATTCTTCACATAACTATCAAAGATATAAAAACCAGATTAACATATATATTGGAATACGAAACTTTTGCAAACTTAAATTATTCACAAAAATCCACAGAAAAAACTTAAAAATAAAAACAGAACATGACAAATAAATATATTGTTATAAAACCCATGAAATGTGTTTGGAGTGGGAAATGTATGAACTGTGCAATGGGGCAAAAAACATGTTAAAGGAAAGGAAAAAGAAAATCTTGATACATATAAGCTAACTCTTGGAACATCCTTCAACTCTTCAGCTAATTTTGAGGTTGCTCCAACTATTGAGCTTTAAAAAAAAGAATTTGCATGTGCCGATAATCTGATTAGTTGTACCAGGCACCAGGTGTCGGGCTCGGATTGGTTTCAATTACTTGACCCAAAAAGTTCGATTTACTCGTCAAATGCCAGTACTATAAATGGCACACATTGAACTCGAAATTTAGTTAAATTGAGCCACCTGCACCACATTGCCATTGATTTATTCGCCTAGGCACGCACGTCTCTAGGTCGAGGCCAATGATTGACAACTTGAAGTACTGTTAAGACTTACCCATGCCCTAGTGCCCGAGCTAAGGAGTTGGGCTAGAAAAGTCGCACCCATAGCCGATGGCCCATTAAGTGGCACCGTTTGTCAGCCGGCAGCGACTTTGAAAGTTTGAATAACGCCAACGCTAACGCCTGAAAATGTGTGGCAAGCACGCAACTGTCGACGTCACGGTCGCAGAGGGCCGACAGTACTTGAAAACACTTGTTGTAGAATGTCGTAGGCAAAGGAAAACACGGTTAACATCAATCAGGGCGTAGGCAGATGTCAGCCATAAATACGGCTAATAATAAAAACATAACAAAGCAACGACTTTCCAATCAAAACAAAAGCAGGCGCCGGGACGCAACAGGTGTTGTCCGTGGCTACCAGACTACCTGCTTGGCAGTCGACTACACCCTGGCGTGTCAGTCAAGCTGAACTCAAAACAACCCGTCAACTAGGCGACTGTCAAATGCGCCACATGTCCGTAATCCGTAATATCGACCAAACAGCGGCAAGCAATATAATGTGAACTTTAGACAACTTTCTGGGTCTCCGTTTGGCGCAGACATAGATTGGATTTCAACCTCGGCGGAACGTCCTAAAAAGAAAGCTGCTCCGGCAGTACACAATTGCAGTACACTTGATCAGATAATATTCTCATCATGGATGATCGCACTATAGACTCTATTTTCTTGGGCTCCCTCGAATCCCTGCCGCCGGTTAGCTCGAAAATTGTGCGTATTTTTACCAGCTCCACGTTTACGGGTGTGTTACGAACGCAATGTTCTACATCATGTGTGTGGGTTCTTATGTAATCGCGTGTACTCCTTACAGATACTACGATGGAACGTAATACGCTAATGGCCAAGTGCTATCCAAGAATCAAGGACTACTGTCGCGAGAAACACGGGCTCGAGTTTCAAGTGGTGGACATGCGTTGGGGTGTTCGAGACGAAGCCACCGACGATCATATGACAACAGAGCTCTGCATGCGTGAGATCAAAAATTGTCAACGCCTCTCAATGGGTCCCAATTTCATTGTGTTTTTGGGTCAAAAGTACGGCTATCGGCCGATACCCACATACATAGTCTCCTCGGAGCTGCAACTGATATGCGAAGAGCTGACCTCGATGGGCGTGGATCGTGCTCTGCTCGATCTGTGGTATAAGAAAGATAGCAACGCAGTGCCGCCCATTTCAGTTTTGCAGCCCATATCATCGATTTTAATAAATTTCAATAACAAGGTAAGTCTTAGTAACTGATAGGAAATATTTGTCTGACAGTCACACAACTCTTACACAGCGCGTGCCCAAGCTTCAGGCCGAGGATCAAGCTGTCTGGTGGGATACGCTGAACAAGATGCAGAAGCTGCTGCGGAAGGCTGCCGCCTCACTGGGCGCCAGCAATAAGATGTCAAAGGACGATGTCCACAACTATTTCATGTCGGGTAAGAGAACACTGTAAGTCTCATGGATCAATTAGTTTATGAATTATAACTTTAGTCACGGAGCGTGAGGTGATCAATGGAGTTCTGAACGTGAAGAATACCAAAAACCATTGTCTGGCCTATGTGCGCTACATAAACAACATTAATCTGCAAAACCTGAAGAAGGCCTCGCTCTTTGTGGACATTATCAATCGTAGCTTGGACACGGAGTCCGCTAAATTGTTAGGAGATTTGAGGGACACGCGCCTGCCAGCTAAGATCGAATCAAGCAATGCGCAAAAGTAAATAAAATATTATTAAATTAAATCACAATAATTATATCATATCTGACTTTCAGATATACTGTGGAGTGGATTGGTCGCGAGGGCCTGGACATTGAGACGCACGAGGAGTATTTAAATCATTTCATATCGCACTTCTATAAGAATGTTGTTAAGCTCGTGGATAGGGCCATGCGCAAGGAAGACTCCAGTGCACAGGGGCAGATAGTAACTGAGATCCTTCAGCATTTGCATGCTTGTAACAATTCGGTGAAAATCTTTTACGGCCGCGAAGAAAGTTGCGAGCGTATCAAGCGCTATATGCTGGGGGATTCAGATAAGCCACTTGTCCTTTTTGGCGACGGAGGTTGTGGGAAAACTTCATTGCTGGCCAAGAGCGCCTCCCTTGTAGCCAGCGAATGGTTCGCGGATAAGCGACCCATTAATATCATCCGCTTCCTAGGCACGACTCCGGACTCTAGCGCCTTGACGGCCACCCTCATTTCAATATGCCAGCAGGTGATATCAATCCATTATTTGCAGCCAACCAACTTATTCATATCGTGTTTTTACCCAACAACTATTATATATACACACATATATGAACAATGCAGATATCGTACAACTATATGCTACCCTTTGAGAATATACCAGATGATCTTGTACCCTTAACAGCACATTTTAAGCAATTACTAACTTACGCTAGCCCCAATCAGCCGTTAACTATATACTTAGATTCAGTTGATCAATTGACGGGCACCCAAGATTCAAATAAGGTATCCTGGATACCCACACGTTTGCCAGCCCACTGTAAGGTGAGTGCGAGGACGTAACTAGCGAGAGTTGACAGTTGTTCCCCACCTGAATATCTGTTTCCGATGCATGAACCTAATTATATAAATATACCATTTAAGCATGCCCTTCTGTATATACAAACGATTTTTAGATATTTCTATCTCACTTTGTACCCGGTTTAAGAATTGGAACTGATTATTATTATTGAGAATGAAACTAAAAATATTATTATAGATTATATTAATCAATTTAAATTATTATTTAAGCCAAATTTTTCCATACAAACTATTCTTGAAGTACTTTTTATATTATTTATGTATTATTCTCTGAATTACAATTCAGATATAATCTCAAATGAAATTTTCAATCCTTCAGTATTTTTCTTAATACTAGTATAATCTAGTAAAAAGATAAGTAAAAAATCTGTAACTTCAAACATTTGCATGCCGACAAAACACTTTAAATATTCTTGCACATAAAATTGAAGATTAACAAAAACTGATAAACCCCTTTATATAGGAGCTCGTTCTCGCAGGTCTCTGCGGGACCTGCTTAGTATGCACTGCATGAAAAGATATAAAACAAACAATTTTTTCTTAGATTTATTCCCGTTTTGAGTTTTCGAAATTGCATGCTGCCCGTACCCAGGTATATGTACATACTATATAGATCAACAAACTTATCATTGTTTTCCGAAACGCTGTAAGTTTTTTCAATTGCTTGACATGTGCGTGCTAAACAATATCACCCGCTAATAAATTACTTTTGGCACCCTCACCCAAAACCATTTCCTCCTGAAATGCCGTTCTGCATGAGGCATATCTGGAGTATCATATATAACCACCCTATCTGCACCGATTTGTGTAAATACCATTGGGATTGCTGTTACAGATTATCATATCGTGCGCGAATGAGCCGGCCAATCCGACTGTTTCCCATGAGTATCATGTGTTGTGCAAGATGATCGACGTTGAGGAGAACTTCATAGAGGTGACTGCACTGGGGGAGGACCTGGCCATGAACGTGATCAAAATGTGGATGAAGACCGCATGTCGCGATCTTAACAACTACCAGTGGCGCTTGGTGGCCAATGCGATCAGCAAGTGCTCCCTGCCCATATTTGTGAAGCTGGTTTTTGCCGAGATATGCCGATGGCGCAGTTATACGCGTCCGCAGGAGACCCATTTGGCCAACACGGTGATGGACTCAATCATGTTGCTCTTTGAGCGCGTGGAAAAGCAGCACGGTCGCATCCTGGTTTTCCATGCCCTGGCCTATATAACCGCATCCAAATCGGGTCTATCTGAAAGCGAACTTGAGGACTTAATCTCTTTGGATGACAAAGTTCTGGACGATGTCTACCAATACCATATGCCGCCAGTGCGCCGCATTCCCCCGCTGCTGTGGACGCGTATCAGAAACGACTTGCCGAACTACTTGAGTGAACGGGAAGCAGATGGCGTCAATGTCATGAACTGGTACTTAAGCATGAAAACTTAATAGCTACTGAATATTGAAAATGGGCTTAATCATAATTTCCACAGGTACCACAGACAATTCAAGGATACGGCCAAGGAGCGCTACTTTAAGAACATGAATATGGCCATATATTTTCATTCAATGATTGCAGATTATTATTTGGGCATTTGGGGCGGCGGCATACCGAAGCCGTTCAAATTCACGGAGATACAGAGGCATCGGTTTGGCTTAGCTGACAAGGAAGGGTCCGCAGATCGCAAGGTGCCCATACAACCGCTGGTCTTTACCAGCAAGGATGGCCTCTCGAAGCGCTATAATTTGCGCAAGGTAAGTGCAAAATATATTCAGCTGAATTGCAATCCCAACCATCTGCTTTGCAGTTTGGAGAGCTGCCCTTTCATTTTGTGCGCTCGCGGAGATTTAAGGATCTGTTCGAGCACGTGCTCTTCAACTACGAATGGCTGCACGCAAAGCTCTCGAGCTGCCCTTTGCAGGCGGTGCTGGCTGACTTTGAGGATGCTTCGACCAACACCGACGACAAGGAGGCGAAGCGTGAGCTGATGCTGGTGGCGGATGCCCTGCGCTTGGGTGGTGCCATCCTGGCCATATATCCCAATATGCTGGCGCCCCAGTTGATTGGCCGCCTGCTGCCCGAGATTGGCGGTAATCCAAATATCAAAATGTTGCTACGAGCCTGCGATCGCTGTGGACCCAAGGACTGTGCCCTAATACCGGTCAATCACTGTCTGCACACACCTGGCGGACCACTCAAGGTAAGCACAACGTACGAATTCCATGCGGCGCGTCGCTCATTTTAGTTTCTTTATCAGTACTCATTGGAAGGTCATCAGTTTGCTGTATTTGCCTTTTGTTTGACCAGCGATATGCGTTACATGGTCTCCATATCGACCCATTTCATCACTTTCGATTTGTCCACATCGGACCTAACGCGAGATGTGAACCCCGGCATTGAGGGCATCATGCAGCAGCTGGTGCTTAGCCCGGACAACAAGTGGGCAGCTGCCTACTCTAACAACAACCAAACGGTGCTGCTCAACATGCTGTCCAGCGAGTTCGTGGTGATCAACAGTCCATTCGAGGATGACGACGGACCAGTCAGTGGCTTGTATCTGCTCAATCAAAAGTAGGTTCTTGGAATATGGCTGCGAGGACCCTTGCCTTAATTGAATTTTAGTTTGTTTATTATTTGCAAGCTGCGCTGGGCGAAATTCGACATGCGTGGCAATTTGGTGGAAGTCTTTGAAGTGCCTGGTCAGAATGCGGATTGGGAGATATTGTGTAAGGACCTGCCGCTGCTCCTGCCTTGATCACTGAATATATATCCAATCTGTCTTTTGCAGCAATGGAGTTCTTCAGCCCAGTAGATTATAATGTTGTGTTCTGGTCGGGCTCGATAAATGAAATCCGTTTGCGCTTGGACTCGTGTCGCACAGCCAACTACTCCAATTCCGTGCACTTCTTTAGCGCTTTGGTTATGAACAAGGGGCGAACTCGCGCCTACGGCTGTGCCAACAAGAATAATTTCGAAGTCTCAGCTTACGACTTCATTGAGGATGAGGAGACAGGTGAGATACACTGGACTTTTGTGGAGCATCTGCCGCGCTATGAGAACGATGAGAAGGAAATGCTGCTGCAGCTGCGCTTGGATCAGCATCAGCAGGATCGCATGCTGCTTGGCACCGCTGGCCTGGGCTTTGTCATCTGGGATTTTGGCAGCAAGGAGAAGGACTGTGAGCGAGCACCCATTTCCGAGGGCGCAATGTATCTGCCTCTCCCGCATGGGGTTAGGAACATCACGACTCGCATCATGCAATCGAATTCTATAATGGTCAGCTCCAAGCTAGACTATGCGGTGGCTGGAGTGCGTAAGAATCTGTACGTCTGGTATCTTCACAATGGCCAGTTGGCCAAAGTCTTGGATGCTCATTTTGGACGAATCATTCAACTGGAGCCGCTGACCATTGGCAACTGGAACAACTTAGTGACTTCCTCCATAGATCGCTCGGTCAAGGTGTGGAACATCAACAATATATTTGAAAAGGTGCACGTCATTGACCGGCATGAGCTGCAAATCGATGACATCAGTCTCTCTGAGGTGGACATAGCTGTGACGGTCACCCGTAGCTGCGTTGGTGTGTGGGAGACCCGCTCTGGTCGCCTGCTTGCCAAACTGGCCGACAGTCCTTTGGGCGCTATTGTAACGCATGCTGAAATCACTCCAGACGGACGTTACATCATCTCTTCGGAAACGGGCAAGTTCCTGATCTGGAACCGGGTGTCTGAGCAGGTCGTGTACCGCGACGACCAGCCGGGCATTCAGCAGATAACGCTCATGGATTATGGCTATAAGGTGCTGACCGTGTCGGTACCCAACATTAACCAAAGAGACATACTGGCAGGATCAGATGAAACGAATCGCTTGACAGCCATCACAACGGTTCGTTCGATTCCGGGTGAGAATCGCTATCTAATTAGAAAATATTTGACTAAAAAATACTTATTTTGTTCTTCCAGAGGGCACAATTTTATTCCGCTTTGATTTTTCCATTCGCATGGTAACGGGCATGCCCTTCCGCCAATCAGTTATCACAGCTGACAAAGCCTATATCATCGTGGTTACTTTGGACAAGTCCAATAAGGATTGCCTGGGCGTTTACAGCGCAACAAATGGGGCGTTCGTCTCAAAAATATTGCTCAAAGGCTGCGCCATTAAGGTGGGTGAACCCCACTATGAGTCCACGTCTATAATAATATTTTTAATGCATTATTACAGGAGGTGTTCTCGTTGGTGCCCATGCCTCACAAGGCCAACCAGGTGGCTGTGATTAGCAGTGAGAAGGGCAGCATCATGGACATTAAGAGCAAGAAACACGTGCGCTCCATTGCCAAATGGGGTGGCAGCCTCACCCGTGATGGCAAATGTGGGCTGTATGCCCCAACGAGGGGAGGCTTGGAGATGCTGGAGCTGCGCAAAGGCACCACGGTGAAGACCTTCATACCAAAGGTAGCCGAGGGTGTATTCTCGGTCATTTGCATATTCACGGAGAACGACGAATATGTGGCGTATTATCACAGCGGCAGGAAGACAATTCGCGTCTTTCGCACCGTCGACACTGAGATGATTGCCAACTATAGGCTGCAAGCTGAGCTGACGGCCATCAAGAGTAGCAAAGATGGACGTGCTATTGTGCTGGGCACTGTTGATGGCTGTATGTCGGTACTGGCCATTGTAGATCCCAAAAACGAGGAAATGATTGAGTACTTAAATGCGTTGCCCTCTCGCGACGAAAACTGGAAGGCCAAATTGGCCAAGATGAAGGCACGCGTGGGCTTCAAGGCGGCCATAAGAGTGGCTACGATTTCCTCACGCTATGCCAAGCCGAAGAACGGCGATGGTGACGGGGAGGATGAGGAGCTAACTGAAATAACGGAGGACCTCGTGCCGGTGGCGGATTAGATGAAGTATAAATATAACATTTATTGTTGTTTGCATAAATAATGGGCATGTTACAAAAATTCGTGAATTTAAAAGTGTATGTGAGAAAATATGGTAAACTGAACAGGACTTAAGCTAAATAATTATTAGGACAAAACGTAACTGCAACATAGTAGATTGTTCGTTATCTAATTACGAGTTCGCGTGTAGTATGTTTTTAAAGTTTACAAAGTAGCTGTTTAACTCGCACTGAGCGTCTCTGCCTTTTGCTTGGCCAATTTTAGTTGGGAGCAGCATAACAAGGTTTATACATTATATATTTTGGGGGAAACCCAGTTCTCTTTTATTAATACATAACATGTGGTAATTGCTTTAACTTTAAATTTTAACGCATTTAAATAGAATGATCGTATCATACGCAAGGAACTAACTTAACGAACGACAAATGAAACATACTAAAATTGTAATATCAACTCAGGCAATCGAAATTCGAATACACATACCAAATATATAACTCAGTGCTAATAAATAGATAATTTGCTTTTACAGTACATGTAGTTAGTAGTAAATAATTGTAGTAGGCTTAGTGTAGTATGCTGTTGTTATTGTTATTGTAGTAGTTCTTGTTAACCTGACTTAAGTTTTGCTTCGACTTGTTACTAAAATTCATGATTATAATGGGAATCTATAAGCATACATATTTATGTTAAATAATAAATTGTTGATGTGGTTAATGCTGCCACCCTACGTGCTAGACAGCTTATCTCGTTGCTGATCGGCAATAATATGTAATATAAATATATATAGTAATCCATAGCGGAACAGCTATACACTGCTAACTACATAGTATAACGGCTCTCGTATACACTTATTGGGCATGATTCTCCTTTTTAATTTGCGCCAGTTTGGCCTGTATGTGCTGAAGGCGATTGGGCGACAATTCAGGTTTCTGGCAAAGAAAGAGAATTCGTTGAACGATATATATGGCTGAACACTCAATTAACTTTAATTTGAACTCAATGCAATACAAAAATTAAATGAAGATCTTTAAGGAGTTCTGGCGAAACCCACCTCATGTCTGATTAGTGACACTTTCTGTGAGTTCATCGAGTTTAAGCAGAGATTCTCATCGGCTACCCTATTGTCAAGCATATTGGAGCCATTATCGCCGTTCTGGCGCGTGGACATCAAGTTATGCAAACGGGCCATCCAGTAGTCCGGATCATGCGCGTTGTTTTGATAGTTGACATCTGTGAGATAAGAACGTGTAGCAGCTGCCAATTGATCCAATTCATTGTTTATGTTAGTAGAAGGTGCCAGTGGTTAATATAAGGATTTCGTGTTTTAGTTGTGGATTCTGAACTCACCTGTACGATTATCAGGCACCTGTGTAGTGCCAGCATTTTGATTGCGTTCAATTTCAGCGAGCCCCTCCTCTATATATCTGTGGAAAGTGACGCTGGCTCCTTGCAAAAAAGTGCTCAGATCAATGTCAGGATTTTGCTGCTGCAGTGTTCAAAGAGAAGTTAATATTAATTCTGACAATTCTGATGGTATCCGAATGTACCTTAAAGTCGAAAAGCTTTTGCAGTCCTTGCTGTTTGGTATCCTTATCTGAGATCAGCTTAAAGATTTGCGATACTGTGTCGTGTGTCTGATGCGATATGCGCTTTCCGTCAACATCCTTAGAATGGAACTGTTGGCGCTGCGGCGAGACACCAGCACCACCGGACACTGTCCCATCTTTTTGGAAATTCTAAGCAATCAATTTTCAATGAATTACAATGGGTACATATATATATATATATAGATTTGATTACATACCTTCAATATACGTATCAAGTATGTGTGTAACTCTGAATGTGTGGGTATCTGATTGAGATGCTGCAATATGGCGTTGCCCTTGACTTTGGCCATGTTGTGTATTATCGTTTTTACGGTGCGCAGCGGCGTATCAGATGGACGATTTTGCCACCAGGTGCTGGGCAGTGCCAGCATAAATTCATGTACCTCCAAGATGACTGCATCATAGTTAAGTTCATTGGTTCGTTCTGGTAGCATTTTTATATTACGCCATATGCACTTCATCAACAAATCGGTGAACTTGGGCAAACCAGCGACAGGGCAAGTCTCCCTCAACAAGCGGATTAAGGCGCTGCAAGCAATTAATAAATATCGTAAGTATTGTTTGATTTTATTATCTGGTTTACATACCAGTATATGTTTGTAAAGTTAACCTTGTCTAGCACTTTAAGACAAATGCCATTTATGACCTTGTTGTATTGGCAATCATCTCCGCTGTTTAGTTTTTGATCAGCCAGAAGATGAAGCAGCGCAGACATAAGATTCTTAATGCAGGCTATACTCAGCGTTTTGCCGAGAATATTAGCATTGAAGAATGTGTACAAAATGGACAGCAACGGCTGATACACAACCTGCGCCTGTACTATGGGCAGCTGCGAGAGGTTCTACAGATATAATAAAGTATGTATAAATATCAATTATTTTAGTTAAAGCGGCACAAACGTCTCACCTTTAACTGTGCCAGCACATTTTGTATAAATATTTCCTCATAGTCGCGCAACACAGCCTGTTTCTCGGGAGCCTCAATAATCTCTGTTAGCTCGTTTATGGCCGCACGGGCCTCAAGTGTGTCGGTGCTGCTGACTGCTTTAATAATTTTCACTAGCTTCGGATCATGCTTAGGCAGCATATCGGCCAGGCTGTAAAGAGCAATATATTAAGGCGAGGATTCGTGAGTAAAGTAATGTTTAACTTACTTGGGCATGTTGCTGTCCGAATGTGTTTGGCTTGTTAAGTGTTGCTGCATTCGCATGGGACTGCGATAGGGAGAAATGCCGCCTGCCACACTGGGATTTGACTGCGGCGATGTGGTTAGATTTTGTTGTATGTGACGCGAGCGTGCAATGAGCCGATCGAATTTATCCTGTGGATATTGGAAGCCGTCGCGTGTAGGTATAACTTTAATGGGCTCGTAAAGCAGCGATATGTCCACAGTAGGCAGCTCCTTGAATACCATTTGATCAACGCGCACCCAATCCTTTTCGATTTCAGCCATCACTTGCGGATCCAGGCCAAATGGCCCACTTGTTCTCTGTTGTGCAGCCTGTTGCTGATGCAGTTGCAATTGCAGCTGCAGCTGTAGCACCTGCGCAGACGGCGCCTGATCAAATGTACTGTGTAAAGTAAACAAATTTAGATTTAGCTTCAAATTTTACGGACAGTACAGACATTACTTGAACATATGTAGAATGATTGCAAATGGAATACGTATTTTAAATATCGATACAACAAAAGCAAATGTGACTGAGTAAAATGTAGCAATAGACAGAGCACAAGCCAACAGTAACAAATAACAACACATCAAACAAAACAACACAAAAAGCAAAACAAATTGTGAATGTATATATAAATATAAATAAATATATATATATATATATATATATATATATATATATATATATATATATATATAGAAAAGGAACGCCACTTTACGCCTGTCGATTCAGCGAATGTAAGATGGTTTTAGCGCTTGTGACATTCCGCTCCGCCAACCTGTTGCTATGACCACAATCATTTAACTCTGGCTGCTGGCAGCTAGGTCGCAAAATTAATGGAAAAGAAAATAAGCAAAATCATAAAAAAAGGAAAACAAGAGAACAAAAGAATGCATTTTTTTTTAAATATATAGCCAGGAATGAAAATTACAGCATTTCTAACGAAATTAATTTCAGGAAAGGAAGAAAGGATCTAAAATTATATATATCAAACATTTTCCTCCCCTTAAGATTTGAAAGTGTACACTATTTTGTCTCCTAAAAAAGTTTTTATCAATTTTAAAAGCCACTCCACTATTTGTGTATGTTCAGCTCTCTTTACTCACAGAATGGAAAAAAGAGGTTTTTTATACGATCGCTTTATTTGCACAAAAAGAATTTAGATATACGCCAAATAAGAACCTAGCAATTTTCATTCCTGGAAAGCTCTAAACAATATTAACTTTCTAGCTGCGTTTTAGTAGTGCTTGAATATTCTTTCTTTGCCCCTTTTAGCATGCACACTTACCCCTCCTCATCGGGTGGTGGCAACTCGTCACAACCATTGCCGACAGCATCCTCAATTTCTATGCTGTCTTGCTGCACCACCTGTGCTGGTGGTTTCTGTCCAGATGGCATCTCTGCTGGTGCAGCTGGCTTTCTTGTCTTTTTGGCTCGCTTGATGCGCTCGTCGAGCATCGACAGATCCTTCTCACTGAGCTGACCAATCAGTTTGTATATCTTTTCTCCCGCTAGGAAATATGCCATTACAATGCAGTTAAGCGCCGCATTTCGCACTGAGTTGTCACGATCAGAAATTTGACGCGCTATTTCCTTCAGCGCCACTTGCTGCGATGGCTGGCAAATACCCAGTCCATAGTTCTCGATGAGAAAGGTTAACTCGTCAAGGCATTCGGTGCGCTGACGTGCATTTTTTGACTTAAGTCCATCCATAACATACGAGAAGACCTTGGTGAAGGGATACAAAAGGTTTATTTGTCGCAGCACACGACGCACGCCGTTTCGCACAGCATCCTTTGGATCACCAATCTGTTAAAAAATAAGCAGGTTATCAAAATATGCTGCCATAATAAAACATTAATACGCTTACCTTCAACAGTAGATGAGGCACAAAGCTGCTGCCCTCATTCTCGGCCATCATATACTCCATTTCGACCAGCATTTGGAACACGAGTGCTAGATACTCGAGACCCTTAATGAGCACAGAAGGGTTCGTATCATAGAAGCGCAGCGTTAACCACTTGAGAATTAAATCAAGATTACAAATTAACGCTTTTCTATTATTTGGCAAATCCTCGCTCAACTGTTCAATGACTTTCAAATGGTAACTGCAATCGACAAAGGTTTTTCCATTAGTAATACAAAATATATGTTAACAAAGTCCACTTTTCTAGATAAGTGTCATGCAAATTTACGTAAATTAGATATATTTTAAGGCGATTTTCCAAAAAGTTCAGTTATTCTATTTGACTACTAAATTGTTCAATTCAAATATATGAAAGTCATTTACATATAAAAGTAGCACAAGAAATGTATTAAAAATTTAAATTAAAAGCAACAAAGAATTTTGACTCCGAAAAGGTAACTCAAAATTTTTGTTTTGTCTTATTTTTTCCGAAACCAAAGGCGACAACTGCAGATTTAATATTAATCAATGTTTGTTTTTCGCATGCGGGTGTTCCTTTCTAATGGAACTCGGGTGTTTCTGTTTGGTCGAGCGCTGAGTTAACATACCGAAAGTCATCGTGGAACATGTTGGCCATCATTGCCTTGTTCACATTCGCTGTGGTCATCTGATCGCGCAGTAGATCCGTAAACTCCTCGCGCGGTGTAGTAAATGTCCATTTGAGAACTCGCATTTTTTGCTCATCGATGAGTCGCTGGTTTTTAATGTTGTTCACTGCCAGCAACGGCGACGTATCCACATCTTCCTCCTTTTTGCGAGAAGCAGCGGTTGCAGATGCTTTATCGCCAGAGGCATTGGCTGCTTTGGTTGCAATTTGTTTTTGGGCAGCGGCACCACCGCCACCACTGCGTACCACCTTCTTTGTTTCTTCTGGTATAGGCGCTTGCTGCTTGCCTTTGGGAAGCGGCTTGACGGGTAAATTAGGTCGAGCTTTCTCCAGGGCAGCCATGATGTCTTTTTTCGATGCAGGCTTCTGTTTGTCTAGTGCGCGTGCCATTGCCTCATAGCCCAGATGAATCATTATGGCCAGCACTGCTTCATTTGCGTTCTTGCGCACTTCCGCATTGCGATCACATATGTGTGCATACAAATGTGGCACCATTGAGGTAAGCTCTTCCTTGGATATTGATTTGGGCGGCAGAAGTGGCATCTTTTCGGCCAACCACGCCCATAATTCAGCTTTTAGCAAAGGCGAACCACTTTTAAGGGCATCGGCAATCATTTCGTTTTCGAAGAACTCTTTGTAGCCGCCTTGTTCGCCGAAGCTGTTCATACAATTAAGGCCTGCAGCACGAACAAAACTTTTATTGTCGCCTAGTGCATGTAAAAATCCGGGAAAAAGAACCCGCACGTGACTGCGACAGCCGGAGCCCATTGCTGTTGAAAGCTGTTCGCATATGGAGAGCGCAGTTTGCGCTATTTTTGCATTGGAGTCAAGAAGCCGATGTGCGAGCGCTGGAGCCAAATCCCCAATGGTTGGCTTAATCAGCTTGGCATCACTAATGATCGCTTGGAGCTTGGTGAGACCCTCATTTCGCGTTTTCCAATCTTTGTCGGACATTTCCTTTAGGAGCGATTCTGTAATTTGGCTCGATATGTCAACACGTGGCAGCAGATCGGCCAAATTCATAGGTTCCGGTGACGCTCTGGCGTTACCATCTTCATCATCAGCATCGTCCAAATTGTTAGTACTACCCACGCCACGCACAGGCCTGGGCGGTTTCTCGCCCAGATTCTTATTGAACTCGGTTTGAATTTGAGATTTAAGCGCTGGTTTCTCGCCATCAAAGAAAACCATCAGTGCGTTGCCCATGTACATCGTCATGGTGCCAACCAGCTGAATAGCTGCGCCACGAACTGTTGGATTCGTGCTCTGTACACCTTTGCGCACATCTTCGATTAGTATTTTTGGCTGCATCTTAAAGCCAAATTCCACGATCGCCTTGTTAATCCAGTTAAAGGCCTCCGACTGCACTTTAGGTGACTTTTGCTCAAGGGAAAAGCTCAGCACTTTGCTAACGACATGCTCCAATTTGGTGGCTTCGGATAAAGCAGTAAGAGCATCAGCAGCGGCGCCACCGTTCTTCGCATCGGCCAGTTTCTCTGTAATTTCATTGACCACATGATCTACCGTGATGACTGTTAATGGAAAGTTTTCGGCCACACTTCGAATCGCGTCCAACTTTAGCTTGAGGACTTGGAAGTTCATCTCCTTGAGGCCAGGTTTGCGTCCGCTAATAGTTCGCACCAAGGTTTGAGATAAGCCCGGCTGGGCATCATAGCTGGGAATTTGGGATAGTAGCTGTTCCATAGCAGCTAACCGATTTTTCCAGTTGCTGTCTACCAAACCATTTAGAATATCAGCTGAAAGCAGCCCATCTGCCTTTTCCTGTACTTCTTCAGGGGTTAATTCACGTTCTGAATTTGTGGCTTTGCTGCTGCTTGTTTTGGACGTAGCTACGGGTGCTACGCCTGTCGCTGCTGTTCCTGTTTTTTTCATAATCTTTCGAGCACCTGATGTCGCGGGTCGCGCAACTGGCTTCGGTTCTATGCTGCCGCCGCTTGGCTTGGATGCAACGGTCGCCATTTTAGTGGTCGGCGCGGTAGCCGGACGGGCCTCTTTTTTGGGTGCAGTTACTTTAACTTTTATCTCGGTCTTGTCGTGGCACTCCTTAATTTTTGCCATCTTGAGCGCATCCACATCCAGAAGCAGTGGCGCCAGTGTCTTCTCGCTCATTAATTTCATTAGAGTTCCCAGTGCCTCAGCGCTGCTGTCGCGCACCGTGGGATCAGATTCGTTTAACGTTTTCACCAGAGAAGTGGTGAGCAGCTTGACAAGTTTCTTGTTCAATGCCGCCGGCTGGGTGCGACAAAGTGCACGCGCCAAAAACAATGCCGTCTCGGACTTGACGCTGGGATTCTTGTTGGTCAGCGCTTCCACAATATGTTCTTGTTGCGCTTCAAGCGTTGTCGATGCATAAATTGAATCCATTGACTCGCGCAGTGCGCTTACCACATTGGGTTTCTTCTCCTTAAATTTCTCCAACAGCGCCGGCACGCAAGCCTTAAAGTAAATGTTAATTAGAGGAAGCAGGTATGTTATAACAATTGGTTTTACTCACACTTGCATAGTTTGAGAATCGCTTGGAGAGACCTTTGGCTAGCATGGCCAGACATTTGCCAGCTAGGGCCACAAGTACCACATTTGAGTCCTTAGAAATAACCTTTTTTAATGAGCTGACAAGGGCGCCATATTCACCACCTTCCAACTTTGGATTTTCCGTGAGCAGTTTTTCCAATGCATCCAAAGATTCTTTACGCAAAGTCCACTTCTTCTCGTCGAGTTTGTCGTAAAAATCTTTGGGAATTTTGGACAATATATCAACAGGATCTATAAGATCCATTGGATCGACATCCTCAGCACCAGCTTCGCCGTCTTCATCTGCACAATAACAGGTGAACAAAAGACAGCATAAAATATAATATATATATAATAACAGGCACATATGGTACTCTAAGAAAATTCCAAGGTAGCCAATTAATTATATATAATATATATATAATTTGATTGACTGATAATAAATTGATTGATAATAAAAAATATCAATCATTTTTCTCTACCAGTATAGTTTGTGATTAAATATATTTTATATATTTTAAAATATACTAACAACCTTTTTTTTTGATTTCATTTAAGTCAATATGAATAAACAATATTTTTCCGACATAGGGCGATAGATAAGGCAGAATCAAAATAATTAATTTATAAAAAATTGATTATTTGTTTTGTTTTGCAAACGAACACCTTATTGAATTTGATAGGTAATAGCTTCTATTATTCGTGTTGACAAAAGAGCACAAATACGACTACTGAGAAAAGCGTTTAGGGTAAATAATAAATTTTAGAAAAGCAAATCATTATAGATACATCGTTAAAAAGTAAACAGTAAAGCAGCAAAAATGATTACTTAGCGGCCTACGATTAGTAATAACTGAGAGCATTGTATTCACGAAAATATACCTAGTAGGTAGGGGTATGCTTTCTTCGGCGAGCAAAAAATAGACCTTTGTTTGATTACTTGCTTACGATATTTCTTGACTGATTTTCCGATTGAAGGCGACATATTTTCTGTTTATAGGTAGGTAGTAGACTTAAAAATAAATATGCTAAGTTGGGTTTTTACCATCGTACGTATCCTCAACGCCGGCGGCGGCTTCGTCAGCGATCTTCGCCTGTTTCTCCTGTTGCGATTTAAGGTATCTACGAAGAAATATTATTTAATTAAATGAAAAACTGCCTCCCTAAGTCATAGTTATTAACCTGGTTGGCTCGGCCCGATCACCCTTTACTTTATCGAACTCATCCTCCAACTCCTTAACGGTTACCTGTGGCAATGAAGCAATATGTGTCTTCATGACGGCGCCAATCCATCGGTAGCTTTCAACAGCTAACTGTTTGGTTTCATCACGCACTGCCTTGTCCCGATCGGCCATCAGGGGAGCCAACTTCTTGATGAATTGCTTAATGCCGATTACCTTGGAGCCGAATTCCCGCATCGCTTGTGTTGTAGCTGCTACGCAGGCGGCCACAATTTTGGGATTTTTATGGTCCATGCCTTTCACGAGTTCCTCCACCACGGCCTCGTGCTTCTCGATCTCCACATACATAAGTGTGACCTGCACTGAGAGTTCCTTGGTCTTGGTCTTGGGCGCAGCAATACATTTCTGAACAATTCCCGACATCACATCGCCAACAGTCCGACCAGCCAGGCTGCTGTTCTCCACGAATATGAGAGCTGCCTCCAAACCCTTCTCCTGGGCAAGGGCGTTGGAGTCAACCACCATTTTCTTGATGAGACCCGCATATTTAGACCATTCCGGTGACTTCTCGTCATCCAGTTCACGAAAGACTTTAGCAGCCTCCTCGTAACCATCGACTCGCGCCTTCCACAGCTTGTGCACGCATCGCTCCTCAATAGGAAGTTTTTTGTATTCGGTATCCTCAGCCATTTCTATCTATGTCGATATATGTCTGTCTATGATTGGTTGCTATCCGCGACTTGGTTATGGGTTTAGATCAACGAATAAGCAGCTGAAAGCGAAATAATTAATTAATATAAAAATACTGTTGGAAACTTTTTTTGATAGATGTAATTCAAAATCAAAAGCAAAACTAACTCAATGGAGCAGAACTCTCCGATCATGATCAAAATCAATGTTAATGTTTTCAAATTGCGCTTAATTGTGGATGAAATGTTTAGCCAGGAACGTAGCCGATACGCTCGAGAGGCGCTACTTGGAGAAGCGACGAATTTAAATAGGTCGCATGGCCATATTTAGAATTTGACTTCATTAACGCTAAATGCTATTCTTATGGCATAAACACATTTATTTTTAAAAATCGCAAGGATTGAGCACTGGGTGCGCGCCCATGATGAACTCATGTAGTCACACACACACAAACACGCACACGCACAAGCAGCAGGGCGACATTTCATAAATCAAACATGTAAATAACTGTTTCTTCCCTTAATAAATAAAACATTTGGATGCACAGACACGCAACTGTAGATATCGTAGAGTATTTAACGGTCGTCAATGTCGTTTATTCTGTGTCGGTGAGAGCAGCCTAGCCGAGTTTCCCTCCATCTCTCTCATTTCGCACTCTGTTCTTACGAAGAGCGAATTAATGGAGGTAACGCTCTCCCATTCCCTCGCTTTTTCGAATAAACGGATCATTCATATGTTTCTTAAAACGCGTCATGCGTTAACCAAATGGAGACCATTACGGTTTTATCTTGTCAATAATGCAATTTGAGTTAACTAATTTTAAGTATATTTAGTCGAATGGGGTGGAATTACTTAAAAGCCGCTACTTTAAGATACAATTCAAATAGTACATACTGCTCATATTACCATATTTAGAGTACATATATCCTCATTATTGCTGCTAAATGCTATCATAAGGATTGAGCACTGGTTACGCACTCAAGATTAACCCTTCCGGCGAGAGCACCCCTGCAACCACATCAGTGTCTTTCATTTGTTTTGCGCTCCGCTCTCATTGAAATTATGTTAGTGAGCGTGACGCTTGCTGAGTCTTTCGCGTTTTCGAATTAACGGATCAATCATAACAGCAAATGTTTCTCAAAAAGCGTCGTGCGTCAACAAAATGCCGTCGTTTACCGTTTACTCTCACAGCTAATTAAATTTAGTTTTATTAATTTAAAGTAGCTACCATTATATTGCCTATTCAAGCGACAATTAACGCCCACAGCAGCAACAGAAACAAAGCTGCTTTGATATGCGTCTTATTAAATTCCGCTGCAGCACTCACCATTAAAGTAAAGCAAAATCCCAAAGGGCGCACACAGCTGGGCAGCTGGCGCAACGTAATGCAATAACTTCGATTTTTCACAGGCGCATAGAAGGCAAGCCATTACACTCACACATACTCATACAAACCCACACACACAAATCCGCACACACAAAAACAGCCACTGACACTGACACACGGCTTTGTACGACACTAAGCGAAAACGAAATTCCAAGCTGGTGCGGTAACAACAGTACTTTATACTAACCAACCTCTTTGTGCTTTGCGCCACTATTTTATAAAATAATATAATTAATCGTATTGAAAATAAATAATAAAACTGTGCACGACTTTTAAACGGCGACAGCGACGCTCGCTGTCTATGAAATACTGCTGGACATTTCAGTGCGAATGGCAGAGGCACATTTACCATAACAGTGCTCTGCTAAAAGGAGGAGCAGCTCTGTTAAGAATAACTGTAAAGACAACTATATATTTTCTGGTTTTACTTCTATATTTATTACTCCGGATCGTTTAGCGTTATTTCTAGCAAGTGTATCGTATGCCCACCCATAAACTCAAACAAATCCACCCCGGACTGCTTGCCAATCTCATCCATGTTGATGCTCAATGCATGCAGCTTCCATTTTTTGAGCAATGCTTCGATGCACCAATCCGCACTTCTTTCTTGATAGGTGAATATGAATTTGGCACCACGATTTCGCTCCAGCAGGAACGCCACCGTAACAATTATGTCCTCGAAGACGCTGGGATCATAGAAGCAATCGGCAGCTATGATCAAGTCCAAATCAGGCAGTCGAAATACGCTGTTCAGTAACAGCCCCCAACTGAGGCCGACGACATCGATGTCCACACCTGGCTGCAGCTGATTGGCCAGACATGACTTTTGTATGTGGGCTAGAGATTTGGGAAGAATGCAGTTGTCGCTAAGCACCACCTGGGCGCCGCACTTGGCTGCCACTATACCGGGCAGAGCCGTTCCGGCTCCCAGTTCGAGTATCCGTTTGCAGACAAGAGTTTGTCGTCGCTCCCACAAGAAATGGGCCAGAATTGGAGCGCAGGGCCAGGTATAGAATGAGTAAGCGCCTTGCAGAATCTAAATGCATACAGTGATTTAATTGATTAATGGATATTCTTTCTTTTTTGTGAATAAATTTATATTTACCTCGGGTATTTTGATTTCCAAGCGATCAGCCGGTGCATCGGTGACGCCTCCAAATACAAACTTGCGAATATGCTCAGCGTTGACTGTCGCAGTCACAATATCACTCTCGTCACTGCTGCCGTTCATGTGAAAACGCATTTTTACACAAACGCGCTCTTTAAAGGATAGTTCTTAATTACTATTTAAGAACAATCAAATGTTTGTTGTTTACAACCTGTTTGCATGCATTTTAGAGATGAGCAATAGCACACGATTCATCGTGCATGAGTGCGCTCAGCTATTTGTTGTAGCAGTTACACAAGGGTACATATATTTATTTACAAAATATATATTTCTTCGTTTTAAGTCTGTCAATTTTACTGTAAAAATATTCAATTTGCGTCGTACAGATAATCATAAATGTCTTTTAGTATTTTATATAAATTTACACAGACCAAAAGAAATGAATACATGAATCATAAGTACATATGGTGTTTCAGAGTCATGTTATTTGAGTCATCAGCTCTGTAGCACTTCCATATCGACTATCGGTTCTCTCTAGACATATCGATAACTGCGTTAAAAATGTTAGTTTCAGTCGCGACACCTATCGATCTTAGGCTGTTAAGATTGGTCTGTCGCTATTAATACATTTCCGGAAAACTCTTCAACTTCTGTATAAGTTTTATATGAAAAAATATCAGCATGCCTCCTAACTCGGTGCGTGTTGGTGAGTGGGAGCTAAAGGGACATCTGGGCCAAGGGGGCTTCGGCGAAGTGAAGCACTGGAAAAACCGCACAACAAACCAGGAAATAGGTATGCAATCAATACATGAGTACGTGCTTCGTAGAACATTTATATAGTATACTATACTTTTCTATACATATAAAGAGTATAGTATATGAATGCCCTAGCACACATACAAACACAAATGCACTTATACATGGAAGTGTAAGCCGATTCCTAGAATTAGCTGATTCAAGAATTTGTTTGTTTACTTTAAATTCTTGTCTCTGTGTGTGTGAGCTGATAAGTAAGTAAAAATTCTTTACCCTAGCACTATGAATGAAAAACTTATAAAAAGTGCTCTTGCTGTAGTACAATTTGTTGTTGCTTTGAGTGATTTGGGAATTGTGTGTTTATCTTGAAACAGCCACCAAGCAGATCAAGAATGACATCCAGGACAAGATCAGCGTTGATCAACAGGAGACGATGAAAAATCGCTGGCTTCAGGAGTTTGAATGGTCGCGCAAATTTAAAAAGTCCTTCATTGTAGCAGGCATTGAACTGGACAGTGATTCCAAGGCATTTATTTCGTACTTAAATCGCAATCACATCTGGAAGCTGCCTGTTATAATACTCGAGTATTGCAATGGAGGAGACGTGCGAAAACTTTTGGAAAAACCGCAGAATGCAAACGGTGAGTGGGAGAAACAATGGAAGTTTTATAAACTTCTTAATTAATTTCTGTTGAGCCATAGTTGATCGTATTACACTGAACAGCACAGATTTATGTTGAATTTGCCTTCTTCAGAAAATTTCGGTTAATAACAATAACTATTAATGACTTTTATAAGTGATTAGTTTTCAGTAATCAGTAATTATAATATCGGCTTTATTTTAGGTTTGTCGGAGTTTGAGGTGCGCGAGATTTTGTTTGCTCTTCGACAAGCGATTGACTTCTTGCACACCAACTGCAAAATCTGCCATCGCGATCTAAAGCCAGATAATATTGTGATACATCGTACTGGCAATGGTCGCAAAGTTTTCAAACTAACTGATTTTGGTCTGGCACGCGATTCGCCAGAGAAAACAATTCAGCAAAGCGTCGTCGGCACTAGGCACTACTATGCACCCGAGGTAGTGGACACCGGCAAGTACAAGGAGACGGTGGATTACTGGTCAATGGGCGTGATTGCTTACGAGACGGCAACTGGTGTATTGCCCTTCATACCCCATCAGACTGTCGTCAATATTCATCTCAATATTGTGAAAAAGAATAAGGACTGCATTGCCATAACAGAGGATTGTACGAATCCGAATCGTTTCTTTTTTCATAACAATATACCAATTGGCCATCATTTGAGCCAACCGTTGTTGGCGAAGTTTATTAAGTGGTTGCGCCTAGCACTAGACAACGATCATTCCAGGCGTGGCTGCTTGGCGGCAACTGATGAAGTACAAGAGGAAGGTGCACGACCTGCTATTTTTACACAGGTCGATCGACTACTGCAGATGAAAGTGTTGACTGTTTTTGCTGCAAGCATCTACAAACTCTTGGAATACGAACTGACGCCCGACATGACAATTCAGCAATTAACCAAGCTAATTGAACGCGACACAAAATTTGAATTAAAAACGTTTTATTTTGTGCTACCTACGGGTCATCCACACAAACGTTTGACGCCACAAACCTCACCCATTGATCTCTATGTAGACGATTGGCGAGATACTAGCGAGGAATCGCGGAATCCACCAGTTATGCTCTACATTTTTAATGTAATGGAAAAGATAAAATTTGAGCCGCCCACTCCAAATATTCCCGACATGCTACAGCATTTCCTTAACAAATGTGATATTAAATTAGAAAAGTGGTTGGCTAGACGCATGATATTGGATCTGCATTACATGCTTAACACAGAGCAAGCACTTGTTAAAATGCTGCTTTGTGGATATAACGAGTACGCACTCTCTCTAGAGCATGAAATTCTCGAATGTCAAATCCTCATTAAAGATTTAGAAAAGCGAAAGGATAAGTGCTGTGGTGTCATAGAGCAATTCCATGCGCTGATGGCTGCTGCAAAAGAGGAGAACAAATTTCAGCTGGTAAATAGCTAAATAAAATGATTATTTTTTAATGACTTAAATAACCAAATAATATTCATACACTTGCAGGACAATAACCAAGAATGGCAATCCAAATTGACAAGTGTGGTCCGAAAACATGGGGAAATCGTCAATTCTGTCGAAAGCATCATCCATCATTATGAATCGACATTGCGTATCATACGGAAAGATGCAATAAAAGCGAGTGAAGAGATCAAAGACAAGATACTTAACAGTGATATTTATAATATGTACGTAGAAAGTTATTTTTAACAATTATATTTAAAAGCATTTTAAACAATTATCATTATCTTTGCAGCAAGAATTTTCAAAGAATTTATCTCCGTGCTGATGCCATAACGTCCGCAGAGCTGCGAAATATTGCCTTTGAATTTGCTCAAGCTCTTAATGGATTTCTCATGAATGAAAGCATTGAAAAAGTACGCATGACCATTAATGGAACGCATTTTCGCTTCAGAAAAATTGCAAATGTTGTGCAAAACGCCATGGAGAATCTTAATACAGTTCAGAAAGAGTTGTTGCAACTGCAATTGGAAATGCTACCCAGTGCTACTCCGATGCCACCGCCGCCCATCTTTCAACTGAATAAAGCGATGAGCAGGATGAGCTTTGGTGTCGCTAATATTCAAGCAGCAGCTAGTTTGGATCCATTCAGTAGTTTGTGCACCAATAATATTATCTCCCAGGCGATGGACATCAGCCAATTGTGTGTAAATTAAATGCCTGTTTATAGTTTCCGCCCACTAATTTGATGAACATATCTTTTCAGAATGGAGCAGGAAATGGACGTCGAACACAGTTAGATGTCCAATGATTTAAATGCCTTCCAGATTTACTGCTTGATATTTCGTGAATATATTCATATTTTATATTACATTTTATGTAAGCTCAAAGTTGTTTTGCAGAGCTTAACTTAAACAAATTTTTATATATCTTGTTTTTATTGTTATTGCTTTTGTAAAGCAACGTTAAATATCTTCCTCATTATGTTACCTATGTCATGCGTTGTATGTTTATTATTATTTTTTTATAATTGTATGGATTAAGTATGTATGACTATTTACTTAAACATTATATTTGGTTCATGACATTTGCTTAAAATTAAATATATATATTTATCCCATTAGCTATTTCTTTGTTTTTTCTTCTGAAATTAGATATTCTCAAATTAATTATATTTATTCACTTGGCGCGCAGAAATTTCTATTAACTCACAAGTTAAAAGTCTGTTTTGATTTGTATATATCGGAAACTTCTCAGAAAAGAGCCGGCTGTATATCAAGCGAGTTTAAATGTAATGTAGGATTAGAAGTTGTTTGATTGCTTTGTCTGATTATATACATAACCAGGCTATGTATTATATATCCAGATTATAGATTGATATCCATAGAAATTGAAATATTCAATTATGTTTTGTATTATTTAATTTAATGCTATCTTGTATACTCTCTTTACGTTATTGAAATTGCTGGTAAGCGTAAGTTAAGTAAGCTAAGCGTTATTCATAAATACATAAGAGCAACTTGATTGGAAAACATCTGTGTTGGTGTGGCTTTGCAAATTTGCTGAGGATTGCAATGTCACGGAAAATTGCAGTCTGGCAGAATTGAATGCGTCAGCTTTCGGCCAGTTGTTCTCAGCTATAAAAGCAGTGGAGCAATGGCTGAAAATCCACAGAATACGCTCGACACCAGTGAGAGAGCTACACATACAGCAATCAACGCAGCCGACAAATGGAAAGTAAAATATTCATCACCCTATTCCTGGTGGGGCTGGCAATCCAGACGCTGGCTAAGCCCAACAAAAAGTCGAGTAAATTGCGTAAGTATCTTGTGATTATACGTATTGCTTACAGATTAATTAAGCCCTATGCAGCTGGGTTTCTCAAGGTTTGTTATCGCGACGCACCGGACTTGAATGCGTGTGCTCGTCAATCCTTTGAATCACTGGAGTCGCGCCTAATGGACGGCATACCTGAGCTATATATTCCGCCCATGGAGCCACTGCGTGTTCCCGAGATCAAAATGGATCAGGATTCAGGCGCCATTTATTTGCATTCGGTGTACAAGAATGTTAAGATATCCGGCATATCGAAACATAACCTCCACAATCTCACCATCGATCCCAGCCAGCTGAAGTTTTCTCTAGCGATTACATTTCCCACACTAAAGCTGGAATCGGAATATAGCATAAAAGGCAAGATCATGATGATGCCGATGCTCGGAGATGGAACCTGTAAAGTCGAGCTGAGTATGTTAGATAAAACAATTGAAATGTGAGCTGTATTTAACCTTCTTGAATTTATTAGCGAATATTACAATGGCCACGGAGTTGATTGGCGAGGAGTATATAAAGAACGGTGTCACCCACTTGAGGATCAAAGACATCAAGATTAAATACGAGCTCGCCGATGTGCACATGCAGCTGGATAATCTCTTCAATGGCGACAAGGCACTCGGCCAACGCATGAACGATTTTCTCAACGAGAACTGGCGATCGCTGTCGGAAGAAGTGCGTCCACTGATGATCAAGGCATTGGTGGATATCCTACGCGCATCCATAGACAAATTGTTTGATGCTTTCAGCTACGATGAGCTGCTGCCCTCGATGAAAATATGAGCGGCTCAATTGAAATTTAAATAAAATATAGATTTAATCATAGGTAGGTAGTGAAAACATATACAACTACAAGCAGTAACAAAAATGAATGCAAAAATAAATTATATATTTTATATAATATATATACTTAAATAAAAATATTTAAATATATATATTATATCTATAACACAATCCGCGACTCTTGTTCCACGGCAGCTGCTGCTTTAGAGCAGCCACAGTTTGGTGGGCATCTTTGAGAAGACGTTGTTCCACAGGCCATGGAAAATGTCTGCTAGTCCCAGCTCCAGATCGGGGCGCAGCTCAGCTATCACTTCGTTACCGTTCTGGTTAAGAAATGCATTTATGGAAGCAGCCAAAATCTCGTTGCCATTGAAGAGGTTCTTTAGGTGAATACGCATGGCGCCCACCTGAAAGCTGACTTTCATCTCATCAATGTGTATGATCTCATCGCCAGTCTGGGTTTCATTATGCAGCGATATTTTTGTATAGACGGCTGTGCGGACATTCTTTAAAGCCATGGCCACATCGCCGTTGCCAACCAGTGGGAGCAATAGTATGTTGCCCTTCAGATTGTATTTGGCCCTAATTCGCAGTCGAGGCAGCTCGAGCTCAAAATTCAGCTGACGTCGAGCCAGATCCAAGCTGATCCGAATAAATAAGCATTAGCTAACATATAAATACGAATATGATCAGCACTTTGTATTTATTTACCTGGCACTGCGCACTGTCGCATTGGAGGGTCCGCGCACGACTAGGTTCTGGAAGCCGCCGGATAGCACCAGATTTCCGCTGCCCTTCGAAACGGACACCTGATCAATGTTCAGTGGCTCAAAGCTCTTCACTCCAATCTGTGGTATTCCGGCAGCCAAAGCTGGGAAACAGCCCTCGAACAGGTGCCGGAAACATTTGTTCTCATTAGGACTAGATCGCTTACAGGTTTGTAGCCAAGGTGCTGTGCAAAATAATATATGCTATAATCATTTTGTAAGCAGATCCCGGTTCTGTATATTTAGTACAGTTTTATTCACTTTAAATAAAATTAGCTTTTTACTTGAAATCTCGCAAATAATATATTATAACTCAAATATTTGTGGTTTATCACTTCCGGAATAGCTCTTTGCTTGCCACAATATATATATAACTAATGCGAAGTTGCGATATCAGTTTATTCCATTTTCGTCATACTTACGTCTCTCCTGCAGCGGCGGCTTATCATTAAATATTTCCCGTGTGTAGGCAGTTGCACTTGGTATTAGATAAATGATAACACATAAGCTCCAACTCGCAGTGAAAGAAAACATGTTTAACCACTAAATATCCTTGTTTGAACAGCTTCCTTTATTGGGAGTTCGCGTAATCGGGATTTGACAATTTTGTCCGTTGAGCGCGTCCGTTGTCGCCGACGTTTCAAGCCGAATTGCTGCGGCAGCCACGTGAAATGTTGTACGAAACCATGACATTAGCTTTGAGTATATGTGTGCGCGACCACTTTTCGTTTACATTTTGTTTACATTTGCACTTGTCCCAAAGATGCCGCAACCCGTTGCTGCAGCAGCAGGCCAAAGTAGTAGCCAAAACTTGAAACACAGCTCGAGCACCGCGACACACCCGTTTACAACCGCTTACACCCGCTTACACCCGCTTACACCCACTTTCCAATAAGACAATGCCACGCAATGTGGCTAAATTATTGTAATACCCTGCAATTAGTTAGTTGTTCAAACTGGTTGGACATCGTGAATAGAAATTAGAAATGTATATTTTGATTTTTATATTATTTTATATATTTATTTAAATAAATGTGTTTTTATGATGCCTTCCTAGTCTCTGCAAATGTGAATGTACCGCAGTCGATTTGGGTCTCAGCCAGATATGCGTTTAATCAACCATTTGTTGCTTTGATATTTGGATTTTTATTTTGTTTTGGATCGTACTTTCGTTCATTGCGTATACGCCACCAACTTGTTTTTTCTTTCCATCCATTGCGCCACATACTGCCGCTCGCCCGCCCGCTGTGATGCCCCTCTGCCTGCCTCTGCCCCCAGGGGTTCCGGGGCAACTTCACTGAAGTTGCTCACCTGTTGACTACTTCTGGTATTACGCACACATCGCCGCAAAGGGGCTTCACTGTCATGGCTGTTGGCTTGGCTCGCTTGGCGTCTGTGCTTCATTGCCTCTGCGGTTGCGGTTGCAAGTCTTTTGTTATGCGGTAACTTACATTAGCATTGCCCACATTGTGCTCGATCATTTGGCTTTATCTTTGCCGATGCTTAAGTTAAAAGTTGGCGTTTAAAAAACATTAATATTCAGAGTGTGTGAGACTTTTTTCTTTGCCACTCATTATATTGTTGCATGTGCAGACCCAGACCCCCTGGCAAGGTTGTGATTGCGACAATAGAGAGGCCAGTATTATATTTTTTCTTTCCAAACATTCACCATTATATCAGCATCTCTTCGCTGCTCTTTAAACGCCTCATCGCGTGCGGAAATTACCAAATTAGCCGACTGTTGTAACAGTCAAAAAAAATTATTATTTATTAATTTTGTTTTTATATTTGTGTCCAGCCTCCGTTGCGTTATCGCTGATTGCATTTATTGCCGGTTCCTCACCGACTGCCCCAGCGAATATGGGGAGTCGACATAAAATACATCAAACAGATGATCCTGTTTATTATATAACTGTTCACTATGTACATTTCTGTATGACTCGAATGAAATCTTATATTATTCAAACAGATTTACACACCATTATTTTTTTTACTTTTTAGTTTTAAGATTTTGTATTCAGAATATTCCTATTATATTGCAGTTAACAGCTATTCACGTAACTATTCCAGTTGCTCCCTTATCTTTGCAATCCCAAATTGACCTACTCATATAACTACAGACGAACCAATAAAGATTTTAGTAAACCCAATCAAACCCAAATCCATTTAGTCAAAACACATGTTTGCTTCAGCGCGCCTCAGGTGGGTTCAATAGCTTCACTTGATGCCATTTTAATTAGTTATTTATATGCAATGTATGTGACTGCAATGTAAGCTGAAGCACCATCGACTTATAGAGGCGACATTGACCGATTAAAGCACAGTGTAAAATGGGCTTGTTTTTTTTCTTTTACAAAGTATAGGATTTTCGTAAATACCCTAAGGGCTGTTATGGAACTAAATATTGTAAGCACGTTTTCAATAAGTGGACTATACTATACTATACTATACTTTACTATGGACAGATGGTTTCATTAGTTTATTACCTTTACTAGTTATTAGTTTTTATTGAATACACTCTACAAATAAATCGATACACATATTTACCAACATTAACACAAATCAGTTGCAAATTTGGAGATTTTATATATCAGTCTGTATAACAAAAACAGCTTTAAAATTTCAGTATATTTCGTATATTTAATTACTCAATGATTTTATTTTTGCTTTATCATGCAAACGGCTTGATCAAGTCCATCATTCAGTTTGCTAAAACTTACCACATTGCTTTCTGCTAGCATACTTTCGAGAGCTAACAAAAAAAAAGTTGTGACTTTTTGTGCAGCATACTTTTGAGCGCGTATTAATATACTCTACGTTAATCCAATCAAATTTAGTCATATCGATGCGTATCGAAATAAAACTCAGTCCCTAGCGTGAATGTATGTTTAAGTTAAATTTTATTTATGTGGTAATATGCATGGACTTATAGGTAATATACTTTTCAAATGGCTAAATGATCTATGATTGGATGTGCTTTATACTCTATATGGATAATTTATGCTAATTAGAGAAAGAGAATAATGTAAAACTAATTTACAATTGTTACATGGTAGCTCAACCTTAGACTAACGGGGCACTTAAATGAAACGGAACGAAGCTATAAACAAATATTTGTACAAAACTTTCGTGCAGTTATTTACAGGCATTACATAAAATAACTAATTGCAACTTATTTAAAACTAATTCAAAGTCTTTTCAATATGATTCCAACGAAGCTCCAACGAGGGTGTCTGCTGTGCGCTGTGTGGGTAAGAGATCACAGAGATCGCTTTCGTTCAGGATGTGGCCATCAGCTTGGCGGCCTGGATGACATTGTGCTGATGATGGTATCCGGCCAGATCGCCGCTCGCCCCACCAGCCATTGCCGACGAGGCAGCTCCGCCCAAGGCGCCAAACGAGGCGCCAAAGTAACAATTGTTCACATAGTCGTAATTGGTGGCACTTGCTTCTGTCTTCACTCCATAGGCTGCAGCAGCTGCCGCAGCGTGTAGATGATGGTGAGCCGCTGTGGCATGGTGGCCGTGCGAGCTGCCCGTCAAATGATGGTGTTGATAGTGCGGCGAGGGCGTGCCGTTGCTCAGAGTGGGCGTGTCCGCAGCATTGCTGCTGTGCGTCGTATATGCCGAGGCGGCGGAGCTGCTGCCAGGCGTGTACAGCTGCGAGCTGGCCGCATGCAATTGCCTAGCGCTTAACTGCGATTGGTGGCCGAGTTGCTGATGCTGGTGTTGCTGCTGTTGCTGCTGATGTTGCTGTTGTTGCTGCTGCTGCTGCTGGGCATAGTGTGGAAAACATTGCTGATGCGACGGCACTGGCTGCTGCTGCGCCTGCTGGCTATGATGCTGCCCCATGAGGCTGCTGCTCTTCAAATCCGTATGCAGCTTATTGAGGCTGTGGCGTTCCAGACTAAGCGTGGGTTTGAGATCTGCAAGGCACAGAGAAAGAGAAGAAAGTTAGAAAGGTTAGAAAAACTTCAAAAGCAACAATTGATATCTATGTGAAACTATATTTATGTGAATACAGATTTGTAGAGATTTTTCTATGGTCTTTCCCTGGCTTTCTCAATACATAAATAATTTTATTCGTATGTTTAAAAAAAATCGACTCTTGTTCTTGATATTGATATAGTCAAGCACAACATATATTTCTAATCTATTCTATTTGCTTTGCTTACCATGCTCCTCTTTGCACTCCTTGATGGCCTCTGTGGTTGAGCCCGATCCCGAATTAGTTCCCGCCGTGGAGCCGCTTCCTGTCTTCTTGGGCTTGCGCTTGCGAGTCTGAATGCCGTCCTTGCGCATGGCCAGCGGCCGATTGACGCCGTGCAGCTTGAAGTAGAGCCCACAGGCATTGCACACTGGCTCCCCGTCGTTGTTGCGTCGCCAGAGAGTGGTCGTGCGTGTGCCACAGTTTGTGCAGCACAGGCCTAGCCGACGCGTAGCGGTCTGTGGGAGTAATGTACGGATTAGTATGGGTACTGACTGACAAGGGAGCTGTGGCTACTCACTGCACTCACCAGTCGCTTGCTGGGCTTTATCAGTGGCCGGTTCATGCCGTTCATCTTGTGATACAGGCCGCAAGCGTTGCAGAGATAGTGGCCGGTGCCGTCACGTCTCCAAAGGGGCGTGGAGATGGCGCCGCAGTTGACGCACTCGCGCCCCTCGCCAAACTGAAAGTCCATGGCGCTCTCGTAAGGGGAGGAGCGCTGAAAGCCAGTTGGATCGTAGCTACGCCAGGGCGCCATCATAACGGCAGCATTCTGTGTATAGAACTGCGCCGGCAGCTGAGCGTGCGCAGATCCAAAGCTATCCGTCGTCCAGGCGTTCTGGGCCGCTGCGGCGCTGCCAAAATGCGCCGCTACGTGATTGTATTGGCGATTGGAGGGCACATAGACGGGCGCGTTCACCGCCTGTTGGTGATGATAGCCGGAGACGCCGGCGGCTCCTCCAGCTGCTGCCAAATCCGTATAGGCGGCAGCCGCAGCGGCGCTGCTGCTGTGATACATCTTGGAGCTGGCAGCGACGGCGGCCACCTGCAGCTGCACGTTGTGGTAGTCGCCGCTCAACTGCGGATAATCACGCGTCGACTGTTGATCCGAGGTCGACTGCAAAAGAGATGACCAAAAATACAACAAATTAGACCAAAGTAACAAATACTACTCTCTCTCTCTCTCTCTCTCGCTCCCTATATGGCACTCTCTATCTACTGGCAACTGGCCTTTTCTCTAACTCATTGCCACTCCCTCGCTCTTTTCTGTTTTGTCTCCCAGGTGCAGCTGCCATTGGGCGACACCCCGTCGCGAGTAGCCATTTTGGTTGCTGCCTCTTGCTGCAGTTCTTTAGCTGTGCTGGGCTCCCTCGCCACACACTCACACACACACACATGTGCGCTCTCTCTATCTGACTCTCTCTTTCTCGCCCTCTCTCTGCCTCTCAGAACTCGTTTTTGTCAGCGGGGCCCTTTCGTTCCAACTCATCTTAAATGAATGGCGCGCTGCATCTTTTGTGACTCGTATCTGTATCTTTGTGCATTTGCAGCACTTACAACTGAGTTTCATCTGGTTGCCATGCGTAGGCTCCACAGATTTTTCCGTACATACATATACATAATAATATACATATGCTGCAGTACGTGGGCTTTGGACGTAGTTTTCTTAATGATGGCCATAACTATTATATGGGATGCATTATATTCATTATCAATATTATTAATCATAATTTTACTGGTACAAAAACCTGTTAGGGTGTGTCTTGCGTGTCTAAGTGTAGTTGTTTCCATAGCCGACATAAGTAAAGTACTATAAATATTATTAGACTCTTTAAATAGCACTGGCAACTTGGCAACTAAGCTAATTACCATATCTAAATATAGGAGTTGGATCTATACAGCTGTAAATATTTATTAGATTTTCTAACGATCTTAATGCTTAACCTTTTAAAAAACGTTGCCAATTTAAGAAGCGTAATTTTTCATTCTGCCATTACTGAGATCAAAAAGGAGAAAAAAAGAGAGTGGATGTTATTCATATTATTCTTCAGTTATATGTATATATATATACATATACTATATTACTTTGACTGTCTGCATATTTATTTATAAATTATCATAATTTTCTCCAAATAAAAAATCAATATTTTTCAGTTGCAAAGCTCCAAAATATTTCTTCACAGTTGAAGAAGCTTTACAGGTTTTTAAAAAATTGTTTTTTTGTTGTTTTCAAACAAATTTATCATTCAACATTTTTGCACCACATGAATTGTCTTCAAGTGCCGTTGGCTGACTTTCAAAACGTTTTCCACATAGTCTTTCGCTTTGCAAAAGGTTCAATAACCAAGGCAACCAAAAGGGAAATAAATATAGAAATCTGTTTTTCACATCAAAATCAATTACGGCGCCAATTTCATATATTTGTTGTATTGATTTATATATATATATATTACTCCCATGTGTATACCAAAATACATTTGACGTCTTTATCTTATCCCAGAATATTAATGCGATGATGTATGAAATTTTAAATTTCAGTTTGCGCTTTCAATCTCTGCTCCACAAGTCAAACATATGGCCGCTGAGCAGCGGGGCATGAGAATTTAGAGGCAAATGCTAAATAATTTGTAGCAAACAGCTCAATTGGACTTTATATAACATATTACTTAATGCATGGAGAACTTTTGGCTAAATGTGGTTTAGCCGGCGGCAGTTTGGCGTTGTTAAAAGCAACACAATTTAGCTACACACACTCTCTATGCGTTCGTTTTTAATTAGCTTCGTTAATTATTTCTATCTAATTATTAAATGGAAAAGAAAGCCGTTTTCAACACTTTTCCCACTAGCGAGAAGATCAATTGACGCAAATTTTAACACAATTCCCGAAATGCCAACGAAATGTGCAGCGTTCCACAAACGCATTTGAGGGAAGAGGAACAGCATAGCAGCAACAACGAGAGAAACGAGAATTCGAGCCATCAAAGAGTTGACCACGCGTGCATAATGACGTCGCTCCCTTTAGAAGATCAGTCGATCAAAGAGAGCGCCGTCCACTGCCGATACTCGAGGCGGTGCTTCATCAAAGGAGCGGCGACCACACGAAAAATTGTCAACATGTTGCAGCCTCGAATGGCCAGGATCGAGATCCGAATGGGATCAGTGCGCGATCGCAGGCACTTCGAAGTGACTGCAGAGGCGCTTATTAAAATGCGAGCACAAAAACAAAACTGAAAACTACGATGAAGACGAAGCAGAAGCAGAAGCAGAGGGAGAAGAATGAAGGTGGAGAGAACTCAAATAAAGAGCAATAAAAAATCAATTTACTAAAAATGAGCCACAAATCGAGGATCAGCAGGTCGCGGCGCTGATGAGGACGATGAGTAGAACGTTAATAATTTGTCACTGCAAATGAAGGAATAAAAACAAACAGAGAAAACCACTTGAGCGGCGGCCAAGTGAAGGAATAAAACCAAAAAGAAATAACAGAGGAAAAAAAACAAACAAGCCAACAGCGAGGAGGGGTTCGGGAACACTTAGGATTAAAGCGGCGCTTTAAGTGGTTTTTTATAAGTCTCTCGGCTTAGGCTAAGTCGAAACCGGGTGCGCTCGCTCAGTGGACCGCAGCGCCAGCCAGGTCTATGCCAAGTGGATCCTGTTTCAGGTACTTCCCCCCTCTTCCCCTTCTTCCAGCGCACTCCAGCTACACACACTTGACTCATTCATGGATCGTTGCTTTCTCATAACTCTAACTAGCGGATGTCAACTGAAGATTATCGAGTTTAGTTTTCCTGTAAACGTTTGTTCGATTTTATTTATGCAGCGAAAGGTGTGCCAATTGCAAAGCCAAAACAAGAAAGCTTCAATAAAGAATAAAGAAAATTCTAATTTTTATAATTAAGTCAACAGTTTTAGAATAATTCTATTTAAATTTATATACATATGTATATTTATTATATTGATTGTGAAAAGGAAAATTAAATCTTTTAATAAAAAAAATTGCATTAAACTTTTGTATTCAGTTGAAGCTTGAGATGTTTAAGTCGTATTTACCAAATTTAATTTTAATTGAATGTATCTCTGGTTTAAATGTAATAATATCAATACTGAGCGGAGATGCGAAACTTGGCAAAGGTTAAAAGGAACTGAATGAAATTAGCACTTGTAGACAGAGTGCCAATCGGGCTATTATATTAGCACATGATTCAATTTGCTTTTATCGTAGTCTATCGATTAGAGAAGTCGTAAAGTAATTAGTGTAAATGGATCCAGTTCACAGTTTAAATTAATTTACCAATTAGTATCTACAACTAGCTATATCGTTTAGCCCAAGTATATTCATTCCGAAAATTTGAATACCAGTTTAATGAAATTATGATTTATAGCTGGGAAGTAAAACGTGTGTTGGAATATGTGAATGGTATGAAATGTGTAAAGCTAAACTTACATCGCCATCACTTAGCAAAATTCCCATAATTTATTGGTTTGATTTTAGCGCGATTTTCTGTTTGGCAGCTTGTTAAAGGATTGATTTATGGCAACGCGGAATTCAAGTTCAAACTGTATCACAGAGACGCAAAAATGCGAAATTAATTGCAACGGACTTGGAAATGCGGGATTTGGTTACATTTATTATTATTATTTATGCGGATCGATCGCTTGGATTGAGCATTTAATGGGCTTTGTTGTAAGCCTTTGATTAACGCGGCTAATATAGCAATAAATTTTCGTATTAATCCAGTTGCGAGCACTTAAAAGATTTGAGTAATTGTTATTTTTTGGTTGTTTACTGTTGTGATTGTTGTTGCGGAACGCGAGCACAACGAACCGACTTCCTTGAGGCGTGCAAACAAACTAAAAAACGCCTCAAAGTAAACAAAAACTTAATCCCAAAAATCCAGTTTCAGCTGACGTCGACGCCAACTTCGGCTGAGACAGCGGCAGCAGCACCAGCAGCAGCAGCAGCAACAGCGACAGTGACCGAGAGCAGCGCCACGCAATTCGAAGAGAAGTCAACGGCAACAACATAAAAAGTCAATTTCATCAATGGGCAGGCAAGGCAGTCCGTCCGTGCGTCTGTCTGCCTACTCCCTTCCTTCGAGTGTCACTTGCAGGCGTTGCCTTCACACAAACGTCGTGTGCAAGCGAGAGGGCGGACACAAGAGCTAGATGGAGATGCCGTCGGCTGACTGACAGGTAAAAATTTGTAGGTGCATTTCGAATGCAGCCACTGCGAAGCCGGCTGCGCTGCTGCAGCGAAATTAGTCAATTTGATGTAAGTCTCGGAAAATAGATATTGCCCAGCACTTGAAACCGAAAACAGGTCCGAACTACTCGAGCTACTTGCTGCTAGCTGAACGGTAGGCACTCGCCTCCATGAGCCTGCGTGAAAGTAATCCGCTTGATCGATAGCCGACCGGGCTAAGCTACGCTGATCCCGCTGACCCCGCAGCTCACAGGCAGCAGTGTCACCGGGTCGTTAGACCGTGCTGTGGGCGTGAACAAGTCCCAAATAAGAAAGTAACCATGGCAAAGATCGAAGGCTATAGTTTAATTAATTGACGGAGGATTTATTTACTGTGATGTCGCTAATTGCAAGGGACTCACAGAAGAGTGGAGGCAAATAGCACCTAAGAGAAGGACCTCTTTCCAAAAAAACTCTCCCAAAATAATATAAGTGCATTCCAAAAGAAACAAATTAAGAACAGAAACTGAAACAGATATGCATATTGCATTTATAGTGATTTGATGAAGGAACTCTGTTGAATATAAGCAGAAATTTTTGTCAACTCATAGATCAGCATAGGCGAAAGATGGGCCTAGGGGCAACGAAATGCAGTCCTTCGTTATTGAATTAATAACACAGATTCAGTCTTTTAGTCCGCAAAGACTATGTATGTTAAAGGATTATTCAATAATGTAATTTGAGCTAATTATTTCAATACACATACATACATACATATTAATCAATCATACTGTCATTCCTTGACAAATGCAGCTGGCTTCTATTGGCCATTTATTCACTGACACTCATCAGTTCAACAGATAACCACAAGTGGGCCAAATACCACTCACAATATTGTTAAAGCCCGTGGTGTGGATCATTAATCAAACGATTTGCCTTAGGTTCTGGTCAGCGAGAGTCACATAATTCACCCATCAAAAAAAGGTTCGTTGGCAACCTTCCTCCCCAGCTGGATGCTAAACAAATTCTTTCCATTAAAATGCAAAAAGCAAGCAGAGCGAGTGAAAACTGAGTCAAATCAGTCGCAGGAGAGTGTGTGTGAGAGCGAGAGAGAGAGAGAGAGAGAGAGAGCGAGCGTCTGTTGAAGCAGAAGGAACGAAAGATGTCAAAACAAAAAAACCGCAAGCCAGACAAGCGCATATTTCAATCGACGCTGACACATCCTGCTGCGCTAATGGACCTTAATTTGTGAACAGCTTTATATATCATGCGCCGGCCCGTTAATGTGATCATCCACACGATCTTGTTGACGAGGCGCAGCCACCATATGTAGCTGGATCCGAAGCTGCTGCGGTGATTAAGTTTTATGACGTTTATCAGGCGAATGCGTTGAAGGAAAGGCCACGATATGAGCACCAGACTTGGCACGCGCTTTCCTGGAAGCACAACTGAGCCGAGTCAGAATGGAAAACGTTTCGCTTTTGGAAATTTGAATGAAAGTTAAGAAAAGTGTATAAAGAGTGAGTTGGAAAATCATTGATATGCATATTATTTGACTGATAGCAGCCAGACAAATGATAATTGCTCTGGCTCCACTAATCCTGTATACCCTTTCAGTTGCCCTACCCAAAATTTAGGAAAATGTCACCGAAATTTCAAAGTGGCGTCACCGCCAACGTCTATCCGAAGTATTCCATAAGTCCCCTTAAGCGCTCTAGTGCATTGCATTTGATTACAATGCCTATTGATCGTCTCATGATTGTCTCACTCTCATTGTCGCTCGATCAATGCGTGCTCTCTTTCTCTCTCTCTCTCTCTCGCTCTCTGTCTCTCTGTTTCTGTTGCCGTCTCGCGCGCTCCTTCGGCAAAGATGAAAGAAATCTTTATTGGTTTTTGTAGTGATTTTAAGTGGATTTGTGGTTCGATTCTTAATGGCAAAGTACGCCAGCAGCCACAGCAGCCACAGCAGCAGCATCAGCGGCTCTCATCCACCTTCAACTCTACTCCGCTCTCAGACCCATGTCTGGTGGTTATATCGATTTTATTCAAATTTGTATGTTTATTTCTTCTTATGCGTAATTATGAGAATCTCTTCAGATGCAGACGTCGCTCTCTTGAGTGTTTTAGGCAGTTTCGAGTTGTAATTATAGCGTTTTTATGTAGCAAACGCATTCGTAGAGTGTATCAAGCGATTAGTGGGGTTTACATGCAGTTACTTTGCATATTGAGAGTTATATATGCTGATGAAAGAAGTGTTAAGCTGAGTGAGTGTAAAAAGCTTAGCTTTGGTCTTAAATTGACAATTATATTTCAAATATCAATATATGTGTTTATTATAATAGCATAAGCTGAAATCAAGTTCATTATGCTATAGATTCATATTAATATTATTTCTTCCTTAGTCAAAGCCTTACACTTGAACAGTTGAATAGAAACTGCTCAGTATTGATTACATTAATTTAGTTAATGTATTTAGTCTACGATAGTCTACTGTCTACTTACATATGTGGGACATTGTGGCCAATGACTATTCAAAGGCGACAACCTCCTCAAGATTTCAATTTGACAGAATGTATTCGATAAGACACCGGAATAGAGAATTTCCTGATGGCAATGCTTCTACCTATGTGAACATGTGTATATCTGCATGGCTTATCGCAATGCAATTAGGGCTTTTGCCTGTGCGCCGCAGCTGAAGCAATTACTCATCGCCGTGACACATGACTGCACCGAAACTATGTCCCATAGCTGACTCGCTATCCGAAAGCACTTGACAACAACTAAAACGCAATTGAAATGCGGCTGCTTACACATTCAGCAACAACACTGAAACAAAACTCAATTTGAATATTTCAAGTGATAAGCGAAGAGCCTTCCCCCACACAACAACGAACGATATAAGCATGCTTGAGCGTTTAACTGATTGTTCCAATCGGTGATTTTGTGAGAAGAACAGTGTTAGCCCATAATTCCATTTCATAGCTCATACTCACTCGAATACTTTGTACTGGTATACTACTCTATGGAGCGGCGCACTTGGCTTATCAACTGCTGAAATGATGGCGGAAATGGTGCTCTATTCTTGTTGTTGTTGGTGTTGTTGTTGTAGAAATAGCTGATAGTGCTTTAATTTGTATGCATTTTGTTTTATAATTAATTGAGAGTCGTGGCAATGTCCATTTTTATGCTGGTACATCATGTGTGAAAGGCATGCGAAACAAAAGACTTAAGCAACGAACTTGCTGGCAATATCCTTGCCATCAGCCCTATGGCTGCCATAGATGCTCCACACAAGAATCCCTTGAAATCTCGATTTGACCCTTCAGCTGGCGTCTATATTAAGCAACGCTTTCGCTTGATCTGTGCCGGCAATGCGATTGATCTCAGACGCTATCTCTCCTCTCTCTCCGCTTCCTCTAGCCCGTTCGACCACACCGGCAGCAGCAGTGACAAGTTTTCGGCACGCGGGCAGACAAATTCCAACTCCATGCCTTTGCTGCAACAGGAATTCAAATGTGGCTGGGCTATGTCTACATATATATATATACATCTTTCAGTGTGTCTGTCTGCCTGTCCATGCCCAAAGCTTTTAAGTGTCTTGGCGTCGGCGCGGCTTATGCCGTCTCTGTATCTACCACAGCCTCCGTCTTTAGGCGTCGTTTCATTCGTGACATTTACATTTGTGAGAGCATTGTCGGAGACATAGCCAGAGACGCGGTAACAATTAATAGCTGTGTAAAACTCAACATTCGTTTATTTGATTGCTTGGCGCTGACTGTGAAAAGATCTCGCCTAATTTTCCCTTGTCTTTAATTAATTAATTACAATCGTAATAATTTACTAAAAGAAGGTGTAGAAAAGTTTTGAAAGTCGTGGCTTCCACGATTTCCAGTTTTATGACTTTTGGCGCCAGTATTTAGATGGGGAATACTCTGATAAGCAAGGAATATAAAAATTCTGCTTTTCTGGATTTCTTTATCGGACGTTATGAAACTTCAGCTCGAGATTTACTCATTGCTTATCGCCAAGCTTATAGGCCAGCTGCTTCCTTTCAACTAACGATAACAACTTTGATTTTGTTTTCCACTTGGAATTGTTTTCTTGATAAGTGCTATATAGTAAAATCGTTATGAATAATGCTAACTTATCGGCAGCAGGCACGATAGGCAACATAATATATGGGCTTATATACTGTGGCCAATTATATTGAGTATAAATTGCGTCCATGCAAAACAATAAAGTATTAAGAAGTTAACATAAACTTAAACCTTAAGCATAAGGGTGGAATCGAAATAAAATCATGCTGGAACTGAGTATGGTGAAAGTTCAATTATATATGTAGGTAAGCCATATATAATCAATGCTATTATGCAATGTTTTCCTTGGAAAAGCAGTTTGACTCTCTGAAATCCGCCACACAGCAAGCGACTCAGACTTCTGACGCCAAACAACTTCTATTAGCTCGATACTTGAGGTCCGTGTGCAGGTCGAGTTCCTGTCTGTCAACCGAAAACCTCTCGTGCAATTAAGCAACGCCGCGTAACGCACGACATGACTTCTGTCTGCCCCTGCTGCTGTCCCTGGACCTGGTCTTGCTCCTGGCGCTTGTCCTCATCGGGTCAATGGGTCTTGGCCTCTACGTGTTTCCTATTGGGCTGCCAGCCCATGTTCCCCGTTGCACCGTTGACCTGCTTAGTGTGCAATTCGCACATACATATATCATTGCCTGTTACGTTCCACTTGTTCTTTTCGAATTGCGTGCTTCATATTTAATGCTTTCGTTGTGCTACCTGCATTAGTGAGTTTGCCTGTGTGTGTGTGTGTGTAGGCTTGCTGTAATTTCGACCGAGTGTTAAAAGTTGCATAATTGCGTTTGTTGCTTTTTGCTGAGGGTTGAGCTGGACAGGGTTGCCAAGCAGCGGTATGTCATGGTATTTATGTCTTAAACTATGAATATGTCAAAATAATAGTATTTATTTGTAATAAATTATTTAAAATTGTAAGAAAAATAAGGAAAAGAAGGACATTAAAATATTGTCTAGTTGAATTTTAATTAAACTGTACAGTTAGATATCAATATATTTAATATAAGAGACAATAATATTGAAAATAGTTTCATGTTACATCGACGATGCAATTGGCAACCCTATGAGTGACCCAATGACCTTTGCAGTTGCCTTGCTAAACGATTTTGGTCAAGATTTATGATGCAATTGCCCAAAAGGTAAACTATTGACTTGGCTTGCCTTTTTGTCGAGAAACCAATTTTAGTTTTATTGCCTTTTGGTTTCATAAAAGTGTCATAAATTAAAAGGCGCTTAACTACGCACACATACAAATATATATATATATATATATATATATATATATATATATATCATGCAACCTGTGCCACTGGTCACACGCAGCGTTTTGGACTCTCTTTTGGGCTATGCTGGCACAGTTTCCATTGCCTTTTGGTCCGTTTTTATGGTCAAAACACAGGCACACACTTGGCCCAGCTCGTTTATGCTTCGAGCTAATGACTTTATTGGCCTTTTCGCAATGCGCTTGAAGTGGAAACTGCTGTCATGTTGTGTCATTGTTTGCTTATGACAGTGCTCTGCAGTACGGAGCCATTGAGCCAGCATTGTTGTCGACTGGCTGTTTTTGTGCTTGGTGGCGCCAGCATTTAATTGCCCTAAGAAATGGCACTTGTCGCGCATGTGCCGAGATTCGGCCACTAGACAAGAGTGAAAGTGTAGCAAGAGTTAAGGGCAGGCGTGTAATTGCGATAGGACTCAGCCGGTTGAAGGTTACGGCTGAACGATTGCAACTGGTGGCAAGTTCTTCTTCCTTCTGAGCAACATAACAATTGTTATAATGCAAACTAATTAACCTCCGTAAGTTCTAAATAATTTATGAGCACATTTAACAACAGCTCTAGCTTATCAGCAGCTTACACACTGCTATAATTTATGTGCATTTGATGAATAATCATCACTGGTTTCTATGCGCCAAGTTTCGAGCTTAAGTCTTTTGTTGACTTGTGGCTGGGCTGACTGCTGGTTATCTGCAATGAAATTGTGCGAATAAATACATATGTATACGTACGTAGCCGAACTACTGAGTGTGCTCTGTGTAATTGTTGAATGAAATGTGATGAAAGTTGCATGCCAACTTTCCGGTTTGACGCTGCTTCGCACTTGGCCATAGTCCCCGAGTAATTGCTCATAAAACAGGCAAGGGAATAATGTATTCTGTTATCTCTGCAACACAAGTGATATTGTCCCGAGTTTCAGACAGCGAACGGCACCTTCGTACGGAGATCCCTATGCAAAATGCCGCTGAAATATTGCTGACAAATTTATGGTATTGCTTACAAAAATTCACATGGGAATTTATGGTATTGTTTTATCCATACTTCGCACAAAATACAATAGCTGACAGCCAGCGAGTTGTATAAATTTGCGATTGAAATTCAATAATAAAACGAATAAAAAACCAAATTAATTTGTTGTACAAGTCATAATTGAAATTAATTTAGCTCCACATTTGTTTGAGGCTTCCAATTTGTTTTGCTTTGTTCTGAACAACATTTACAATTTACGGCTGCATTTCATTGCTTCTGATATTATATTTTCATTCGTGCTCATTGCAGCCTTAAAATAGGTATTCAAAATGTTATCACTTCGTGTGTAAATAAATCCATTTTAGTAATTTTTTGTTAAGTACTAAAAAATTACTGAAATGTGTTGGCTGTTCAAAATATTCAGATCTTGTTTGTTTAATTATTTAAGATATATTATATTTCTCGAATTGCCACTGATTATTCAATTAAAGTTTTCTCGTATTTCACATTTGTTCAAAGCAACTTAAGCATTAAGTTTAGCCTGAGTTGATCGCTGAGTCGATCTATAGACATAAAAGCTCAAATTTATGCGCAGCCCGTTCGCCAGCTAATTGATACTGCTGTGCTTATAGATTGCAACTTAATTCAATAAAATGAGCTACTTCTGAGGTGTTTCGTTAGCTTTGTGGCATGCGCTAAGAAACAAATGTTATTGCGAATCGCTTTGCAAACTGGATCAATTATGATTTAAATTCTATTTGCTGTGGCCAATTTGCATAGATTATGGGTTGCATTTGAGAATGGCCTCATAATATGATTAAGGTAATTAATATTACATATTTAGCATAGCTCGTGTGATATTTATGTGTCTAATTGAAATGTATATAGCTTTAAGAAATTATTATTATTACAACTAGTTTTTCTTTCTTAAATGGCATTTTTACTGGGTTTCGAATCCATTTTGTTTTCTCAAAAATTACATTCCTTAGAGAGCTCATTTACCAAGGACTGTAAGCAAGGCTCCCTTTGCTTTAAGAATTGATGTACCCTAAAATCTTTATGTACATTGATTCATTTAATTAAATGATGTTGTTAGCCCGACTACCGGTGTAGTCAAACTTAAATGAATCTGTATCTAATGTATTTCGAATCATTTTGTTTTATGTCAAAGATCTCAAACTTGTCCGATTACATCAATGCCAAATATAATCAAGGGCTTGGCTGTCATAAAAGTTTTATGAATATATTGTCAACTTACTTAGCTTTATACCGCCGAGCTTCGTTCCAATTGATGTCGTTGATTTGTTATTTGTTGTATGCAAATGAGCCAACGTATATCAAGTGGGTTATTATTCTTTATGGCCTTTTTGTGTATTTTTGATATACGAATTTTAATTGCTTTTAAAACGCATTTATTGTCCAACAGCAAACGTTTTGTTCGCTCAGCTAAACTATGCGATTTATATTAAAATGCGAGTGCACATAAATTTAAACGAATGCCGTTTCTCGGTGCGTGCGCTATGACATAAATGACACGACACTTACAGAGACACAGATATAGATACAGATACAGATACTAGCTTTAGATACCTCTGCATGAACGGATACAGATACAAGTGTGTTTAGAGATACGCTGCACAGTTTAGAGATAAATAATTTGCATAACGCTGGCGAAATGATGAAAACAAAAAACAATTAGCATAACACACACTAACACCAACTCAAGCACGAGCACAAGCGCACTAAACACATAATTAACAATAGAAATTTATCAGATAAGGGGACACGCAAATCGCGATGAATAGAGTTTGCCAACAAGCAGCAGCTGTAGCGAATGGCTAGCCAGTTGATGTTATTATTCAATTAGGTTTTATAATAGGTTTGAATTATTGACACACAATTCACAATTGGCGACGGCTTTTCAACGCATTCACAATTTCAGGCCGCACGCGGCAATTCTGCATTTTCGCGTACAAACGTTCAAAATTCAACTGAATTCACGACTCGAATTGCCAAAGTTTTGGCACTACGGCGCGCTCTTGTTGTTGTTGTTGTTGCTGTTGTTATTTTCTGATTGGAATGGGGAAGCACGCATAGGGCAACAAGATGGAGCGAGCAAGCGAGCGAGCGAACGACGAACGAACGAGGTCTTGTGCTGAGCTTCCGGTTGGACGTACGCTGTGAGCGCGACTGTCGCGCTGTGGCTGCCAGTGGCTGCCGCAGTGGGCAAACAAACGAGTTTCCTTTAACGTCACACACACACACACACATGCATGCTCACGCTATCGCGCTATGCCAGTGGGTGTTGCCTTTGTGGCGTTCGGTCGGTCTCTTTCTTGTGCGCTCGCTTGTTCGCTCGCTCGCTCGCTCGCCCTCTCACTCTCTCTTGCTGGCGCTCGTAATCAAATTGTAGCCATATTCAAGTTTGCTTGATTTGCTGTTTAGATATTTGTGTGCGCGCTGTGTATGAGTGTAGTTGAGTATGGTATTGTGAGAGAGTAGTTATGTCTGTGTGTGTGTGTGCATTGCTCTGCTGGGACTGCCCACTTTCATGCTCCGTGCTTCTCGGCCGTCGTGGCGTATGCGCAACATTTTGAATTATGTGCGCTTGCCGTAATTATAATCATTTATCATATAACACACTCGCAGCCTAACAATCATTAATATTAAAATAAAATCTGTAAATTAAGCATATATCTGCCAAGGAAAAATGCGTTGGTATTTTATGTGCACTTTAAATCGCGTTTATTTTTTTCTTTTAATTTATTGTTGTAGTTGCAGCTTATGAAATACTCTAATTGACAATTCTCACACCCTCTTATCAGCGCATATTAAAGTAAAGCCATAATTAAACTGACTGTAAACACTAATAATTTATTTCATTTGTAAAACTTGCAATCTTATTTAATTGAGCGATCATGTCGCAGCTTAAGTATACTTGATTTCTTTCAGTTAATAGCTAGAGCTTTTACAGCTTATATCATTTTGATTTTTCGTAATAGATATTTGGGATAGAGTCTCCAATTTTCAGAAGGTGGAAGTTCATATATACATATATAGAAATATGTGGATCATTTCATAAAATTTGTTTTTAAATAAACCCTTTTTTGCGGTAACAAACATTCTATTCAATTATGGGAATTTACTTCAGTCGTCAATTATTTTAAACTAAGCATATAATGCTTATTCCAGCAAATACATAAACATGTATAGCTTAGCGCGTTTTTGAGTATGATTGTATATCGTAGATCTACCGACGCGACGTTCCTTGTGGCGCTTAGTCTGTCGAGCAATTCAACTGCTCTTGAAAATGATTTGAAACAACTCAATGTACTAGTTAAATTGCTTCTAGTTTGCTTTAAATATATGTATCTACAAGATGACACAAAAACGATTTCAATCTAAATTTAGCATCGAAACTGTTTAGATAGGTTTAAGATTACGGGTTAATTACTTATGCTTTATATTATGGTGTGCCTCAAAAGTAGTTTCTTTGAGGTTTACAAAAAATATTTTAAATAAAATAAAAAATATTAAAATAACTATGTAAGCTTGACGACTGTATAAATGATAATTAATAAGTTCAACTAAACACAACATTAAATATCCCAAATAATAAATCGTAAGCATACGTTCAGACTCTAAATGTTTATCTAATGAAAAATATACACTCTCCTTCAATATCACGTTTTTGGACAGCCGCGCAAAAGAGCATCTCACGCAGCCAGACAACAACAAATTATGCTTCCTGCTTAATTAATAGTGCCGTGCGCCTAAAAAAGTGCGCAATTAAATGTAGAATTTTATATACAACAGATTGATAAATGAGTGGCGGAGCGATAAGGAAAATCACTGGGCACAGTTGCGAGAGTCCACAGCAGGTTCAATTACCACAAATTAAATTTATTAAATGCAAAGAAACCAAGTGACGATAAAACCCAATTATTTATAGGCGCAGCCAAAATGCGAGACGCCGCAAATGTGACAAGCACAAAAGAAACAAGATGTCCAAGGAAAACAAAACAAAACTGCCTCGTAAAAGAGACAAGCGCCACACGACAGCCCAATGCGGCTACCTGTTCGAAAAGCAGGCTCGACTGTGTGTATATAATTTTTATGGGAAAACTATATATAGGAAAACCTAACAGGCTCCAAATGAAATGGACTCGAAGTGCGTGTGCGATACGCGGCCGGCCATAAAATGCCGCAAACATGCAACAAAATTTATGCGAAACTTTAATGAAACGCATACGGACAGTAATGTATTATACTAATACACACATACATACGCGCACAGCCGCACACACATGGACACATATTCTGCTGGCCAATGAACGCGTCGTGTTGCATGACTCCACCTCAAAATGGGGACTCAAAAAGATTGGCCCTCGCACGCAACGGGATGAAGTGCACGAAACAAGTTTCTTATGTGGCAAGCAAGCGGAGTCCGTGCCTCAAAGGGACGTCGCGGCGTCCTGCTTGATTGCCAGGCGCGATAAATGCCGCGAGCGCGTGTTACCAAACTTGTGGTCTCCTGGCTCCTGGCTCTGTCTCTGGCTCTGGCTGTGGCTCTGGCTCTCTGACTTCGAATCGAATAGGAACTGGATCTCGGGTGACTGTGGCATACAGCAGAGGAGGTGGCAGAAGCAACTGAGGCAAAAGTGGTAGAATTTGTAATGGTGGCCAGTGTGGCAAGCAACCGCAGTGCACAATTGCAAAACAGAGGCGGGGTTCGAAAAGGGGGCTTATAATATAATGTAGATAGTTTCAGAAAAGTAGCAAATTTGTAGAAATTAGTTTTTTTGCAAAAATATACAAAATAAAAGGCTCATTTTTGATTGTCTCATAATTATCTTAATACTTCAAATATAATTAATATATATATAGATATAGTGTGTGGCTGATCCCCTTAAAAATGTTTTAATGTACGCCTTTTGTGGACATGCCTCTTGTGGTGGCAAGCAAGTCGCCTTTATGGCGCCCAGCCACAAAAATGGGCTGTGCTGGGCTGGTCACTGACTGGTTCTCGCCGCTTAGCCAGCCAGCCCCCTTCTCCCTGCGCCGATCCCCGCGGCGGTTGTCGTTTCTTGACCCATAGGCCAGTGCGGCATGACAGTTTTTTAGGCTTTATCCATGGCACTGCCATTGCAATTAATTTTGGCATTTTGACATTTACGCTTTTTGTTTGGCGCTATCTCAAGCATACGCAAATACTTTTTGTTCAGGTATGCTGACGGTTGATAAGACATTTTGTGTATATCATTTGCAATGGAATTTTCTCACGTTAAGGGCTTTCGAAAGTTGGCCAACGCGGCGCCACTTCCCATATACCAAAGACCTTTTAATTACAGCCAAAGACAAGTCCTGTATTCCGCCCGTAACTCGTCTAACAACTTTGTCAACGCGGCGCATTTGAAAAATTTATGCTGTCGATAAACTAATGAAAAGCCCAACGAGATACTCTGGCACTTAATTGAAGAGCATCCCAGTCATAGATTTCGGA